>CM050527.1:41911756-42511756 GCA_027563665.1 Antrozous pallidus
GTAACAGTATTCAGTGCTGCGTGTTCCCTGACGTCTCAGCAGGACGACGAGGCGCTGCTGGTCCGGCTGGTGATGGCGTGGATGTGGCATTCCGCTGTTCCCCTCGCTGGGATGCTTTAGGGGCTCCGTCGCAGCCAGCAGTGCCTCTTGGGGCTGGCGCTGGTCCTTCCTGACCCAGCCGTCGCTTTGGGGGTGTCCTGCTTTCAGTAACAAGGGTCCTAGCTGTGTCTTGGTTCCTGCCCAGACCCGGGCTGTCTTTAGCTAGGGGTCTCTTCTGTGCCCAATCACTGCTGCTCACAAGGCCCCGAGGCTCCAGCTAGACTCTGACTCTGTCCACCCACCGCCACTCCCACCACCACCCCTAGTCCCACCCCCACCCCCACCGCCACCCCCACCCCACCCCCACTCCCACCCCCACTCCCACAGCCACTCCTAGTCCCACCCCCACCCCCACCGCCACCCCCACCGCCACCCCACCCCACCCCCACCCCACCCCCACCCCACCCCCAATCCCACCCCCACCCTGAGGAACAGGTGTCTCCGCCGTTGAGGAGCTGGTAGTGGGTGGAGGGGAAGGAGATTAACATCTGACTTGAGAGGCTCCCGCAGCCACTCTCTGAGGCTGGCCCCCTCCCAGCCCAGCCTAGCCCTGGAGGAGGGAGGAAGGAGAAGGGAGGACTCCGCATCTCTAGCTGCCTATACCTGGGCAGGTTTATCTGGCAGACAAAATCAGAGAGAAGCATTGAGGAGGAGGCAGGGGTACCTCTGTTCACAGGGCTTTATCTAATCTGCGGGGAATGGGGTGGGGCATGGCCTCACAAAGCAGGCAGAGCCCCTGGGGAGTGGAGGGCGCAGGGAGCCAGCGAGGACAGCCCTCAGCCCTGCCAGGCGACAGAGGGAGAGAGCCTGTCCTTCACCCCCGAGGGCAGAGCTGGCCTCGGTGCGTGTGACAAGGGGGCTGGTGCCAGCGAGACCACCCCGCGCAGCATGAGGGGCTGCCATGTGACCAGGGGCCCCCTTCACAGGGGGTTCCACACGGCCCGGGAGATGTGGCTGGGACTGTGGGGTCCAGTCTGACGGCAGGCACATGCTCACAGGGGGACCTGGTCTGTGGGCACTGGAGAAAGCCCGGCTCTCAGTCAGTCCGCCCCCTGTTGACTGGGGGCCAGAAGCATGCTGTGCCGGCCAGCTGTGTGGGTGGAGGAGCAGGGGCGCTGGCGGCCTAGGCTCACTGGGGTGAGTGCGACCACGGTCCTGTCACTAGTCCTGTGATCCCGGCTCCACACTTGCTTCCAAAACAAGCTCCAGGTAGAGCCGCCCTGGGCGGAAGTGGGGTGCAGCTCGGGAGATGGGGTCGGAGGCCGAAGGCACCACGTGTCCCGAGGCCATGGATGGAGGCTCCTGCTGGTCATTTAGGGACTAAAGGCTCTCAGAGACCCGACAGTGAGTCAGACTATGGGACTAGGGCTCTTCAAGGGGAGGCCTCAGAAGGGGGTCTCTCCAAGGCCTGTGAGTAAAGTTCAGACCAAACTCATGTGACAGACCCCTGAGGCGCCAGCACCCGGCATTGGCCTCCTCCAGGCCTGAGCGTCCACCGTCTGTGGGCCGAGGGCGAAGCGTCAGGCCAGAGGGACCCCGCGTGCCCCGCTGTGGAGGGCACAGGCCAGGCTCGGAGGCCCCGGGTGCAGGGCCAGCCAGCCAGGCCCTCGGGCCCTCAGGGGCATGGCCACCTGGAGGGGGCGCACGGTGCACCTGCCTCCGAAGCGGCTCCCACACGTGCCTCTGCCCTGGGCTTTCATCTCTTTACAGAAACGGCGAGAAGCTAACACACAAGCTGCGGGACTTTAAAGGCAGCGAAACCTAAGAGAAGGGTAATGATGTCATCCCCAATATGGCTGTGAAATAGCACGTCACCATAACTGGAAAATAAAAGTAATTTAGAAAAATAAAATATACAGAATTCAAAAGCAGTGATCATGGCTGTGTTGTCACGGCCCCTTGAAAAAACCCACGATTTTGCCTTCGCCGTTTTGCTGCAGTTCAGTAGATGAAGTCAGTCTTGCCAGACTCACTCCTGGGGATGGGGGCGGGGGGGTCTGTGCGTACGTTTAGCGATGGGTGTCATTCTGCCAACCCGGCCGCTGCCGAAACCTGCTTACGTTTTCGTTGTGAATGTCTTCAGTTCACCATTGAAAATAGCTCCTCCCAGAAAATATAAGTGAATCTATATTTGATCTCTAAATGAGGAAATACTTCCTAAGTGTAGGAGTGAAAATCAAGTTAACTACTTAAATTTCAGTTTCTAAGTGTCAAAGACACCAAACGGCAGGGCAATGGCCATGTTGGAAGGCAGCCGCAGAGTGTGCGAGGCGGAGGGGACGAGCCCAGCAGGGGCCCGCGAGTGAATGGCAGCCTGGACTCAGGGACCTGGGCTGTAGGTGCGAAGGTTGGGTCACGGCAGATGGACGTGTTGTAAAGCCTGTGAATGAATGGAGGGCTCACAGCAGGATGAGGTTCAGATTAGAGAAGAATTCCAAGGCTGAACCTTGAGTGTCTTTACGAGACAAAGGCATCAGCAAAGGAGCTGGTGTCGTGTCCAGTGACCACCACAGTGTCCCAGGGACCATCAGGGTGACCTGGTGACTATCGGGGGCCCACAGCAGGTGGTTAGTAAACACTCTACAAGGACTACAAACAAATGATCTCAGCACTGGTTTATTCTGAAGCCTCAGCTCATTTGCTCACTTTCCTGATCTTTCCCTCATCTATATCCTATATAATAAAGAGCTAATATGCTAATTAGACCAAATAGCTAAACGACCTTCCAGACGTCCTTCTGGATGACCTTCCAGACCAAGCTGGGGCTGTGAGGGCCAAGCCCCTTCCACGAATTTCATGCACCAGGCCTCTAGTCTATAATAATAAAAGGGTAATATGCTAATTAGACTGGATGTCCTTCCAGATGTCATTCCGGACACCTGCCGGCAGCGGGAGGAGAGAAGCCTGGGTCCTGGGTGCTGGAGGGAAGCCGGTGCCAGCAGCCAGGGAAAGGAAGGCCTGCTCTTGCAAGAATTTTCATGCATTGGGCCTCTAGTATATAGTCTTGATTTCAGAGAGGAAGGGAGAAGGAGAGAGAGATAGAACATCAATGAGGAGAATCATTGATCGGCTGCCTCCTGCACCCCCCCCCCCCCCGGGGATCAAGGCCAAAAAACTGTGCCTTTGACTGGAATCGAACCCTGGGCCCCTTCAGTCTGCAGGCTGACGCTCTATCCACTGAGCTAAACCAGCTAGGGTTCTCCTTTCTTAAAAAAAAAAAAAAATAGGGGTGGGGTCACGCATTAATCTTAAGAATGAAATCATGTTTGGAGAGCAGAAAATGTCAGATCAGAAAATGCTGGTTCCCAAAGCAACAGCAACAGTGCCCGCCGAGGTGAACAGGCCATGCAGCCAGAGCACAGGCCAGCGGGGCCTCCTTCCCAACCCCGGATCTTACAGCTGAAACCAGCGGGTCTCACCCTCCAATTCAAAGGCCTGTGCTGAGGACCCTTGTTTGGATCAGCACATTTGGGCTATCAGAACGTACAAATCTTGCTTGCTGGATTGTTACAAAAGAGTGGTTTCCCAGAGTCCAGCTTTTTTGGCACCAGGCGCCCTGCTTTTGCACGCAGTCGGCCTCTTCCCTGGGTCTGGGCCGCACCCGGGGGGCGGCGGGGGGGGGGGGGGTAATTTCACTCTGAGACACCTTCTTGCACCACAAGGGGCAGCGCAGTGGGAGTGCTGGGCCGGGAAATGGAGGTGTCAGGTGCTGTACAGTTGTCGGTTACAATCAGCAGAAGGTAGGGCTGGGCAGGCAAAAGTGAGTTTCCCTTTTGGCGGAACAAGGCAGCGAGGGCGGAAACTCCAACCCTTGCCCAGGGCAGCCCAGTGTGGGGTCCCCAGGTGCCTCCCTGGCTGTGAGTCAGCCCTGCTGGGGCAACCTCCAGGCGTCACTTATCTTTCACCCCTTGTCGGGAGAGGTTTTGGCTCAGTGTCTGAGCTCCCACCAGACAGGCCACTGCTAGAAGAGGTTCGAAAACGGTTCGGATGAAAACATGGGCTCTGTTCAACAATAAGTTACAGCAATGCTGCATATTTATGGAGCCTCCTTCCACGGAGGGGGTGCTTCGCTCTTCACGGACATTAACCCCTTTCTCGTGAGAGAAAGGTAATGGTGTCAGCCAATGGGTGTGTGGCCACTTCTTTCTTGCGCTGGGAGAGGGAGGAGCCCCGCTCTCAGGGGCGGTATTAATTTGGAGGCGATACATTCTCCCTTTATTTTTCCCCACTGGATATCTTTTCTTCGTGGACACCACATAAGAAATTGAAAGTGGACAGTGACGCCTGAACTGCATGTGTGTGCTTTCATGTCTCTGTGGCTGAGGCATGAAGATAAATATTTAATTTTTATGGCCAAAGCCTCCTCCCTCAGTTTTCATGGGCTAGAATTTATTAGCTCCAAACAATGGGCCCGTTATTATTTGCTTTTGCACCTAAATGATTTAAAAGTCAATTATGAGTTGGCTAGGGGAGTGCAGAGCTGTGGCATGTAGTGCGGCCCCAGAGATGTCTGTCTGTTACCAGACATCTGGGATGAGGAAGCGCCCCGCTGGGAGACAGCGCAGCTGGCCTCACAGACACTGCCCAGCCGGACAGAGGCCTGGCCTGCCGGTGTGCCCTGTGGGCGGGAGCGGGCTGGGGTGGGTGGACAGACACTCGCCACTGAGGACAGAGCAGCCCCAGACCCTCACTGAACACCACACCGGGCCCCAAGGGGCTGCCAAGTACTCGTCCTGCTCTGCACCCCGCAATCATTAGAGCAGGCCAGCCACCAAAGGTCCCCGAGGGGTGCAAACCGTGACCTCTGTCCCATTTCCCTGGCTTCTCAATGGCCCGGGCAGAGGGCAGGCTGGCGGTGGTAATGCCGATGTTACAGGGCATTTGTCGAACTGAAGCTCCTGGCTGAACATCTGTCCTGACTGTTCCAATGGAGAAGGGAGTGTACAGGCGGTGGTGCAGGCGGGGACGGCAAGGATGGTCCGGGGACTGGCCTCCACTGGGTACCAGGAATGTGTCCCACAGGTGAGGTCAGATCAGGTCCAGCCAGGAGCCAGAAGTGAGGCTTCCTTACCAAGCTGGGCGTCCAGTGAGTGTTGAGGTAGCCACGGGAGCACCCACAGGGAGTGTGCAGGTGGCCACAGAGCACCCACAGGGAGTGTGCAGGTGGCTATGGGAGCACCCACAGGGAGTGTGCAGGTGGTCACAGGAGCACCCACAGGGAATGTGCAGGTGGCCACGGGAGCACCCACAGGGAGTGTGCAGGTGGTCATGGGAGCACCCACAGGGAGTGTGCAGGTGGCCACAGGGAGTACCCACAGGGAGTGTGCAGGTGGCCATGGGAGCACCCACAGGGAGTGTGCAGGTGGCCAGTGTGCAGGTGGTCACAGGGGCACCCACAGGGAGTGTGCAGGTGGTCACGGGAGCACCTACAGGGAATGTGCAGGTGGCCATGGGAGCACCCACAGGGAGTGTGCAGGTGGTCACGGGAGCACCCACAGGGAGTGTGCAGGTGGCCATGGGAGCACCCACAGGAAGTGTGCAGGTGGTCACGGGAGCACCCACAGGGAGTGTGCAGGTGGCCACGGGAGCACCCACAGGGACTGTGCAGGTGGTCACAGGGAGCACCCACAGGGAGTGTGCAGGTGGCCATGGGAGCACCCACAGGAAGTGTGCAGGTGGCCACGGGAGCACCCACAGGGAGTGTGCAGGTAGTCACGAGAGCACCCACAGGGAATGTGCAGGTGGCCACGGGAGCACCCACAGGGACTGTGCAGGTGGTCACAGGGAGCACCCACAGGGAGTGTGCAGGTGGCCACAGGGAGTACCCACAGGGAGTGTGCAGGTGGCCATGGGAGCACCCACAGGGAGTGTGCAGGTGGCCAGTGTGCAGGTGGTCACAGGGAGCACCCACAGGGAGTGTGCAGGTGGTCACAGGGAGCACCCACAGGGAGTGTGCAGGTGGTCACAGGGAGCACCCACAGGGAGTGTGCAGGTGGTCACAGGGAGCACCCACAGGGAGTGTGCAGGTGGTCACAGGGAGCACCCACAGGGAGTGTGCAGGTGGTCACGGGAGCACCTACAGGGAATGTGCAGGTGGCCATGGGAGCACCCACAGGGAGTATGCAGGTGGTCACGGGAGCACCCACAGGGAGTGTGCAGGTGGCCACGGGAGCACCCACAGGGAGTGTGCAGGTGGCCAGGGGAGCACCCACAGGGAGTGTGCAGGTGGCCACGGGAGCACCCACAGGAAGTGTGCAGGTGGTCACAGGGAGCACCCACAGGGACTGTGCAGGTGGTCACAGGGAGCACCCACAGGGAGTGTGCAGGTGGCCAGGGGAGCACCCACAGGGAGTGTGCAGGTGGCCACGGGAGCACCCACAGGAAGTGTGCAGGTGGTCACAGGGAGCACCCACAGGGAGTGTGCAGGTGGCCACGGGAGCACCCACAGGGAGTGTGCAGGTGGCCAGGGGAGCACCCACAGGGAGTGTGCAGGTGGCCACGGGAGCACCCACCGGGAGTGTGCAGGTGGTCACAGGGAGCACCCACAGGGAGTGTGCAGGTGGTCACGGGAGCACCTACAGGGAATGTGCAGGTGGCCATGGGAGCACCCACAGGGAGTGTGCAGGTGGTCACGGGAGCACCCACAGGGAGTGTGCAGGTGGCCATGGGAGCACCCACAGGGAGTGTGCAGGTGGCCACGGGAGCACCCACAGGAAGTGTGCAGGTGGTCACAGGGAGCACCCACAGGGAGTGTGCAGGTGGCCACGGGAGCACCCACAGGGAGTGTGCAGGTGGCCAGGGGAGCACCCACAGGGAGTGTGCAGGTGGCCACGGGAGCACCCACAGGAAGTGTGCAGGTGGTCACAGGGAGCACCCACAGGGAGTGTGCAGGTGGTCACGGGAGCACCTACAGGGAATGTGCAGGTGGCCATGGGAGCACCCACAGGGAGTGTGCAGGTGGTCACGGGAGCACCCACAGGGAGTGTGCAGGTGGCCACGGGAGCACCCACAGGGAGTGTGCAGGTGGTCACGGGAGCACCCACAGGGAGTGTGCAGGTGGCCACGGGAGCACCCACAGGGAGTGTGCAGGTGGTCACGGGAGCACCCACAGGGAGTGTGCAGGTGGCCACGGGAGCACCCACAGGAAGTGTGCAGGTGGTCACAGGGAGCACCCACAGGGACTGTGCAGGTGGTCACAGGGAGCACCCACAGGGAGTGTGCAGGTGGCCAGGGGAGCACCCACAGGGAGTGTGCAGGTGGCCACGGGAGCACCCACAGGAAGTGTGCAGGTGGTCACAGGGAGCACCCACAGGGAGTGTGCAGGTGGCCACGGGAGCACCCACAGGGAGTGTGCAGGTGGCCAGGGGAGCACCCACAGGGAGTGTGCAGGTGGCCACGGGAGCACCCACAGGAAGTGTGCAGGTGGTCACAGGGAGCACCCACAGGGAGTGTGCAGGTGGTCACGGGAGCACCTACAGGGAATGTGCAGGTGGCCATGGGAGCACCCACAGGGAGTGTGCAGGTGGTCACGGGAGCACCCACAGGGAGTGTGCAGGTGGCCATGGGAGCACCCACAGGAAGTGTGCAGGTGGTCACGGGAGCACCCACAGGGAGTGTGCAGGTGGCCACGGGAGCACCCACAGGGACTGTGCAGGTGGTCACAGGGAGCACCCACAGGGAGTGTGCAGGTGGCCAGGGGAGCACCCACAGGGAGTGTGCAGGTGGCCACGGGAGCACCCACAGGAAGTGTGCAGGTGGTCACAGGGAGCACCCACAGGGAGTGTGCAGGTGGCCACGGGAGCACCCACAGGGACTGTGCAGGTGGCCACGGGAGCACCCACAGGAAGTGTGCAGGTGGTCACAGGGAGCACCCACAGGAAGTGTGCAGGTGGCCACGGGAGCACCCACAGGGAGTGTGCAGGTAGTCACGAGAGCACCCACAGGGAATGTGCAGGTGGCCACGGGAGCACCCACAGGGAGTGTGCAGGTGGTCACAGGGAGCACCCACAGGGAGTGTGCAGGTGGTCACAGGGAGCACCCACAGGGAGTGTGCAGGTGGTCACAGGGAGCACCCACAGGGAGTGTGCAGGTGGTCACAGGGAGCACCCACAGGGAGTGTGCAGGTGGTCACAGGGAGCACCCACAGGGAGTGTGCAGGTGGCCATGGGAGCACCCACAGGAAGTGTGCAGGTGGCCATGGGAGCACCCACAGGGAGTGTGCAGGTGGCCATGGGGAGCACCCACAGGGAGTGTGCAGGTGGCCACGGGAGCACCCACAGGCAGGGTACAGTTGCGATGGGTCTGGTCAAAAGCTGAAAAGGACGGGGCGCCTCTGCAACAAGAGCCAGCTGGTGTCTGTGCCCCTTAACACGCCCACCTGGGTGTCCCTGCTGAGCCCCAGCCGCCTGGCTAGTACTTACTCGACTTGGTCCCACCCTTGAAAATGGAAATTTCTGGGTAGCATATATTACACACATGGTTACATGTGTGTACATGTATGTGCATGCATATCCACACGTAGCTATGTGCATGTTCATATTCATATACACACATTTTCTCCCATAAATAAACTAAATTAAACTTAATTTTCAGTAGTTGGGTGATTCTGAAGTTGAGGTTAAAAAGGCAAGACAGGGTCATGGCTGGGTGGCTCAGTTGGTTGGGGCCTTGTCCCGTGCACCGAAGGGTTGTGGGTTCTATTCCTGGTCAGGGCATATACCTACCTCGCTGGTGGGTTTGATCCCGGGGCATGCATGGAGGCAGCCTATTGATATTTCTCTCTCATATCAGTATTTCTCTTTTTCCCTTCCTCTCGAAAAAAACCAACACGTCCTCCTGAGGGTTAAACAAGGAAAGCCAGGCAGGGAACACTGATCCTATGGGCTGTCTCTACATAAAAACTTCCCCAAAGTCATTCGTTCATTAGTCCAAATTCTAATATTAAAAAAAATCTAAAGTAGTCCAAACGTAAACATGGATTTCACTGTAGTACACAAAACTACCCAGTACCTTGGGTCAGGCTATGACCAACACATTTTCCCCCTAAAGGGGATCAGAGTTAACCTGGCAAGTGGTCAGAAAAGCGAGAGGGGCAGAGGGCTCTCTGTGTGAACCCCCGCGCTGGAGGGACTCGAGCGCCGTGTTGGGACACACGCACAGGCAGCCGCAGGCCCTTAGGAAAGGCATGCGTCTTGTTGCCAGGGACAGGGTTTCTGGGGTGTCTCTCTCGTAGGAGGCGCCTCCAGACTGCCTGGCTGCTCGGGGCTTGTTTTGAAAACTGACCGGCTTCCTCCTTCACCACAGCCCTTCCCCTCCCCCTCCTACACCGCCCCCTGCCTCCCCCCTTTTTAAGTTTGCAGGACTTCGCATTCTCAGAAAAGGGAACTTCTTTAGCCAAAAGGAATCCCTGGTTCTACTGTAAGTCATAATAGAGGTTGACAAGCTCCTTAGTTTAATAATTTTAGGAAATAAATGTATGCAGATTCAGACACAATCCCAGCCATTCATTTCAGTGGGGTCTGATTTTTTGAAGTTGAAAAGTTTGATTTTGTTTCAAAGAATGACTCTTTGAATGTGACATTTAACCAATAAATAAGCACAATTTAGTTCAGATTCTCACTCATTTGGAGACTGACATCAGGATGGAGAGAAATGAGAGGGGAGTTACAAACCTAGATTCTAAACCTCCCGCCACCAAGGCCACGAAGCGGCCGTTACATTTGAAATGAGGGCATGTGCCGCCCGCCTTCCCGGCCTCTTCCAAACGCTCGGAGCCGGAGGGCGCAGGAGGAGCCCGCTGACTGCGGCGTGAGTGACGGAGCCCGGGGGCCTGCCCGCTGCCCTGGCCGGTGGGCGACAGGCCCCTGGCCCGGTCACAGGTCACAGGTCACGCTGCAGTTCCCTGAGTCATTCCTGTGCTGGAGTGGACAGTGTGACCCCATGCTAGGCAGCCCAGAGCAGCTCACATGTGGGGTCACCCAGAAAAGCCACCTGCAGACGTGGGGGAGGATGGCAGATGCTGGTGTCTGCCCAGCCTTCAGAAGCTGCCTCGGGCAGCAGAGCCATGTCCTGAGGGTCAGGCCCTGGCAACATGTCCCCCAAGGCCCCGGAGGTGATGAGCAGTGTGGGGTCTCGGGGAGGGACAGACCATGACATCGGGAAAGGGGCCGTTTGGATAAGGGGATGCTCCCGTCGCCTCCTGGGCTGGCAGAGAACCGGCTGGAGAGGGACCTCCAGAGGACCTGGCTCAGGACTCGCAGCTGCCTGCTCGGCTCTGCCTGGGGCGACTGAGCAGAAGCCCGGACCCAGCCCCCGCCCAGCTGCCTCCCGCCGCCTCGCAGAAGAGCGCGCACGGCCTGGTCCGCAGCACGACAGTCAGCGGGCAGGCGGGCCACACGGACATTTACTGCTTTTTCTTCATTCACATGCTGGTTCCCTGTGACACCGCAGAGCTGGGGACTCGGGGAAGGCGGAGGGACCGAGATCTCCCAGTTCCGCGCAGCAGGGTGACCCCCCTGAAGCACTGCAGGGAGGCCGGGCCGCTGAGCAGCCCCTGACCGCTCTCCGCTCCAGCCCCGGGTCTGGGGCAACAGGAGCGGCCGGAGGCTCCTGGTGCAGGTGAGAGGGGCGCCCGGCTCTCCCGGCCCCTCCTGAGAAGGGGCGAGGTGCTCTGGAATTGCAGGGCGACCTCCTTTCTGGGGGCCAGCACGGTGGGAGGTGCAGCCTGCGGGCTGGCTCTCGCCCACCATCGCCCACGTCCCCGGCGCATCCCCGGCACCACAGCTGCAGGGTGGCGGGCTTGTGGGGTCTTTGATCCAAACCAACCAAGCACGTCACAGGCGAGTGCTCTCGGGCGTGGGCTGGGCACGAGGAGGGCTGCCAAACTGACAAACACATCTCCAGGAAAGCCGTGCACCCAACTCCCGCCCTCCCTCGCAGGGCTCCAAGGGGGCTTGCTGGGGGGGGGGGGGGGGACGGTCTTTCTCCAGAACCTTCCGTACCCACGGGCAGTTACTCCTGATGCTCGCTTATGTTGTCTTGAGTGTCTGAGACAGGAATCTTCTAGTCGTAACATTATTTCTTCTTGTCAAACTTCCGGGGGGATTGGGGCGACAGTGGAGAACAGGGGCGAGGGAGCAGCCCACCAGGCCCCGCCCAGCAGGGCGGGGAGCCCACCTGACCCTTCACTGCCCATCCCACCGCGTCCAGGCCGGCCGCAGAGCCCAGACCTCGCCCGGCCTGAGTGTTAACGGGCACAGGCCTGCCGTCGAATGATCAGCGAGAAACGCATCAAGGACGATAGTGTCTGTCATCTGAAATACTGCTGCAAACTTACTTTTAAACAGAGTGTTAGCTACATTTTCAAACAACATGCTCACTTATCAGAAAGTCCTTCTAACGTAAAGCAGCGAGCCCAGTTTAACTGTGAAAAAGGTTCACGCAGTGCCCTACGGAGTCCCCAGGCCTGACAGCACAGAGACGGTGCTTATTTCTCCAACCTTGTGGACAAGGTTGACCAGCGAACCCCTTTCTCGAATCGAGAGGAGCCGCCCCGGCGGGCGCCTGCAGGTGGAAGGGACAGAGGGACGAGTCGCTGGGCCGCAGGCCCGGTGTCCGTGGGGACGGTTTCCCGCGGCCTGACAGGGGGCCCTGCAGGCGGGGGGGTGCGGGGCGGGGGGCGAGCTGGGCCGGGCCCCCAGACGCCTGCAGAGGGGGCGACGCCGTGCACAGCTGTGGAGAGAGCGAGTCTCTGGAGCGGGGTGGGCCGGGGTTAAGCACAGGCTGGGGCTGCTCAGTCCATGGTCCCCACCGAGTGAGGAGACCCCCCCACAGCCCCCGTGGCAGCGTCCTCCGCACTCACCCCCAGCCCCACACCTGGACGGCGGGGAACAGAGAGCCTCTCGGAGCGCCTGCCTGACGGGCCCATTGTGAAACCTCAGGCCGTTGCTTCCCGAGGACGAGCGTGCGCTCCCATCGCGGACGGCACAGCCGGCGGCGGACCTGACCTTCACCCGCGTCGGGGAGACGGAGAAGCCAGGGTGCAGGGGAGACCGCGTCCTGCGCAGACTGCGGGGCAGCCCCGGCGAGCCCTCCCTAACCCGGGCCTCTGCCGGCTCTCTGACGAAGGGCCCTCCATCACCATCAGCCTGTCACCACGCCCGCGGTTCTGTGGGCCCGAGCCCCTGGCCGCCCTGGGGCGTCCACCGTGGTAGCGAGAGGGACCAGACGCCAGGTCTGCGCCCCGAGCCCCTGCAGCCGGCAGGAGGGAGCCGCACTGAGGCCAGGGCTCTGCGCGGGACTGAGCCGGGGGAGCGGGAGCGCGGGCCGGGCAGAGTTGTGGGGGGGCGGGGGGGGACGCCCTGGGAACCCGGCGACCCGTGTGCTCCGAGCGGGCGCCGCGCCCTCCCCGGGTCACCGTGTCCGCGCACACCGTCCGCCCCGTCGGCCTTCTGCCCCTTCCCAGCGCGGACACCAGGGCGGCTGCCCCTCGGTCTGTTCGGGAACCGGCCTCGTACTCCCTTCCGGGGCCGGGCCCGGCGCTCCGCCTGGCCCTGAACGCGCCCTGCACGGCCGGAGGGAGCAGCCGTGACCGTGTGCCAGGAGCCGAGGGCCCGGAGCCGGTGCTGAGCCGCGTGGCCTCGTCAGGCCCAGAGAGAGGACAGGCCGGGCCGACACGCGGCAGCGAGCGCGGCGGCTCCTGGGGGTTCTGCGGCGGAGGGAGCGGGGCGCAGGTGCGGGAAGCAGCTCTGGGGCTGCCCTCCTCCCAGGACCCAGCCGGCCGGAGGGAGTGTCCTGAAGCCAGGGCCTGGGCACAGGGTGTGGGGGGCAGTGACTGGACACAGGGTGTGGGGGGCAGTGTCTGGGCACAGGGTGTGGGGGGCAGTGACTGGACACAGGGTGTGGGGGGCAGTGTCTGGGCACAGGGTGTGGGGGGCAGTGACTGGACACAGGGTGTGGGGGGCAGTGTCTGGACACAGGGTGTGGGGGGCAGTGACTGGACACAGGGTGTGGGGGGCAGTGTCTGGGCACAGGGTGTGGGGGGCAGTGACTGGACACAGGGTGTGGGGGGCAGTGTCTGGGCACAGGGTGTGGGACTGGACACAGGGTGTGGGACTGGACACAGGGTGTGGGACTGGACACAGGGTGTGGGCCTGGACACAGGGTGTGGGACTGGACACGGGGTGTGGGGGGCAGTGTCTGGGCACAGGGTGTGGGGGGCAGTGTCTGGGAACAGGGTGTGGGACTGGACACAGGGTGTGGGACTGGACACAGGGTGTGGGGAGCAGTGTCTGGGAACAGGGTGTGGGACTGGACACAGGGTGTGGGGAGCAGTGTCTGGGCACAGGGTGTGGGACTGGACACAGGGTGTGTGGGGCAGTGACTGGGAACAGGGTGTGGGACTGGACACAGGGTGTGGGACTGGACACAGGGTGTGGGGGCAGTGTCTGGGCACAGGGTGTGGGACTGGACACAGGGTGTGGGGAGCAGTGTCTGGGCACAGGGTGTGGGACTGGACACAGGGTGTGGGGAGCAGTGTCTGGGCACAGGGTGTGGGACTGGACACAGGGTGTGGGGAGCAGTGTCTGGGCACAGGGTGTGGGACTGGACACAGGGTGTGGGGAGCAGTGTCTGGGCACAGGGTGTGGGACTGGACACAGGGTGTGGGACTGGACACAGGGTGTGGGGGGCAGTGACTGGACACAGGGTGTGGGGGGCAGTGTCTGGGCACAGGGTGTGGGGGGCAGTGACTGGACACAGGGTGTGGGGGGCAGTGTCTGGGCACAGGGTGTGGGACTGGACACAGGGTGTGGGACTGGACACAGGGTGTGGGACTGGACACAGGGTGTGGGCCTGGACACAGGGTGTGGGACTGGACACGGGGTGTGGGGGGCAGTGTCTGGGCACAGGGTGTGGGGGGCAGTGTCTGGGAACAGGGTGTGGGACTGGACACAGGGTGTGGGACTGGACACAGGGTGTGGGGAGCAGTGTCTGGGAACAGGGTGTGGGACTGGACACAGGGTGTGGGGAGCAGTGTCTGGGCACAGGGTGTGGGACTGGACACATGGTGTGGGGGGCAGTGACTGGGAACAGGGTGTGGGACTGGACACAGGGTGTGGGACTGGACACAGGGTGTGGGGGCAGTGTCTGGGCACAGGGTGTGGGACTGGACACAGGGTGTGGGGAGCAGTGTCTGGGCACAGGGTGTGGGACTGGACACAGGGTGTGGGGAGCAGTGTCTGGGCACAGGGTGTGGGACTGGACACAGGGTGTGGGGAGCAGTGTCTGGGCACAGGGTGTGGGACTGGACACAGGGTGTGGGACTGGACACAGGGTGTGGGGGGCAGTGACTGGACACAGGGTGTGGGGGGCAGTGACTGGACACAGGGTGTGGGAAGCCGGCGCCTGGGCAGCTGCTCTGGTGATGACGACCGGCTGTGGCCAAACCAGGAGGCCCGTCCAAGGATGTGGCCGGGGGGCGGCCATGACACCCAGGGCCTGTCCCCCGAGAAACCGCTCTCGGCCTTTTCTGCCCATGTCTGCCCGTGTTGGGCACAATGCCGGCTCCTGGGTGGGTGCTCCGAGCGCCAGGGAAGCCGCAGGCCCTTCCGCCTGGCACTGCGGCCTGGTGCCCTGGCTCCTGGGCTGGCGGAGGCCCTGCCTGGACACGGCCACCCCCCCGGGACCCCACTCAGAGGCGCCGTCGGGGGGCCTGTGCTCCAGGAGAGCCGAGCCCTGCTCCAGGCCCCCGGGCTCGAAGGGAAAGCCGCAGCCTTGACGACACTTGGGGTCCCCCTGTGAGAGCAGAGGCCACCGTGCTCCCTCCCTATGCTCTGCGGGGGGAGGGGGGTGAGCCTGCCGTCAGGTTCCTGTTTCCCCGGCTTCCGACGGGAGGCAGAGCCCAGAGCCGTCCTGCTGTGGCCGCTTGCCTGTGTGCCCCGCGGCCGAACCGAGGTCTCCTGGCCACTGCGCCTCCCTGGGTAGCCCTGCCCTCAGGGGCCCCTTGGGGAAAAGCCCTTTGACCCCAGCCCCTCCCCCCCCCCCCCCCCCCCCCCCCCGGGATCCATGCGGGCCCTGAGCACAGGGCTGGGTGTGAGGTTCAGGGAAGAGACCGCAAGTGGGGGCGGGAGCCTGCGTGTGTGTGAGCCGTGCAGATGGGAGATCTCGGGGGACAGATAACCCAGGCCTGGATGGCAGTGTGACAGGAAACCCCGGGCGAGGAGACAGCTGTGGGCCGGAGGGAGGAGCTGTGCTCCCGTAACCGCACGGGGGAGGGGGCAGTGAGAGCCGGAGGCCCACCCTGGCTGCACGGGGAGGAAGGGCCTTGGAGTCCCTTTCCTGGGTCCCCTGCTCCCTCCTGGGGGGCTGTCCTTTCCGAATCTGCTCGGGGACCTGGGAGCCCTGAGTGGGCTGGAGAGCAGTGGACAGCCTGGAGTGCACTTGGGGGGCCGTGGCAGGAGGGGGCCCAGGTGGAGAGCCCAGGGCTGCCGTGAGCCTGGGGCAGCAGCAGACGGTTCCGAGGGCGGGTGAAGGTCGGGGACAGGGGTGGGACGGGACCGGACGGACAGCAGGAGGAGGGGCTCACCAGACGGCACCATTCCTGAGGGACCAGCTGCTCCCCAGCGGCCGTGGTTCTGGGTCCATTTGAGCGAGATGTTCTGTACATTTGGGAGCCTTCCAACCCCCGGCAAGTCGTCCCAAAGTCCAGTGGGGCGCGGACGAACGGACAGTCCCGCCCTCCACTTTCGGCCGCACCTGGAACTCTCACGCTTGCTTGGCTGGTGGAGGATTCACGCCATTTGCTTCAGCTTGGCTTGTTCAGGGCCACAGAGGATTACCCTACAAAAAGGTGCCGGTGGGAAATGAGGGAAGCCCCAGCCCCCCGCCCGGCTCCGCTCCAGACTGGGTAACGTTTGCGTCTGCAGCCATCCAGGTATGGACACATATGTATATGCATTTTGGTGACAAAACATACATATTAAAAAATTTACCATTTTCACCATTTTTAGTGTGCAATTCACAATGGTGTACAACCATCACCTCCATCCATTTCCAGAATTTTCCATCATCCCAAACAAAAGCTCCACCCAGACACGTTTCTCTGCGTGTGTGACACACACACACACACACGCACGCACGCAGCACCCAGATGTTTTCTCTGCATGTGTAACATGCACACGCGGCATGCCGCGGACGTGATATGCCCAGCTCCCGTGCTCCCCGGTGCTGGGATCCAGTGTCATCAGAAGAGAGGGGTCTGTGAACTGAAAGTGTGGAGCCAGGTTTGGTGTGAGCAGGATTTTCACAGGTCAAACGCGGGCCCAACCTTGAGAGCCAGGTGTCTGAGCCGTCGCCAGGAGGAGGGACGGGTCCCTGCCTCAAGGAGCTGCGGGGAGGGGGGACGAGGGCAAGGGACTCAGCCCCACGCTCCGCCGACCAAAGGAGGCCACTCCCCCGTGGCCGCGGCGTGGCCTCCTGCTCTCTTGCCGGCCGGGGTGACTGTGCCCTGCCCCCTCCCGGCTCCACAGGGGGGCCCAGCTGTCTTGCTCCTCTCTGCCCAGCACAGGGCCTGTCCCCCCGGGCGGGTAACGACGTGACACGTGCTTTAGGCGTGGGCTGTGTGCCAGGCGCTGTGCCAGGCTCCTGCTCAGGCGGCCATGCTGCTTCCTCACAAGTCCCAGCGTCGGGGGCGGTGGGGCTGCCTGGGGAGAAGGAAACTGCCAGGCGCTGGGCTGGAAGCTGAGAACCAGGTGTCAGCAGGGGTGGTTTCTCCGGAGGCTTGTCGATCCCGTTTCCTCCCTCTGTCCTCACACAGCCGTCCCTGTGTCTGTCCCGATTTCCTCTCCTTGTAGGACAGTCATCCTGTGGGGTCAGCGCCACCTTACAACCTCGTTTTAGCTGAATCGCCTCTCTAAAGACCCCCATCTCCAAATGTAGTCCCATTTTGAGGTCTTGGGGGTTAGGATTACAACATAGGAATTCGGGGGGGTGGGCACAACTCAGCCCATAACGGAAACAGCGCGCTGATGAAGCAGGGGAGTGAGTTGGGCCTGGCCGGCGGTCGGGCACAGGCCCGGGTGGCAGGCTCAGTCCCCAGTGCGGGGCGTGCAGGAGGCAGCCAGTCAATGATTCCCTCTCAGCCTTGCTGTTTCTATCGCTCTCCCTCCCCACCCCCGAAATCAATAAATCTGAAATCAATAAAATATATTTTAAAAAGAAAAAGAATGAATGGGTGTGTGCCCCTTTGGAAGAAGTAAAGCCTCTTTCTGTGTGGAAACCAAGCTTGGCTTAGGGGCGAGGCAGAAAGGGATAAAGGCTGCTACATCTGCATGGTGCAGCGCACCGGGGCCCCTGGTTGCCACGCGCCTGGCCGTGTGGATGGCTGAAGGCCTGTCCGCAGCTCCCTGGGCATCTCAGCCAACCCAGGGCCCCAAGGCAACAATGAACCAAATGTGTTCCAACCGGCTTCAGTTTTTTCCTTTTAAGTTGTATGCATCTTTTTAGAATGACAAAAGTCACATGTGTTTGTTGTAAAAAGAGAAACCCTTGCAGCTGCTTCCCGTCTGGTTCAGAGGGTCCAACTCATGCCCACCTCCTGGTCACCCTCCCACGGCGACTTTTAGCAGCGCCCTCACTCTGCAGCCTGCCACGCCACCTCCTCGCTGTGCAGGCACCAGGCCTGCTAACCACAGGCCTGCTCACCACAGGCCCTTTGCACCTGCTGTTCCCCTGCCCTTTCCCCACTTGTCCTCTAGTGGAGGCCTTCTGACTCCCTCTGAAAGATGGAGTCATTTTGTACTTCATTTCCCTGACCACCAGCGAGACTGTCTTTTTATATGTTTGTAAGCAGTCTATTCTCCCTCCTCAGAGACTGGCCTATGTATGTCTGTTGCTGTTTTTTCTCTTGGACTAGTTGTCTCAGCTGTCATTTCTCACAGTATTACTGATGGACTCTTAACCTGTAAAAAGCTTTAAGAATAAAGCTGTTGGCCCTAGCTGGTTTGGCTTGGTGCATAGAGTGTCAGCCCTCAGACTGAAGGGTCCTGGGTTCGATTCCAGTCAAGGGCATGTAACTTGGTTGCAGGCTCAGGGGCAAGTTGCATGGGAGAGGCAACCAATCAATATGTCTCTCTCACATCGATGTTTCTCTCTCTGCCTCTTCCCTTCCTCTCTCTCCCTAAAAAACAAAACAAACAAACAAAAACAATGGGAAAATGTCCTCATGTGAGGACTAACAATAAAAAAAGGATGAGGCTTTTCATTACAAAATTATTTACAGCAGTGAAAAGTTGGAAACAAATGATCGTCAATGGTTAAATAGTGGAAACATTATTACACACGTATTAAGAGGGATTGTCAGTAAAACTATAAAAATAGAATATCAAATTATAATCTATTAAAGTAAAATTTAATTTTCTAGGGAAAATTTTTATGTAGCACGATTACAATTTTTAAATCAACACCTTGCGAGGTGACAGTGGCTGTGGTGATGCGTGGTTTTGATTTTTTTCCACTTTCCTGCACTTTTATAACGAGTTGATTTACTTGAAAACAAAAGGTGACCAGAGAGAAGTTTTAAAAATGTCTGCACGAGCCATACAAGTTTAACAGATAAAAATACAGGGAGGGGAATGTTTGCCCATAAATCCGTTCCCCTGAGAGATCAGACCGCCCGCCTTCGCGCCCGGGACCCCTGTGAGCGGCGGGCGAGCAGCCGGAATGAAACTCGAGCATTTGAAATCCCTCCAGGAGCGTGGGCCGCGCTCTGCGGGGTGTGCGGCTCCGGGGCCCGAGCCCGCCCTGAGAGAGGAGGCCCTCCCCCGCCCCGCAGACCAGACAGGTCTGGGCTCAGCCTCTGGACCTGGGCCGTTACTGCCCCCGAGACTCGGTTTCCCCGGGAGAGGGGTCACAGGTGCTGGGGGAATAAGGAGAGACGCCCGCAGGCTTCCCAGCAGAGATCAGAGGGAGGGCCCGCCTCACTGGCCGCTCAGGGAAAGGACGGCACCGAGGGGGGGCCCGGCCTCTGCGCGGGGTCAGCGGGTGGCATCTGCCCGCACAGGCCTCCCTGCCTCCGGGGGACGCGTGACTCCCTGTTTTCTGTCCTCGGCGGCAGTGTCCTCGGCTGTGGTGTCTGAGCCGAGGGCGGGGCTGGGCAGAGTGGGGCCCCAGCCTCACAGTGGGGGGCGCAGAGCTGGCCGGGGCCTGGCCGCTGGCCGTCCTGTCTGAATGGGAGCTTTAGGACCCATGCTGGCGCCAGGAGCCTTCGGGCTGAGAGCAGACGGGGGGGGGGGGGGGGGGGGGGGGGGGGGGGGGGGGGGGGGGGGGGGGCAAGCCCGCCCTGCGCCGTGCCGCTGGAGGAGACCGTCCCACGTCACCTGCTCCTCAGGTAGCAGGGCTGGGGCCGGACTCAACCGCTCTCCCTTGAAGGATTTGTTCTTGCTTTGATCCTAATGTGCTTCCTAACAAGGGGGCCCGGGAATGGAGGAATCGTGCTCTCTGTGCTTCTGGAGGCAGAACTACAACCAGCGCTGTTTACGAACTGAAAACAAGAGTTCTCTGCCGGGGGTGGCGGGCGGCGAGCTCTCGGTCACCAAAGAATTCAGGCAGAAGCCGGAGGTGCCAGAGAGGAGGTTCTTACAAAAGGTGGGGCCAGCCCCAAAGCACGGGACCAAGTGCAGAGACGAGCCAGTGCCACCTGCTGCTGGCCCTCAGAGCCCTGTGGTGGCAAAAAGGCCGAGACCTGGGCCCCCGCAGGCGCCCCGGCAGGACACCTCCCGCAGTCCCCTCGGGCACTGTGGACCCAGGCCCGGCAAGCCCCTCTCGCGGGGGACAGGCCCCGAGAGGCCAAGAAAGCTGTCCAAGACACAGCCAGGAAGAGGCGGAGCGGAACTTGAGCCTCAGGCCTCCTGGCTCTCAGGCCCCGCTCTCCCCTCTTCCCCGTGGCCTGGGGAGGTGGCAGGTGTGGCGGGAAAGGAGCAAATGAAGCCAAAACCCAGGGTCTGCGTTTGAGGTTGTGGGGGAGGGGCCCTCCAGTGAAAGCTTCGCAGGTGCCGTGACTAAGTGGCCACAGCCGGCTGTGACCTTGGGGGGCGGGGAGCTCGGTCCTGTCCTCAAAGGTGAGGGCACTGAGGCACCGAGGGAAGGGACCTCCAGAGTCAGGGGACCCTGTAGGTCCATCCAGCTCCGCCACTCCCGGCGGGTGGCCTAGGGGAGCACCCATCACTCTGGCTCCATTTAGCCTCCAACAAAGAAACCCGCAGCCCAACAGCCCTCTGCCCGCCCCCCGGCTCTCCTGGGCCTCCAACGCATCAGGCACGGGAAGCCGCTTTAACTGAAGAAACTCTTCCGAAAGGCGGGCCCTCTCCCGTGAGAGCAACCAGCACGTAAGCAGTGAGGAGCCACAGCCTCATGTCTCCCAGGTGAGGGAGGGAGCCCACAAAGACAGCCAGCAGCACCTGTCTTTAAATCCTCCCTGAGGGGTGCAGCATGGGGCTGTGCTCGACCCTGAGCTGACAGCCCGGCACTGGGATAAAGTGCAAATTGGGGTTCAGTGAGAGACACCCTTAGCCGATGGGTGTGAGGGAGTCCGAGCTGGAAGGGACAGGCACCCAGCTGTCTGCAGCTCCAGGCCATGGCAGCACCAGGCTGACCGAGACCCGCTCTCCCTGTTCTGGAAGCTCCCAGTCTGGCTGGAGACAGACACACAACACAGCTGACAGACATCTCCCGCAGGAGCCCCGACTCCGTCAGGCAGGCCGCTCCCCAGCGGCCCCGGCCCGGCCCTCCTGGGAGCGGTGCGGGCTCCTCTCGGGGAGACGGCGGCGGTGTGGCCCGGCTCAGCGCTCTCTCTAATAAGACACACATTTTAGACGCGATGAACCAGGAGGAGAGACGCTGATCCTCTCTGCTCCCCGAAATCTCCACAGGGTGAGGTGGGGATTCGGGAGAGCTGGGGAAGGAGACCCCACAGAGCACGCCGCGGCACGGTCCTGCGTGCCGGCCCAGTGCCGGGCTGTCAGCTCAGGGGTCGAGCACAGCCCCGTGCTGCACCCCTCAGGGAGGATTTAAAGAGAGGTGCTGCTGGCTGTCTTTGTGGGCTCCCTCCCTCACCTGGGAGACATGGGACTGTGGCTCCTCACTGCTTACCTGCTGGGTGACAGAGGGAGTGAGACTCTGGGGGCTGGTAAACGACCAGAACCCAGGCTCCCAGTTCAGCCACAGCCACCGGAGCTCCCCCATATTTGTGAGGGGCATCGCAGCCAGCATACTGGCTGGTGATCTCATGGCTGTGAACCACTGTGGGTGCAGGCCAGACCCCTTCCTCCCCAGGGTGCAGACCCCGCTCCGCTGTGGGGCCTGAGTGTGCAGACCCCGCTCCGCTGTGGGGCCTGAGTGTGCAAACCCCGCTTCGCTGTGGGGGTCTGAGTGTGCAGACCCCGCTCCATTATGGGGGCCTGAGTGTGCAGACCCCGCTCCGCTGTGGGGGTCTGAGTGTGCAGACCCCGCTCCGCTGTGGGGGCCTGAGTGTGCAGACCCCGCTCCGCTGTGGGGGCCTGAGTGTGCAGACCCCGCTTCGCTGTAGGGGCCTGAGTGTGCAGACCCCGCTCCGCTGTGGGGGCCTGAGTGTGCAGACCCCGCTCCGCTGTGGGGGCCTGAGTGTGCAGACCCCGCTCCGCTGTGGGGGCCTGAGTGTGCAGACCCCGATCCGCTGTGGGGGCCTGAGTGTGCAGACCCCGCTCCGCTGTGGGGGCTGAGTGTGCAGACCCCGCTCCGCTGTGGGGATCTGAGTGTGCAGACCCCGCTCCGCTGTGGGGCCTGAGTGTGCAGACCCCGCTCCATTATGGGGGCCTGAGTGTGCAGACCCCGCTCCGCTGTGGGGGTCTGTGTCCTGGTGGCTATGGTGCAGGTCCAGCCCCTTGGCAACACAGACACTGGGCAGGCTTCAGTGTCCACATCTGCTGGGTGTCTGTCCAGATGTGGGGGTTCCCTTGGGGGAGGGGCTGTGCCCCAGGGATGGATCACCCATTAGGCCTGGGTAAGGTGGGTGGGGGTGGGAAATCGGGCCAAATGCTCTCACTGCCCTGTTTGCTGAGTCTGCCTGGTGCAGGGGCCACAGGTGGCAGTGGAGGCCAGGTCAGATGGGAACGGCTGCTGGGGTCAGGTCTCATTCTGCAGCTCAGCTGGGAGCAGGGCTCTCCTGCATAAAGCGTCATCTCATTGATTCTCCCACAACCCTCAGGGTAGATAGGATTACTTCCATTTTACATATGGAGAAACTGAGGCCCAGAGGTGTGAGGTGATTTGCTCGACCACACAGCTACTTAGTGGGCGGGAAGGAATAGAACCCACTTGGCACCCCATCCAAGCCTCTTTCTAATTCAGCATCCCCCTCCTCTCATCACCGAGCAGAAGCTCAATAAATATTTCATTAACTATATAATTGAATGTGGCCCTGGGCCCTTCCTGGAACTTTCTGGGCCACCCCTGTCCTCCTCAGCTCATTCCTCCCAGCACGGGCGCAGCTGGCCGGGCAGAGAGAGCCGCTCCTCCCCACCCGGGGCCAAACCACACACAGCACACTCGTCGTTGGCCATAAAATCAAGCTGCTCTTTGAAAGGGAAAAAGAAAAGCTGCCCCATTACTTTTCTCTGCGGAGGCCCACAGCTCCCATCCCCACTTGGCGGCTCTGCACACACAGAGAAACACTCCTTCTCGTGGGTTCCACATCGACCGTCCAACAAGCTTTCTGCTCTCGTTTTACGTGACAGGCGACCAGCGGCCTTCTCCCACCGCCCCCATAAATCATGCCAACTCCTCTCCTGTCCTAAAGGAAAAACCCAGCCCAGCTCTGGTGTCCTTGGGGTGGGGTGGGGGGCTGGCTCCTCTCCTGGAGCCCTTCCGACCCCCACCTTCGGTCAGCGGGGGGCTTGCAGCCCTGCCTGGGTTGGACGGTAGCCTGACCTTGGTTGGGCAGGGCGGGCTTCTCCCTGGAAATGCCACCACGCCCGGTGAACGTTTGCGTGGTGCCCTTGCTCTGAGGTCAAGGCAGATGCAGAAGGTGCAGCCATGTCTGCAGCACTTGCAGCCAGAGGGCGGGCCCGGCCCCCCAGCCCCACGTGATGTCTGTGGGGCGCTTCCTGAGGGCCAGGCTCTTGCCCTGCGTGTTCACAGGAGAGGCGGATGTTGGGTGCAGGGTGGGGAGGAAAGGACAGCTGTGTCCTGGAGGCTGTTGTGTGGTCTTGGCGAGGCTATGGGGAGGATCCTGGGCTTGGCCCTCGGGAATGACCCCCAGGGAATGGCACAAGGACGGGAATTTTCGAGGCTGTCAGCTGCCTGGACCCTGGAGAGGCCGCATTAGGGAGGAGCTGAAGGTTTGAGGACAGAGTGATGGGGAGAGGGGGTGTGTAGGGGCTCTGGGGCGCCTGGAGCCTCCTGCTCCCATGGCTCCTGGGACCAGCCAAAGCATCCTTCCTGCCAAGGGTGGGCAGGGCTGGGCTGGGCCCAGGGGAGGAGGGAGGGCAAGGGATGCACTGCTGGGGCCTCCCCGGCCGCCGCCACTTGCTGTGAGCTCTGTTAGCCCTGACGTTCTCTGTGCCTGTTTCCGGAGGTGCTGTGGTGAGGAGCAGACCCGACACTACATTAAAGCAGGTCTGGCACCCGGTAAACACCGAAACATTACGTTTCCACCCCATTCAACAAGGAGGCAGCTGGGCCCTGGCCAGTTTGGCTCAGTGGATAGAGGCTTGGCCTGTGAACTGAAGGGTCCCAGGTCCGATTCCGGTCAAGAGCACGTACCTAGGTTGTGGGCTCCATCCCCAGGAGGGGGCGTGCAGGAGGCAGCCAGGCAACGATTCTCTCTCATCATTGATGTTTCTATCTCTCCCTCTCCCTTCCTCTCTGAAATGAATTAAAAAAAAAAAAAGAGGCGGCTGAACGAAGGTGAATAACTTGCCTCAAGTCAGTCAATGGGGATAAAACACCACTCAGGGGCACACTAGCCACTCCCTCAGTCGCCACCCGAGGGCGCCTTGGCCTTGGGAGCAACTGCCTGGGCGCGCCTGGCACCTCACCTCCTGAAAAGCCTGGCAGGTGCCGTGCGACAGACAGACGCTGCACCCCGGGGTGCGGGGTGAGTTGCCACACAGATTCCCAGTAGGAAGGACAGTCTAGGCTACAGCTCTTGCCTCCTACTCACAGCTCAATGAGCTTTCAAATAAAATCCAACTTTTATTTAACCTGAATATTCACTGTATCCCTTTCCCCAGCCCCCTGGACTCTAATGCCAGCGTCAACTAAACGTGCACCCAACAGTTGGGCACAGTTAGCGCGGGAGGGAGGCCCCGGTGACTTGTGGTGGGAGAGGCTTGAGCAGCGGGGCCTCTGACTGCTGTGTCGCTGCCTCTGATGGTCACGGACGGTGGCTGTGGTGCAGGGAGAGAAAGGGAGAGAATACATAGAGGGAACAGCATGTGCAAAGGCACAGAGGCAAACAGTGTGGGAGAGAAAGGTGTGCCCGGGAATGGTACATGCCGGGGGTGAGAGGAGGCAGAGAGGGCGGAGGGGGGCGCAGGAGGAGGGGGACGGGGCCTGAGGCCACGAAGTAGGACTGGGAGCAGGAGGTGCCAGGTTCAGGTGGGGAGAGGACCACCAGCAGTTCTCTGTCTGCTGCGCTGAGGCCCGGGGGAGAGAAGCCAGCACCGACCCACTGCCTCCCGTTCTAATTAAGTTAGAGGCTGGAACGCCCTCCTCTGACCGTCCTCCTGTTCTGTCCCTGTGGCAAGGCCTCAGGGAGCCACACCGGAATTCTGATGGTGCCATCCACCAGATGGGCATGTAGAGGCTTCCAGAGTGTGTGGCTCACACGGGGGCGTGTGCACAGCTGGGCTCCTGTGGCCCCAGGCTGCTGTCCTGAGCACAGTGGACAGACAGCTTTGCAGCACCCCCCCCCCCCAATCTCTGCCTCCCTCCCGGGTGCCCAGGCTTCTGTGGCCCCACCAGGTGTCATGCCCGCTCTTGGGGTCCAAGGGGGTGTGAGGGAGGTGGGGTCAGATGGAGGACGGGGAGTAGACCCAGAGCCCTTGTCATGGTTTCCTTGTCCGTTCGTGGGGCCACCCGGGGGTCGGGTCTGTCACCCGGGCCTGGCTGACCAGTGCCATCTCTTGGCACAGAGGCACAGAGCTTCGGCTTGCTGGACCCCAAGCTCTGCTACCTGCTGGATGGGATCCTGTTCATCTACGGCATCATCATCACCGCCCTGTTCCTGCGAGCGAAGGTGGGTGCTCAGAGGGGCCTTGGTCTTGCAAAGTCTCAGGCATGTGCGGTACCTACGGCTTGGTGTCCATGGGCAGAGCAGCAACAGCCCAGTGTGCACTTTGGAGGGGGGGGCGGCAAGTGGGGGAGGGGGCTGAGCCACAGCGTGGCCAGAGAGCCCAGTGCGCAGCACCTTAGTCAGGAGCACTGACCTGCGACACCCAGCTGTGGGGTGGGGGTCAGGTGCCCCGGCAGGAAATGGCCTTATGCTGCAGGCAGTTGGGAGCGGGGAGACGGGGACCTGAGATCTCCCCAGATCCACTGTCCAGCTGCGGGTGCAGGTCCCAGCAGGAAGTGGGAGGGTGGCCCAGGGCAGGCTTTCGCTGGGGCCTTGCAGGGCCTGGCTTTCTCCGAGGGGAGCTGGACTGGGGTGGCCCTGGGGGGGTGAGAAGAAGGGCGGAGGCCGCAGCCTCGCTCTCTGCAGCACCCCTCGTGGCTGTTTGCAGTTAGGACTGCGGAAACCTTTATTTGAGAAGCAGCGCGTGCTGACGTCCTTTCAGTCTGAATAGCGCCGGGGGTCTCGGTGGTGCTGGTCTCTGACCTGAGGCCTGGGGGGCCCTCTGGCTGAGGCGGCGCTAAGCCTGTGCCAGGCGGGCCCCTGACCCAGGAGCACCGTAAGGTGCAGTCACCCGAGGGCGCCTTGTGCAGTCACCGACAGCGGGCTGTCCTCCGAGTCCGGAGGACAGGGCCTGAGAACGTCCTCCTGGACCCCGAGCGGGGGCACTGCCCGGAGGCCACCGGCCAGGGCGAGGCCCCACGGAGGCCGGACCAGCACGGACAGCTCTGGGGCAGGGCGCGCTCTGGGGGCAGGGGGCGCTCTGGGGCAGGGGGCTCTGGGGCAGGGGGCGCTCTGGGGCAGGGGGCTCTGGGGCAGGGGGCGCTCTGGGGCAGGGGGCGCTCTGGGGCAGGGGGCGCTCTGGGGCAGGGGGCTCTGGGGCAGGGGGCGCTCTGGGGCAGGGGGCGCTCGGGGGGGGGGCGCTCTGGGGCAGGGGGCGCTCTGGGGCAGGGGGCTCTGGGGCAGGGGGCGCTCGGGGGCAGGGGGCGCTCGGGGGCAGGGGGCGCTCTGGGGCAGGGGGCTCTGGGGCAGGGGGCGCTCGGGGGCAGGGGGCTCTGGGGCAGGGGGCGCTCTGGGGCAGGGGGCGCTCGGGGGCAGGGGGTGCGGGGGGGGGGGTTGCAGGGGGCGCTGGGGAGCAGGGGGCTCTGGGGCAGGGGGCGCTCGGGGGCAGGGGGTGCTGCGGTCGGCGGTAGCTCTGGCCCTCACGCTCTGCTCTTCCCTCCTCCAGTTCAGCCAGAGCCCGGAGGCCCCGGAGCACCTGCAGGGCCCAGGCCAGGTCTACAACGTGAGTCAGCCTGTGCAGACGAGGCCGGAACCGGCCAGGCCCCGCCCGGATTTTGCCAAGGGGGGGGGGGGGGGGGGGGGGGGGGGGGGGGGCACGGACACACGCAGTCATTGCACAGCCTCGTGGGCGCTGTGAGGCCTGGCTCTCAGGCCTGGGTGCCTGGACAGCGCCTTCTTAGCGCACCGGCTGGTGCAGATACAGGCCGGGTGGGGTGAGGAGGGGATGGAGGGCAGGTGGGGGTGAGGAAGAGATGGGGAGGGGTGGGTGAGGAGTGGATGGAGGGCAGGTGGGGGTGAGGAAGAGATGGGGAGGGGTGGATGAGGAGGGGATGGAGGGCAGGTGGGGGTGAGGAAGAGATGGGGAGGGGTGGGTGAGGAGGGGATGGAGGGCAGGTGGGGGTGAGGAAGAGATGGGGAGGGGTGGATGAGGAGGGGATGGAGGGCAGGTGGGGGTGAGGAAGAGATGGGGAGGGGTGGGTGAGGAGGGGATGGAGGGCAGGTGGGGGTGAGGAAGAGATGGGGAGGGGTGGGTGAGGAGGGGATGGAGGGCAGGTGGGGGTGAGGAAGAGATGGGGAGGGGTGGGTGAGGAGGGGATGGAGGGCAGGTGGGGGTGAGGAAGAGATGGGGAGGGGTGGGGTGAGGAGGGGATGGAGGGCAGGTGGGGGTGAGGAAGAGATGGGGAGGGGGTGGGGTGAGGAGGGGATGGAGGGCAGGTGGGGGTGAGGAAGAGATGGGGAGGGGTGGGTGAGGAGGGGATGGAGGGCAGGTGGGGGTGAGGAAGAGATGGGGAGGGGTGGGTGAGGAGGGGATGGAGGGCAGGTGGGGGTGAGGAAGAGATGGGGAGGGGTGGATGAGGAGGGGATGGAGGGCAGGTGGGGGTGAGGAAGAGATGGGGAGGGGTGGGTGAGGAGGGGATGGAGGGCAGGTGGGGGTGAGGAAGAGATGGGGAGGGGTGGGTGAGGAGGGGATGGAGGGCAGGTGGGGGTGAGGAAGAGATGGGGAGGGGTGGGGTGAGGAGGGGATGGAGGGCAGGTGGGGGTGAGGAAGAGATGGGGAGCGGTGGATGAGGAGGGGATGGAGGGCAGGTGGGGGTGAGGAAGAGATGGGGAGGGGTGGGTGAGGAGGGGATGGAGGGCAGGTGGGGGTGAGGAAGAGATGGGGAGGGGTGGGGTGAGGAGGGGATGGAGGGCAGGTGGGGGTGAGGAAGAGATGGGGAGGGGGTGGGTGAGGAGGGGATGGAGGGCAGGTGGGGGTGAGGAAGAGATGGGGAGGGGGTGGGGTGAGGAGTGGATGGAGGGCAGGTGGGGGTGAGGAAGAGATGAGGAAGGGGTGGGTGAGGAGGGGATGGAGGGCAGGTGGGGGTGAGGAAGAGATGGGGAGGGGTGGATGAGGAGGGGATGGAGGGCAGGTGGGGGTGAGGAAGAGATGGGGAGGGGGTGGGGTGAGGAGTGGATGGAGGGCAGGTGGGGGTGAGGAAGAGATGAGGAAGGGGTGGGTGAGGAGGGGATGGAGGGCAGGTGGGGGTGAGGAAGAGATGGGGAGGGGGTGGGTGAGGAGGGGATGGAGGGCAGGTGGGGGTGAGGATAGAGATAAGGAGGGGGTGGGGTGAGGAGGGGATGGCGGGCAGGTGGGGGTGAGGAAGAGATGGGGAGGGGTGGATGAGGAGGGGATGGAGGGCAGGTGGGGGTGAGGAAGAGATGGGGAGGGGTGGGTGAGGAGGGGATGGAGGGCAGGTGGGGGTGAGGAAGAGATGGGGAGGGGTGGGGTGAGGAGGGGATGGAGGGCAGGTGGGGGTGAGGATAGAGATAAGGAGGGGGTGGGGTGAGGAGGGGATGGAGGGCAGGTGGGGGTGAGGAAGAGATGGGGAGGGGGTGGGTGAGGAGGGGATGGCGGGCAGGTGGGGGTGAGGAAGAGATGGGGAGGGGGTGGGTGAGGAGGGGATGGCGGGCAGGTGGGGGTGAGGAAGAGATGGGAGGGGTGGGGTGAGATGGGGGTGGGGTAGAGGTGGGGGTGGGAATGGGAGGGTCCTCACTGGGGCTGCACTCCCTGTGCATCGGGCTTCAGTCACTGCCCCCCGCCCATGGTCACACCTCGATGTGCTCTGAGAGCTGGCACCAGCTACGACTGCCCCCCAGGCCCTGCTCCTTCCCCTCAGAGCCACCGAGGGGACGCCCAGCCCAGGGCCGTCCTCCGGAGGGCCACCCATCTGACACCTTCCCCGTGTTTCAGGAGCTCAACCTGGGGAGGAGAGAGGAGTACGACCTTCTGGACAAGAGACGTGGCCGTGACCCTGAGATGGGCGGAAAGCAGGTCGGACATCCCTCTTTCTGCCTGTGTGTCTGTGCCTGTGTGTCAGCGTGTGTCAATGCGTGTGTGTCAGTGCATGTGTGTCAGTGCATGCGTGTCAGTGCCTGTGTCAGTGGATGTGTGTCAATGCATGTGTGTCAATGCATGTGTGTCAGTGCATGCGTGTCAACGTGGATGTGTGTCAATGCATGTGTGTCAATGTGTGTGTCAATGCATGTGTGTCAGTGCATGCGTGTCAGTGCCTGTGTCAGTGGATGTGTGTCAATGCATGTGTGTCAATGTGTGTGTCAATGCATGTGTGTCAGTGCATGCGTGTCAGTGCCTGTGTCAGTGGATGTGTGTCAATGCATGTGTGTCAATGTGTGTGTCAATGCATGTGTGTCAGTGCATGCGTGTCAGTGCCTGTGTCAGTGGATGTGTGTCAATGCATGTGTGTCAATGTGTGTGTCAATGCATGTGTGTCAGTGCATGCGTGTCAGTGCCTGTGTCAGTGGATGTGTGTCAATGCATGTGTGTCAATGTGTGTGTCAATGCATGTGTGTCAGTGCATGCGTGTCAGTGCCTGTGTCAGTGGATGTGTGTCAATGCATGTGTGTCAATGTGTGTGTCAATGCATGTGTGTCAGTGCATGCGTGTCAGTGCCTGTGTCAGTGCATGTGTGTCAGTGCATGTGTGTCAATGTGTGTGTCAATGCATGTGTGTCAGTGCATGCGTGTCAGTGCCTGTGTCAGTGGATGTGTGTCAATGCATGTGTGTCAATGTGTGTGTCAATGCATGTGTGTCAGTGCATGCGTGTCAGTGCCTGTGTCAGTGGATGTGTGTCAATGCATGTGTGTCAATGTGTGTGTCAATGCATGTGTGTCAGTGCATGCGTGTCAGTGCCTGTGTCAGTGGATGTGTGTCAATGCATGTGTGTCAATGTGTGTGTGTCAATGCATGTGTGTCAGTGCATGTGTGTCAGTGCCTGTGTGTCAGTGCCTGTATCAGTGGATGTGTGTCAATGCGTGTGTGTCAATGCATGTGTGTCAGTGCATGAGTGTCAGTGCATGTGTGTCAGTGCCTGTGTCAGTGCCTGTATCAGTGGATGTGTGTCAATGCATGGGTTTTAGTGCATGTGCATCAGTGCATGTGTGTGTCAGTGCATGTGTGTGTCAGTTCATGTGCCAGTGCATGTGTGTCAATGCATGTGTATCAGTGCATGTGTGTCAGTTCATGTGTGTGTCAGTGCATGTGCATCAGTGCATGTGTCTCAGTGCATGTGTGTCAATGCAAGTGTATCAGTGCATGTGTGTCAGTTCATGTGTGTGTCAGTGCATGTGCATCAGTGCATGTGTCTCAGTGCATATGTGTCAGTACATGTGTGTCAGTGCATGTGTGTCAGTGCATGTATGTCAGTGCATGTGTGTCAGTGCGTGTGTGTCAGTGTGTGGCAATGCATGTGTGTGCCAATGTGTGTGTGTTAGTGCCTGTGTGTCAGTGAATGTGTGTCAGTGAATGCGTCTGTCAGTGTATGTGTGTGTCAGTGTGTGTGTGTGTCAGTGTGTGTGTGTCAGTGCATGTGTGTGTCAGTGTATGTGTATCCGTGTATACACGTGTTAGTGTGTGTCAGTATGTCAATGTATATATGTGTCTGTGTGTGTCAGTGTGTATGTGGGTGTATGTGTGTGAGAATGTGTTAGAGTGTGTGTACCAGTGCGTGTGTGTCAGTGAGTGTGTGTGTCAGTGTGTGTGTCAGTGTGTGTGTTAGTGTGTGTCAGTGCGTGTATGTGTCACTGAATGTGTGTGTGTCAGTGCACGTGTGTGTGTGTCAGTGAATGTGTGTGTCAGTCCATGTGTGTCAGTGCATCTGTATCAGTGTGTGTGTCAGTGCATGTGTGCCGGTGCATGTGTGTCAGTGCATGTGTGTGTCAGTGCGTGTGTGTTGGTGCATGTCTGTCGGTGCATGTGTGCCAGCGCATGTGTGTCGGCGCATGTGTGTCGGCGCATGTGTGTCAGTGCATGTGTGTGTCAGTGTGGATGTCGGTGCATGTGTGTCTATGTATGTGTCAGTGCATGCGTGCCAGTGCATGTGTGTTAATGCATGTGTGTCAGTGCATGTGTGTCAGTGCATGTGTGTCAGTGCATGTGTGTCAGTGTGTGCCAATGCATGTGTGTCAGTGCATGTGTGTCAATGCATGTGTGTCTATGTATGTGTCAGTGCATGTATGTCACTGCGTGTGTGCCAGTGCATGTGTGTCGGTGCATGTGTGTCGGTGCATGTCTGTCGGCGCATGTGTGTCAGTGCATGTGTGTCAGCGCATGTGTGTCAGTGCATGTGTGTCAGTGCATGTGTGTCAGTGTGTGCCAATGCATGTGTGTCAATGCATGTGTGTCAATGCATGTGTGTCTATGTATGTCAGTGCATGTGTGTCAGTGCATGTGTGTGTCAGTGCGTGTGTGTTGGTGCATGTCTGTCGGTGCATGTGTGTCGGCGCATGTGTGTCAGTGCATGTGTGTCAGTGCATGTGTGTGTCAGTGTGGGTGTCGGTGCATGTCTGTCCGTGCATGTGTGTCTATGTATGTGTCAGCGCATGTGTGTCAGTGCATGTGTGTCAGTGCATGTGTGTGTCAGTGTGGGTGTTGGTGCATGTGTGTCGGTGCATGTGTGCCAGTGCATGTGTGTCAGTGCATGTGTGTCGGTGCATGTCTGTCAGCGCATGTGTGTCAGTGCATGTGTGTCAGCGCATGTGTGTCGGTGCATGTGTGTCAGTGCATGTGTGTGTCAGTCCGTGTGTGTTGGTGCGTGTCTGTCGGTGCATGTGTGTCGGCGCATGTGTGTCAGTGCATGTGTGTCAGTGCATGTGTGTGTCAGTGTGGGTGTCGGTGCATGTGTGTCAGTGCATGTGTGTGTCAGTGCGTGTGTGTGTCAGTGCGTGTGTGTTGGTGCATGTCTGTCGGTGCATGTGTGTCGGCGCATGTGTGTCAGTGCATGTGTGTGTCAGTGTGGGTGTCGGTGCATGTCTGTCCGTGCATGTGTGTCTATGTATGTGTCAGCGCATGTGTGTCAGTGCATGTGTGTCAGTGCATGTGTGTGTCAGTGTGGGTGTTGGTGCATGTGTGTCAGTGCATGTGTGCCAGTGCATGTGTGTCAGTGCATGTGTGTCGGTGCATGTCTGTCAGTGCATGTGTGTCAGTGTATGTGTGTCAGTGCATGTGTGTCAGTGCCTTTGTGTGTCAGTGCGTGTGTGTCGGTGCATGTGTGTCGGCGCATGTGTGTCAGCACATGTGTGTCAGCGCATGTGTGTCAGTACATGTGTGTCGGTGCATGTGTGTCAATGCATGTGTGTCTATGTATGTGTCAGTGCATGTGTGCCAGTGCATGTGTGCCAATGCATGTGTGTCAGTGCGTGTGTGTCAGTATGTGTGTGTCAGTGCGTGTGTGTCGGTGCATGTGTGTCGGCGCATGTGTGTCAGCGCATGTGTGTCGGTGCATGTGTGTCAGCGCATGTGTGTCAGTACATGTGTGTCGGTGCATGTGTGTCAATGCATGTGTGTCTATGTATGTGTCAGTGCATGTATGTCAGTGCATGTGTGCCAGTGCATGTGTGCCAATGCATGTGTGTCAGTGCGTGTGTGTCAGTATGTGTGTGTCAGTGTGTGTATCAATGCATGTGTTTGCCAATGTGTGTGTGTTAGTGCCTGTGTGTCAGTGAATGTGTCAGTGAATGTGTGTGTCAGTGCATGTGTGTGTCAGTGCGTGTGTGTCGGTGCATGTCTGTCGGCGCATGTGTGTCAGCGCATGTGTGTGAGCGCATGTGTGTCAGTGCATGTGTGTCAGTACATGTGTGTCGGTGCATGTGTGTCAATGCATGTGTGTCTATGTATGTGTCAGTGCATGTATGTCAGTGCATGTGTGCCAGTGCATGTGTGCCAATGCATGTGTGTCAGTGCGTGTGTGTCAGTATGTGTGTGTCAGTGTGTGTGTCAATGCATGTGTTTGCCAATGTGTGTGTGTTAGTGCCTGTGTGTCAGTGAATGTGTCAGTGAATGTGTGTGTCAGTGTATGTGTGTGTCAGTGTGTATGTGTGTGTATGTGTGTGAGAATGTGTTAGAGTGTGTGTGCCAGTGCGTGTGTGTCAGTGAGTGTGTGTGTCAGTGTGTGTGTGTCAATGCATGAGTGTGTCAGTGCGTGTGTATCAGTGTATACGGGTGTTCGTGTCAGTGTATGTCAGTATGTCAATGTATATATGTGTCTGTGTGTGTCAGTGTGTATGTGTGTGTATGTGTGTGAGAATGTGTTAGAGTGTGTGGGTCAGTGTGAGTGTGTGTTAGTGTGTCAATGTCTGTATGTGTCTGTGTGTCTGTGAGAATGTGTTAGTGTGTCTTAGTGTGTGTGTGTGTGTATAAAAGTGTGTGAGAATGTGTCAGATTAGGTGGGTCAGTGTGAGCGGGTATGTCAGTGTGTGTGTGTGTGTGTGTGTGTGTGAGAATGTGTCACAGTGTGTGAGTGAGTGTGAGTGGGGGGCCAGGTTGGAGGAGAGGGCCCTCCAGAGCCGCACACCACCCTCCTCCGCTGCCCTCTCCCTACCTCATGAGGGGCCTGGGAGGAGGACGGATGGAGGTGTTTCCTGACCCCCCTCCCTCCCCGTGGGTCGTGGGTCCCGGCCGCCCTGATGTGTCCCAGCAGTGCCGCCTGCCCAGGAGGACAGAGCCGGGGGGCCCGCGGGAAGGGCCCAGGAGGACAGAGTCGGGGGGCCCGCGGGAAGGGCCCAGGCCGCTGGACGTGGGCCCCTGGCTCCCCTGTAGCATGGCTGCCAGGTGGCCGTCACCCGTGCAGGGGAGCAGCTGGGTGAGGCCAGGGCAGCGCTGCCTAACACCACCTGCAGCCCTTGACCTGTCCAGTCACAGCTGTCCATGCAGCCCCCACGCACGTAGGGTTGTTAGAATGAATAGTGGGTGGGGGAGACTACCTCAGCCCTTCTCCCCCCTGCCCCTGGAGAGCAGGGGTGGGCGGGCGGGATGGGCCAGTGGGATCTGCTGAGCAGCAGCTGCCATGCTCCAAACGACCTTCCATCTTCGGCAAAATCCCACGTCAGCTTGTGACCAGGGAGTGTACCTGCCAGAGGCAGACAGGCCATCAGAGACACCTGGGCCTGCCGGGCAAGGCTGGCCTGTGGGAGGGGCCGGGTCTCCCAGGCCAGCTGCTGGGGGCGGGGGGGCGGAGCCCGCGAGGGTGATGGGTGAGGGGCCGCCACGGGGCTGCTGCTCCACCTCTGCCCCCTCTCTCCCCGCAGAGGAGGAAGAACCCTCAGGAGGGCCTGTACAACGTGAGTAGAGGGCGCCTGTGCCTTAGAAAGTGGGGGGAGGCGGGGCTGTGTCTGCCGGACCGGCCGTCACCCCTGGCCTGCGGGGCTGGCGGCCCTGCGGCAGGAAGCCCGGCTCTGGGGCCCCAGGTGGGCGGGCCTCCAGGTCAGACTTGGCGAACCCCTCTGGGGGGCTCGTTCCCAGGGGCTGGAGCCCCCTGACCTTCACCTCACGGACTGGTCAACCTCACCCGCGGGTGGTTTCTGGTGTTGGTGTGGGTCTGCCACCCGGGATCCTTGCAGGGGTGACAACCTGCTCAACCACATGATTCTGGGGCCCCTGGTGAGCCTGAGTGGTCCCGTGTGGGTGGCCTTTGGCTAGAATGTCACCTCCCACCTTCCTGAGCCTCACGGACCTGCCCAGCTCAGGCGAGCTCACCTCCAGGGCAGAGGCCGCAGGGCTGCGGGAGGCGGGCTGGAGCGGGTCTCCGCCGTACTCAGTGAGCCGTGCCCGCTGCCCCTCCAGGCGCTGCAGAGGGAGAAGATGGCAGAGGCCTACAGCGAGATCGGGATGAAAGGCGAGGTGAGTGCTGGAGCGGGGAGGGGGAGAGGGACGGGGCTGGGGGGCGGTTCCCGAGAAGGTCCTCACGGTCTTCCCCTTGCGCCTGCCGGGGCCTGCGTCCCACCTATTCCCACCACCTGCAAAAGGCACGTGGTGGCCGCAGAGGCGACGGTAACCCGGCTCCTACCCATCGGGCTGCACAGCAGATACGGACGAAGGGCTGATGCTCTTTGGGGATTAAAACCAGCCAGATCCCGGGGCAGCCAGAACTCGGCCAGAGCAGCTCAGCCTGGCACCGTCAGCAACAGTGACACGTGCTGTGCGTGCCCACGAGTGTCAGTACGGGGCACCACGAGCCCCTTGTCACAGACAGCTGAGCACTGGAGCTGGAGCTGCCCTGCCCGCAGCTTCCAGAAGCAGCCGGAGGTGCAAGGGCTGCGGGGCCGATCCTCCCACCGCGGGCTCTGCCCGGCGTCTGTGTGGGTCCGTGTGGCCAGAGCAGACCCGGCCCGGAGCCCGGCCTCGCCTCACCCTGCAGAGGCCCGGGTCTGCCCATGGCCTGCGGCCCGAGTGGGCAGGACCACCGAGGCCTGCCTGACCGGCCCTTCCTGTCTCCCCACAGAACCAGCGTCGGAGAGGCAAGGGGCCCGACGGCCTTTACCAGGTGAGCGTGATCCCTCTCCGCCTCATCAGAACCCTCAGGCTCCTGGGCTCTTCCAACACCTGGGCAGGGCGAGCCTAGGGCCCCTCCGGGCGGGCCAGTCCTGCCTCGGCGCTGGGCTAGTATCAGGCACAGGATGGGTTCCCCCCGGAACAGGCGCATCGGGCACTGGTGCCTGCACAGGAGCGGCGCTGCGAGGGCTGTGCCCGGGCCTCACAGCCGGGCTCCTCCGCGCCTGGCCCTGCAGCAGCCTGGCCCTGCAGCAGCTCGGCCGCCTCGCCGGCACCCCTAGTGAGAGGGCAGGAGGGTGGGAGACTGGAGGGAAAATATCAAGGGAAGTCACAAGTTTGAAAAGGAGAGGTTGCAGCCTGGCTTATGGGATCATGGGGACAAGTGTGCACAGCCCAGCCGCGCCCCCCCACCCCCACCCCCCGGCTCCTCCTCTACTCACCCCACCTGCCAGGCGAGGCCAGGGGATGTCCCCAGGGCCCCGGAGGGAAGGTGGGGCCGCAGTGGCTTGGTGGGGAGAGCGTCTCCCTTGAGACAGGCTGTGAGGACCGGAGGCTGGCTGGACACAGCGCTGCAGGGCCCAGCGCCTGGGGCAGCGACGGCTTCGGGAAAGGAGCTTCCAGGCCACACCAGCAGGGACAGAGCCGTCTCCCCCGGCACGAGGGACGTTCCTGGGCCTCTGGAGGCGGGTGGAGGGCACAGGCCGTGTGGCACACACCTCTCGGGCTCCCGTGGGCAGGTGTGGCTCCTGACCCAGTCTTTTCCTCTCCTTCACCAGGGGCTCAGTGCAGCCACCAAAGACACCTATGACGCCCTCCACATGCAGACACTGCCCCCTCGCTAGCAGCTTGGGACCCTCACCTACAGGGAGACCCACAGACGCCCAGATTGTAAACAACCCAGGAAAAGCATGTACAGCCCAGTCCGCTCCCGTTCCCCCGTCCTCTGTCACACAGGACGCTTCACGTGGTCACATGTGGTCCCCTCCCGTCTCCAACGCCACTCAGAGTCACCTGCAAGTGAGGGTATGCGTCCCGGGGCCTGTCCCGGAGTCTGTCCAGTCCTCGGCTTCTGTCTGCGGGGGCCCAGCCCGGGCACCGTGGCTCATGCCCGGGGCAGCACGCTCCCCACAGCCCCGCTGTGTAGTCTGTTTTGTAAAGTCCCAAAGGAGCCCCAGCGCCAGCCCCGCCCGCCAGTCTGTGCTGTCGGCACCTGAGCAGCTTGGCTCCTGCTACAGACTTGGCTTCTGTTGTCAACCGGCCCCTCACCGCTCGGTGGCTGTCACTGGGCGGGGAAGGGGCCGGGAGAGCCCCTGCGGACAGAGGCGCAGTGGGGGGCTGCTCGGAGCTGCCCGGAAGGCTCCAGAGCCGGAGCACAGGTCTCCCTCGGCTGTGTTTCTTCCCATGGTGTCCGGGTGCCAGACACTGGCCTGAGCGGCGGACATGCCTGTGCCACGTCCTTACCGGGAGGCGTGTGGTGCGCAAACTGGTGTAAAGCAGTGAACCGAGCGGGCGCCCGAGCGGGGCAAGGCCGTGGCTCCCTGGCACTTGTTCACGTCACACTGAGTTCAGGACAAACCCACCACATGAAGGCCTCGCAGGGAGACCCCATGCCACCGGGGCCTGCAGAGCCGAGGACAGGGGCCTGGAGGAGCCTCTCCCGCTGGGCTTACTTTATGCTGTTTGCTACAGCCTTGCTCTTTGCATAATAAATGCTTTGGTGAAAACACCGCTTTAGGCAGAGTTTTATTTCAACATCCAGGTCCTTGATGGGCATTTAGCCCCAGGAACCAGCCTGCTGCCCTCCAAGCCCAGGAGGCTGTGGTGGGCAGAGCCCGAGCGTGGGTGCAGTGCGAGGTGCCATGCAGAGGGGCAGGCGGCGTGGGGACAGAGGGTGCAGGAAAGGGCCTGGCGGGCAGGGCTCAGCGTGGCTCTGACCACGGTGTGGGAGAGGAGGCGGCCCCGGCCCTCGGCCCTCAGACACTGGGACCGGCGGCATGTGCAACAGGAGTCCGGGACCAGTTTGTACTGATGACACTGGGTTTGGGAGGGAATGGAGGATGACAGAGGACTTGATGTCAATCTCACTCATAAAAGGTGACTGGAAATATCAATCCACCAATTTCTATGGGGTAAAGGCTCTGGAATCAATACCTTCACTTGTTCAAAAGAAAAGTTGGGGCCACAGCTGTTAAAGCCAGAGCATCAGGGACCCAGACAGGAATGCCAGCCACCTCTGCCAGGACACGCTGCTCGGACTGCACACGGAGGTGCTCTGCCTCTAACCTGGATGCCGGGAACCCAACTCCCTGTGGCCAACACGCCGGCAGCAGCCACTCCATGCCCAGCGGGTGGCAGGCACCAGGGAGGAGAAAAGAGCCGTCATCACAGTTGGGGACTTCACATGTGGCCCTGTGTCAGCCACATCGTCCGACAGGACATAGTCCGCTCTGCAGAGTCAGGGCACGGGCAGGGGCAGGTGTGTGGCCAGCCAGAGAGATGGAGCAGCCTGGAGGTGGAAGGAACGCCCCGAGGGCCAAACTGTCCGCCTGTCGAGGCACTGGGCTGGGGCCGGGAAGACCCCAGCGTCACTTGGCTGCCTTTGCCGCCACTCAAGGTTGGCCGCTGTGCAACTTCCGCTCACCCGCCTTTCAGAGGCCGACTCTGCTCATCCACCAGTCAAAGCGAGTGGACACACCCCAAACCTAGGGTCAAGGTGGGCTGAGTTATGTGACACATGGCTGGCTTGACACAAGCGTTTGACCCATCGCATCAAGGATTTGAGGGGAGGCAAGGAGCGAGCTGGCAGTGAGCTCTGGGGCTGACATCCCGGGGCGGGTGTGCGCACGCACACACAGATGACCACACAGCGCGGCCGGCAGGCTGGGAGGACTGAGCTGCCGACAGACCAAGCCCCAGTGAGAGCCGTCCTCGGCTTTGGAGAAAAAAGGTGGCAACAGAGTATTCAGCTCTCACTGGTGAGTCCCTCATGCCACTCGAAGTGGGTTAGAACAAACCCACCTTCTGTTGATTTTTGTGAATCCTCACCTAAGGATTTTTTCCCATTGATTTTTAGAGAGAGTGGGAGGGAGGGAGATATTGATTGGTCGCCTCCTGCACGCGCCCCGACCAGGGCGAGGGATCAAACCTGCAGCCCAGGTGTGTGCCCCTGGTGAGTTGAACCCATGCCCCTTCGGTGCACCAGCCAAGGATCTAGCCACTGGGACTCTGGCCAGGGCCACACCCACCTTCTACGAAGGACGGAAGCGGTGGAATCGGCACTTTCTCCTCACCCCCTAGCAGTGAGCAGTGGGCTTTGCCATCTAAGGTCTTTCTCACGCTGGTGAGCACACCACTGTCTCTGCCAAATAGGATTCTTGTTAAAAACGTGTGAAATTGTTTTAAGGAAATAACTTTACCAACTTAAATGCAAGAAGCGGGAGGAGAAGCCTGAGCAGCTGTGAGCAGGAGCAGGTCGAGGCCATCCCGCCTCACCGGGCCTCACGGGATGGCAGCCTGTGGGAGCACAGCTCGCCCCCCCTCCCCCGCAAGGCAGCAGCCCTCCCAGAGCTCCTCAGTGAACTGGTTTCCCCCAAAGAAATCATGTTCAGGTTCAAGATTTCCTTTCAGGGGAGAAGGGGAGCCTGACAGGAGAGCAGGGCCCGAGTCAGGACCGGCTTCCTTCCAAGGGGCCCCAGGAGACGTGTGTGCAGGGCAGCTTAGACGATAAATCTGGAAGAGTCAAGTTCAGTGTCAGCTCTGCAGTCGAGTTCACAGTGAAAAAGGCCTCTTTGAGGAGCCTGTGTGTTTGATGGCAGCAAGCCCCGCAGTCTGGAGTCCACTGTGGCCAACGCTTACCTGCTAACCCCCAGGGCCCGGCCAGGAGGCGGGCAGGCCCTGTGCCCCGCACCTGCTCGGGGGTGACGGGCAGGGCTGTGAGTCGTCTGGGTGGGGATTTGGGTGAAACACGACCCCATCAGAGAAACTCAGACAATGAGAAAACACTTGGAAAAATGGTTTAATGATGTTTTACAACAGAAATGAACTGTACAGTTACAGTTAAGTTTAATATATATAAAAAGTTACAGCAGACAAATGCATCTACACAAAACCTAGCATTTCCTTCTGATTCAGCCACCCACACAGCCTCTCCCAAGCCCACAGCTCGTGGGCGCCCAAGAGGGGTCATAGGAAGGGCACTTTTAAGGAGACAGCACCACTTATGTCCCCTGACTCCTCAGGCCTTGGGAGGCATCAGCAAATCCCCCCAAATGCAAAGTCACTTGTTTCCCAGGGGCCCGGAAAACAAGGTCTCCATGCCATGTCATCAGCTAATTCTTATGAAATATTCCTCGGGGTGGAGGGGAAGAGGAGGGGACTGGCTACCCAGGCGTCTGGGGCAGTGGGGCTACACAATAGCCACCCAGACCGCAAAGCCACAGGAGAAACGGGGAAGGGTCCCGTCGACTCCCCAGGAGTGGTCACTGCCTCGCTAGAGCTGCTGGACCATGTTGGAAAGAATCATACACCACATCTTAAGTTTCCACAAAAGAGAACTCAAACTCACATTTTAAAGTTAGGCACATAAAACAAAAATGTATGGGAGGCCAAGAGGCCAATTTCCCCTCGTGACCCTCCCTTGACAACAGTGGAAAAACACCCCTGAATCAATATTAAAAAAGAAAAGGAAAAGGTGAGGGAGTTAAAGACAGAGAGAAAGAAAACATCTTTAGAAAAACACGATCGCTGTCTCTTTAAAAGAAAACAAAGCCCCAGTGGGCGGGTCATCAGCGATAAGCACTCCAAACTGAACGGTGGGTGCTCACTATTGGACAGCATGTACACCAGAGCATTTCATTTCTTTTTATTAGGAACTCCGAGGCAGTGAAAACTGTTATGTCAATACTTACATAGACACACCCAAACATACAAAAATACTATTATTTCAAACTACTAAGAATAGGACAGTTCAGTTATTTTCATGCTATGACTTTACACGGAATCAAACGAGAAGTTAAACAACATTTTTTTTTAATATCCCAGAAATATACCAAAATATACATCTACGCTTTGGAACTGCTGAGGTCAGACGAATGCAGGTGCGGTGCGCGCACTCCGCAGTCTGTGGTGCAGGGCGGGATTCTCTTTGGTATCTGCGTCAGCCTAAGATTACTAACATTTGGGTTTTGCTTTGGGATAGAGCTTGTATGACCCTAGGAACCCCACCCCCCACCCAAGCTGAGATTAAAAAGATCCGTGTAAAAAGTTCCTTCATTTGCAACCCCCGCCCCCCAGTTAAAAAGTCACAGGCATCTAGCTAGCACAGGAGTGAGACACGATGCATAGTTGCGCAGCGCCGCGGGAAGGAGAAAGCCAGTGGGGAATGAAAGGTCCACAGCGCTCTGCACGCTCCCCTGCGGGGACAGCCGCTTCCGCACCGTCCCAGGAAAGAAAGAGAAAGAAGGCTCCGAGGGGCCCTGGGCGTGCTCAGGCGCGAGCCCAGAGGTTAGCACCCAGCAGAGCAGCCAGTCCTGCGCCAGTGTCTTCAGCCTCCCCACTCTGTGGAGTCCTGGGCCAGCAGCACCCCCGCCCCCCCAGCTCAGCCCTGCCTGGCCGGGACCGTGGCGATGGGTTTTGTCTGCTGTTTGGAATAATCTGAAACGCCACTGCGCTCCACGGCGTGTTCACAAGTCGGCAGGGCCGGAGCTCCGGGCCGAGTGCGCGAGCGGGCGCGCCCACGCGGAAGGCACGCCCGGCCTGCCCGGCCGGAGCCCCACCTGCCAGGCCGTGCTCAGCCCGCCAGGACGCCACAGACTGGATCGACGCTGAAGACTGCCCTTTTCTTTGGTTTTTTTGTTTGTTTTGAGTTTATACAATCATTACGAAATCTTTGGTTTTGGTTGGAAATTTAAAAAGCAAAACAAAACCAAACAAAGAAACCACCCTCCCTGGCGTATCGCAGAGGAAGACCTGGCGGAGCTTCCGGGCGGAGTGGGGACTGAGGCTGGAACTACATTCAAAGGAAAGGAAACGGGCTGGGATGTGGCTTCTGAGAGCCCACTGGACATGGGACATAAGATTGTCAACTAATAATAATAATAATAACTTAAATACTTGGATTTTTTGGTCATGTCAAAGAATAAAAGTGAAATGTGTGTGCAGCAGTCAGCGCAAAGGGGCCTCTTTGGTGTGTTCCCTTCCACCCAAAGTCCGGAAAGCCAGCGGAGCCCGAGGCCTGGAGGGAAGGGGTGGCCTCCTGCCGCCAGGGAAAGGCAGGGAAAGGCAAGGACAGGGTTAGCGCGTGGCCAGCAATCGGAAAGGTCGGGTAGGGGCTGACAGCTGGCCAGCCCCTACAGGCAGGTGGGGGAGTGGGCTCCTGACCTGTGAAGACCTCTTGCAACACAAGAAACAGAAGATTGCAATTTGCCCTCACTTGCAGTAGCTTTTAAGCAGCGACATTCAGAGGCGTTAGGTGGGCCCACACTGGCCCCAGATCCTGCGATGCTATAGGCATGCTCGACATGACTCACGGGAGGGAGGGCAGACTTGGCAACTCTGTAAGGTCTAGAGGAAGTTAAAGCAAGTTACTCAGTCACGAGTTAGAATGAGGTATATGACGCCCTGGCTGCGGTAAGAGAGGCCCATGCTTACTCGCCTAGCCTCTGCTGCCCCCCGAGAATGGGACAGGCCGACGACCTATGGGGGAAGGAGGGGTCTCCGCAGGGAGCGGGCCTCTGCCCCAGCGCTGCGCACAGGCCGCTCGAGCAGACAGAGGTCAGAAGCTGGAAGCACATCTGTCTCCCCGACTTGGCCCCAAGACAGGTTCATATTGCAAAAAGGCAGTTCCAATACGGGCGCAGGCCTCATGCTCACACAACAGGTGGGCATGGGGTGCCCACTAGGCCTGACAGGTCACTGACCCGGCTAGCGCTGTCTGGAGCTTCTGAAAGTGCACTAATTTCCTGCCTGCAGCTCCCACTGAGATAGGTGGGAGCACAGGGCATGTCTCTGCCTGGCTCTGTCCTTCCTGTCCTTCCCTCCAAGGAGGCCCGACTGTACAGAAGCATCGGGAAGCCTCATTAAACAGCACTGTGTCCAGCCAGCTGCCTGCCTGCAGGGTGTGCAGGAAGCCTTCGGCTGCTGTGTGCCCATGAGTATAGCAATGAGCAAGGAACTAAGAAAATCCAGGGGGCTTTGCAGCAGACCATGATGTTTTCTACAGGAAACTAGTTTCTGGGTCTGCCCTATCTGATGGTGACGGAGCCCTGGCAGACTGGGCAGACCCAGGGACCCTACCCATGTACCAGGGAGTCCCATTCTGCACTCAAAGTGGTGTCCATAACCCTTGATCCCACAGCCTCTGCTTCGAGTGCTCTCTCTTCGGCACCCAGGCCCTACCATCTAGCGCCCTGCGAAGCCAAGGCCGACACTGTCACATCCTGTCAGCACAGCTACCATAAGCCCAGCACCCCAGCAGTTTTTGATGCAATATTGAGAGAGCAATACATTTCTTGCCCTCCCTCGGTTTCTCGGTCATCAATAGTACCCCAAACAATGAGCTCCTCAATGCCTAGGAGCTCACGTGTACGAACATCTTGGAAAGACACAGCGCCATGGGCAGAGCTTCAAGGAAGGTCTCAGTTCTTCACGTCACCTGCTCCTGAAAATGCTTCTCTCCTACAAGTGGCGGGACAATGACAGCACATCTCACTCACCTGAACTTAGCTGCACTGGCTCTACACGTTAGATGAAGGGAAAGAAAGAGCCCTACCCCCTTCCTCCCACCCTCATGCCCCCAGCGGTTCCAAGAATGTCACAGCGACACTGAGTGGCCCATCCGTCCTACAGACCAGCAAGTGGAACTACAGGAGTCTCTTCCAAAGTCAGGGCGACCAACAGGCCTTCCTTAGGAAGTGGGAGGGAGAGGACGGAGGGGAAGCTTTCCCAAATTTCAGCTTTTTGTTCCTATTCCCTCTGCCGGCTGAAACAGAATAAGCAAGGATGGAGCAGTGTCTTTGGTATCCAAACCGGATCTCACTGAATTCCATGAGATAGGCATTCATTTAAAAACAGCCTTTCTGGAGAAGTGCCTATTCTGGACTCGGGGGCCAAGAAAGTCGGTCCCACAGTATGGGCAGAAAGGCGCATCCTTTTTCCCAAACGTGCCCCCCAAGAACAACACCCTCCTCAATCTCACCAGCCACCAACCCCCAGAGGTCACACATCACGTAGGTGTGAGGCAAGCAGGATGGCTGTCAACTTTTTGGTTTGGTTTTCCTTCTTTTGCATTTTTGGTCTGGACAGAAGTCACCTTGATTCAAGAATGTCCAACATGACCCAGGTGACAAGAAGAACTGCTCATGCTCATCTTCCCAGGTCCCTAGGCCCATGCCTCACTCTGCTCTGCTCTCAACTGGACAGGACACTTCTGCCACCTCTCTACCCAGCATCCCACAGACATCCTTCGCCTACGCACAGAGGTAAGAGCCGTTGGGAGAGGCTGGCAGGGTTGATCGGGGGGCACAGGCAGTCTTAGCAAGGGATGTCAATGCCCAAGGGGACTCTGAGTCCATGTGTCTGTCACCTGCATGCCCCACACACTGCCCAGCAGGTCAGACCACACAGAGGCCAACAAACCCCAAGCCCAGTCACGGGGACAATCAAGTTTCCTTTGGTAAGAGAGAGAAGGAAAAACAAACACACACGAGCAACAATTCCTTCTAACACAGTCACTTTCTTCTCGTCCCCACCCCACCCTCCTCGAACCCCATAAACTGTAACCTATAAACAGGATCCCAATACATACAGCATTAATCATGTTTATCAATCTAAATAAACATCAGTTAATTAAATGCTACAGCTAGAATTATTTCCATATTTATAAAGTTTTTTCTTCTTATTTGGTTTTTAGTTTAAAACCAGTTCTATAACAATGCTAAACTACACTGAGGTATTTCGTGAAGGGCCAGGAGCCACCGTTACCCTCCAGCATTACTCTCACGGATTACGGTGTCACCATTCAAAGGGAGAAGGAAGGGAGCAAAGGAGATCAGGTTCCACACACACAGCTGCACCCACGGCTCCTGTGTTTGGCCACGGCCGAGAGGCAGAGTGGGGATGGCGCTGCTCACCATAAGGGGGGTCAGAGCAGCAGCGCACGAACCACGTGGACATCCGAACAACTCAGAAAACACCCCGCCCTCTGAGACCCTTCCACCATCTATCACTGGGAGTCTCGGCGTCCCATCTAATCTCTCTCGATTAAGAAAGAATGAGGCCGAACAGGACCTGCCTCAGCCTTGCCCAGGATCGGTCACGCATCTGCTCTGTCCAAGCCCACATGTGCATGCCACCTCCGGAAAGCTGCCTTAGCGATTCCTGGTTCAAGGAGGGTTTCCTCCTCCTCCAAAGGCAGGGGCTGCCAAGGAAGATTTACCACTTTATAGCGATGTCCTCAAATGTCTAAGATTGAAAATGACCCCACAAAAGGCCAGGGCCAGCATTACTCAAAGAGACCGCAGACAGAACGCTCGTCACACACGTGCACAAAAGTAGACTCACAAATGCTCGCAATCAAATTAACCCGTCAATTCACTCCCATTGGAGTAAGTTTAAATTCCAGATCTTTGGTCTTTTAAAGTTTTCAACTCTAATAGACATGGTTTGAAAAACAGAAATTTAAATTCATCCATTTTTGATGCTGATTTCCGAGAAAGCATTTGACCAGACTCTCAAAATGAACAGCTCGGCTCTTCTGTCACTGAAGGTTCAGAAGTGGCACCGGGGGTGCCAGGCCCCCTGCTGGCCCCGGTCAGGCGCCTCAGCCCTGCCTCTCCTGCCACTGCTCCCTTTTCTTCCCATCTCACTGATTTTACTTTTTCCTCCGTGAAGAAAGTTTTGTGAGGAGGACGCGGCGTGGGAAGAACTTTAGACTATGAACTACAAATAAGTGTCTTCTATAAGCCATATGTTTAGTGCACACTAACCGCAATGTTTACTATTAGGATTTATAATGTTAAAAGTCAACATTAATTTCCCATATTTGCAAATGTAGTAATTTAAATAGAAAACTTAATGTTAAAGTTTGGGCTGAATTTAAATATTGTGTCAAGCAAATATCTGTGCTTCTGGATAATGTAGACAAGGTTCCCCTACTTTTGCAAATAAATGAAGGATAATAGGACAAAATAACATTAAAAATAAAAAAAGAGGTATAATTGTGCTTTCCCCCCGCCAACAATGAAAGAATTATGTGGAACAAATGTTTTTTTTTTTTTTTAATCTCATTAAAAGCCTTTTAACTAATCTTATTTTCCTTAAAAAAAAAATTCTTTCTAATGATCTACCATGAAGCACAAACAGGTGTGGTTCTACACAGGCCAGCAGCCAGGGCCCATCTCTCTGACAAGAAGCTGAACGAATGGGGATGGTAATGATCTTATCAAATAAATACAGGAAGTGTGTGACATCACATAATGGACTGCACCATTTACATAATTCTAAAGAGCTGTCTCCACACCTTCAGAAACATTTAAACTAATATAGTACTCAACCTATTTCTTCAATCAGGGGCAACAACAGGGTTCCTGTGAGAAGCCCTTTTCTAGGTTTTTCTGCTTTGTCCCCCAGATTTACACAGGGCACACATCAAGTTCATGACCAAACTGCACTGCTTGCAATGAGTAGGGTTCCAACAGTTACATTCACCACTCCCTCGGGAGGGCACATCGCCATAGGCAAATATACTATCGCTACAAATGCATTAGAATTAGTCTTTGGTTTAATGTGTTAAGCAAATTCAGGGATGAAATAAAACTTGCATAAACATTAAGGGGGAAAAAGAAGACACAATGAGTTGGGATGGCCTGCCTGGTCTTTCCTCTTAGAAATGCAGGAACTCGACCCAACACCTCTTTTTGACCAACTGCCCCTCTTATTTCCAGACCCCCATATGAGGAGTCTAACGGTTACGTCTAAGTATCCAGCTTCAGAGATTCATTCAACTCAAAAGCATTTTTGGAGAAGATAAAGATGACAAAAAACTGCAGGCTATCCCACGAAGCAATATGGTCAGTGGGGTTCCTAGGGAAGGGGCAGGGAGTCTAGTTAAGTTACCCACCCAACAACAAGCTGTTTTAGTGTTTCTTGTACATGTATAAATGTACCTTTCATTTCGCAACTTGTTTGTACTTGTCTAAAGATTTATTTCTTTTAAATACAGGTTTTTATGCTGGTTAAGTATCATAAAGGGATCCCCAGGCAAAATTCCCTTATCCTAAATTGACCAGAGGATACAGACAGGGCTGGGAATGAAGACCATCACACTGATTTGAGTGTTTAGTGCCCTTTTACCTATTACAGTCCACTGGTGAGTCTTACCTGGGAGAGGGAGCATCTTTGGAGCCTCACAGGATACACACAAACCCAGTCTGTCCTGGCCCTTGCTGTTAGCCACTGAGCTTGAGTTTCTTGGGACTTCACACTTCCTTTGGTAGTCATTTTGGGAAATTAATGCTACAGCCTCTAACCCAGTATGGTGAAGATCAGCATTCCCCTCCCTGAATCTTGCCTGGAACCAGCCATTCCCAAGAGCGTAACCCATCCCCATGGCAGCTGCAGTATTACTGATAGTCCTACAATATTTGCACAGGCTAAAGTTAGAGATATCAAGTCAGGATAAAAGACTAAATTTAACTACATCAGAGAACTTGAGGGGCAGAGAGAAAAGTTAGTCACCAACACTGCCATCCTATTTACACACCAAACTAAATAAACTAGTTAAAAATCAAGTTCATGTCTGCCCAGAGGATAGTAAAATTTACCAACATAAAAGATTAAAAGCAGCAACTTTTATATAAAATTATTAAAGACAATGAAAAAGAAATTGTCAGTAGCATCTAACTCCTCAATGTGTCTGAACCGCACGATATAAACTAGTCCTTTAGTACAGCAGCTTGCTAAAAATTGACTTTGGTTCAAGCTTAGTTTTTTAAAAAAAACAACACAAAAAAACAAAAAAACAAAAAAAAACACCACACATAAAAAAGGTGGGTGGACATTTGTTAGTTTCCCTGCTTGCAGTTCACTGATTTTGGAGGGATTTTAGGGAAGGGAAAGAGTGACAAGAGGACACCAAGGGTGGGACTTAAATACTTTCTGAAATAAAACAGGAAGACAGATGGGACAAAAGAGAAATCAACAAGGGGACGAAAATGTTTCTGGCCTTTTACATTAATGTGCCTGTCTTCCACTTGGACGATCACAAACAGAAATGCACGCCCTCTCCCAAGGCCGCAGAGACTAAGCGCACAGAACCAAGCTCCCTCCAGCACAAGCCGGGCAATGGGAACGACCTGGCAGCCCTCAGCCCTCAGCCCGAAAGCTGCAAGTGCAGCCGGGACAGGCAAGGTCAGCAAGCACCCGGGACAGCGGCCGGCCCTTGTCCTCATCAGACGGGCGGGCGCAGGAGTGCACTTGCAGGGATCAGTCCAGGGGTTTTGGTATAGATACTACCATAGCAAAAAGGGGATCCCATTTCCCAGTCACCTCGTTCCTCATCTACTTCTCCGGCTCATTTACACAGTCCAGAAACACTGCACACATGCTAGAAGCTCCTCCCTTCCCCAAGTACAGACACCACTGCCACCTGACCTGCGTCCCAGGAGCGTCACTAACCAGCCCAGGGGACACCGGAGTGAGGTGCGTGCAGGTCCTGCTCAGTCGCCAGGCTCTCCAGACCCACGAAGCTAGTGCGTGCCTTCTCCACCAGGGGGCAAGGCCGGTCTTGGCGTGGCGGGTGAGAGCCACCTGGGGAAAAGGAAGTCTGTGGCTGGAGAAGGTGTCACCTCAGACTCTCCTCTTCCCCCTGTTGGAGTTCAATCACCGAGGGGAGGAGTCTAGCAGGGCTCCTTTAGAGAAGGGAAACATCCCACTCCCAACAAGTAAATTTGTTCTTTGCTAAGTTGAAGGAAGTTCGGATGAAAACATTCCACACAATGGAACACACACACACACACACACACACACACACACACACACACACACAGCAACAATAGGAGCATTTTTTAGGAGATCAGAGTCACGAGAACCACCCGGCAGGTGTCTGCAGTAGTCTTTGCTCTTGGAGCCAAGTCCCGCCTGCAACACGTGCGGCCCCGTGGGAGACAAGGAGCGGTGCTGGGGCACCCCGGGACCCGGCCTCGGGTCATTCAAGGTCGGAGTGAGAGCTACAGTCCAGCAGGAATTCCTTCCTACACAAAAGTGCTCCAAAGGCACCACCTGATGGGGGCGTGTGGAGTGGGAGCGTCTGCGCACACTGCCCTCAGCTTCTGCACCAAGCCTCTTGCATAAGTGGCAACAGAAAACCATTTCCTAGGACCTCTGTGAGTGTCAAGGGTAACGAAACCAGCAAGAACATTCGCAGTGAAGGACGGGAGTTCCCGGCCCCTCCCTACAGTGGGAGCTCACTGAAGCAGGATCCAGGAGCGAGACATGTCCAACCAAATATATATAAAACATGACAACAACAATAACAGATACAGTAACGCGGGCCTGCCTAAATTGTACCAGTTAAGAAAGGAACCCCCAACACAATTGATACGATTATAAACACCTTGTTATGACTTAGTGGTCTGTACAACAGACCCATAAAAATGATTTTTTTTTTAAGAAAAAAAGGACTTTAAACAAGTAAGAAATCCCCTTCCTACCCATATTAGAATTGGTAACCCACCTTGACTGCCACTGTGACCGCTGGAAATGATAAGTAGTCCTTTCACTTATTTTTTGTCGGTTTTTGATTTTTTGTTTCTGCTTTTTTTTTTTTTTTTTTAAATTTTTGGTTAGAAAGTTGTCCAATCCATGAAGCAATCCTGAAAAGACAGTGTTTTATTATAAAATTAGGCAAATGATGTCCGGTCTCCATCCTTTCTTTCCAGCACGTGTCTTTCCTGCTCTCCTCTCCTTTGCCCTCACACAGTGGCAGGAGGGAGCCAGGGCCCCTGCGGTCGCCTGCTGGCTGCCAGACAGCACTGCGCTGGGAGGCGGGCGGCACTCACTGCGCCTTGGAGGCGGTGGTGGTGGTGGATGCAGCCCCACTGGCGGAGGCCACTGTGAAGAGCGCGTTCTGGATGGACTCAGCAGAGGTGGAGGTGGCGTGAAGGCTGGCAACAGGCACGGAGTTCCCCGAGGCTGCGGCGGCAGAGACCAGGCTAACCGGGTTGCTGGTGAGCAGAGAGAGGTTCTGGGGGTTCAGGAACAGAGGGGCGGTCACGATGTTGGGGGCTCCTCCCGCATTGGCAAAGACCAGGTTCCCAGTTGCATCCAGTGATGTTATTGGAAGAGAGCCACCAGAAGCAAGAGCTACGGACAAACCCCCAAAACAGGTAGGAAGGAGACCATTAATACCATCCCGGAGAAGCCAAGGATCACCAAATGACTCTAATCTCTCACAACCAGCTACAAAGCCCAGCCCTTCGCTGACTGTTTTTCTTAATCAGAGAGCCATCTCGTCCCACCTGAAGTTTTGTTAGGATTTTGAAGGACCTAAAGCAGCGGTCACCAACCTTTGGGACTCACTAGCTGGCAATCTGGCCTAACGGACTGAATGATCTAGTGAGCATGAGCAGGGCGGAGGGGCCAAGGCCTGTCTGAGCCGACAAAGCCGCACCTGCACCGGAGCTCTGCCTGACTTCAGTGCCCACCGACAGCATTAGGTAAATCCAGCGACTGTTGCTAATAAAGATCGCCAATGTCAAACTACTCCCTTCAAAATGACAAACTAGCTCCAGAGATCACAGCACTGAAATATAGGCAGCTTTTACCAATCCACTGGCTATGAAAAATCTGAGTACTTTATGACTTGATACACAAGATGAAAAGCCATCTTTCAAAAGGCTTTTGTTCTAAAATAAATTAAGTTACCAAGAAAAACGTAAGGTGTGACCAAGTTTGTGCCTCCTAGCTTGTGCGGAGTGTGGTGAGTGTTACAGGAGGGAGCAGAGATGTGTGGGTGCCCACGTGAGCCATCGTGGATTAGGGCTCGTTCCAGCACCTGAGAACTTTGTGATAAAGGCATCGGCAAGATTTTTTAAAAAAATAAGTGGGTTAGTGGGAGTAAGTGGGTTCCAATTAAGTTGGAACCCACCTACATTTCTAAAAAATCAGCTGGCATGGCTCAGTTGTTGAGTGCAGACATGTGAACCAGGTCAGGGCACATGCCCAGGCTGCAGCTCGATCCCCAGTGTGGGGTGTGCAGGAGGCAGTTGATCAGTGATTCTCTCGTATCACTGATGTTTCTATCTCTCTCTCCCTCTCTAAAATAAATTTTAAAAAATAACTGGGCATTCTCATTTATTAAATTTCTGTTATCTGACAACCTCCCAGTATCTCCCTGACCCATAAAACCACATGCAGATTAGAAGGGTTCTCTAGGTTTTAAGACTTCAGTTGATTTATCAGGTAACATGTAAAGACAGCTGGAGAGACTGAGGGGTCGTCCCTACTTGGACACCATCACACAATGAGCACACAAGGGGGCACTGGTGTGGCTTGAAGTTTTCTGAGATTCCAGGCATGGGGCCGTGGACCTGTTCTAGATCTCCCCAGAGCGGTCTGTTCCCTCCTGCAGTATCCGGGGAAGCACTTTGTCTCTGGAGCATCACTACCAGCCAAAGACACATGCTGCCGAGAAAGCGGCTTCTCACAGTCTTATCCCAAAAAGGAGCCCTTGGTTAGCTGCACAGAGCTAGCCACCGACTTTGCACAGCGCGAAGATCAGGGGGAGGCCAGGCAGCCCAGCTCATGTCTGGGACTTGTCGGTGACCAGTGTTTTCTGTGGTACGTACACTGGAGGAATAGCATCCGCCTGACAGCACCTTTACTCAAGTGGCTAACAGCTTATTTTTGGCCCCAAGAACTCTCACTTAAGCACAAACTATTTTAATTGTAAGAAAAAAACATTCTTTGATTATACAGGGATATCTCTCAAGCACCTTCAGACAAGCCAAAACCACACGAGGCACACCCTTCAGTAAACACTTTGTGATTCAAACACACTTGAGACCTGGTAGCAAGCGAAGGCCAAAGGGCCCACTGACCTTGGGTAAGACAAGGATGGGGACAACAAAGGGCAACCCCAGCAAGGTGAAAAGTGCTCTTGGAGTCCCTGATGTGCTCCAAGGGGACTGCTCAGCCATGCTCTCTTGGGGTGAGATGAGGACGGGGTTTTTAATTGGTCAGGGTGCCTGGGGTAGGTCTTGGATGACTAAATCAATAAAATCGTCAGGGATAAAGTCCGTCTCCAAGTCTATACAGATAAGAAGGTCAATATCAGCATAAAAATTATGATTTTTTACACTAAACTAGTAGGCTTCCTATTTTAACACCCAAATCACACCTATACTTCTCCACAAAGCTTTTATACAAGACATTTTCTTGGTCCTCAAGTTAGTCAACATTATCAGTTCAACTGTCTCCCTATCACCCTGACCTCTGGCAAACTAGACTTCCTCCATAAAAAAAAAGAGGTAAGTACGGAAAGCAGCTGTACGAACCTTGAATGGTTGCCAGTGTGCTGTTGCTCATCAGAGCGGGGCTGAGAGCACCGCCCAGGGTTCCTGGGTTGAGACTGAGTAAGGCACCTCTGCAAGTGAAAAGAGCAGACACAGTGGTCAGTGTGACATCACGCCTGAGGGGCAGTGGACTGGCCAGCTGGGGAGGCGATGGCAGCAGCTGCAGCTCTTGTCCTCTCTACAGCCGACAGCCTCTGAGTTGCTGCTTTCCCTGAAGCTCACTGTGCAAACCAAACAAGACTATGACTGCACAGTGTCCAACTCGTAGTCATTGAAACTTGCTTTGCACTATCTCCTTCTCTTTTCTCAAAACAAAAGAAAATGCCAGAGAAATAAATATATCTACAGTAGGTCCGTGGGTTACGTCGGAGATCTGCTCCTACGGCATGATGTAATGCGATATTCGCCGTAAGTTGGAACCCACCTACATAAACACCCACATCACTCACATGAGGCACATATACAGCAGTACTGAAGTGAAAGAGTAAAAAAATTTAAAAGATAACAATTCCTGACCATTGTGGTAAATTAATAAAAAAACATAAAGCATATATATACATATGTCGAAATGACGGCAATTTTTTTTATAAATAAGTGGGAGATGGCAACGTAACCACGAAACACATACGTCGAGTCCGACGTAACCCGAGAGGGCTGCCTGTATAGAGTAATTCTTACTGCTGCAGCCGCTACGCATGACTGAGTCAGAAAGCAGCCAGCTGCGAGGCCAGCAGGGAATGAGCAAGAATGAGAGCCGGGAGCTGTGGGCTCCCCCTGGCCCAAGCCCGAGGCATGGCCATTGCCTGCTGCTCATGGCTCACCTGGAAACGAAGGCCTAACTGTTGCCCTTCCAGAGTGCCCAGACATTTAAGTCCGCAATAATTAAGGTCCTTGAGCCGCTACAGAGCAACCCATTTCAAAGACATTAAGGCTTACAGAGTTTTATACTGAATTTTGTGTTGAAGATGAAGATGGCAAGTCTCCATAGAGTAAGCCCCGGGATGACCTCCTTGTGGACTCTCAGGTGGGGACAGACAAGAAGCCCTTACCCAGCTGCGAACTGAGACGGTGCCATCAGGCCTGGGCTCAGTCCTGCAGCGGCAGCCATGGCAGCGAGACTCGCGTTCGCCGGCAACTGCGCAGCTCCTTGGAGGGCAGCCGCGGCTGCTGTCTGCAGCCCCGATGCCGTCACCATCACCTGGCTGGTCCCGAGAGGGGAGGGAAGAGGAGTGGAGGCGGTCTGTGTTGTGCTGGTCTCACTAGCACTCGAGGCCTCAGAGGTGGAGGCTGAGGCGGTAGGGGAGGGGCTCAGCGAGGGGGAAGTGACTGCTGAGGAGGCCGGAGGCGCGGTGGAAATCACGGTCGCAGTGTTGTTGGCGGTGGTGTCTGTAGTGCCTGAAAAGAGGGCTGTGTTAGGAAGAAGCTGTGGGGAGTCTGGAGACGGGTCTCTGTTCAGCCAAATCCAGGAACAACTGACCAGTGACTCTACCAACAAGCACCTCAAAATGGGTGCTTTTTACTAACCTTGTTAGTGCTTCTATAGACACGAACCATAAAAACAAACTCTTTTGAACCTAAGCTCAGAAAATAATGAACTAGAGGGCGTTGGGCTGGAATTGGAGACTCAGTATGGATGCATGGCTTAAAGCTAGTGAAGATGGATGGTGCAGGTGTGTGGATGAAACGTGCAGGTGTGTGGATGAACACACATTCCTGTTTTGTGTGCACACTTATTTCAGTTGACATGCCCTAGAAGCAACAATGCGTATCAGTGAGTGTATATAATGCCTCTACTTTGGTTTCAAAGTCCTGTCCTCACTAACAGAAACTCAGGCTCCTTGGAGAAATGGCTGCTTCCAGCCTGGGCAGAGAAGCGTGAAGGTGAGCCTGAACATCTTGTGCCAAAAATAAGGAACCACGTGAAGAAGGACAGAGGTATGTTGAAGGGCACAGGAGCCAGCTGAAGCGACTCCCACCGGCCAATCTGGAACAATTTAATCTTGAAATAGTGATACAATTCTAACCTGTTGGATATAAAAGAATGTCTGAATTCATATTGATTACAGACAAAGAGGGAAAAGGCAAAGTTCACCCTTAATTTAATAAATGCTTTTATTCATTTTATATGCCATAGTTAGGTCATAGAGCCAAAGAGGTGCGATGAAGTTAAACACAAGTGCAGAAAAATCAATTTCCCTGGAGACTAAGTCCAAGCTATACTGCGAACCATCAGAAACCCGCCCGCCCAGCGCTTCATAGCCATCATCAACTGGCAAATAGTCGCAGAATGCCTCATACATCGTGCCACTAAGAACTGCTGATGACAACGTTAAGATCATTTTAAATGTATTTGAGAAATCTACTATTCAAAGGGTGGCACAGGGAAAAAATTAGTCATTCATTTCATAGTGAATGTGTCAGGTGTCAGGCACTGAACAAGGCAGAGATTAAGAAAGAAAATCCAGGCCTTTTGAGAAGTACAAAGTCTACTGGCAAAGAGAAAGTAAATTATAAAACTATAATCATTTGTGACACAGGCAGGGGAAAGTCCTGTAGGGGAGCTCAACACTGTTTCTAGGCGGAATGCACACCCCACCCGGAGCAGCCTCGCCACCATCAGACGCCCGAGGCTGCGCCTGCTCACAGGCCCGCCAGCCTCTGTGGGCCGAGGACAGCGCACGGCAGCCAGTGGAGACAAGGGCCACACCGGAAAGCACCTTCTACAAAGCAAACGGGCATCTGAGCTAATGTTGTCTTGATGCAAAAAGTTGTAGCTAGTCAAGGTTTTTAAGAGGAGCTACTTGAAAAACGGTGTGCGTTTTGAGAGATAATTCTAGGAGTAATAGAGAAGACAGAGTAAGGTGAAAGTATTATTTCTGACAAAATTAATTGTGCCTGATTTTTCTTGGAGTTCAGGTTTTCACATACAACTTTAAAAAAAGCAATACATCCCTAGAGCTGTAATACACAACTTAGTGGTAGATTCTCACAGGAATCTCTTATGGCTATCAGTGCCTCACAGCTGCACAGACTGGCTGCTGCATACCTATCCTAGAGAGGTGTTTGCCTGTGCCAGAGTGGTGGTTACCTGTACCAGAGAGGTGGTTCCCTATATTAGAGAGGTGGTTACCTGTACCAGAGAGGGGGTTACCTGTACCAAGAGGTGGTTACCTGTACCAGAGAGGGGGTTACCTGTACCAGAGAGGGGGTTACCTGTACTAGAGAGGGGGTTACCTGTACCAGAGAGGGGGTTACCTGTACCAGAGAGGGGGTTACCTGTACCAAGAGGGGGTTACCTGTACTAGAGAGGGGGTTACCTGTACTAGAGAGGGGGTTACCTGTACCAGAGAGGTGGTTACCTGTACCAGAGAGGGGGTTACCTGTACCAGAGAGGGGGTTACCTGTACCAGAGAGGGGGTTACCTGTACTAGAGAGGGGGTTACCTGTACCAGAGAGGGGGTTACCTGTACCAAGAGGGGGTTACCTGTACTAGAGAGGGGGTTACCTGTACCAGAGAGGGGGTTACCTGTACCAGAGAGGGGGTTACCTGTACCAAGAGGGGGTTACCTGTACTAGAGAGGGGGTTACCTGTACTAGAGAGGGGGTTACCTGTACCAAGAGGGGGTTACCTGTACTAGAGAGGGGGTTACCTGTACCAGAGAGGTGGTTACCTGTACCAGAGAGGTGGTTCCCTATATTAGAGAGGAGGTTACCTGTACCAGAGAGGGGGTTACCTGTACCAAGAGGGGGTTACCTGTACTAGAGAGGGGGTTACCTGTACCAGAGAGGGGGTTACCTGTACTAGAGAGGGGGTTACCTGTACCAGAGAGGGGGTTACCTGTACCAAGAGGGGGGTTACCTGTACCAGAGAGGGGGTTACCTGTACTAGAGAGGGGGTTACTTGTACTAGAGAGGGGGTTACCTGTACCAGAGAGGTGGTTACCTGTACCAGAGAGGTGGTTCCCTATATTAGAGAGGAGGTTACCTGTACCAGAGAGGGGGTTACCTGTACCAGAGAGGGGGTTACCTGTACTAGAGAGGGGGTTACCTGTACCAGAGAGGGGGTTACCTGTACCAGAGAGGGGGTTACCTGTTCTAGAGAGGGGGTTACCTGTACCAGAGAGGGGGTTACCTGTACCAGAGAGGGGGTTACCTGTACTAGAGAGGGGGTTACCTGTACCAGAGAGGGGGTTACCTGTACCAAGAGGGGGTTACCTGTACTAGAGAGGGGGTTACCTGTACCAGAGAGGTGGTTACCTGTACTAGAGAGGGGGTTACCTGTACCAGAGAGGTGGTTCCCTATATTAGAGAGGTGGTTACCTGTACCAGAGAGGGGGTTACCTGTACCAGGGAAGTGGTTACCTGTACTAGAGAGATGGTTACCTGTACCAGGGAAGTGGTTACCTGTACCAGAGAGGGGGTTACCTGTACTAGAGAGGGGGTTACCTGTACCAGAGGTGGTTACCTATGCCAGAGAAGTGATTGCCCGTGCTAGAGAGGTGGTTATCTGTACCAGGGAAGTGGTTACCTGTACTAGAGAGATGGTTACCTGTACCAGGGAAGTGGTTACCTGTACCAGAGAGGAGGTTACCTGTGCCAGAGAGGGGGTTACCTGTACCAAAGAGGGGGTTACCTGTGCCAGAGAGGGGGTTACCTGCACCAGAGAGGGGGTTACCTGTACCAGAGAGGGGGTTACCTGTACCAGAGAGGGGGTTACCTGTACTAGAGAGGGGGTTACCTGTTCTAGAGAGGGGGTTACCTGTTTTAGAGAGGTGATTACCTGTGCCAGAGAAGTGATTACCCGTGCTAGAGAGGTGGTTACCTGTACCAGAGAGGGGGTTACCTCTATTAGAGAGGTGGGGACCTGTACCAGAGAAAGTGGTTACCTTTAACAGAGAAGTGGTTACCTGTACTACAGAGGTGGTTACCTGTAACAGAGAGGTTGGTTACTGCAGCGCTGGTCAGAGGGAGGACGGGGTTGACTGTGAGGGTAGTTGCTGCACTGCTGGTCACAAGGCTTGGCGTGGTCGCCACCTAGAGGTCAGAAATGAAAATATTCAAAAGCATTAAAAAAAACCTTAAAAATTCCATTTATAGACTTATTTTGCCTATAAAAAATTTAGATTCCAGGATAGAATTTAAATATTATAGAATAAAAACAGACTAAAGTAAACAGGCCTGGAACTGAGAAATGGGCGCCTGCTGCAGGCTGCTGTCAAAGGCGGCTCTTCACTGGTGTGACACATGGCTTTGTCCAGGTTTTAGAGAGAAATAACTTAAAAACCTCTCCATCTCAGTAATGCTGAGGCAGTGGCAGTCTGAGTCAGTAGGAGGTATTATGCTAATTGTCCCCTTCACCTGAATAAGGAGCTATTCTGGAGGACCGTGAATCGCAGGTTCTTGTTTTATTTTTGACTCTGGGGGCAAGATTGTCTTGAATTTGTTTTTAATGAAATGATGCTATGGAAAGAATGTAAAACAAATTAAAAAAACTGAGAGTTTCTCTTTGAAACAACAAAATATGTCTAGTTTTGTAAAAAAATAAAATACTGTCTTCTTTCTAGTTCAAATAAATCCAAACACAAGTAAACAGCTGCACAGGACCAAGCTGTATCTGCCGACTGCTTCCCTGCCTGCCTCTCACAGGGGAATGGAGGCACCCCGCCCTCTGCACTCCCCTAAACCACTGGGTGCTCCCACAGTAAATTCTATTATGAAATACAATGACTGAGAGGTCACTTGCAAACTGTGAAAATGAGTCTGAGCCCTCCCGTCTCCCCCTTACCAGTGAGGTCGGGCTGGGGAAAATTGCTTTGATAGGCGAGCTGCTGGTCCCCCCACTGCTGGGTGGGTTGATCCTCTTTTCCTTCTGGCGGCGGTTACAAAACCAAACTCGAATCACCTCCTTCTCCATGTTGAGCTGCTCAGCAATCATGGTGATCTCTTCCGAGGTAGGCTTTTGATTCTGAAGGGGAAAATTGACTTGTGGAATAACCTTTAGAATTACTGGCACAACCGTGCCATTATGTAAACCAACAAACAGGGAGGGGCAGGATGGGGAGTAAAGCTGGGATGTAAATGACCAACAGGCCCACCTTAACAAAATGTCTATAGACAAACATTCCAATAAACATAAGTCTATTAGATTTATTCCTGGTAACATAGAATAAGTTACATTTGAATGTTTACTTTTGTTGCTGTTGTAAGTTTGTGGGGCAGGATGGGAAGTGCTTCCCACATAAAGGGACTCAGTGACTGACCAAGGACTCAGGCCCTAAAGTGGCAGACGCTACACTCCTGACTTAGTGCTTCTTCCACTGTGCTCAAGCCTCTCTGAATCAAGAGTTAGAATTTTGTTGGAAGCTTTGATTGAGATATTTCCTGGTATTAAAAAAACACAATAACAACAACAAAACTCCCAAAAGCCAAGTATCTGCTGAATTAACTTGAACTTGATAGGCTGACATTCAGGGCCCTCTGTGTCCTGGTCCCAAACTGCTGGTCTAGGCAGACACCAGAACTCAACCAAACTGAACCACCCATTTTTCTGTGCTGATCCCTCGGTTCCCCTGGATGCCTTTGCTCTCTCTTCCCTGCCCCTCCCTGTCTGGAGTCCCTGTGGCCCCTGGCAGCTGCTGCTAGTCACACTAAGGACTCCCGTGAACCCCGGGCATGCATGCTCTGTCTAGGCTGTCTTATTTCCTCTGAATAAGCATCCATAAGGGCTGAAGCTGACAGACCTAATGTGAGCACCCTACCAACAATCCCACGCCCACGAAAAGTAAAATTCCCACTGACCTCCAGGAAACTCTTCTCCAAGGCCACACGTATGTTGGTCTCTATGCTGGTGCGTTTCTTCCTCCTGCGGTTCAAGCCCTCGATTCCCTGCCCTGGAGAATTCAGGGCACTTGGGCTAGAGAGAGCTGAATCTGATGAGAGGTTCTCTGTAAGAAAGGAGAAAACAGGAGGTCGAAGGAATAGCACACGTATTAACAACATAACAAAGCCGACCAAGACAGTTTATGCAGCAAGTGCATGAAAAGGTTTCCATACCAACATGGACATACAGAGCTCCTTGCTGCTCTAGCTGCGGTTTGAGAATGGTCGGCTGTCTGTGCCCGCTCCCTCAGACTTGTCTCTGAGAAACCACGGGGTTACTCTTTCTGCCCTGAGACTCTCAGCTCTACCTCTTCTGAGTTCTATCCTTATTTTTGGTTTTGCTTGCTTATTTATTTACTAGAGGCCCGGTGCATGAAATGCATGCATGGGTAGAGTCCCTAGGCCTGGCCAGTGATCAGGGCTAGCCAGGGCCTTCATTCGCTCTGCACCGCCCCATGGTGGTCAGTGCATGTCAGGGAGAGCAATCAAACTCCCAGGCTCCTGGTTGAACTCACGAGAGGACAATCTGCATATTAGGCTTTTATATAGAGAGATTAGCTCTAAGGATAAAAGAAAGCTTGTTGGAAATTATTGAACATTTAATATTTATCTCACAAATGATTTCTCATTGTATTAGTATAATCTAGGGCAACACCTCCCCCAAAACCAAACAACAATGAATTACTTCTAAATTCTTGGTAGTTGAAACAAGCAAGGTTCTGTCAATAGTTGAATGACCCTGGGCATCTCAGAACCAGCTCTGTGATTCTTTCCACTCCATGCGCACGGAGGGAAGGGCAGAGCAGCGGTTCTCACCTGTGGAGCTCAGTAAGAGTACAAGGCCATGGGTACAGGGTGTTTTCCAAAGACCTGGTTTTCCTCCCATCTAAACAGGAACTGCAATCTGCACTTTCCTCGCAGCCCACAGTATGTGGTTCTGTGACTCAAACTTCAAATTTCCCAAAAAGAAACCTCAGTACAAAACACACACGTTAACACTGGCCACTCAACTTCTCATGAATGTGGTTGTTTTTAGTAACAAAAGCAGAAATGCCATCAAGAACAAATTTACTATAACTCATCAATGAAGAACCAATAAACTTGTTTTTCAAGTTTATGTAAATACCTAGGCTTCTTCCTTCAACTGCCCCTAACCCTTTGGAAATGTTCTAAAACTAAAAACTGTTTTTCACTGTGTGCATTGCAATTACTATTTAAATGAATCTCTTATTTATGGAACCACAACTTATATGGATCCTCCCAAGACTGGACACTTTAAGGCTCTGTAGTGCCAGGAATGCAATACGAAATCTATACCCTATTCTATACGACAGCCCCTGTAAGATTCCCACAGACAATGAGGTCATATCTCACCCACCTGCATCATTGAGCCACTTCTCCAAAAGTGGCTTTAACTTGCACATGTTCTTAAAACTGAGGTTCAAGGCTTCAAAGCGAGAGATGGTAGTTTGGCTGAAGTCATTTCCATACAGTTTACCCATCGCGAGCCCAACATCGCCCTGTACAGAAATACAGACAGGAGCAGGAGGACGAGCAAGAAGAGAGTCATCTCACCAACGGTGACAGCCTTCCCTCCACAGGCCCCCGTAGACGAAGGCTCAACAATGAACCCCTTTGTAGGGATCGATACAAACACCCAACCCTAAGCTGGGCCCAGTGCTCCAGTGAGGAGTTAGGCGCCAATCTAACAACAACTGTCCCATATCCTCTCCATTTTGAATCTCTTCTTGCCATCTTATGTAGTAGTTAAGATTATCAAATATTTCTACTAAGTCCCAAAAGATGGTGTTAATATTCTAAACCAGCTCCTTAATTCATATAACAAAGTGATTTAAGTAATCCTACAGAGTTAACACAAGTAAAACTGCCTGGATAACCTCAGGTATTTATGAACTAACCAATGGTTCCATAAATGACTTTAAAATCTAGAAATGATCCCTTACTTCTTTTATTCCTGTAAATTATTTCTGGAAGCATTGAAAAAAATCTATTTTCCACCCTTAGTTTGGATTTCAAAGTTGGTTATAAAAAAAAACAGGTATTCTAAAAGAATGCTTTTATAACTGTTAGGAAGAAATTCACAGTGGAGAGGTATGACCCATTTAGTTAAACCTTCATGGACACTGAGGCTTGGTCCTCTTACAGCAATGGAACGATGACCCCTGAATATATTACACAGATGTCTTTCTCCTAACCTATAAGCCCTGAATGTACACAGTGCTTTCTTTCCAGCCAAATAAGTCTCCTTTAAAGCTGGAAAAAGCCACATCTTCAGTTTTTATTCAGGTAACAGAGGCTCCTGGAGTTTGAATGATTCACCCTCTAATCCTATAAAAGACTATAACATCTCAATTAAGTCGATTTGTAATTTATTGCCATAGTTTTGCTTAGTTGATGGCATAAATAGTTAAGATATTTATTTTTGACAGGGCAAAACACTTTAGTGACAGGGCAGAACACTTCTGGGAAGTGCTGCAGAGCTCATTCCATTGTGGGACACAAGGGACAGCTCAGGCCCAGCCACTGCCAGCAGTTACTGTGAATGGATATTAGTCCAGTTCTTTGATTCCCCTAATGCCATCCTTGGACACCACAGTTTATTTGCACCTGTGCTAGGTGACAGTCAGGGAGAGGGAAGAATATTTTTTTAACTCCATTTTCTCACTGGTAAGCAACTTGTGATACAACGTGTAACAGAGGAGAAAGCTGGGATGGATGATGACATGAGGCATTGAGAGCACCAGACCTTCCCTGGGCTGTCACCCTTGCCTTCCCCAGGAGAGCCTCCAGCCCCAGGTGGTTAAACGAAAATTATTTAAAACCAGTAAACTAAATATCCAGTTCCTCAGCTCCACCAGCCACCCTGCTGCCCAGCAACAGCCACACAGGCATAGCGGCTGTCCTATACTGACAGTGCCACTGACTGCTCTGGACAGCTGTTTCCCCAGGACAGAAATGACTGCTTATTGATGTCTGTTCAGTTACAGCAAACAGAGACCCAGGACAGTACAAGTGGCATAAATGCTAAGTCTATCTGTAGACAGATGTCTATCGGGATTGATATTGCTGTACATTTAGTTAATCACAAACATTCACTAAGTGCTTGCTAGATGTCAGATACTAAACTAGGCTGTGTGTCTTAGTCACTTTACTTGTTTAGATTACATCCTGCTAAAGAATTGGGCCAACCCAACCTTGCAGTTCTTTGCATATGGGGCCTGCTGAGGCAGATAAGATGGAAATAACTCTTTCTGACATTGTAACTCACAGCTCACTAGAAGTTTATTCACAAACTTCTGTAATATCTATGAAAAGTAACAATATTGACAAGTAAACGAAAATACCTATTCAAAAAATCACATCATAATAAAAATATATACCTTACGTTGGTGGCTATGCCATCAACTAAGCAAAACTATGGCAATAAATTACAAATCGACTTAATTGAGATGTTATAATATATTCTTATTTCACGTTTAAATTATTTAATTGGATAAAAAGCAATAGGTCCTCCTTTAGTTAATATATTAACGTTCATTAATTTGAGGTAAATGTGGATTGGTGCTTTTGTAACTCAAAACCATTGAGATTATCCCTCACAGAAGTAAATGCCTGAAGCAGCTGACTCGTACATAATCTATTTTATATCCCTTTTGGTATTTTTTTTAAAAAGCAAAAGGGAAACGGAGCAAAGATTGGGATTAGGAAATAATGAATGTATCACATGAGAGGAACGTATCACACTACGGCCTCCTAATTATGAAATGACATCTACAGTAACCCTTTCATAACCAATGATGTAGTCATAAAACAGCTAACAACATGGAGATTTCTCAAAGAGGGTTTTCTTTTTTTGTCTTAACTAATCACTTGAATGCTGTGTGTGCATAAATAAACTGGATACAAAGCAACCTTTGAATAATTACACCTGAGGTACATGCCTTAAACACAAAGGCTGATTTTCCCATCCTGCACCAGTAACGTGCTTTAATTAATCCAAATAGTCAAGGTCTGTGAAATATAGGCACTGCTAGCAGAGCCATTTTGAAAAATAAGGCACAGCTGTGCCAAATAATAGGATAAAACCATAAGCACAACACCAGATCACAGGGAAGCTCTTTGATATGTAAGACAGAGAGGCACACACATTCACAACACTGGCAATATGTTGGGTCAAGTGCCACAGAAAGGCAAACCACTAACTGGGTAAAATTAAAGATTTTAAAAAGCCTTAACATCCTTGGCATATCACTTAGGCAACAGTTTCCTAGGGAACCTCAGAGTATGCTGTGCTAATAGCGTAAAGCTGAAGGACTGAGGACTAGTCCAACCTGACACATATATTTAAGCGCTCAATGTACTCCACTCAATCTAGCTGTATCTTTCGCTTTCTTTATAGGAATAAGCCAGATCATTCAATGTTTCAATCTTTCTTAATTGTAATTTGTTTCTTCACAATTGAAACTCCTCACAAATAAATAACTGCATTGTCTCTAACACTACAGCGATTGAAAAAAATCATTTTATGTTCCTAAATATATAATTAGTTTCTCTGAGCAAAAATAAACTACCAAAGTTAGGAATATAAGTTTGTTCATAACACCAGGACACATGCAGGGACATCACCCTGGTGTCTGACCTGCCTGAGCAGGTGGTACATTACTGTTCTTCTGACACTAAGAAGTCAAACTCCCGCCCATAGGGACAATTTGCATATTAGCCTTTTATTATATACTAGGGGCCTGGTGCATGAAATTCGTGCACGGATGGCAGGGGATGTCCCTCAGCCCAGCCTACACCTTCTCCAATCTGGGACACCTCGAGGGATGTCCAATTGCCCACTTAGGCCTGATCCTACTGGACTGCCCCTAACCGCTTCTGCCTGCCTGATCATCCCCTAAATACTCCCCTGTCAGCCTGATTGGGCCTAACTGCTCCCTTGCCAGCCTGTTTGCCCCTAACTGCCCTCTCCTGCAGGCCTGGCCCCCCTGCCTACTGCCCTCCCCTGCAGGCTTGGATCCCCTCTGCCCTTCCCTGCAGGCCCAGTTGCCCCAACTTCCCTCTTCTGCTGTCCTGGTCACCCCTAGCTGCCCTCCCTGCAGGCTTGATTGCCCCCAACTGCCCTCATCTGCTGGCCATCTTGTGTCAACTAGATGATGGGGGCAGCCATCTTGTGTTGGAATGATGGTCAATTTGCATATTATTCTTTTATTAGATAGGATAGAAGCCTGGTGCACTGGTGGAGACCAGCTGGTTTGCCCTGAAGGATGTCCCGGATCAGGGTGGGGTTCCTTGGTGCGTGAGGCAGCCTGGGAAAGGGGCCTGAAGTGCTTTGCAGGTCAGCCATGCCCCCTGGCAACCCAAGCAGAGGCCCTGGCATCTGGGATTTATCTATCTTCTATAACTGAAACTTGGTAGCCTTGAGTGGAGTCCAGGATCTGCCAGGGTGTTTGGAAAGCTTGACTTCCTCCATTGCCAGGGAAACCCATGCCTCCTGCTTACTCCGTGGCCATAGACACCTTGGTTGGGTTAATTTCCATACTCACTCCTGATTGGCTGTTGGGTGTACCTTGTGGGTGTAGCGGAGGTATGATTAATTTGCATATTACTCTTTTACTAGATAAGACTAGAAACCCAGTGCACAAAATGCGTGCACTGGGAGGGGGAACGGGGAGGGAGTCTCTCAGCGCAGGTCAGGCAGAGGGACTCCACCAGTGCACGATCAGGAACAGGGAGGGACATAGGAGGGCTCTAGGGCGTGTCCGGCCCATCTCCTTCAGTCCCAGTTGGCCAGAACCCAGCAACAAGCTAACCTACAGATCGGAGCATTTGCCCCCTGGTGGACTGTGCACCTCATAGCGAGCTGTTGAGTGGTCTTAGCATATCATTAGCATATTATGCTTTGGCTGAATGGATAACCAGACACTTAGCATAATTAGGCTTTTATTATAAAGGATGTTATAAAAGCCTAAGTGACCATCCGACCATTCAACCATTCGCTATGACACGCGATGACCACCAGGGGGCACTCAACACAGGAGCTGCTGAGCAACAGCAACTTTGCAGAGGGCCCCCTTGCACTCTGGGACTCCTCAGAGGATGTTGGGTTGTTGGTTTCGGCCTGATCCCTGCAGGCCAGGCCAAGGGAACCCACTTCCGGAGGGACCCTGCTCACTTGGCAGATGCCCTTTGAGCCCTGGTGCTGTCTCAGGTAGGGTCAGCTGGGGAGGGACCATGGGAGGTTGGCTCCAGGGCGTGTCCGGCCAGTATCACCTAGTTCTGCCCTGCCGGCCACCTTCTAATTAATTTCCTTTCAACGTGTACGAATCTGTGTATTGGCCTCTTCTTGTACATAAATGTCATTCAGTTCCTTTCCACTTATTTGGTGAACAAGAGGAATTAAAGTAGTGCTTAGAGGCCAAGTCTCCTACCAAACCACTGGACCTGTTCTACTCAAAAAGCCCTGATAACTGGCATTAAAAAAAAACTAATTTGGATTTTTCATCTTTGACAGATTCTTAATTCATTTCAGTTTGGGCTTGTTTTGTATGTTTCATGCCCACATGTGTGTGCATGCAAGCACATGTCTCCTCCCCCTACAAAAAACTATTTCAAACAAGCCTTCCCATCAGCTACTCTGAGAGACTTGCAATCTTGATACACTACCTCACATATAAAGCCCTAAGGTCTAGAACCAGATGTTGTTCAAATAACTAAACCCTCAGTATAGTCCCATCATCCCTTAACACAATATTTTACTTTCTCAGCACTATTGGTATAATTATCATTTCAGAGGCTAATGTTCTGAGAGAATCTTAAAGGTTTTTAACTTAGCATTAAATCATAAGTTTATGACCAAACATATACAACAGTCTAATCTTATAGATGCAGGAAAACTAATGGGCACATAAAGCAGGCTGCATAGGAAAATCCAAGTTCAGGGCAGGCTCATCTACCTGAGTGAATCCAAGTTTGATTCGTCTTTGTTTGAAGGTCTTGGCAAACTGTTCAAGCTCCTCAAGGTCACTGGGTTCCTCCAAGCTGGGAGTGTCAATTCGCTTTGGTGTTGCCTGGCTCTGTGGAAGAGTCTGAATTGGGGTTGCAGCTATTGTGCGTGTTGGGGTTGCTGGCTGTTAGAGAAGAAGAACAGACATACAAAAAGGTGTTTAGGTTGCAACTGGCCTGTGCAGCGGGTAAACAACCTAAGGAACGGCTGTATTGGGGGAGGACTGTGAAGACCGTGTGACACGCAGTGTTCGGGAGAAAAGCAGACTGTGAAATCATGTACACCAGAATCACAGGTAAGGTTAAAATGTAAGCACAAGTAAAGAACTTGTCTACCTAAAAATGAAACTCAGTATATTCGGGTTTTCAAATGGCCTGAATACATGTATTTTATGCCTTTTAATAGATTAGTCCTCATTTTTTAGACTCTACTTAATTAAACATGGCACTTAAACTGTAAGTTTCAACACAGCAGGGACTAATCTAGCTTGTTTATCACTATCTTGTATATTTCCAACTTGTGACACAATATTATAAAAATATTACTATAAGATTATTAAAGTATCTTAAGAAAAGCAAACCACCTACAGTTTAAATAACTTGATAGCTTTATTTGTGTGTATTTTCTTGAATTTTCCACAGATCGCTATTTCTTTTCCTTATTATCTTGTTTTTTTCCATTGATTTTTAGAGAGTGGAAGGGGGTGAGTGAAACATTAATGAGACACACATTAAGTGGTGCCCCCCCCTTCCCCCCCCCCCCCCCCCCGCCGCACCCCTGCTGCTGTACCCCTTCCGGGACCAGGGATCAAAACCACAACCCAGGCATGAGCCCTTGACCGGAAATCAAACCTACACCCCTCCAGTGCCTATAGCCACTCCAACCACTGCTCAGTGGCCAGGGCAATTATGGTTTTTTTTTTATTCCTATGGTTTTTCAGTTTTCCTAATTATCATTTTCAAAGGCTTACGGAAGCAATACAATCATAATTTAACAGTTTCTTCATTGCTGGACACTTCTTTGTTTTCACTAGCACAGGTGACATCACAACAAATGGTTCTGCGTGTAGTTCTTTTCCCACCTCTGGAATTAGTGCTCTGAGATAAACTCATGAGGCACTTTCTGTAACCAGATAAAGGGTGGCCAGAGACAATGGCATCGCTTCTGATCCACAGCAGCACATCGGTTCTCACCATCCAATCTCTCCCCAAAATCTGTCAGCAGTTTTCAAAATGTTCTGCTAATTCACTGTTGCCCTAATCTGTATTTCTCTTATTACACAAAGTCAAAATTTTCCCATGTGTGAATTACTATCTATATCTCCTTTGATGTGAATTAGTTTTACATCTGAACCCATTTATATAAAGTATTAATGATCTTCTCATTCTTATCCTTAAAGAACCCATCAAATATTACAGATTTGTGTTGCACTAATGCAAATTTTTCCTATCTGCTCTTCCTTTTATTTTTCAACGTACCCAAATTTTAAATTATCAAAAGAAAAAGAAAGGGGAAAGTTTTTTCCTTTCTAATATCTGTTGCTTCAAATCCAAAAAATCTTTCATTTATTTCTAACTTGGATAAATTTTTTTTAATGCTCTACCTGCTTCTTCTAGGTATTCTAAAATATTTAATTACTGAAATCCATCTAAAGTTTACTTGGGCACATAGGGTATCTTTCCTTTTTGCAGAAGAAATATAAAATATCCTTATTATGAAAACACAAGCACTAGAAGACGTCCTTCTGAGTATCACTAGTGACAGGTGCTGTGTGAGTGCATCTCCATCACTCAGCTGGCCCTTCCTGTGACTGGTGCCCAGGTGGAGATCGCAGGCCAGGATCACATACCAAGCCTGTGGCTGGTGAGTTTTGCTCCTGTAGTTGAAATAGGTCCACTGCTTACTTGGACCTCAGCTCTGTCCAGCTGAACTCACTAGCCCAGAAAACTATACAACAGGACTCTGCAGGCCTGCAGCTGGGGTAAACACCTCTCTGTCCTGTGCAGTGAAGACAACACTCATTTCTGACACGGTGTCACTAGGAATTTTTAACCTGGTCTTTGGGGAGGTGCCCAAAATAGCACCAGACACCTACGTGCTGTACACTTCCCAGTCTCAACTGTCAGACTAGTATTTCACCTCCAGGCTTGAAGTAGTTTTGCGCTTAAATAATAAAGGACTAAGCATCACTTGGGTCACCTTAGGTGGGGTGGTTATAGAGGCATTGCTCCAGCCCCAGCAGCTGGAGGCCGGGCTGGCCCAGACCTCGAGGACAGAGTGAAATCCAGTGAGCAGGGGTAGGATAACACAACGCCACCATGTGCAGAGCAGGTGGGCCAGGAAAGAATTACTTGTGTAGGTCTTCTCAAAACTCCACCCTTACTTTTGTATTCAGCATTTTCACAATAAAATGTGCTGTTTACTGTGTAGTTTGAAGTGTTTTGACAATCACATAACTGTTACAAGTGATTAAGGATATTTCCATCACCCCCCAAAGTTCTTGGACACCCTGTGCTGTCCGACCCCACCCTGGGGCCCAGCCCTGGAGACCACTGATGGGACTTAAGCAAATGGAATGGTTCAGCAGGTGTCCTTCACGTCTGGCTTCTGGCACTTGAATGGTGCTTTTGAAATTCACATGGGTTCACTGCATCAGAGCACATCTCTTACTACTGCTGAACAGCATCTGCCACATGGCTATGCCAAATGACACCCAAGCTTTTACCAGCTGATGGGCATCTCGGTTGTCTCCAGTTTGGAGTGACTATGAATAACAGTGCTTCAAAAATTCATAGACAGAGTTTGGAAGAACTGCTAGTTCAGAAGGCATATAGATATTTAACTTGATAAGAAACTACCAAGCTGTTTTCGAAAGCATCTGTACTGTTTTGCAACCCTACTAGCTGTATGTAAGCTCTAGCTGCTTTACCTTCTCTGTACCCTGGGTACTGTCAGTCTTTTTCATCCTGCCCGTTCTGGTGGGTATGTGGTGATATTAGCATTCCCTCAGGCCTCATGATTTGGAGCACCTCTTTGTATGCTTACTGGGCATTCACATATCTTCTTCAGGAAAGGATCTTCAAATATTTTGTATGAAATCCCTTTTTAGAACATCAGATTGTCTCATGATTGAGTTGTATGAGCTCTTTATATATCCTGGGAACAAGTCTTTTATCAGATGTAAGTTTTAATAATATTTTCTTCCAACCTGTGGCTTTTCTTTTTATTCTTTTACCAGAAGCTTTTACTTTTTACAAAATTCATCGATTTTTTTTCTTTGGTGGTTAGGACTCTTTAGTACCATTTAAGAAATCATTACTGTGCCTAAGGACACAAAAACTATCTCTGAGTTTACTTCCGCTGTTTATGTTTACAACCCACTCCAAATTCACCTCTGCATAGTGGGAGACAGGACCGAGGTCCTGTCTTCACTGTGCATGGCCTACTGGGCAGCATCACTTGTTGAGACTTTTCTTTTCCCACGGAAGCCTCTGGCACCTTTGTGGGCAATCAGTTGTCCACAGATGTGTGGTCCCACTGGACCTTCACGCTTTCCATTTCTATCCACGTCAGTGTCGCACCGACTTCATTACTGTAGTTTACAGTAATTCTTCACATCAGGCAGCCTTTCAACTTTCCTACTTTTCAAAATTGCCTGGCTATTCTATGTCCCCCACAATTCCATATATGTCAGTTAGAAATTGCATGTAAATTTCTTATTTTTATTTTTATTATTATTAATTACATTGTTCCCTTTTTTCCCCCCTTATAGTTCCCCTCCACCTGGTACCCTCCACCCTCACCCCCCTCCACTGTCCTCTCCCATAGTTGTATGATTTTTGTCCAGTTTCTTACTGCACTTCCCACACTCCCTTTCTCCCCAAGAGCTGTCAGTCCATTCCCTCTCTATGTCCGTGATTCTGTTACATTCACCAGTTTATACTGTTCATCAGCATATTAATTCACTTGATTTTTATATTCATTTGTTGATAGATGTGTACTTGGTGTTCCTAATTTACACTTTTATCTTTTTCTTCTTCCTCTTCTTAAAGAATATCTTTCAGCATTTCATATAATATTGGTTTGGTGGTGATGAACTCTTTTAGCTTTTTCTTATCTGCGAAGCACTTTATCTGACCTTCAATTCTGAATGATAGCTTTGTTGGATAGAGTAATCTTGGTTGTAGATTCTTGCTGTTCATCACTTTGAATATTTCTTGCCACTCCCATCTGGCCTGCATCGTTTCTGTTGAGAAATCTGTTTTTCTCTTGCTGCTTTTAATATATTCTCTTTGTCTTTTGCTCTTGGCATTTTAATTATGATGTGCCTTGGTGTGGTCCTCTTAGGGTTCCTACATATTGGGGTTCGGTGCGGTTCTTGGACTCCTAAGTCAATTTCTTTCACCAGGTGTGGGAAGTTTTCGGTCACTATTTCTTCAAATAGGTTTTCATTGTCTTGGTCTCTCTCTTTTTCTGGCACCCCTATAATTCGGATGTTGGTATGCTTGAGGTTGTCCCAGAGGCCCCTTACACTATCTTCAATTTTATGGATTCTTTTGGTTTCTTGCTTTTTCAGCTGAGTGGATTTTACCTCTTTGTATTTCAAATCTTTAACTTGGTTCTTGGGGTGCTCCAGAGCATTTTTAGGTCTTTGTATAATATTTTTTTATTTCAGTCAGTGTATGCTTAATTTCTGGTTGGTCCTTTTTCATATCCTTGAGAGACTCCTTCATATCCTTGAGGGTCTCATTCATTTCCTTGTAGGACTCATTCATTTCCACGTTGGTCTTGATCATTTCCACATTGGTCTTGATCATTTCCTTGTAGGTCTCGTTCATTTCCTTCAGGTCTCGTTCATTTCCTTGTCGGTCTTGCTTATTTTCTTATAGGTCTCGACCTTTTGTAGGAGCCTCTTGAGAAGCCCTATAACTGTGGTTTTGAATTCCATGTCCAGTCGTTTTTTCCCCTCCCTTTCTTTCACATCTGATTTCTTTCCATGTCTCTGCATGGTAGCTGCTTCCCTGAGTTGGTCAATTAGCTTTGTGTGGTAGACGTCCTACAAGGGACAGTGGCTCAGCCTCCCTAGTTATCTGAGGTGGATATGGGTTGCACAGTCTTGCTGAAATGAAGTTAAGCTCAGGTTAATCGTTGTTAGCACTTGGAGGGGTTGACCTCCAGGCCAATTGTCTGTGAAGTTCAGCTGTGCTCAGGTTGGATGGGCGGAGTCTCCGGGTCAAGCAGACAGCATTAGCTCCGCCCTATGTGGCCCCAGGGACTCTGTGCCGGGGGCAATGGCTGCCATCACCTCTGAGAGAGAGCCGCTGCCAAGCTCCACTGGCTGCTGGGGAATTCAGAGTCTCCCCAAATGAGTCTGCATACCCAACGTCTCACCCAGGGTCGAAAAACAAAGCAGTCTGACGGTTTCCCAAATGAGAGAGCAAGTCTCAAGTGCTCTCTACACGGTCAGGCAGCTGTGCTGTTCCCAAGTTCACACGCAAGCTCACCTTCTCCACAAGCCGGCAGACCCCTGCAGCACCCGAGCTTTGGCGTGCCCTCCCACTGTCCAGTTTTTACCCCATATGATAGTGGGTTCCCTGGACTTTGCCCAGAGCTGGAGAATCAGTCCAGTGGGACGTCTTTCTCTCCCCTGTTCGAGAAAACTGGCCGGTTTTCAGCCTCCCGCCCTCTCCGCTGGCGCACGCACTCCTCCAAACCTCTCTGTGTGTGTATCTTCAACGCTGTCCTCAGCCACTCAGTCACAGTGTCTTATCTTCACTTTTATTTGTGGAATTTTCACTCGGCCAGCTTTCTGGTGATTCTGGATGGTGTTTGTTCTTTCGTTAAGTTGTAGTTTTAAAATTGGTGTGTATGACAGCAAGATAGGTGTTTTACCTATGCCGCCATCTTGGTTCTCTGCATGTAAATTTCTAAAAAAGCCAGTTGTGTACTGATGGCATTGTGTGGGATTCACAGATTAATCTGGAAGGAACTTACATTTGAACAAACCAAGCCTTCTGCTTTATGAACATTAGGTCTCACCATCAACTTAGGTCTTCTTTAAATTCACTCAGCCATATTTTGTAGTTTTCAATGTAGAGGTCTTGCAAATGTTTTTTAATTTTATCCCTAGGCACTATAAGTACATTTTTTCTTAATTTCAACTTCCAAATGATCATTGTGATTGGGAGAATATAGATTTTCTTTGTGTATCAACTTGGTATCCTACACACTTGCTGAAATCACCTATTAATTTCAGCAGCATTTGTGTCGCTGCCTTGGAATTTTCTGCACAGGCAATCATGTCGTCTACCAATCAAGGCAGTCTTCTTTCTTCTTCTAACCTGCATCCTTTCTTTCTTTTTCTTGACTTACTGTACTGCTGGAGCCTTCAGGACAATGCTGAGCAGGAAGTATTCATCTTTATGATGCTGAGCTTTGGGTGGATGCTTTTTATAGGCTGAGAAAGTTACTCTCTATTCCTAATTTGCAAGAGTTTTTATCATAAATAGGTGTTGAATTTTGTCAAATCTGGTAATGTGTGAAAACTTTCATAACTACAGACAGAGTCAGAGGTGGAATGGGCCCCAGGGCCAGCAGTTCAGAACATCACCTAATTTCAGAAGCACAAATGACATGTTCAGTCACAGCTGAACTGGACTAATGCTCCCACCTCTCAGTGCCTAGACTGGTGTGTTTTTAGAGCTACACTCTGGTAAAAATAAGCTAGAGCAACACCTGAAAGTCGAGAGAAGAAAGAAGGGTCAGGGTCTCTATGCAGCTCCCGAGAAAGGGCCAAGGGTGCTCGCGCCTTCGCTGAGGCACCAGGCCTACTAGTTCAAGGCAAGCTCTACTGCAGGGCTGGAGGAAGGTGATCAAACAGCCAGAACTCATTCCTCACTTACCGCTAAGACTGTCATTCTTTATGAACATACATTAAAAAAAGGGACTTTTTGAAGATTTTCAAAGACTACATCAATTTGGTAGTGGTGCTTTATCAAGCTAATAAGTCCAGCTTTGAATTTTTGGTCATTTTTTTAATACTAGGATTTTTAAAATTAGGATGTGTGTGTGTGTGTGTGTGTGTGTGTGTGTGTGTGTGTGTGTGTGTGTGTAATTCAACAAAGTCCAAAAAATGCTTAAAACAACAAGACAAGAAAAAGCAAACCCCACGGGAGAAGGCTGACCTGGGAGGTGAGGGTGATGCTTGGCTGCGACTGTAGGAGGTTGGCTTGGCTTTGCTGAGGTAGTTGCGTTAAAAGATTTTGCGCTTGCAGGAGACCTGTTAAAACACAACACATTATGCCAGGAACATCAGGACTACTTTGAACTCCTAGCAAAAAGAATATGATCGTGAGGTGGAAATTTCCAACTGATCTCCTGATAGTCTTATTGGTCTTCCTAAAGTTCAGTCTTGCTAATGTGACTTGCACGAGGAGATATGAAACATTAGACCAAGACTGGTATGTCTTTAGTGTAACCTGAATGACCCTCTAATTGGCCAGTTCTTCACTTTCGGATGGAATGGATGCAAGTGAAGTAGTCTAAATGGAAGCAGATAGACATTCCCAAGAGCTTAATCTCTCACCCAGAATTCTTCACAAACAACCAGAGAATTGTCTAGTTCATGAAGGGAGCAGACTACCCTTTAAGCCCAACAGGCATTTGCATAACAAAAGGTTCTGGAGTGAATGGTCAAGAAAAAAGGCTAAGCAACAGCAACGATGAGGAACCATAGAGAAGCACTAGCGGGCTAAAGCCTTGATACCCACCCAGATGCCCTCTGCACTAATGCCATTAACCAGCTTTACAAGCATGATGCACTTGATTGTTGATACAATATTAACCATAAAAAACTGGAGAAGACAGTTTTTATCATTCACAAAAGGTGCACACCTTCTAATATAACACCCTCTCTCAAACCTTAAAAGAAACCAAATGATTGTTAGAAGCAGATACCCGAATGCTTGGCCCACATTCTTTGAATTCACTTCCAGGAAAAACTACCAAAACACCAGAAGCATTTTATCCAATTTATGTTCAGCATGTTGAGGGATTTCATTTAGACTTTTGGCCAAACTCTTGGTTCCTCCTTAGTGATTACAGAAATGATGGCAGGGAAGAACTACAGTATTGTGGTACATACACATGAAAAACATATTCTTCTTAACATGAATAGTGAGTTTAAAGGTCAATAAAATTTAAGGAAAACAAAGTTCTAATGGGTAGTTTCAGGGCTATGATGGGCTCACCCTGCTGGCCCTGGGGCGTCTGTGAGATGATGAACTGTGCTGGCTGCAGGTTGGTGGTTGGATGTACCAGCACGAACTGCTGCAGGTTGAGATTCTGCTGCTGAAGTTGCTGTAGTTGTTGCAGATCCTAAAGCATTAGAATTAAAACATGGTTGGAAAGGGAGATAAAAGTTTGCTTATTTATAATATTCTCAGATGAGGCATTCTGTCCCAACCCAATCAGGCAACACTTCTCACTCCTGCACGAACACACATTCAGGGTGTGTCCATAAAGCGAGAGAAAAAAATGGAGCTCCTACAAGGACTACATTTGCTGACAGATGTTGTGTCGTGACTTACAATGAGTCTAATTTTCAATGGTTATTTCTAATTCCCACAATAAATGGTTATATTTTGTGTTTTAACATGTAGAGACCAATATGGGTTTTAAAAATCAAGTGGAGTTTAAAAATCAAGTGAGAAAAGAATGTTGAGCTTTTAAATACTTGACCGATTTTTCTCTGAAGTAAAAATTGAAAGTGCCATCTGAATTTGCATAATCAAATTTAAAAATCTATAGTGATTTATGAAATTTGGAACCAGCTCATTGAACTCAACTGAGAAATCACCGTGAAATATTAAGTTATCCATATAAAAATCTGATCGATAGCATCTTATCTTATTAAATAATGTCAACATAGGGTCTCACAGTTTAGGCACTAACAATATATTTTTGGTGATGAAGGAAGTGGTCAAAATAAAAACGTCATCTTGATAAAGATTGTATATTATAGCCAAAAAAGTTAGTCTGACATCTCTTCCCTACTCTTGTAATTGCTTCTTTGTGCTGTCTAGTCACACTCCTGCTCCCTTTCAGTCCATTTCCAAGGCCTCTCTCGGGGATGAACCCAGCTGTCCAGGACCAGGCTCTTAACAATCTTCACAGACCTCACTGCCTTGACTACCCCTTCTCTCTTCCTCTCCTTGAGATGAAGGACTTCATTCACCTCCCTCCTTGGTGATACTGTCTATGCCTCTTACATACATTTTTATTATCTGATACTTAGCTCCAAAATGTGAAAAATGAAACCAAACAATATCCCAACACAGTTCTGCTCAAGCTCCTGGGCTGCAGCAGGTGCCTCGCGGGCAGTACTTACTGTGGCACAGGACAGAGCCAGGCTGCAGCCAGAGGCTAATGAAACGCAGTGATGTGACCAACCCCCTGCCTCAGAAATATTCCAGCTAATTATTCAAGAATTGTCACTTGATGCAGTCAGTTATTTAGAGCTCCTGTGCCTGCAAGGGCCCCACTAACAATGAGAAAGTGAATTTCCAATTAAAGGAAAGCTACCCTTCTGATCCTCACTTCCTGACCAGCTCCCAGACTATTCCTCATTTCCCATCCCGGCTCTGAGACTGTTCCTCTCCCTGCTCTGGCTCTGAGACTCTGAGACTGTTCCTTTCTCTGCCCTGGCTCTGAGAGCTACTCACTCACCTGTGCGATCTGTATGGGCTGAGACAGTGGGATCTGCGTCATGGGTGTGGCGGCGGAGGCAGAGATGGTGGCCCCGGCAGCGCTGTGCTGTTGGCTGGCAGAGTGCTGCTGCACCGCAGCAGCCAGCAGCTGTGCCTGTGCCTGTGCCTGCTGCAGGAGCAACTGCTGCTGAGCTGGCGTCAAAGTGAGCTAAACAAAATTAAGACAAATAATTGGAAAGAATTAAAGGAGTGGGGCCCCTAATTCAATCAACTGCTCTGAAGTAGGTAACTCAAGTGGTATTAGACCTTAGCTACCAACTTCATATGGTTATTTAGCATGAGGCTAAAATGTTCAAGCCACCATTACCAGCAGAATATTTAAATGAAAATGGTGGACCTCACTCTGGACTTAAATCATTCAAGCTTGTCCAGGGCATAGGTTTCAAGCAAAATAGTAATTAACTAGTAAGCAAGAAGAAAAAGAATCAGCGCTGACAGGCTATGAAAAGAAATGTATACCCAACCGAGCAGTAAGTGGGTAGTCAGATGAATGAGGACCAAGTAAGCTGCATCTGACCATGGGAAATGCTGATAAGACCCAGCTGCTCCCTATTAGCACAAATCCTGCCATAGTCCGTCATTCCCAATATGGCTGAAGATATGACTAAAGAATTATGAGCTCCATTTGTTTCTTTTCCAAGTCTCCCTGCAGCCCCCTCCATCGAAAAGTCTTTTCTGGTGTTGAAAGGAATGGGTCTGCAACTTTACATCCCCCTTCCCACGTTATCTCTGTGAAACAGGTGGTGACAGCCCCTCTCTCTACATGCAAATAATTCCTGATGCCAGGTTTAATAGAGCTCCAGCCACATAAACCTGAAATCCCAAGTGCCCCTCACTGTTTCAGAAACCCAAAGAAAACTCAACTAGTAACAGAAGAAATATGTTCAGAGCAGATTTAAACTTGCTTTCACAATGCAACTTAGTTCAAGCTGCATTAAAGCAGAGTGCTCCTCCTTCCTTGCAGTGCCACACGCTGATTGATCAAAGGAGAAGGAATGCTGTCATATTCCGAGGAGCAAAGACTGCCACTCGGCAGCACACCTCCTCCTAAAGGGCGATACAACCTGTCTATGTCTTAGAGACAGGATCCGAATAAAACGATTCAAAAGTCAGATTCCCTTCCAGATATGTTTATAGAGGTTTCATACAATATATGAACATGTATTCATCTCTATTAAAAGGATTTTGTAAACAATTTTGCAGTTAATTCTTAAAAGAGCCTTCTACTGCCAAAACGTATTTAATGGAAATGAAGGACATAACAAAATTCTGTGGGTTGATATGATATGAATTGATTAATAAATAACTCTTCCTCAGCACTCCTCAATACCCCACCTCCTCCCCCAAAAATGAGAAATTTTTAGCACTGGAAAAAAATATATTTTAAAATATTGTTATTGACTTGAAAGAGAAAGGGAGAGGGAGAGATACATTAATGATGAGAGAGAATCATTGATCGGCTGCCTCCTGCACGCCCCCAAATGGTGATAGAACCCACAACCTGGACATGTGCCCTAACCAGAATTGAACCGAGACCTCCAGGTTCATAGGCTGATCATGGAGCCATGTGGACAGGCTGGAAAAATATTTTAAATGGTGTCTTAGAGCAAAGGCACTTGAGAAGTTAAAAGCTCAATATATTCACATAGGCCAAAATTACTGCCAATAAAAATAAATGACATTTATTGAGTACTATGTGCCCAGCACTGTTCTATGAGTTTTACATACAATATTACCCTTAGTCTTTATCACAATACTGTAGCATGGACATTATCAACATCTCCATTTAAGCAAAGGAACACTGAGCCACAGGGAGATGGCATAATTAGCCCAGAGGGTAAATTGAGAGCCAGACTTTGAGACCAAAGGCTAAATTTTAGAACATCACACTGTAACTTAAATGTTCTTCTTTTGTAGGCAATATTCCCTTCTTTAACTTCTGCTCTACCATGATGTCATAATGCAAATGGTCACTACTATTCATCAATGCGAGAGTCTTACCCATTGGACAATGATTCCACTGCATGACGAAGCAATAGTGGAAACATGGGCTTAGAAACACCGTCAGTTTGTCCCAAGCATCTCAACTGTAGAAAAGATAGCCTGAAACGTAGGTAATTCCCTTCTGAGAGCTGCGTCCAGTGTAGAGAGTTCCCTAAAGACATAATGGTGCCAGGCCCAGCTCCATTTCTGCCTGCTACAGCAGCGTCCTAATCAACAGTTGGCCAATGGCAGCCTGACACAGAACGCCTATTACGATGCTCCCAGAAACTTACCCCGGTTATCTGCCCTCCAGCCAGCATGAGCTGGGTCTGCGGGATGGCTGCCTGCACTGAAGACTGCTGGGAAGGCTGGTTTGGCTGCTGGGAATCCCCCGATTCTTCATTAGATTTAGACTGAAGGTGGAAGGGAGTAAAAAGATTTCAAATAGTTCATTAAAAGAAATGCACTTATAACTCCATATTTCAATAATTATTTAAAACATGAACTTATTCAGTCATGAGTTTTTTGGTTTCACTCTTTTCCTTCCTTATAAATATTTATATTTTCCTGATTTTGCATATTGAGTTTATAGATTTTTTTCTTTGTTCCATTGACAGCAAAGCTGCAATTATAATTTTTAAGAAGAAAAAATAATTTGGTCCTCCACAAACCAGCGGAATTCACCCTAATCCACCCCTATGGGAAGGCGTGAAGGGAAAGCGCACTTTCCACCCTTCTACGGGAGAGCCTTCAGTTCCACGTTCTGAAGTGCCTTTGGTAGGCAGTCTGGCCTTACTCCCACAGCAGAGAGGGATTGCCTGGCCCATGGAACTTCTTCTAATATCTAGAGAACTTTAATCTAGCATCACCCATCAAGTAACACTGCAGCTTAGAGGGAAATGCTCCCTCAGGAGGGGAAAGAACTCAGTCCTGGAGGGGCACTGAGAGAACATTTTATGTTAAATTAAGACTAGTTATACATAGCATTGAAATGCTGCATAGATTTGCATATTTCCCACCACCTGTTTTGGGGACTGCAGCAAGGCTAATTAACATAGAGGTTCTGATTAATTCTGCCAGTCAGTGAGGTAATTACAGTACAGGACTGTAAACAAGCGGCACTGGAGACACAGCCTGTTTGCCAACATCTCTCTAAGGGATGAAAGTTTACCATGGCAACCCAGGCGATTTTCTACCTCCTCTCCCTCACTAAGGGAGGGTGCACTATCTCCTTCTCTTTTCCCTCCTTGTTTTCATGTGTTGGTAGGCCCATATTCCACTGGGTTGCATGGAATGCTCAACCCGAGGTCTTGAGTCATTAGCAACACTGAAACCAGTCTTCCAGAAACTGTGTCCCCTCTTGGTTCTCAGTTACCTACACATGCTAATGAAAGGAAGCAGCAGGCTGACTGAAATATTGAGGAGTCATGCCTAATACTTGAACTTAGCATGACTTTGCTATGATTCACAGCAGCAATGTGAAGCACATCAGTATCTATAAACAGGTTCCCTTACAATCCTCAGAATGATAACATTTCTGCCACTCCTCTCAAGTTACCCACATAAAGGCAAATCAGAAGACATGAGCCCCGGAAGTTAAGTGACTTGCTAAAGGTCATGCAGCTAGCAGGCACAGAATGAGAGTCAAACCTGAGACCGGTTCCTCTGTACTAGAGCGTTTCTCTAAGATATGGCAATGAGCAACAGGAAGACAGTTGGAAACAGGACATTTAAGATGTTATTTGGCTTGGTGTTTAGGGATGCGCTATAGCTGTATAACTTGGAAATATTTTTCCTGTACTTACACAGAAAACTCTGAAAATGGACTTTTCTTGATCGCTTTAGGTCACTCATAGTAGTAGCATACTGTAAAATCCATCTTCATTAGTGGCAAGGATTACCTCTATTTGGATTTCATAAGAATCAATAATACAAAAAGGGTACTATCCCTAAGTATTTCCTATTATAAAATTACTGCCTGCTCATTCCATGAAATTAGAAAACTAGGGGAAAATGGAAAAATTGCCCCACAAGCCCACATGCCAGCTTACCTGTACATTTAAAGACTGAGCAGCGGCCTGTAAACTTGTTCCTGCGAGCTGGACCTGCAGGTAAGTAACCAGGGGCATCAGTGTCTACCTGCTGACACCATCATTAGAGCTGTCCTCAACAAGGACTTCAAGTGCCTCTACCACGTGTGTCATTGAGCTAGAACTGAGGCTGAAAGAGGTTTATCCGCTGGTGTTAAAACTATGCAGACAGGTTCACGGTCCCTCCACCTCCCAGGAGAAAATACTCCTCCCACTGCTTTCTGGAGGGTGTTGCCCACGCTCAGCATCACTGGGATGCCACACTTTGTCAGGCAGACATTCCTAACATCACATTCTGCTTGTATTCATAAACACTTAGATTTAAAAACTTAATTCATCTTCCATATTGTGTGAAAGAACACATAAGAACAAGCTACTTACGTGCATTATTATAATCTATCAGAATTATCTGCTCACTCTAATTTCAAAATCTCCATGTACACGGCAGAGTAAAAATCTTACATATATGCACACTACAGAGTCAAGTCCTTAAGACATGATAGTCCTAGCTACAAGCTTCAGCTGAAAGGATTCTGTCCTATGAAGGCTGTCATACTAATTCACACTCACATGTAATATGTTCAGAAATTCAAACCATGGTTACATTAAAATAAGGACCACCACTGGGACCATGATAATAATAAATGACTCAGGCAAACATCATCAATGGAGGACTAATATAATATTGACACATTCTCAGCTGTGGGGTCAATAGCTATAGTCAACTAAAGTATAAGATGTGGACTAGCCATTCAGTATGGCATGATTAGATGTGATTAGCACCAGGCTCGGTCAACATAAGAAGTCCCACATCCTGAAAGACCTGCCCAGGCCCTAGCATCCAGGCTTCTATCCTTCCCTCACTCACAATCAAGCAGAAAATTCTACCTGGTGGAGATGTCCGAAGAAAGCCTGGGCCTGGGCTGTTGAGATTGCTCCTCCAATAGGCACAGGCTGCTTCTGAAAGTCCAGACCATTCGTTTGTGTGCCTAGACAGCAAGCAAAAGAACGTAATTATGACAAACACAAACTCAACTGAAATTAAGCACTAGACTTTGGTTACCAAAATCTACCAGGCATCCTATGTAATAAAGAGAGAATATGCTAATTGACCATCATGTCCTCACAAATATGGTGGTGCCCACAGCCAATAAGAAGGTAATATGCTAATTGGATGCCTCGCCCTCAAAAATGGGCCACAAGATGGTGGCGCCCAGTCCCCTCAACCCGGCCCGAGTAGCAGGAGCGGCCGCTCCATGCGCCTGCCCCTGGACTCCTCCAGTCCTCTCAGCCCCCCAGCCCCCAGGGCAGGCCCGAGGTGCATGCAAGCCTCAGATGGTGGCTACCAGCCTTCTAGGGCTGCGTGAGGCTCAGGTAACCAGGGCTGGCTGAGGCTTGCACTGCTGGCAGTGGCAGCAGCAGAGGTGTAATGGAGGCGTTGCCTCCCACTCCTGAGGGCTCCCAGATTGTGAGAGGGGGCAGGCCTGGCTGAGGGACCCATCCCCCATCCAGTGCATGAATTTTCATGCCTTGGGCCTCTAGTCTATTTGCATAAGCACTTTCCAAAGTACCTCCAAGGCGGAGGAGAGATGCAAAAGAAAGAAAGTGCATTGCAATGATTTCTAAAAGCAGGACTGCAGGACAAGTACCCAGGCACAGAGAGAGCTTAGGAAACAGGAACAAAACTACAAGTAATAATTACAATCTAAGATAGTGTTGGAGAAATCAGAAATGGATGCAGTGCCTGGGAAACAGGCCTGACAAGCATGAGTGAGAGGTGCTTAGGAAGAGATTCCTGTCATCTCACTGCTGTTAAGATGGTGGAGATGGAGCTGCAAGGAGGTACTGGGGTTCTCCCCTGGTCTCATCCTTCTCAGCATTTGGCTTTGACAGAAGAAATTCACTGGTGACTTTGACAAGAGCAAGACAAACTTGCTCTTAACTTAAACACATCCTATATAATAAAAGCCTAATATGCAAATTGTACCCTTGACTGGGAGTTCAACTGCTTGCTATGACATGCAGGGACCACCAGGGGGCATTGGTGTGGTGGAGGTGCTGCTGGCCCTGATGGACCCCAATGAGAGCAAGACCACGGCAAGATGATGGATCAGGTGTGTGGACATCACCAGGCCAATGCAGGTGCAAGCAGACTGCCCCACCAATCACCCTGCTGATTGCTCTGCAGATGGCGACCAGCAGTAGCAGTGGGAGGTGGGGTCGCCGCCCAACTCCCAGGCACTGAGGGAGAAAGAGCAAATAGCAATATTAAAATATTTCTTCTAAGTACTGCCCTTTTTTTAAAAAAATATATATTTTATTGATTTTTTACAGAGAGGAAGGGAGAGGGACAGAAAGTCAGAAACATCGATGAGAGAGAGACATCGATCAGCTGCCTCTTGCACGCCCCCTACTGGGGATGTGCCCGCAGCCAAGGTACATGCCCTTGCCGGGATCGAACCCAGGACCCCGCAGTCCGCAGTCCGACGCTCTATCCACTGAGCCAAACCGGTCCCGTAAGTACTGCCCTTTCGACTGTGCACAAATCTGTGCAGTGGGCTACTACTTAATAATTAACAACCTGATGCTAAAACAGCCATTTATATGATTATCAAAATAGTTTTACTACTTTCTTCATTCCCAAAGTTAAGGTTGAGTCCCATAAGTAATTAGAGCAAGGGCTCTATGATGATTGTAATTTTACAAATGTTAGAATCTGATGTTAGAATAGAACTAACTTGTGGAAAGCTATATCACCCTAATAACCAGAAATACATCTAAGATATCTAAGATGTGGTTTTCAAATTACCACATCCACCTGTTAGAACATAGCAGAATAAAATATAGTGAATAAAATAAAACAGACTGTAAGAACCTGTGAGAACCACCCAGACACATGATCGAGTACTACCCTTCCAATTCCCACCACTAGAGCACCCATCTCCTCGCCCTCACCTCTCTGTGTACACACAGCACAGAAGTTAGGGGAGTAAAGCAGTGTTTCTAAAAGGTGGAATTCCTGTCATTGTGCTTCCTAATTCCTAGGAAATGTATCACTTTTCCTTAAGATAATTATAAAAGAAACTAGAGGCCCGGTGCACAAAATTTGAGCACTGACGGGAGGTATCCTTCAGCTTGGCCTGTCCCCTTTGCAACCTGGGACCCCTCAGGAAATGTAGCAGTGACCAAATGGCAGGTGGCCAGGGAGGATCCAGAACGGGGGCTGGGCACGACTTGCACTCATCCCGGCCCATTGCCTGTTGCCATTGCTTGGTAATTCTGCCATAGAGTTAGAAGAGGCTCCTGCTGCTGCAGCTGTGCTCACCAACCATGAGCCCACCTTCTGGTTGAGTAGCACTCCCTCTGTGGGAGCACACTGACCACCACGGGGTAGCTCCTGCATTGAGCTTCTGCCCGTAGTGATCAGTGGGCATCATGGTGACTGGTCAATCAGTCATTCTGGTCATTCCATCCTAACGGTGAGCCCAGCGACTGGTGCCCATCTGTCATCTAATGGTGCTCTCATTGTGGCAGCGCATTGACCAGCAGGGGGAAGCTCCTGCCTTGAACGTCTGCCCCCTGGTGGTCAGTGCACATCATAGCTACCAGCTGATCATCCAGTTGACTGGTCGCTTAGGCTTTTATATATATACTAGAGGCCCAGTGCATGAAATTCGTGCGGGGGGGGGGGAGATATTCCTTAGCCCAGCCTGCACCCTCTCCATCTGGGACCCCTCAAGGGATGACCGACTGCCCGTTTAGGCCCGATCCTACTGGGCACTGAGATCGGGCCTAAACGGGCAGTTGGACATCCTTCTCACAATCCAGGACTGCTGGCTCCCAACTGCTCACCTGTCTGCATCCCTAATTGCCCCTAACCGATTCTGCCTGCCAGCCTGATCACCTGCTAACCACTACCCTGCCAGCCTCATTGATGTCTAACTGTTCACCTACCAGCCTGTTTGCCCCCAACTTCCCTCCTCTGCTGGCCTGGTCACCCCTAACTGCAATCCCTTACAGGCCCGATTGCCCCCACTCGCCCTCCCTTGCAGGCCTGGTCCCTCCCAACTGCCCTCCCCTGCTGGTCTAATCGTCCACAACTGCCCTCCCTTGCAGGGCCTGGAACCTCCAATGGCCCTCCCCTGCTGGCCATCTTGTGTCCACATAGGGACAGGATCTTTGACCACATGGGGGTAGCCCTCTTGTGTGTTGGAGTGATGGTCAATCTGCAAATTACTCTTTTATTAGATAGGATAGAGGCCTGGTGCATGGGTGGGAGATAGCTGGCTTGCCCTGAAGAATGTCCCAGATCAGGGTGGGAATTCCCCTGGGGTGAGTGACAGCATGGCAAGGGGCCTGTAGAGGTTTGCAGGCTGGCCACGCCCCCCAGCTACCCAAGCAGAGGCCCTGGTATCTGGCATTAATCTATGCCTACAATTGAAACTTTGTAGCCTGAAGTGGAGCAAAGCCTTCTGCTCGCTCCAGGACAGCAACCATTTCTGTTTGAAAAATTATAGCCTAGAGTGGAGCCCTAGGCCAGAACGGCAGACTGAAAGCTTGGCTTCCTCTGTTGCCAGGGAAACCCAAGCCTCTGTTCTCTCCAGCTCAATGGCTGCTGCCATTTCTGTATCTTTCATAATTAAAACTTTGTAACATTGAGTGGAGGCCTAGGGAGGCAGAAAGCTTGGCTTCCTCCATTGCCGGTGAAACCCAAGCCTCCCTCCTGCACTCAGTGGCGGCAGTCATCTTGGTTGGGGTTTATCTGCATAATTTGCTGGTAATTGGCTTGTGGGCGTGGCCCGATAGGAGGTATGATCAATTTGCATATCACTCTTTTATCAGATACTAGTGGCCCGGTGAATGAAATTTGTGCATGGGGGAGGGACGCAGGGGATTCCCTCAGCCCAGCCTACACCCTCTCCAATCTGGGACCTCTCAGGCCTCTGGCTCCTAACCACTCACCTGCCTGCCAGCCTGATCCCCCTGACTGCTCTCTCCTAACAGCCTGTTTGCCCTAAGTGCTCTCCTCTGCTGGCCTGGTCCTCCTAACTGCTCTTCCCTGCTTGCCTGATTGCCTCTAACCTTTTCTGGCCTTGGCCCCACCAACATGGCCCAGCTTTGTCGGGAAGGACTTCCAGAAGGACATCCAGAAGGTTGCCAGAAAAACGTTCAGTCTAATTAGCATATTACCCTTTTATTAGCATAGGTGCTACCTTGTCCTAAAAATGCAGGTTGTTCCCAGGTTTTCCTATCATGGAAGGGGAGCCCGCACTAGCATTCTGGGTTCTGACCAGGGCTTAAGTGCTTGTGCTTTATCTCAGCAGATGTGATTCCTAGAAGAAGACTCTTGGATATACCTTGAACATTTCTATCAAATTTGCCAAGTCATCCTCCAAAAATGTCAAACTACTTTAAACTCCCACCATCAATCATGCGTGTGCCCTCCATCCCACTTTGATGCCAATATCTTTGATTTCTCCCTAGAAGCTTCCCTCCCGTCAGCTGGGAATGCTTGATACTTGAGCCAACCTCATTGTTCAGCTGGGGACTTGATTACCCAAGAGAATTATGGAGGAAGAAAAATAGTTTTCCTCAACCTTTCTGAGCTCTTAGTGGAGGCCCTTGTAATGAAAGACAGATTGCCAAGAGAAAAACAAAAGTTCATTAACATGTGTACCTCATGTATATGTAGGAGATCTCAGGGGAAAATGAATAACTCCCCAAGCTGGCTTAGAATGCAGATTTAAATACCTTCTTCCTAGGGAAAGGGAACAGGAGATGTAGGCCTCCTAGAGGAGAGTAAATGATTTTTAGGAAAGATGAATGGGGGTGGAGAGAAATAGTTTGTAACAAAGTTTGGGTGTTATGTCCTGTGACAGGAGTCAGTCTTCTCTGCCTGATGACACTTTTCCCATCAAGGGGACCTATGACATTTAAGCTCCATTAGGGGGGTCCAATTTTAGACAGATCAGGAGACTTCAGTGAAGTCCTCTGCATACACTTGTTTTTCAAGAATCTGCAGCTCAAGATCATCAATATAACAATAAAGCATATGTTGGGGGGTGGCATGTTCTCTGACCTTCAGAATAAACCCAACAAAAGCTTGTTTCCTCTCTCAGATTATTTGCCACAGTAGGTTATTCCCTGGAGACGGCATTCTGGGAGTGGTCATAACATACCCTGTGTATGTAGAAAGGTGTGGGCCACATCACTAAATAATCCAGGGGCAGTTTTCTCATCTTGAGGAAAAGGAGATAAAGTTATAATAGTTTATCTCCATTTCCACAGGTTTCTTGTGGGTTTGTGTCTCAGCGGCCCCCGCCCACCACGCCTCCCCCGCTCCAGCAGCCCCAGTGCCTATGCATCGGGCCTTGGGGCTGCTGGGTGCCAGGCCTGCAGGTTTGTATCTCCAGTCCACCCCCCTCCCACCCCTCAGCCCCAGGTCTGCGGTGGTGGGGCTTGGGGCTGCTGAGTGCTGGCCTCCCTGCTGGTTTGTGTCTCAGATCCAGCCCCTCACAGCCCCAGCGCCCCCATGGCGGGGCTTGCAGCTGCTGGGTGCCAGCCTCCCTGCTGGTTTGTATCTCCAATCTGGGGGCCACTGGGTGCTGGCCTCCATTCAGGTTTATGTCTCCGATTCGGCCTTTGAAGCTCCAGCACCTGGGTGGCAGAGCTTGTGGGGGCTGGGTACCGGCCCCCTGTGGTTTTGTGTCTGTGATCCAGGGGCTATTGGGTGCCAGCCTCCCAGCAGGTTTGCACCCTGCACGCACCCCACCCGCCAAGCCCTCTGCCAGCCCAAGGCCTAAAGCCCCCGTCCCGGCCCACCCTACCCTGCCGCTTCCACATCCCCCCCCCCCCTCAGTACTTCAAACTCACTCCTACAGTGGGTCTGGCAATAGAACTACATTTATCAGAATTCCTGGCGCCCACGATACCCTGCACGAACCAAGAGCACCATGAATTTTCTCCACTGGTGGTGGCCACTGGAGTTTCCACACACCCCAGAGACTGGCAGCAGCCCCCCCCCCCCCCCCCCCCCATCATGGGTGCTGGGCTAGGGGGCATGCAGGGACCCCGGGCGCTCATTTGCATGTGATTCAGGCACCATAAGCTTAAGGAGGGCCAGTCCTTAAGTACCTTGTGGGCCACGCTTCTAGGGTGGTGGTGCTTTTACTGCACTGTGGCCACACTCCTGCAGGCCTTACCCTCTCTGTGCTGGCCATGCCCCTGCCCCACCTCCTGCCCCACCATTTGCCCTACCACTTGCCCCACCCCCTGCTCTGACTGGCTGGTAGCATAGCTAATCAGGAGCCAAGGTATGGTCACATTTGCATGTTACTCTTTTATTAGATAGGAGGATAGGACTAGAGGCCCAGTGTACAAAATTCATGCACGGGAGGTGGATGGGTATGCTTCAGTCCAGTCTGCATCCTCTCCAAATGGGAGCCCTTAGGGGAGGTCCAGTTGGATATCCCTCTCATAATTCAGAACTGCTGGCTCCTAACTGCTTACCTTCCTGCCTGCTTGATTTCTTCTAACTGCTTCCCTGCTGGCCTGGATGCCCCCAACTACCCTCCCCTGCATGCCTGTTCACCCACAACTGCCGTCCCCTGCCGGATATCTTGTGGTGGCCATCTTGTAACAATGTGAAGAAAGCCATCTTGTGATGACATGAGGTGTCATGCGAGAACCACATAGGCTTTTATTAGTATAGACAGATGTGTATATACATTGCACCTTCTTAAAATCTGATTGTTCTTTTATGTTTTTCCCCCATACATAGGATACTATAGAACAATCTAGACGTATGAAGTTAATGAAATTACAAGGTACCTGTTTGTGTCAAATAGTGATGGGCTAGTATGAATTAAAATATAAAGTGATTGGGGTCACTTCTGGAAGCCACACACTATACAAGTTTCACTGTCTTAAAGTTGAAATACTGCTATTTCTCTATGCACAAAATCATTACTAGGTTAGGATTTTCAGTGGCCCTTCTGGTATGACTCAGTGGTTGAGCACTGACCCATGCAGTAAGAGGTCGTTCAATTCCTGATCAGGGCATATGCCAAACTGCTGGCTCAATCCCCAGCAGCGAGTGTGTAGGACACAGCAGATTAATGTTGATGTTTCTCATTGATGTTTCTCTCCATCTCCCTCTAAAATTAATAAAAATATATTTTTAAAAAATTTTAAGAGTGTACAGAATTAGAGAAACATGCTAGGAATAAACCAAGAAGGCTGAGGGAAGGTAAGATTTTGAAAAGCAGAGACAAGCACTATGAATGGACACATCACCACTTTTGGAAGTCTGCCAGAACCAAGTGCTCCACTTTCATGGCACCACAAGAGTTCTAAACACTAGTTCCATTTCCAAGTTCCCACAAAAATGGTGACGAGCCCATTGTAAGTCAGATAGCACTAACAGAAGACTGACCAATTTCTGGATCCCTGGTGTAGATTCTCCTACAAGGACCTACAAGTGATACTATTTAGGTGCTCTGGCTCTGCCACTGGGACATGGCATAAAGCAGCATACCCAAAGCTAGTAAGGTAAAAAGAACATTCCACAATATCAATAAACAGAGATGTAAGATGCAAAGGCAGATGTTTTTTAATAAGGTGATGAGGCTCCACTGATGTAGAAATCATTCTTATAAAACATAGAGACTTAAACTCAGCTAAAAAGAGAGGAGAGGGAACACACACACACACACACACACACACACACACCCTGATTAATCTTGAGTATGAGGACAATATGGGGAAACAGAGTGTTGGGAGCCAGCACCAAACATGTGCCTGGAGAACTGGGAACATCCAAGTCAAAAAACAGGGGAATGGACAGGAGAGAAGGTGAATTTGCAGGAAGAAAGGCTAATGTCAGAGAGAAAGAACTCAGAAATCCTGACCAAACAGGGAAGAAAAGTGATCCAGAAGGCAGTTTCAGATGACAGGCCAGAGCACACACTTCTGTGAGGCTGTTCCTGGACGGTATTGTGAGGTGAACTGCAGAGACAGATCTTGTGTTCAACCTTCTTATCTTATTGGTGAAGAAACAAGCATAAGAAATCTTCAGTGGATTGCTCAAGACATCATCGCTAGTTTGAGGAAGAGTCGGGACATGGAATGTGCTCCCTGATTCTGTCTAATCACTTACAGAGAAGTGATAGCTAAAATCAGGAGAGTAAAAATGTCTATCAGAGAAAAATAGATATAGAGAAAAGAGGGTTGAAGATAGGAGGGTACCATGAGGAGATGAAAAGTCAGAGAGCCAGAAAGGGGGCAGCTAAGAAAATAAAAAGATCCCTCAAGACCAGTGTGCCTCGAAGCCAGTGAAGGGAAAGCTATGGGACAGGGTCGTTTAATACTGTCTGATGTGCAGCAAAGAGAAGAAAGTGCTAAGAGAAATTAAAGAGAAAAAAAGGAGAAGCAATAATAAAGTTAAAACCAAAAACCAATGAAATAGCAACAAAAACACACCCAGGAGTATGAAAAAGTAGATTTACAGTTGTAATACAAAAATACAGTAATTCTATCTAATAAAAGAGTAATATGCAAAATGACCATCACTCCAACATACAAGATGGCTGCCCCCATGTGGTCAAAGATGGCTGCCCCCATGTGGACACAAGATGGCCAGCAGGGGAGGGCAGCTGGGAGGGACAAGGTCTGCAAGGGAGGGCAGTTGTGGGCAATCAGGCCTGCAGGGGAGGACAGCTGGGGTTGACCAGGCCCCCAGGGAAAAACAGTTGGAGGTGGGGGGAGACCAGGGCTGTAGGAGAGGGCAGTTGTGGGGTGGGGGGGGGGGGGGGGGAGTGAACCAGGGCCGCAGGGAAGGGCAGTTAGGAGGGACCAGGCCTGCAAGGGAATGGAGTTGGGGGTAATCAGGCCTCCTGGAGAGGATAGTTGGGGGGAACCAGGCTTGCAGGGAGGGCAGTTGGGGGGACCAGGCTGACAGGGGAGGGCAGTTAGACATCAATCAGGCTGGCAGGGGAGTGGTTAGGGTGATCAGGCTGGCAGGCAGAAGCAGTTAGGGACAATCAGGCAGGCAGGAGAGCAGTTGGGAGCCAGCAGCCCTGGATTGTGAGAGGGATTCCAGATTGGAGATGATGCAGGCTGGGCTGAAGCACATCCCCTGCCCCTGAGCAGGAATTTATATTAGCCTTATATAATAAAAGGTTAATATGCAAATTGTCCCCTCAGGAGTTGGACCAACTGGGAGTTTGACCACTCCCTATGACATGCACTGACCACCAGGAAGCAGCACAGAACGAAGGAAGGCCCCAGCCGGCATCTGACAGCTGGGGAAGGAAGGCTCCGGCTATTAGCCAGAATGCCCCAATTGGCCCTGATCGCTGGCCAGGTCTAGGGACCCTACAACCCATGCATGAATTTTGTGTACTGGGCCTATAGTTAATAATATAAAAATAAATGTGTTTTGTGTATACACAACTATAAACCTATTTTACCCACCCCTGTTATAGAAACACCAACTTGGTTCTTTCAAAAGAATCACATAACTTACACCTTGTCTTACATCGGAACAAGAAAGAGGTGGAGCAAGTAATTTAAGGCTAACACAAAAAGCATCACTGAAAAATGCCACAGATACTAACAAGAGGCCATACCATGAACCAATAAAATCCATGCCAAAAACACAGAAACGGATAACTCTAGAAAACATATCAAGGCTGACTAAAAAAACAAATAGAAAATCCACAGAGACCACAATTTTTGAAGAAATTAAATTAATAAGTAAAATCCCCCACACACACCCCAAATGAAAAGTCTAGAAAATTTTCCTCTACTTCCAAAAATCTAAGGCAAAATAGTTCAAATCTGTACAGCTTTTCCAGTGTTGGAGGTAGGGGGATACTTCCTAATTCATTGTATAAGACCAGGAAAACCTTAATACCAAAATATGACAAAGACAGTATGGAAAATAAAAAAACACAAAAGCCAGATTTACTCATAAGTGTGTGTGTGTGTGTGTATATATATATATATCTCCTAAATAACAATAGCAAGAATAATCTAGAAAGATAAAATATTAGAACTAAGGTGGATTTATTTCAGGAGTATAAGATTGGTTTGGAGTTAAAAAAAAATCAATTAATATTATTTACCATTATCTTAAAGAAAATCCCTCAGACAAAATTCAAAACCCACTTATGATAAAACTTCTAGGCACAGGAATAGAAAGAAACTCCCTTAATTGGATAAGGAGCAACAAGCACTCCCTTTAAGACTGAGGACAAGAGAAGGGCACCCACTCCTGGAAGGCTTAGCTCACAAAGCAAGGCATGAAAACACAAAAGTAGGAAAAAAGAAACAAAGCTTTTTTCTCAGAGGATTTGATTATGTTGGTATATAATTATACTAAGGAATCTAATGACCTGTAATTAGAATAAGAGAGTTTAACAAGTCACAGCACACAAAATTTATCTAAAAATCTATCAGATTATAACAAGCGCTATGAGCAAAAAATTGTAAAATTTTATTTAAAAATAATAAAGACATAAATACTCATCCTATCTAATAAAAGTAATATGCAAATTTACCATATCTCCGATCAGACCATGCCCACAAGCCAATCAGCAGCAAATTATGCAAATAAACCCCAACCAAGATGGCTGCCACCACTGAGAGCAGGAGGGAGGCTTGGGTTTCACCGGCAACGGAGGAAGTCAAGCTTTCTTCCTGCCATTGCCAGCCTAGGCCTCCACTCAATGCTACAAAGTTTCAATTATAGAAGATATATTCCAACAGAAATGGCAGCAGCCACAGAGCTGGAGGGAGCAGAGGCTAGGGTTGCCCATGTGATGAAGTAAGCCAAGCTTCTGCAGTTCTGGCCGGCCTAGGCCTCCACTCTAGGCTACAATGTTTCAATTACAGAAGGTAAATGTCCCAACAGAAATAGCTGCTGCCACTGAGTGAGCAGAAGGCTTGGCTCTGCTCCAGGCTACAAAGTTTCAATTGTAGAACATAAATTAATCCCAGATCCCAGGGCCTCCACTTGGGTCACTGGGGGGGTGGGGGGGTGGGAAGAACGTGGCCAGCCTGCAAACCACCACAGGCCCCTCGTCCAGGCCGCCCCATGCCTCAAGGGAATCTCCACCCTGATCCAGGACACCCTTCAGGTCAAACCAGCTGGCCCCAACCCATGCACCAGGCCTCTATCCTATCTAATAAAAGAATAATATGCAGATTGACCATCAATCCAACATATAAGAGGGCTGTCCCCACGTGGTCGAAGTTCCTTCCCCCATGTGGACACAAGATGGCTACCCAAGATGGCCAGCAGGGAAGGGCAGTTGGGTGGGACCAGTCCTGCAAGGGAGAGCAGTTGTGGGTGATCAGTCCAGCAGGGGAGGGCAGTTGGGGTGATCAAGCCTGCAGGGGAAAGAAGTTAGGGGTGACCAGGCCAGCAAAAGAGGAAAGTTGGGGACAACCAGGCCTGTAGGGAAGGGCAGTTGAGGGGGACCCAGGGCTGCAAGGGAAAGCAGTTGAGGGGGAACAGGCCTGTAAGGGAGGGCAGTTAGGGGGGATCAGGCATGCAGGAGAGGGCAGTTAGGGGCAAAGAGGCTGGCAGGGGAGCAGTTCGGCATCAATCACTGGCAGGGGAGTGGTCAGGCGGTGATCAGGCTGGCAGGTAGAAGCGATTAGTGGCAATCAGGAAGGCAGGCAAGTGAGCAGTTGGGAGCCAGCAGTCCTGGATTGTGAGAGGGATCTCACATTGGAGATGGTGCAGGATGGCTGAGGGACACCCCATCCTATGCAGGAATTTTGTGCACCAGGCCTCTAGTCTTATATAATAAGAAAAACATTCAAATTTCACTGTACCTTCACTCCTGACTGGCTATGCTACCAGCCAATCAGGAGCGGGGGTGGGGCCAAGTGGCACGAGTGCTGGGCCGGGGGGGTGGAGATGAAACGGTGGTGGCGGCAAGTGCCCAGCCCCTGGGTGCTGTAAGGGGAAGCGGGGCCAGGTGGTCGCAGGCAGCCAGGGCTGAGCTGAGCAGGGCGATGGCTGGGTGCCTGGGGGTGAGCCATCAATTGGACATCCCCTGAGGGCTCCCAGTATGTGAAAGGGAGCAGGCTGGGTTGAGGGACCACCCACCCCAAATTTCATGCACCGGGCCCCTAGTATATATATATATATGCCTAAGCGACCAGACAACTGGATGATCAGCTGGTAGCTATGATGTGCACTGACCACCGGGTGCAGACATTCAAGGCAGGAGTTTCCCCCTGGTGGTCAATGCGCTCCCACAAAGGGAGCACCGCTTATATGACAGATGGGCACCAGTTGCTGGGCTCACTGTTGGTGAGCACAGCTGCAGCAGCACAAGCCTCTCCCGCAGACATTCCCCTGTGCGCCCAAGCAGTGGCTGCAGGAGCAGCAGGGCCAGGAAGAGCGGGAGTAGCACAGTGTCCATCCCAGGCTCAGGCTCAGGCTCCTTCCCGGCCACCAGCCACTTCATGTACTACTACTTCATGCTGTGCAGGATTGATGTGGATAGCAGGCTGGAGTCTGACAAGCTGGCGAGTAAGGCTAGGCTGTGGCAGCACAGAGGTCCACTGATCTCCACAGGCTAAGTCGAGGGACCCCACCAGTGCACCAGGCCTCTAGTCCTATATAATAAAAGTCTAATATGCTAATTATCTGGTTGTCCAGTCATCTGTTCAATCAATCAAAGTGTAATATGCTAATGACATACTAAGATCTCTCAACTGCTTGCTATGATGTGCACTGACCACCAGGGGACAGACAGTCGATATGACATGCACTGAACACCCGGAGGCAGACGCTCTGACCTGTATGTTAGCTTGCTGCTGGGGTCTGGCCGATCAGGACTGAGCAAGATGGGCCGGACATGCCCTGGAGTCCTTCCATAGTCCCTCCTCGGCTGGCCAACCTCCTGTATCCCCCCCTGGCCCTACTCTTGCACTGGTAGGGTCTCTTGGCTTGGCCTGTGCCCTCTCGCAACCCAGAACCCCTTGGGGGATGTTGGAGAGCCAGTGTCAGCCCAATCCTACAGGCCAGGCCTAGGGGCCCCACTAGTGCACTGGACCTTTAGTTTCTTATAAGACTCAACAGGGTAAAGATATAAGTTCATCCCAAATTTATCAAAGCAATTTTATGTCAAACAAGTTATTTCATCTTAAAGCAATTTCATTTCAACAAGTTATTTTCTTTCTCATTTTTTCTTTTATTTCTCAGGTGTGTATCAAGACAGGAAGACTGGTCACAGAGCAGTGACAGTTGGGGCCATGTGGGACTAGTACAGGGTAAATAAATGGATCAGATAGAGTCAGACACAGCCACACATATCAGGATATGGAAACATGGTGAGGAAGCCCTGTAGATCAGACTTGTGTGAAGCAATGGAGTTTCCCATAAATGGAAAACAAGGCATTCATTTTGGGGGAGAGGGGGAATGAAATGAGATCAATTCATATCATACCAGGAAAGAAATAGAAAATATGAGTAAGACTAAAGGCCAGAAATGAAAACAAAGTAATATTAGTAATATATTTTAGCAATCTCTTTAGAATCTAGCTATCCCATCTTATAAAGATGGAATATGCTAACTAATCCTCACGCAGTTGCAAAGATGGCGGTGCCCACAGCCAATAAGGAGGGAATATGCTAAGAGACTGCACCACCCTCAAAGATGGGGGTACCCACAGCCACAAGATGGTGGCGCCCAGTCACCTCAGCCTTGCCAGGGTGCCCGCCTCTGGAGTCACCCAGTCCCACAGCTGCCCAGGGCCCCTGGAGGCTCAGGTAACCAGGGCCGGCCGAGGCTTGCACTGCCGGCAGTGGCAGCAGCAGAGGTGTGATGGGGCATTGCCTTTCCTTGATCGCTGGGTTGCCTCTCGCCCTTGAGGGCTCCCAGACTGTAAGAGGGAGCAATCAGTGTTGAGGGACCCCCTCCTCCAGTGCATGAATTTTCATGCACAGGGCCTCTAGTCCTATATAATAAAAGCCTAATATGTAAATAGGCCTAACAGCAGAACTGGGGGACAGATACTCAACACAGAAGCTGTCCCCAGCCCGCAGGTCCTGACCAGAGGCAGCAGTGGGGGGTGGGGCCGGCAAGAGGGCTGAGCCAGGTCAGCCAAGGCGGGTGTCAGCAGGGGCCCCCTGGTCACCCCACAGATAGGTCCTGATCGCTGGCCAGACCTAGGGACCCTATATATGCACAAATATCGGCACTGGGCCTCTAATATCTAAAGAAAAAGGAAAACAATAATTTTCTAAGTGGCCTCAGACTCTTTTGCTAAAAACAGGGAATGAACTTGTTTGTTCCAGTGGGTCTCACACTGAGTATCAGAATCACCCACACCACCAAGCAGAGTTAAATCAGAGCAAAGAAGCTGGTTGCAGAGAACTGGGTTTAATGGAAAATATCTGTAAATATTCTGTTTCAATAGAGCATAAAAGATTACTTATTCTGAATGGTGACCTATACCCTGAATATATAGAAGGGCAAGGTACTTCAGAGGCTATCTTGCTTTCAATGACATTGAGTATCACCTGGTAATTAAACTGGGAACTTGCAACGTATGACCTCCGACCTTCGTAAGAATCCAGTACACTTGAGACTCTATACTACCTTTGTAATTTTCAATCTACCCCAACAATGATGACTTCGACATATGACTGTACGACTGATTATTCAGCTCTTTCCTAAATCATTAACTTTAAAAAATACATATATATTTTATTAATTTCAGAGAGGAAGGGGGGGAGAGAAAGAAACATCAATGATGAGAGAAAATCATTGTTTGACTGCCTCTTGCACGCCCCCTACTGGGGAATGAGCCTGAAACCTGGGCATGTGCCCTGATGCCCTGATTGGGAATCGAACAGTGACCTCCTGCTTCATGGGTCGACGCTCAACCACTGAAATATACCAGCCAGGCTCATTAACTTCTTAATAGGATTGGCCATCTTTACAATTCAAAAGAAATTTCTCATTGAGAATGGATGCTTTTACCTTGGAAATAGCTTTTGATAAACACATTAGTCCCTAGAACACAAAACTTATGACTAAATCATGTATTATTTGCAGTTAGACAATTCTTTTGCTTATGTGCATTTTCCATTTATAGAATTATTATATAATTATTTGGGAATAAACAACAAAAGGAGAATCAGAAATATAATGTAGGAAAAGGTCCTGCTGTGCGGATAAGTGCTACCCCCACAGTGTAAGGAGCTCTAGCACGTGGTGCCATGGCTGTGAAGAGGGCCCCGGGGGCCCTGCTCTCAGGTGTCCTCTGACCTGGACCTGGCTGCTCACACATTAAGGAAATACTCACTGAGCATCTATGTGGCAGGTTCTGTTCTACATACATGCAAGAGACATGACAGAGAAGAGGCAGAAACTACGTCTTCACAGAGCTTACATCCTAGTGTGGGGAAACAGCCAACAGATGGAAAACACTGATGGAAAGAAATGTATGGACAATAAAGAGGAAATGCAGGCAATGGCTGGTTTCGGTTTCATAAAGATACATACAACATGGAAAGTGCAACAACAGACCCACGTAGGGCATGAGCACAACACAGAAAGGGGACTTTACAGGGGAGAGAAGACAATGCCAGGGGAAACTTCCTGGAGATGACCTCTCACTTGATCCTAAGATGCAATTAACTAGAGTTGGGGGAGAGAGGGTCAAGCATCTGTACCAGAATCCAAACAATGATCTTTCATGTCAGGTCCTAGGGTTACAAAGATAAACAAGTCATGTTCCCACACCACAAGCTACTCAGTTACGTGTGAATGACGGACAAGAAATAAATCACTATAACGGGGATTTATTAAGTCTATTAAAAAGTCCTCTAGAAAAGACAGAGGAGGTGGAGCAGACAAGAACGAGAAAGGGACCATCACCAACCTCAAGCACAGCAAGGACAAATTCATGTGCTTGGAGGAAGGTGGGCAGTGCGTTAAGAGTGCCCACAGGGCCAGGAGGAGGGAGATAGAGTACAAAGGTGGCAGGGTAGCAGAGGGAGGCCAGAGCCACTCAGGCAAGGGAAGTGGATGCCTAACGTTTCAGATGGACACACTCTTACCACCCACTGCTCATCTCACTACAAGACATTCTAACCACGACTGGGGGCAGCACCAGGGCACTGCTGGAGAAGAGGGAGGCTCTGTTCTGATTTTCCTGAGGGAAAGTGAGGACAGGGTTGCTACTTTAAAGGTAGATATCATTCAACCCATTAGGATGTCTATACCAGAAAATAAAGGAAATAAGTACTGAAAGAGCATGGAGAAACTGGAACCCTTGTGCACGGGTTTGTAAACAAAAAATAGTTCTGCTGCTGTGAAAAGGAGTTTGGTGCCTCTTCAAAGTTATTACATGACCTATCAATCCCATTGCTAGGAATCCACTCCAAAGAGCTGAAAGCAGGTACTCAAATCCTTGGCCATGAATGTTCACAGCAGCTCTATTCATATTTACAATAATCAAAAAGTGGAAACCTAAATGTCCATCAACAGATGGCTGGGTAAATAAATTGTGGTATATACATACTATGGAATAGTATTCAGTCATAGAAAGTAATATAGTACTGACACATGCTACAACATGGACAAACCAAAATCAGGTACTATATTGAAGGAAGCCAGGCACAAAATGTCGCATATGTATGGCCCCATTGATGTGAAAAATCTAGCACAGGTAAATCCATGGGAACAACACAGATGGTGGTTGTCAGGGGCTGGGAAGGGAACATGGACAGCAATTGCCTAATGGATACAAGGTTTCCTTTTAGGGTGATGAAAAATTTAGAACTATATAAAACATTTCACAACATCATGAATGTACCAATGCCACTTAAATGTTCACTTTAAATGATTAATTTTATGTTATATGCATTAAAAATAAATAAATACAAAGAACCCGTAGGCCCAGGACGAATTTGCCAGCATAAACTTTCCTGCCTGCAGCAGCCAGCCCTGCCAGTCTCTCTGGCCACTTACCCTGCTATTGTCCAAGTCACATGCGATCACTCCTGGGGGAACCATGTGTGAAAATAAAAATCACACTTCCTGAATGAGGGCCCAACAAGAGAGTCTCAAACATGAAGTTTGTGAAAGGTAATTTTCATCATTCAGAAGGTATATTACATTTTTTTTTATCAGTAATAGAAATCATATACTCCTACTTCAATTAAACCTACGTAATAAAAAATACATACAGTATTTTTTTTACAGATTTCTATTTGTCATTAAGTCAGTCAAAGTGAAATTTACCAATAGTCTAAATTTCAGATGCTGTAAAGGAAATAATAAGAATATCCCTGTGCCTGCCACCTCGTCACCTTGACAAAAAAGCACAAATTCCACATGAAGTTTAATAAAGTCAAGCAACCATGGAGCTTAACTAACATAATAACAGCTAAAAAAATGTTTAAGGAAAACTTGGCCTCTGTTCATTGTGTGTGTGTGTGTGTGTGTGTGTGTGTGTGTGTGTACATGCGTGCACATATGCAGTAAGCAAGTCACCATAAAATAGAAATCTGGAATAATGGAGATCCAGAAGGAGAATCACTTTAAAAGTTCCACATTCCCACAAAAGCAGGAAGTGTAATAAAAGTGATGCTATGGATTGTCTGCAAGATGGATGACTATTACTATCTGCTAATACTTTCCACTGCTGTTTTACCGCACACTCCTCACTCCCCAGTAATGGGACATCTACTCCCAGATGTCCCCATTGAATTCTTTCTATTTCCTGATTTCATTTTCCTGTGAGCGGTTAATGCTTGCTGAATTATTTAAGTCTAGCTGGATGTGAGGTACTATTAAAACAGATTTTTATTAACTTTACTAGAGGCCCGGTGCACAAAATTCATGCACAGGTAGGGTCCCTAGGCCTGGCCGGCAATCAGGGCTGATTGGGGTCTACTGGCTGCTGGCTGAGACCTCCCTTCCTTGGCTGCCAGCCGTCAGCCAAGGGCCTTCCTTCATTCCACGCCACCCCCTGGTGGTCAGCGCACATTATAGCAAGCAATAGAACTCTTGGTCTCCCGGTTGAAGTCCCGCAGGAACACTTTGCGTATTAGTCTTTTATATATATAGATAGAATATTCTCAACTGTAGAAAAATGAATACTGTGACCAAGTCTTTTTCAAATCACTTAGATATGTCCCATAAAGAGAATATTGAGGACCAAGAAAGCAGGGAAAGTCCTTATTCTAAAATTTCTAACATCATATGAAATTTTTGTTGGTAAAAAATTTTTTAACATTTACTCTACTGGATCTTTCTCCTGCCCCCTCACCTAGTCAAATGCTCCTCCCTCATGTTTACCTTTAGGATATGAACCAGTTAAATGGTGGCCATTTCCTGCCTTCTTTAGAAACACAAATAAGTTCCCGAAAAGCTGTAGGAACACTTCTAATCCTCTGATATGCCCTGGTGTCAGAGATCCTAGCTTGCACTATGACCCTTTGCTACCAATCCTGCTTGTACTGTTTATAGGTTGGATGAACTCTCTACTCTCAGATGTCCCCACTGCATTCTATTTTCTGATTTCTTTTTCCCAATACCACAGGGTCACCTCTAATTGCCTCTGTTCCTAACCCTGCTTAGAGCACATTCTTCTACCTGGAAACTGATTTATCTGTATCCATTTTCTCTATCTTTAGCCCCTTCACTCTCCCATTCCTCTGCCTTTCTCCTACCACTGCTCTGAAATGCAATACCTCTTTCTCCTTGGGAACTGATTCCTGAATCATCAGTCCTTTCTTTACCACTTCTCTCCCACTCTCACCTTCCCTTTAATACTAGGGGCCCAGTGCATGAATTCATGCACCTTGAAAGGAACTGTGGGCTGCAAGGCTGTAATGGGCATAGGGGCGGGTCTCCGCCCATCCTCCATGCACCCACCTGGCCCCTCCCACCGTAGCCCCCCCCATCCCCTGTCTGGCAGTAGATCAACTCCCACAGCCACCACTCCCATGCACTGACAGTGCTGGCCTTGCTTGCACCTGATGATAGCGCTGAGCAATTGGGGCCAGTGCCAGCAGAGGATGCAAGCAGCAGCTGTTGCCCCAATCACCCCTCAGGAGCAAGGGGAGATGGAGAAGCGCTGAGGGGTGATTGGGGCTGGCATCCACCATTCACACCCACTGACGGTGCCAAGCAACTGGCGCCAGCAAGCAGGTGCAAGTGGTGGCTCCGGCACTGGCAGCAGGTGCACGTGCCAGGTGGGACCATGGCAAATGGGAGCAAAGAATTTTCAATAACCACCAGAGGCTTGCCCTGATGACAGCAACTGGTACCTCGTCTTGGTCTGGCACCCCTACTCACCTGCTTCACCATCCCACCATGGCCAACACCCGCCATGTTCTGAGTGCATCCCCTGGTGGTCAGCGCACATCACAGCAACTGGTTGTCAGTTGTTCCACTGTTCAGTCTATTTGCATATTATCCTTTTATTATATAGAATTTTCTCTTTCACTTCCTAACGCTAATATGCTAATACTAATAAGTGCTATGACTGAGCATTGACTGAGCACCTACTCACTTACAAGAACATGTCAATTCTATGCAATGGATCATTATTATTTATTTATCTCTTACAACTATGAAAACTGTGGCATAGAAAAAAAATAATCTGCTCAAAGTACACAGCTGCCTATGAAAGAACCAGGCTCAGAACTTAAGTGGTTTGGTGTGTGAAAAAATTTAGAACTATATAAAACATAGTTCTTAGCCACTATGCTATGCAGCCTCCCTTACAAGAGTCACCTGAGTTTGCCATGCCCCTTCCTTCACCACTTACTTCTCTATCCATAGCAATTTCTTCTCCTACTACTTACCTAACCCTTTCAAAGGTCCCCATAACTACTAACTCTCAAACTCACCAGTCACATTTTAAGCTTCTGTGCCCTGACTTCTCTGCAGACCTGAATAGTAAGGCCATAAACTTACTGCTGGCTTCACCCTGATCTCTGTGATACCCTTTCTTGGTCTACCTCAGCACTGTCCATTGGAAATTTCTGTGATTATGAAATGTGCTGTGGATGTGCTAACCAGTATGGAAGCCACTAACCACAGGTAGCTACTGAGCATTAGCAGTGTGGTGGGCGTGACCGCATTTTGTGGTCTCCTATTGGGCAGTGCAGGCACTGCAGGGCTCCAGTGCTGGGCCCTGCAACCTTGCAGAAGAGCTCTGTCCTTGGTCCTTACTGCTCTTCCCAGCAGCTTACCTCCACAGAAGACTACAACCATCAACGCAGCCCAGACAGACGTCTTTCCTTAGGAAACCTCTAACTCCAACTGATCACTTCTTCACCTGCAAGCACCACTTCCTTGGCAAGTCTCCTCTCACTCAGACAATCCCTACTCAGAGAATAGGCTGCAGGCGTTATCTCCTGTCTGGTTCAGAGGCAAAGGCAGGTATTCATTTTACATCACTCCCTTTCCTCTTTCATTCTTCCCCCTCCCCCTCAATCACCCCTCATGCTCTTTAAACATGACCTCTAGCTTCCACTGCCACAGCTCTAAGGATGCTATTCAGTGGACCTGAGAGATTAGTGAAGTCCAGTATTTGTATGTCAAGCAACAGGTAAAGTATAACATAGTTGGAAAATTCTTTTATACTTGTCAGAAAAAAAAATCACAAAAAAAGCTGCCAAAGCTGCCGTCCTAAAGCGGGGTAAGGGAGGTACAGACAATCTCACTCTGTGTGTAAGTCGGCCTTTAAATTTAAAATGAAATGGATACTATCTTAAAAATTCTAAATGTGTGCTCAAGTTATCTCTTGGTGAAAGGATCAATTGCTGGCTCATTCATTTATCAAAAGTATAACCTCAATTAAAGTGCCACTTAGTATTCTCATATATTTCATAATTATAGCTTCTGCCCCGAACACCTAAAAAAATTCCCACATGCACCAAAGGGCAGGCAAGCAGTGCTAGAATCTCGGAGGCCACACCCCTTGCTGACATCTGCCAGCCCACCAGGAACAGAGTAACCTGTGGTCCTCTATGCCCCCAGGGCTCTCCATGAGCCCTGGAACCACCCAATACTTAACTTCACTCAGAGGAACTCCAAGAAAACTGTGTGTTGGTATTTCACCCCTCAGTCTTGTCAGAACACTGTGTGTAGTATGCAATAAATGTAGAAATCAGGTTCATAATAAAAGCAAGAGAACATTAGAAATAGTCCTCGGATAGACACAAGTTTGGAGGGAAAACAGTCCTTCTGAGTCTGAAATTGCAACTGCTCCACTGCTTTGATGAGAACTTCAGTGAAGTTCCTCAGCGAATTTCTGAGGCATCTCCTGAAAATACAGGGATTCTATCTGGAAATGTTCTACAAGGAGGGAACCTCAGGTCCGTGGTTCCCATGAAGACCAGCAGGAGTGCTCACTGGGCCCCTGGGCTTTCATGATCCATCTCTCACCTGGAGAAAATGGTATCTGACCTCAGCACGGATAAATCCCACAGACAGCACATCACTGGCTGCTAGGAACTTCTGGCAATACTAATTTTGGAATGTATGACAGAAATATACATTAGGTTGAGTTAATAAATTTCTTTGGCCACTTCAGTTGCCAGAAAGATCCTAATGTTGTTCTGGGAGGAAATCATCTGAATGGAAAATCAAGTGCCTGGGGATGGGACAGGAGAGCCTCACTCCATCCATCATGATGCAGGTGGACAAAGGCTTACTTAATGAACCAAAAGGTGAGTCAGTTATTTTAAATTAAGTTTTAATATTTCAAAACAATTAAATCAGAAAAAGTAACATTTTATATTTAAAATGTAATGTCATTTTTAACCTTCATTAATAATAAAAATAATAAACCAATGACAAGTTTCTAAAAATAACACTAATAACTTGATGGTAGTGGTAATGGCCAACCTGAGGAAGGACTGGGCTGGTCTCATGCTCAGCATGAGTGAATGACACCGGGAGGACATCATATGACTTGGTGGGAAACCTGGAGGAACTGGACACCATCAGGGTGGGTTTCTTCCTCCCCCCTGAGCTTTCACTGACTTAGCTCTCCATGCTGAACATACATTACCCACTACTGAGTTAAAATCCTACCCAGCTTCCAAGGGTCAGTTTACCCTCCACTACCTCCAGGGCCTTCCCTTGAACCTCCCAGCTAGAAACCACTTCTCCCTATAGTGAACTCATGCATACTTCTTAGGAATCTTCTAGTACATTTTCACACACATGTTTTCCATAAGATAAATTTCTTATGGGAGAGTGACTCCACAATACATTTCATGTGAAACAGAAAGAGGGATTCATGAGCCAGTTTCAGTAGGTGCTCCAACTAGATTTGCAGTTTTATTTTATTGCAGAGAAACTACAGGCAGGTGTAATCCTGCCTTTATTTCCTGGCTGTCTTTGTGCCTCAGTTTCTGAAACAATAGTAATACCTAGCTTGCAGGGCTGGCATGAAGAACTCAAACTGGCCCTACCTGGTCTGGCTCAGTGGATAGAGCCTCGGCCTGTGGACTGAAGGGCCCAGGTTTGATTCTGTTCAAGGGCACGTACCTCAGTTGCAGGTCGATCCCTGGACCTGGTGGGGAGCATCTGGGAAACAACCAATCGAAGTCTCTCTCTCACATTGATGTTTCTCTATGTCCCTTTCCCTCCCTCCCACTTTCTGTAAAAAAATCAATGGAAAAATATCCACGGTGAGGATTAACAAAGGGAAAAATATCCTCGGGTGAGAATTCAAACTGCAGTCAGATAATGCACACAGTGCCCAGGAGCTAGAGTCACACCGAGTGTTAAAGGTGTTCAGGGCACAGCAGGTCCTGACACGGTTGTTACACTGCTGGGGTTCCCAGAGGTGCAGTGCAGGGCGCAGTGCTTGCCTCCAATGTTCTTGTCATTCTGCAAGTTTCTCTTCCCTTGGAATGTACATCCTCTGCACAGGTGTTCTGCAGGCACACCTGCTCTCTTCCCGAGTATCTGAATGGGAACTACCGCCCTGTTTCTCTGTAACCAAGCCCCACACCTAGGCTGGGTGCCAAACCACCGGCACTGCCAGACACCAGTGCTACAAGATAATGAAAGATGGGGCCCAAATGGGACAGAGAAATGACAGAGAGGAGGTTACTGCCAACAGTTCAGACAGTCGAATGCGGCCCTTCTGCTCTCAGGAGTGCACAGCAGTCTGCACAGCTGGCTTCAGGGAGTCACTGAAGAAATACGTTAACACATCAGGGAACCCACAGCTCAGTGTCACCAGGAGGGGCAGGTATACTTCAGAGACTGGAAGATTAACAAGGACCCTCAGGTTCAGGAAGTTTAAAATGAAAGCTGTGTACGGAGGACACCATGTTGGTTCAATTCATCAGCTTCAAGTGAAAAGGCTGTGGTCAGTAGGGGTGGGAAACAGTTCCCAAGAGTGACTCACGTTTTTACTGTCTTCCAGAGTGAGGCATTTTTTAAAATTATTTTTATTTACTTCAGAGAGAAAGTGAGAGGGAGATAAAAAGATCAATTATGAGAAAAAATTATGAGAATCATTGATCGGCTGCTTCCAGCACGTCCCCTAGTGGGGACTGAACCTGCAACCTGGGCATGTGCCCTTGACCAGAATCGAACCCAGGGCCCTTTAGCCCAGGTGTGCGACACTCTATTCACTGAGCCAAACCGGCTAGGGCAGTGAGGCACTTTTAAATGGTGGGTCACAGAGACAAGTCCTCGATAGTGAAGAACCTGGCCAACTCAGAAACTGGCACTTTCTGTACTTCCCAACCACATAGGGAATTATGTGGTTGAGAACTGTAATTTATGTCTTGACCAAAAACTGGGGCAAGCCCCTGTACTATCACCAGCAGATAGACACAGAGTCAGGTATCTTCTGAGCCACATATAGAGTTAAGTGTGGGCTGTGGAGACCATCTGCCCTGGATGGACAGCTTTCCTCTCTGGGGCCTCAGCTTTCTCATTTATAAAGTCACTAGAGGCCCGGGGCATGAATTCGTGCACGGGTGGGGTCTGACTGGCCCATCCTGATTGGAACCAATCAGGGCAGGTCCAGTGGGAGGTTGGCTGGTGGTTCCAGTCACTTGGCTTTTATATATATAGATTTTCTCCTGATAGAGGTTTAACCAAGTGTAATTTTTTTTTAAATCACCAAATAAAAGGATGCACTAAGAACAAGTGTGTGTTTTTAACTATGTTCAGGCACTATCATAACTTTAACATAGTTCCTATTGAGTGTGTGTGGGTAAGATTTACTATGTTAACACCTGTAACAAGAGCAACTTTCCACTGAGTGTGTGGTTTGCACTGTGCTTAACACTTCCTCTTCAATGCTCACTATGACCTCTGAAATATATAATCCCTCTTTTTGGCTGGGTCTCAAAAAGATGAGGGAAACTGCCTGACATCACAAAGCTAGTAAGTGGCAAATCCATAGTTCATACCCAGAACTGCAGGGCCCAAAGGACAATGCTCCAAGCTGCTCTGTAGCTTCACTGATAAACGGCAGAGAAAAGACAAGCCACGTGCAGGAAAAGTCGGGTATCTGAAGCAAAGACACCCCCATTTCTGCAGGTACTAAATTACATTTGACGGCTCAACACTCAAGTCGGTCTTCATTTGCCCATGTGAGTCCTGGTTAAATGGAAAACCTACTCATTTATCTCTAAGTCGAATGGAAAAGCTTGGTCCCAGTGGTGTCTTACCAGTGCTGCTGTCTCCACTCTCCATGGACGGTTTACCATTTTCTGGCGGGTTGTTCATTCTTGAGTCTGCAATAAATCAGAGATGAATGAAGTTTAAAAAACTGGGTGGGGCGGGGGGCGCAAAACTGTGGCAGAGGGAAAGGTTAAGAATATTGCCTAATGTCGAAAAGACTGAATCAATGCTAAAATGTTGGAAATTGCAATAAAAGTTTATCTAAAAAAAATTCAAGAGTCCATCAACCTTGAAGTGATCCACAAATAAGCAGTCTTTCTAATAAATTTTAAGATTCTTCCAAGAAAGATAGCAGAAATCTAACCTAAAAGTAATAATAGGGTCTGATATGAAAAGGTTAAATGCTTTGTAATATGAAGCATAAAATGTTAAAGAAACAAAGCTGGGGAAGCACCTCACCAAGGAAAACATGTTAGTGGCCAATAAAGTGTCTTTTCCCATAAGCAGAGATATTTGTTAATTATGACCAAACAACCCACTGGTAAATCTTGACAACAGACTGGATAGTAACTAAAAAACAAATGGTACAAAGCATATCTAAGAAAAATATCTCCAAACCTACTCCTTCCCCCAAGAAACTAAACATATGTCAAAGTGATATGTTAAGTTCACACCTCAATCATAAGCCAGTATAAGGAGTTACCACAGGCATAACAGATACATCTAATAATGTCAAGAATGACTCACCACCACACACAACCACACCCACTTATGAATTAAGCTGCCTTGACACTCCAAATGAACCCACTTCTGTGGCTCATATCTTTAGAGTTATCTTTTTAATGAAGATGTCACGGTGAAAAGTTTTCATTCAGCAATGTTAGGCATCCCAGAAGACATGCAACAGATAGGACAAGAGCAAGTCTGCTTTCCTTTGACTTCTTCAGAAGTGTGAAAACTAAATATACATTAAATTAAATACAGACATTATTCTACTTTTACAAACTCAAACTTAGCATATTTACAAGTCAAATAAGTTTACTATCAAATAAGTTCTGCCTTTTCCCCACCAGGTTAAGAACATTGAACTACTGGTTAGTAGAGAATAAACACTTTAACTATATTATATTTGATTTTTTTTTTTACCAAAGAGTACATTTTGTCATATGCTTAAATATTTAAATAGGAAATCAAACCGATCCATAGAGCCCCAACCACACTGCCACAGTGGCATTATGTGCACGCACAAGGACGAGAGTTTCATACATTTCACTTCCAACCCAGAAGCTGGGGACCAGCCGTTCTAACAGTGTTTTAAACATGTGCCTGTCTAATGTGCTTATACAGGTCTCTCATGTCTTTGATTGTTCTTCAGAAGTTCAAAAGACTCAGATTCTTATGTCTTTGTTCATAAATAAGGGTTGTTCTACAACTTCCTTTCCCCCACTGCCCAGAAAAATGTAAATGTCATCTGAAAGCATGCTAAGGTTTGAAAGAAACAGGTGTACAACTCCGTGAAAATCAGCTTTCTGAATGACTTAACAAAAATCTTATGAGAGCCAACAAAGATCACAAGTGTAATAGAATATATCATTAAGCATACACAGCGCTCAATGCTTTCTTTAGACCAGATTTTAAAAGTGGGGAAAATAATGAACCAGTTAACATTCATTTTAAAACGATAACTTTCTACCTATCATAAAAACAAAGAAGGCACTATTCTTAACAAGTCATAAGCTCAATTTTGTACCAGTCATATCCTAATTTTCCCATCCATAAATTAAAGATTATGTCACAGGTACTTTATGTGATATTCTAACAATTTTCTATTCAATTGTCAAGAACTCCAAAGACATTTAACAAATTACTTCACACACAATAAAAATTCTGATTAATGGTACAACTATGGGAAGACTGTTTAAATATTTATTAACTAAAAATAATAGATGTAATTTCTTTTTTTAATTAATTTTTTATTATTTTTTTGCAGTATAACTTATATTTAATAGTAGTACCTATGTTTTCCTCCCCCCCACAGATATAATTTCTTATTCTAAAATATAATGCTAAAAATATTTCAAAAAGATATTTTTCCTTTCCTTTCTTGAGTTCCCAACTTAGTAACTGTAAGCTGAAATAAGTAATTTCCTTTTTGATATTTGGAGCGCTCCTTCCTGGGCACCCTGAGGTGACTGTAAAATGAGTCTAATACACATTCTGGAAGTTGCTCTTGGTGAATTTTTGCCATCGGCTTGCAGGTTCAGCCATTCACGCGGTTAACAGTGGCTTTTACACTCTGTGCAGACATCACTACTACCCTGGGTTCAGGCCATGCCTTCTGTCTACTTATGAGTTCAAACATTTCCAGAACTATCATTTTATTCTAACCTTGGCAACTGTGAAGGTAATGGGGGCAGCCTGGATTTTTCAAATGGGAAAAAATTGAAAACAGGAAAAAAAATCATTTGCAAAGATTTGTAAGATATATGAATCCAGAAGGTCCCATCATCTGACTCTCCCGGTGACCAGAGTAACCCAAAGAGGTTTCCACAATTTTGCACACAAGCAGACAAAGCTCAACACAAAGTATGGCCACCACGAGCAACCACAGTATGTCTAAAAACCAAAGCACCTCTATCTCTTTTAAATCGTCGTCACCAAAGACGTAATTTATATATTCAAGCCAGAAAGCCCCTCTCCAAAGGCTTGTTGTTCTATAGGGATAATGCTAAAAATCTAAAAAACTCTAAATATAGACTTTCCAGTACTTATGACTATTTTCTGAAAAAGAGAAGCTAAATTTTTTAAAATAAAAAGGCTAATATTGTGAAAATTTGGCAAGTTCAGTTTCTAAAATCTGGAAATTGATCCACAGCCCAACTGTAGTAACCAGTGCAATCACTCAAATCTGTCCTCCTGGGAGCAGCTCTGCATTGTGGCGCCACCTGGTTTGCACTAAGTACTTTTGTTTTTAAAAAGACATTTCAAGTAAGTATGCAAAACATTTTTATTAACATACATATTATTTAGGTACACTTCAGACCTTGTTTCTGATCCAGAGTGTCTTTAGAACTACATGATACACTCTCAATAGAAATTTTAAAAAAAAAAATGTCCTCCATTCAAATTGAACTCAAAATCCACACTATTGACTGAAAGTCTCCTATGAACCAGAAGAGCTAGAAGTAGGGAGGGACCTACAGCAAATTCAAGTCCTGGTGCTTTGCAAATGCTTCCCCCTGTTCCCAGTTCCATCGGCCTCTCCTCTCCCCGTGCTGGTCCTATAGGTGATTAAGCAAGTCTGCATAGCCAACCCCACACCCGCTTTTTCCATAGTGAAGCTGTAAGAAAGCAGTGCTGGTACCCACCTAGAATAAAGTCACTGCAGTCCAGCATTGCTGTGAAATCTTCTAGGCTCAGTCCACAGCAAAGAAACAGGTAACAGATTGGGTGGGGTCAGAAGGTACTACTACTTCTGACAAAACTAAGGGAACTGGAGTGGGAGGTGGAAAGTGGACTGGGGGAGAAGCAGTTACACCATAGCCATCTTCAACTGAATAAGGAAACTTCAGTTGCTCAGAGGAGTTTTAGTCTTTCCTATCAGCTAGGATTGACATTGTCAAGGCAACTGAAGCATGAAAAGTTCCCCTTTTTGTAATAAAATAGAAACAAAGATTGCAGCTGGCAGTTTCCATAATGAAGCTTAATCAGTATGCGGGTGATTAGGGCCTTATGCAAATCTCTCCTCGTTAGCAAAGCAGCCAGCACTTTGAAGTCCATGAACAATTCATTTACAGAATACACTGAGAGCCCTCCCTGCATAATTTAAATCATTACATAAATATTTATCAGTTCATTTGCATATTAATTGGCAGTTCGTGAAGGGAAAAATTATCTCCTGAGTGCCAGCATAATAATTAGGAGGATAAAATGAGATTTCTTCCAATGGCCTGGCTTCTCGGACCTAACTTACGATAGTGCCAGGGGAGAAGGGAGGGACAGGAGACAGAGTTCTGTTAAAATGCCACTGAAATGACACGTACAAATTAGAAACAATTCCATAGACTTAAGCACCTTTAATCTTATTCCTGCTGGCAACAATGACTTCAGGAATAAGAGGATTTGCAAAAACCTTTCTACACAATCCAAATAATCCCAAGGAAACAATCAGCAAGGTAGAAGCAGAACACAGGACCATCAAGATGGTGCTAGCCCACTGATAGGGAAGGTTCCAGATTATTAACATGTGCCCTCAGGGGAAAGTACTGCTCACAAAAAGCAACAGTAGCAACTCAGAAGCAGGGCAGAATGGTAAAACCACAAAAGTTGGAAGTCCTGCTACACAATTCTTTGTATACTAGAGGCCCGGTGCACAAAATTTATGCATGGGGGTGAGGGGGGATGTCCCTCATCCTTCACCCCAGTCTCTAGCCAGAGGTTCCTCTCCTTCTCCGGCACAGCCTCTGGGAAAATGCTTGTCCTGGGGCTTCCTCAGGACCCCAGCACACGAAGCCCTGTCAGGTACCTGGGGCCTTGGGCTTTCAGATCTGGCTTCCCCGCCTGGCATGGTGCGCATTTGCAGCCCCGGGCCTGTTCTGTCTCTCCAGGCGGCGGGAGAGGGCGGGCGCCTGGCCTAGGGGGCGCACGGCCCACCCTCTCCTGCCGCAGGCCCGCCTGGTCCCGCCACTCCCGCCAGGGGCATGGACGGCCTGCCCTCTCCTGCCGCAGGCCCGCCTGGTCCCACCACTCCCGCCAGGGGCATGGACGGCCCGCCCTCTCCTGCCTCTCTGGACGGGAGACGGCAGGCCTCCAGGTCGGCCTCTCCTGCCATGCCGGCCAGGTGCGCTGAAGGCTGCCCTCTCCCACACGGCCCCGCCCCCACCTCACACCGCTCGGCCCTGCCCCGCTCCTGACTGGCTAGTAGCATAGTGAAGGTATGGTCAAATTTGCATATAACTCTTTTATTAGATAGGATACTATGAGCTGAAGGGCTAGATTAGTGGATCACCACATGATATGTGGGTAGCCTTCCCTATCAACTTCAATCAGAAGACAGCCCGGTTGGCATGGCTCAGTGGTTGAGCGTCAACCTATGAACCAAATAACCAGTTTGATTCCCAGTTAGAGCACAGGCCTGGTTGCCGACTCAATCCCCAGTGTGCAGTGTGCAAGAGGCAGTTGATCAATGGTTCTCTCTCATCATTGAAGTTTCTCTCTCTCCTCTCTCTCTTTCTCTCTCTCATCAATGGTTCTCTCCCTCCCTCTCCCTTCCTCTCTTAAATATACAAAGTGAGAGACAGTTTGTTACTTACAATAAGCATCAGAAAGTGGGGTGTGTAAATTGTGGAATTATCCAGTATTTCAAGTGGATTCTACTTAACAAATATGAATATATACATATGCATGTATAAAACCCTACTAAATAATACATTTATACAACTTTTATTACCTCTTTAAAAGCAAGGACTCTGAGCCACAAAGGGCTGGAGCACTCTACACCACAATAGCAATGTAGAGTCGGGATTTAACCAGATTTCCTGACATGAAATATGAGCTTCTGGCTCTTATACATGATGGACAAGCTGTATATTCAGGGGTGTGGCAGACATAGGGGAACGCTTGACTAAGTCAGGCTAACATAGCATATATCAGTGTGGCCAGGAGACCAACAATTGGTGACAAGGATTTGTGTTTAAAAATCAAATGTGTACAGATACACAGGCACATGCACTGGGTGAGGAGAGTTCCCGGGGGCATTATCCCGCTACTAACTGCTTTGATTTCGAATCAGTCTTTGGGCATGCCAAGTGTCTGATTTTTAAAAATGTCACTTTTTGCCAATGTTAAGGTTGAAATTGAACTCAATGTAAATATGAGAAAATGAAAAACAATCCCGCCGAGATCGGTTTGGCTCAGTGGATAGAGCGTCGGACTGCGGACTGAAGGGTCCCGGGTTCGATTCCGGCAAGGGCATGTACCTTGGCTGCAGGCACAGCCCTGGTAGGGGACGTGCAAGAGGCAGCTGATCAATGTCTTTCATTGATGTTTCTGACTTTCTATCCCTCTCCCTTCCGCTCTGTAAAAAGCAATAAAATTAAAAAAAAAGAAAAACAATCTTATCTAGTAAGAGTAATATGCAAATTTGACCATACCTTTGCCACACCCACAAGCCACATGCACAGCTACGCCCACTAGCCAATCAGGAGATTATGTAAATGAACTCCAACCAAGATGGCTGCCACCACTGAGAGCAGGAGGAAGGCTTGGGTTTCCCCGGCAACAGAGGAAGCCAAGCTTTCTGCCTGACATTGCAGGCCTAGGCCTCCACTCAATGCTACAAAGTTTCAATTACAAAAGATACAGAAATGGCAGCAGCCACTGAGCTGGAGAGAACAGAGGCTTGGGTTTCCCTGGCAACGTGAGAAAGCCAAGCTTTCAGTCTGCCATTGCCAGCCTAGGCCTCCACTCAATGATACAAAGTTTCAAACAGAAATGGATGCTGCCACTGAGCGAGTAGAAGACTTGGCTCTGCTCCAGGCTACAAAGTTTCAATTGTAGATATATATTAATCCCAGATCCCAGGGTCACTGGGGGGCACGGCCGGCCTGCAAACCTCCATAGGCCTCTTGCCCAGGCCGCCTCTTGCCCCAAGGAAACCCCCACCCTGATATGGGATACTCTTCAGGGCAAACCAGCTGGCCCCCAACCATGCACCAGGCCTCTATCCTATCTAATAAAAGAGTAATACACAGATTGACCATCACTCCAACACACAAGAAGGCTGCCCCCATGTGGACATAAGATGGCAACCACAAGATGGCCAGCAGGAGAGTGCCGTTGGTTGGGAGGTTCTAGGCCTGCAAAAAAGGGTAGTTGTGGGCGATCAGGCCAGCAGGGGAGGGCAATTAGGGGTGATCAGGCCGGCAGAGGAGGGAAGTTGGGGGCAAACAGACTGCCAGGGGAGCAGTTAGACATCAATTAGGCTGGCAGGGTAGTGGTTAGGGGGTGATCAGGCTGGCAGGCAGAAGCAGTTAGGGGCAATCAGGGAGGCAGGCAGGTGAGCAGTTTGGAGCCAGCAGTCCTGGATTGTGAGAAGGATGTCCAACTGCCCGTTTAGGCCTGATCCTACTGGGATCCTGTCTAAATAGTGAGCAATAGTGGGATCTGCTCACTCCTTGGCCGCAGCCATTTCTGTAGGGATTTATTTACCTTCTAAAATTGAAAGGCCAGGGCTGCGGAAAGCTTGGCTTCCTCCACCGCTGGGGGCAACCCAAGCCTTCTATTCTCTCCAGCTCTGTGGCTGCCACCATTTTGTTGGGATTTATTTATCCTCTATAATTGAAACTTTGTAGCATTGAGTGGAGACCTGGGCTGGCCAGGGTGTGTGGAAAGCTTGGCTTCCTCCATTGCCAAGGAAACAAATGCCTCCCTCATGCTCTTTCCATTGTCACTGCCATCTTGGTTGAGGTTAATTTGCATACTCACTCCTGATTGGCTTGTGAGTGTGGCTTGCGGGTGTAGAAGAGGTATGGTCAATTTGAATATTACTTTTATTAGATAGGATACATACCCTAATCTTTCCAGTTTCAATTTATTTAGCTTTGTTTTTCAGGCTTTTCCCATCTTCACATTTTATACTGTACATAATATCTATAGAATAATATGTAAAGAACTCAAGGAGTTTCAGGAAACAATGCTACTTCTTGCATGTAATGCACTCTGATGTATTTATTTTCTTTAACTGCTATTTTCAACCTATTTAATTGACCTCATGACCCACATACTGAAAAACTGCTTTAAAAATAAGACAGGAACTTAAGACATGTGAAGCTTTCTGAGTGCAGAATCTTTTCCATTCTTTCCTTTTAGAATAATCAATCCCTAATATCATATAACTCTCCTACTCAAGTCTAATTCAATAGCATTTTTAGTAATGACCCTTTATCACATATTTTCAATGCATTCAAGTTAAAGTTTTCACAGAAGCATCATTTTTCTTTTCCTTGGTTTATACAATCATTATTTAAATTGCATAATTAAAATAAGTGGTACAACAGACTCAGGGCACAATCAAGTCAACAACTCTTGGTGACTATACCACCCACGCATGGAGGCAGATCTGCACAGACCACTAACGAGGAGCCCTCAGCGTGCTGTGGAGCAACACAGAGCAGTCAGTGGCTCTAATCTGTCATTTAAATGGAGGTTTGTAGGGAAAGTCACCCCACTAGGAGGCAGCTAGTCTTAAGTAGCGTGTGCTTCTGATCCCTTCTGTGGCCTGAGCTACCTTGTATCTATGCAGCTTGTGCACAGTTCATTGACTGCTCCATCTGACACTGGCATCCAGTAAACACATCATCACTACAGAATCCAGCCCTGACACTTTTCAGTGGTGAAAGTATGACTGTCGCATGGCTCTACTGACATTTTAGCAGTGTCTAGGAATACTGAACATTTTTTTATATACCTACTTGCCATCCATAAGTCTTCTTCAGTGACATGTCTATTTCTTCCTTTTGGATTTTTCTAAAAATCTCTATTTTCTAATGGGCTGTTTGTTTTTTTGTTAGGGCTAAGTTTTCAAAGTTCTTTATATGTTGTAGACAAGCGTTCTTTATCAGATATGTGCCTTGCAAATAATTTCTGCCAGTGTGAAGCTTGTCTTTTGATACTCCTCACAGAATTTTGATAAAGTCTAATTACTCAATTTTCAATTTTATAAACCCAGTTTCAGTGTCGTGTTTAAAATCTGTTCACTAAGCCTCACATCCTGAAGATGTCTTCTCTGTCTTTTTCCTAATGTGTGGGGTTTAGGTTTTAGGGTTTTATTTTTAAATCTTTTGTCAGAAAGACTACCCTTTCTCTGCTGAATGGCTTTTATTCTTTTGTCACAAATCAGCTGGCTGCATTGTTTGGTTCTATTTCTAGGTCTTCTACTTGGTTCTACTGATCACTGTGCCAATCACTCCACCAAACCTCCAAGCTGATTCCTACAACTATTTACTAAGTTTTGAAATTAGAGAGACTGATTCCTTCCACTTTATTCTTCTTTTATGAAAATGTGTTAGCTATTCTAGTTCATTTACATTCCTATATAAATTTTAGAATCTTACTATTAAAAAGTGTGGGTTTTGAAAGGAATTGCCTTACACCTACATATCTATTTGGGGAGAACTTATACTTCCTATGTTGAGTGATCTAATCCACAGATACAGTATGTCTCTACACTTCTCTATATACTAGTATTCCTTGATTTCTTCCATCAGCATTTGGTCGTCTTCAGTATACAAGTCCTGAACATGTTCTGTTGGATTTAAAACTAAGTATTTCATTTTTTAGCCATTTTTCATGGGTAGTTCAGCTAGACAAAATTCTTTGTCTCATTTAAGAATGTCTAATTTCCTCTTCATTCCTGAAGAATGACATTTTTACTGGAAATAGAATCGGGGATTTTGAACTTTCTGCACTTGAAAAATGTCAAGGCAATGCCTACATGGTTTCAATAAGAAATCTATCTCTGAAATTGTTTTCCCCATAAGCAAGGTGTCAGTTTTTTCACTACTTTCCAGATTTTTCCTTAAGTTTGGAAACTCAGTTAATTTTAAGTAAAATCTACCCAACATAAGACAATAATAGAAAATGAACTTTAAATGTGGTATTATAGGTATGTTGTCATGTTCTGTTAAAACTACCACTTTGGCCCAGCTAATGTGGCTTAGTGGTTGAGCGTCAACACATGAACCAAGAGGTCCCTGGTTCGATTCCCCATTAGGGCACATATGCCAATTTTGATCCCCCATGAGGGGCATCCAGGAGGCAGCCAACCAATGGGTCTCTTTCATCGATGTTTGTTTCTATCGGTCTTTAAAATCAATTTAAAAAATTAAATAAATAAATAAACTACTACTTTTGTTCCACTATTTAAGAGACTCCAAGCAGCCATAATTGGTTTGGCTCAGTGGATAGAGCATCGGCCTGCGGATTGAAGGCTCCCAGGTTCAATTCCGGTCAAAGGGCATGTACCTTGATTGCAGGCACATCCCCAGTTGGAGGTGTACAGGAAGCAGCTAATCGATGTTTCTAACTCTTTATCCCTCTCCCTTCCTCTCTGTAAAAATATCAAATTTTTTTTTTAAAAAGAGAGACCCCAAGCAAAGCACTCAACATCTGTTATGAACTGAATCCCCCAAAAGATGTTACATGCCAACCCCACAGCACCTGCACATGTGACCTTACTGGAAAATACAGTCTTTCAAATGATCAAGTTGATGAGGTTATGAGGATGGGCCCCAGCAGATGCTATTGCTGTCCTTATAAGAAGGGGAAATTTGACGGGAGTGGCAAGAAATATTCAAAGTGATGAACAGCAAGAATCTACAACCAAGATTACTCTATCCAACAAAGCTATCATTCAGAATTGAAGGCCAGATAAAGTTCTTCGCAGATAAGAAAAAGCTAAAGGAGTTCATCACCACCAAACCAATATTATATGAAATGCTGAAAGATATTCTTTAAGAAGAGGAAGAAGAAAAAGATAAAAGTGTAAACTAGGAACAACAAATACACATCTATCAACAAATGAATCTAAAAATCAAGTGAATTAATAAGCTGATGAACGGGATAAACTGGTGAATGTAACAGAATCACGGACATAGAGAGGGAATGGACTGACAACTCTTGGGGAGAAAGGGTGTGTGTGAAGTGCAGCAAGAGACTGGACAAAAATCATGCAACTATGGGAGAGGACAGTGGAGGGGGGTGAGGGCGGAGGGTGGGATGGGTACCAGGTGCAGGGGAACTATAGGGGGAAAAAAAAGGGAACAATGTAATTAATAAACTGAACAATAAAGATAAAAAAATAAAATAAAATAAAATAAAGGGGACATTTGGACACAGACACATACAGAGGGAAGAGGGTGGCAGGAAACAGTTTCCCAACACCACCTGCAGAGGGACCAACCCTGCTGACCCCGTGATCTCGGATTTCTGGTTTCCTGAGCTCTGAGACAATATATTTTTGTTCTTTGAGCTGCCCAGGTTGTGACACTTGTTACAGCAGTCCTAGGAAGCTAACACAACACCTGAACCCAAATTTTCTCATTGAAAAATTATTCGTTTTAAAAATTAAGGTTGTTTTTTAAAATTAAGATGAGACTATAAGCTATTTTTAAAATAACCAGGAATTATAAAAATGATATATTATTATAATTGCTTAATAAATATTTAACCAATATAAGGTTTTTCTCCTATTATAATAAAAATGTTTAAGTAATGATCTTAAATATTCTATGTTCTTTAACTAACTTTTAATTCATAGGCCAGAAAATCATCTTTACTGTAATGGTAAGATCAGAGTATTAATGTTTTAGTCCTCAAATTACATTTCTTAAGAAATTTAAAAATTCTTTTGAAAACTTTTAAAAAAGAACACTATATGGAGGAATGACTGACATATGAAAAGCTGTATATATTTAATACATACAACTTGACAAGTTTGGAGATGAGTGCATCCCATGAGAACACAATTAAGGCCGTAAAATTATCCATCACCTGCAAGTCTCTTTTTGTCACCTTCCCATTTGAATTAAAAAAATACTTTTGGGTTTTGTGGGAGTTTGGGGTCTGTTTTAACTTTTACATTTTTTGCATTGATATTAAAGAGAAGAAGGGGAGAGAGGCACACACCAGTGAGAGAAAGAAACATCAATTGGTTTGCCTCCGACAGAGCCCCACAATGCCTGGGGGTCAAACCCACAATCTGGGTTAAGTGCCCTGACTGGAAATCAAACATGAAACCTTTGGTACACAAGACGACACTGCAAATGAGTCATCAGGCCAGAGCTAAAACTTCTGTAGCCTTGGGCAGCTAGCTCAGTGGGTGAGAGCATCACCCAGATATGCCAAGGTTGTGGATTTCTCTCTCTCTCTCTCTCTCTCTCTCTCTCTCTCTCTCTCTCTCTCAAATCAATACATTAAATAAAATACATTTGTGAGTGGTAAGAGTACTTGAACATAAAATCTACTTTCTTGGCAAATTTTTGGGTATATAATATAGTACTGTTAACTATAGTCTTCTGAAAACCTAAAATTTGCACCAAAAAAAACACAAAAACACAAAATTGGCTGCCCCTCTGGCCACATGAGTACTGGATGCCACCCCAATTAGATGCAGGCACTGGGACAGACTGCAGCACTGGCACTGCCCAAAGCACAGGACAAACAATAGGGAAGGTTGACAAGCTGACCGAACAGGAAGCAAGGCAGTTTCGGACAGAATGCTTTCTTCCTTTATGCTCTATCTCCTGGACTTCCACACTTCAATAAATATTAAAAGTGCCAGCCTGTTTGAGGATGTGTCTTGTACCATGATGGCGAACCTCTGACACACGTGTAAGCACTGACACGTGTAGCCATTTTCGATGACATGCGGCTGCAAGCAGTCGCATACAGAGACGTATGGGGCCCCATGCCGAGAAGGATGTTTCATCCTTGGCTACTGCACGGCCAGGTGCAGTAGCCGAGGATGAAACATTTGCTGTAGTGCAGTGTAGACACTCTGTGCTGGAGGCCTGTAAGCCAAAACAACAGAACTCCGGCACAGGGCACTTAGTTCTGGGACTTCCAGTTAGGCCATTAGGGGATCTTTGACCTCACTTCCGGTGGTGGAGCAGGGAGCAGCGGAATGCCCAGGGGATGCATCCCTGGGGGCCCTGTGATCACCATTACCAGCAACCACATAACCACAGCAACCATCATCCTATCTACTGTTCTGGGGTGTCGTGGATTTCTAATTGAACAGCATTACTGAAATAAGTGAGGGGGAGGCTGGGAGAGGCGAAGGCCTGTGCTATGGGTGCAGTTTCCGCCATTAGAAATAGTGGCAGTCATCTTAATTTATATAAGAAACGTTATTTTGCAGAATAGTGCAGACTCCATTTCACCACTATTATTGTTGTGCATCCTTATTAATGCCTATTTCTGCTTATTAACCCTGTGCTTTCCTAAAAGACAGTTAGATGTGCCATCGTGTGGTCAGTTAGGCTAGTTAACCCCTAATTGCCTGCAGGGCTAACAGGCTATCTATAATTCTATCTTCTGTCACTGACCACATGATGGAGAAACCAAAAAATAAAAAACCAAGGTTAAGTAAAGGAAGTGGTAGTAGCAGTAGCCGACCCTTTCAAGACACATAGACTGAGATGTATGGCATTATAGAAAAAATGGCAGATCATTTTGCATTCTATGTACTGAAACAGTAGTAAGCAGAACATGGAATATAAATAGACATTTTGAAACTAATCATTCCCAGCTCTTGAAAAAAAGTAAGGATGAAAGGAGGAAATACATTTCCAGGCAGCTACACCTTTATAAGAGCCAATCTAATTCCATCCTTAAATTTATAAAAGGCTCTACAAATTTCACATCTGCAAGTTTGAGCATTGCTCACTCCATAGCTCAGCATGGAAAAGCACTCAGTGAAGGAGAATTTATTAAAGAAACTCTCCTAAGATATGCACCAGTTCTACTTGACAATATGCAGAATAAAGATGCAATTATTAAGAGAATATCTGAGTTACCACTCAGTAGAATATCATAAAAGACTGAGTAATGAAACTGAACACAAATGTACAACATCAATTAAAGAGAGACATAATTGTAAATATTTTTCAATCTCTCTTGATGAAACTATTGATGCCACATCACATGCTCAGTTGGCCATTATTGGTCGATATTCTGATGGTCTCACAATGAGAGAAGAGTTGATAAAGTATCAGTGCCAACAAGTACATCAGGAAGCAAAATATGTAAGGTTGTTATACAAACATTCCATAACCTAAGCATTAATATCTCTAAAGTTGTGTCAGTGACAATAGATGGGGCACCAAACATGGTGGGGAAAAGTTGGATTTGTCAAATTGCTTAAGGAAGCTATTGGACATCCAATTGTGCCTTTTCACTGTACTATCCATCAGGAGGTTTTATGTGCCAAGGCAGGGTTCACCAACTTAAACGACTTAATGTCAGTTGTTACAAAAATAGTTAATTTAATAGCTGCTTGCCTCCTTCACAAGCGAGAATTTTCTGCACATTTACTGGAGGTTGATTCCACCTACAGTGGACTGCTGATGTACAATAATGTAAGATGGCTGAGCCGAGGCAAAGTTCTTGAGTGCTTTGTGGAGTGCTTTGAAGAAATTAAGGTATTTCTTGAGGATAAGGATCTGGGAAACTTTTCTCAGCTCTATGATGATAAGTGGGTCAATACCCTGATATTTTTTACAAATCTCTCTGTTGATATTAATGAACTGAACTTAAAGTTATAAGGTTTTGGCAAAAGTACTGATGTTATGTTTGGGTGCATAAAAGCTTTTGAAAGTAAACTTAACATTTTCAAGTGAGATGTAGAAACTAAACTTACAAGTATTTTCCTAGAGTAACAAAGTATTTTGAGAAGGCCAGTGCAGCTTACAAAATGAAATGAAACCCTTGCATATAAAGTACCAGCATGTTTTGGACTCATTACTTGACCAGTTCAGTGATAGATTTAATCAATTTAGAAGCCTAGAACAGACCATAAAAATAATTAAGTATCCTGATGTAGTAGTCTACAGTGGTTTGGAATTAAATGGTTTCCAATGGATGCAAATTGATGATCTGGAGATGCAACTTGCAGAATTTCAAGACAGCACCTGGGCTTAGGTGTTTATCGACTTGAGGTCAAAGCTTGAGAATCTGAAAAGGTGCCGCTTGGAGAATCAAGAGGAGTGCCACTAGGAACAGGAAATTTGGAGTGCCTGGAACCGATCACCAGTCACTTTTAGCACCCTGAAAAATATAGCAAAGGCTTTACTCACAATTTTTCCCTCTACGTACTTTTGTGAAACCTTATTCTCAGCATTAAATAATATCAAAACCAACAAAAGAAGCAGATCTCCAGATGAAGTTAGTAGTGCTTGCTTGGGCTTGAAATGTACAAAATACCAACCTTCAATTGCAGGTTGAGGCAATGAAATTCAGCAACAAAAAAGTCACTAATAGGCAGGTTGGTTAAAGAATTCCCCCTCCCTCTCACTTATCTTAGTTCCCGGCACACCACACAAGTTAAATAATATCAAGACCAACAAAAGAAATCAACTGACAGATGAACAAAGAAGTCACTAAGCAGGTAAGTGAAATAATTAGTTTTTGGTTTATTAAATATAGTTATATATTACAATTATACATTTTTGTTATTTAAACTATAAATATCGTGAGATTGTGTGTTTTTCTCTCTCGAAGTGACACACCACCCGAGTTATGCTCGGTTTTTGGGCGAATTCTGACACACCAAGCTCAAAAGGTTGCCCATCACTGGTCTAGCATGAGCCCAACAGGGTAGGAATTCAATAACCATGAGCTGCCCAGCCCTGCTAACTAAAGATGATGAGCAGCTGCAAAGGATGCTGGGCGTAGTCAAGCAACTTTGTAATCTCACCATAATGTCAACAGCATCAGTAAGTTTCATCTGATCCTTGCAAGCTCCAGTTAGTCAGAAAGAATTTAACTAGAAAAGAATGAAATCCATCAGTATATCTCGCCTTTAAGAAGCCCTAACATGAATCCCCCAAACAGAAAGATGCCAGGCATTCTAAAGTACATTACTCCTCATTTTTGAATAGTATAGATTAAAATGCATACACATTACAATTCTGTGCTAGAAGATCTCCACACTGCTGGGAACAAAACATAGGATGTGAGCTACTCTAAATGTATTTTTAATATCTCATGCTCATATTCTGTGCATCCCACCCTCTTGACCAGCCAGGTGGTAATTTAATGCAAGATTCCTGGGAAATGGTGAATTTCAATGGGTGAATCAGGTTTTAAGGCAAAGAGTCTCCTGGTTTGGGCAGACTCTGTTATTCTGGGTATTTAACAAAAGAAGAAGGAATTTCTTTTATACTCTCAACATTACAATTTCATTTAAGATAATGAGCTTTTATTTCCCCCAGCCAGTCAGACACGATAAATGTTGTATTAATTTTTAATAATACTCTTTGCTGTAACATCTTTTTTCATTAAAGGTGTCTTAACTCATTTTGAAAGGTTTATTTTTAAAATATTTTGGGAGATTAATCATTGCTTGGTCAACTATAAAAGTAGAAACATGGAGACAAATATTCAGTTAGACAAAATATACCTTTGGGCTTGCTCAAAATAGTTTACTATAGTTTAAACATGTTTATAAGGTACAAATACTTTTTAAAGGGGATATGACCTACCTTTAAACTACATTATAAAGATTGTGAACAGAATTCCCACAATTAAATTCTTCCAGAGGAAGATTCGGTCTCACTGCACTTCCTCAGCGTGCCTCTAGTGCTCACAGCATCTTGGATAGGTGAATCCAGGAGGAAATGATTCCACCATCAGGATCAGTTCATCAGTTAGCATGGAATGGACTGAATTTATAATTACATTTTAATTCCAAAAATAAACCAGCTTTAGATCTCACATTCTAAGCTCTAGGATTCTGCCCCTAAGCCTGTCTCCTTCTTTATAAGTCAAGTACAATAAACTCCTGAGAGTTCTCCTCAGGCCTAAATAAAAATGTATCTGAAAATTTCCATGGCACTTAGTATACAGTTCATTCATGGTTGCTACACTGTTGTTAATAGAGAAAAAATGGATGTAAAATAAATAAGACCTTTGTCTTCTCTGTTCTCACATTAACATTTTAAGTTAAGCAAAAGGAAAATCCATATGAACTGTCTTTTGATCTGTTTTATTCTCTTAGGCATACTGACGTACTTTAAAAAGAGAAGAATTTTTAAAAGGCACTAAAGGAATCAAAATATGTAGATTCTGTTCTCATTTCTGGCTAGCTGAACCTGCCTAAGCAAGTTACTTGACCTCTCTGATCTTGACTTAGGTCAATTTGTATTATGATGACTAGATTAATCTTATAAGACTATTCTTTAAAAAGTACTTCAGAGATTACTGCTAAAGTTATATTATCACAGAACAAACCCTATTAGCATTAATTTCATAACTTTTTCTAAAGAAGCTAGAGCCTAATCTAAGTACAAGGGCCAATCTGTACTGTTCTCCATTGCTGGCTAGGGCACAGGCATTCCAAGCATCACTCCATCACAGCAATTCATATCAAATCAAACAAATTTCAGAGTTATAAATGAAATATATATATAAATATGGAAAGTCATTTTATAGTCATCCCACAGAATTAATTAAAGAAATCATCTTAACACCTGGATTTATCAGAGGCTACGAAATTAATAGCTTGTATTAGCAGAAAATATTTACCAGGTGTAGAAAGACTGTATTCTTTCTTTGAACTGATTCATTGAAAATAGAGTAGTTTGGCCGAAACTGGTTTGGCTCAGTGGATAGAGCATCGGCCAGCAGACTGAAAGGTCTCAGGTTTGATTCTGGTCGAGGGCATGTACCTTGGTTGCAGGCACACCCCAGCTGCAGGAGGCAGCTGATTGATGTTTCTCTCTCACTGATGTTTCTAACTTTCTATCCCTCTCCCTTCCTCTCTGTAAAAAAAAAATCAATAAAATATACTTTAAAAAAGAAAACAGCAGTTTGGTAACTAAGAAGATAGGAGAGTTCTTACTTTTCCAGTCTATGAATACAAAAAGAGAAAAAGGCAAGACTGAGTAAGCTATATAAATAACATAGCACTTTCAGGGGGAACAATCACATACAAGGGGAACATGGATTTACTGCCCATCAAGGTACAGTTTGCTGCCTGGGCAGGCCACTCTCTTGTGCCCACTTCCTCATCTACTACACCGGGACCAGCAGCTGTCCTTACTGTGGGAACACAAAGGCCAATTAGAAAGTTCCTAAAACATGCATCATAAGGTGTTACTTTTTCATGAAGCTAGATAAAACAGCTTACTTACTATTTTCTTTAAAGGCTACATTTCATTAACACACACACATACATGCACCCATCCAACATGAACTTTTCTCCAATTTACAAGAATTTACTTCAATTAGCTTTCAGTATATCTATATATATAAAAGCCATATATATATATATATATATATATATGCCCAGTGACCGAAATGATGGAATGATTGGAACAACCTGTTGCTAGGATATGCACTGCAGCAGCCAACCAGCCTGATTGGGGCCCTGATTGGATCCCCAACCTCCTGTAGCCCCTCCCCCTGGCCAGCCCTGCCACTGATCAGCCCTCCACCCCTATCAGGGGTGGGGATAGCCAGCCAACCTCCCACGCCACCCCCACCCCCCCGCTGGCCTGGACCGACTGGCCCCCATTGGGGTGAGCTGGCCCAACCCCACCCACACACGAAAATTTGTGCACTGAGCCTCTAGTCCTATGTAATAAAGACCTAATATTCAAATAGTCATCATGCCCTCATACTGGGGCCAGGGACCCGAGAGTGTGGCCCCTGCCCCAGTGTTGGGGCCAGGGCATGAGGCTGTGTCCCCCGCCTTGGCGCCAGGTCAGGGAACCTGAGGCTGCACCCTCTGCCCAGCGGGGCTTGATGGGGGTGGGGATGGCTGGGTCTGAGTCTTGTGCCATTTCAAGGCACAGGCAGGGGCGGACACTTGACTCTGGGTCTGGCAGCATGACCCTGATTCTAACAGGAGGGCAATTTTCTTATACATTTTACCAATTTTCTTTCATCTCTGACACTTCTATTACAGAGAAAGAACAAATAGCAATATTAAAATATTTCCTCTAATTAATTCCCTTTTAATGTGCACAATTTCATGCATCAGGCCACTAGTACATCCTGTCTAATAAAAGAGTAATATGCAAATTGACTGTACTCACTACACCCACCAGCCATGCCCACCAGCCAGTCAGGAGCTGGGGCAGAGCAAGCCAGTGAGCTCACAGCCCAGGCAGGGAGTGTGGGGCCAAGGAGGGGGGACGGCTGAGTCGGTCAGGGCCGGGGGGCGGGGGTGTGGGGCCGCAACAATTTTCCAACATTGGTTCAAAACTTATACGACACATTACTGCAGTATACTACTGAAAAGAAAGAAACAGAATTCATTCTCTTGGGAAAAAAAATCTGATTTGTATGTACTTTAAGTTCTTTAGGGAATTTTTTTTAAGCATTAAATTTTAAGATCAATTGTAAAGCGAAATGAAAAACACCTTGAGACAAATAAATACACAAAACTAATATAAACTTCAGCACTCCCCACCCCAAACTCTCCAGAGCAGAAACTGTAACAAGTAAGGAAAACATGCCCACCCTTTTTTTCCCCTTTACAACAACATGATGGTTGCAAACTGACAAACCCTTCTTGGCTATCTACTGGCTCATCTACAGGCTTTTAATTCTTTTGAAATCTCCAATTTAAAAAAGCCAGGTGTGGTCCTTACAACAGTAATCCTGCTAGAGAAACACGCAGGGCCAGCAGGGCCGGCAACAGCAAAGAGGTTGTGCTGGCCTCAGAGTGGCTGAAAAAGCTTCAGTACTCATTGAGTGAAATAGTAATTATTCATACTAAAGAATACAAAAAAAAAAAAAATCTTTGCTTGAATCATCAAGCAAAATAATGCAAAGAATTTTCCCCTACCCACACGTGGCTTTCAGTCAGTGACAGTAAGAATGTGTCTGCAGAAAGTTACAAGATGCCAATTACCAACCTCCTATGCAGTGGGCATTGGGGCAGGTCCGTTTAGGCCCGATATTTTAATAAAGCAATATACTTTCAGAGTGAGTCCCTTAATACTATAACCAACATCCAGAGAGAGAGGGAAACAATATGAAATCTAATCTAAACAGTAGTTAATATGGTGCATCTTTTCTTTAAATAAACTTAATAGGACCGCGGGTTGATTTTACTGAAAGTTAATTTTTTTTCCCAGCAGTGATTCTCAAGGGGCAGTACCTGGATCAGCATCACCAACATCACTGGGGAATTTATCACATTCTCGGGCTCCACCCCAGACCAACTGGATCAGAAACTACATGGGAGATGCCAAAATCTGTTTTCACCAACCCTGCAGAAGATGCTGCCACATGCTGAAGTTTAGAACCAAGATTTACAGTGTCTGGAATGTGAAACAGAAAACTCAGTGCCTTATCTCACTCCTTAGAACTAAGTGAGGCATAGGAACAAAACAAAGTGTAAAGAACTCAATGGCCTGCGAATGAAGTCTGCTGGCCATTCTCATAGTTTACAATACACCAGAGGTCAGCAGTTCGTTATGCCATTCCCACACACAAGAAGCACAGAGAGAATCTCTGTCCCTTCATGCTGACTTCAGGAGAGCAGGGTCCCTGCACATAAGACACTCAACCACTACCACTCATACCCACTTCCAGTCACCGAGGCCTTCAGACACAAAGCAACAAACCTAACCATCTATTCCTTTATAATGAGAAAATAATAATTTTCCAAGATGTACTAGGCATATGTAGGGATAATCTGTAGTGTGAGTCATAAATTTTAACATTCCTCACTACTAAGAACAACTAATAAGGACTTTAAAAAAAATACAAGTGTTCAGTTCTTCCTCAGTATCCAACCCATTTATGCTGCCTTCATATAAGACACTTTTCATTTCACTGTACACCCTGTCACAATTGTTTCTCTATTTCCTTTAAGACATGTGTAGCACTTCAAAGAAATAGTAAAACTTAGTGACATTTGAGTGATCAGAGACAAGAAGAGATGTAACAGAAAAAAAAATCACTGGCTAAATCAAATATACTATACCACTTGAAAGGAACTGTGGGCTGCAAGACTGCAGTGGACATAGAGGAGGCAGGCCCATCCTCCACGCCCCTGCCCAGCGCCTCCCGCTGTGGCCCCCGAGTGGTGGCTGCTGCCCCAATCACCCTTTAGGACCATGGGGAGGTGGAGAAGCCCTCAGGGACAATCGGGGCTGGCAGCCACCACTCCCACCCACTGATGGCGCTGAGCGATCGGAACCAGCTGCAGGTGTGAGCAGAGCTGGTGCCAGCAATGAGTGCGATCAGCTGTTCTGGCACCAGCCCACAGCCTGCAGGAGCAAAGAATTTTCGGTAACCACCAGAGGCTCACCCCAATAACAGCAAATGGTACCCCCAAACACGCTCACCTATTCCACCATCCCACCACCGCTGATGCCCGCCACGTTCTGGACGCGCCCCCTGGTGGTCAGCGCATGTCACAGCAACCAGTTGTTCCCCTGTTCAGTTTATTTGCATATTAGGGTCTTATATATATATATACACACACTAAGAGGCCCGGTGCATGAATTTTGTGTACGGACAGTGAGGGATGTCCCTCAGCCCAGCCTCCACCCTCTCCAATCTGGGACCTCTCAAGGGATGTCCCACTGCCGTTTAGGACCGATTCTATTGGGATCAGGCCTAAATGGGCAGTCAGATATCCTTCTCACAATCGAGGACTGCTGGCTCCAAACTGCTTGCCTGCCTGCCTCCCTGATTACCCCTAATTTCTTCTTGCTGCTAGCCTGATCACCACCTAACCCTGCCAGCCTAATTGATTTCTAACCGCTCCCCTGCAGGCTTGATCGTCCCCAACTGCCCTCCCTGGCAGGCCTGGTCTCTCCCAACTGCCCTCCGCTGCTGGCCTGACTGCCCACAACTGCCCTCCCTTGCAGGCCTGGTACCTCCCAACGGCACTCCCCTGCTGGCCATCTTGTGGTGGCCATCTTGTCCACATGGGGGCAGCCCTCTTGTGTGTTGGAATGATGGCATATTACTCTTTTATTAGATAGGCCAGAGGCCTGGTGCATGGGTGGGAGTCAGCTGGTTTGCCCTGAAGAGTGTCCCAGATAAGGGTGGGGAATCCCTTGGGGCATGGGGCGGCCTGGGCAAGGTGCCTGTGGAGGTTTGCAGGCCGGCTACACCTCCCAGCGACCCAAGCAGAGGCCCTGGGATCTGATATTTATTTATGTTCTACAATTGAAACTTTGTAGCCTGGAGCGAAGCCAAGCCTTCTGCTCACTTTGTGGCAACAGCCATTTCTGTTTGGGTTTTTTAAAATTCTATAATTGAAACTGTAGCCTAGAGTGGAGGTCTAGGCGCTAGGGCTACAGAAGCTTGGCTTCCTCCATCATCCGGGCAACTCTAGCCTCTGCTCTCTCCAGCTCTGTGGCTGTGCCATTTCTGTGGAATAATGTATCTTCTATAATTGAAACATTGTAGTATTGAGTGGCAGCCTAAGCTGGCAAGGGCAGGCAGAAAGCTTGGCTTCCTCCATTGCTGAGCAAACCCAAGCCTCCCTCCTGCTCTCAGTGGCCACAGCCATCTTGATTAGGGTTTATTTGCATAATTTGCTCTTGATTGGCTGATGGGCGTGCCTGTGGTCATGGCTTGATCAGAGGTATGGTCAATTTGCATATTACTCTTTTATTAGATAGGACTAGAGGCCTTGGTGCACAAAATTCATGCTGGGGGGGGGGGGGCTGTCCCTCAGCCCAGCCTGCACCCTCTCTAATCTGGGACCCCTCAAGGGATATCAAATGCCCATTTAAGGTTCAATCCTATCGGGCAAATGGACATCCCTCTCACAATCCAGGACTGCTGGCTTCCAACTGCTCACCTGCCTGTCTTCCTGATTGCCCTAACCACTTCTGCCTGCCAGCCTGATCACTCCCTAACCAGTCCTGTCAGCCTGTTTGCCCCTAACTGCCCTCCTCTGTTGGAATGGTTCCTCCCAAATGCCCTCCCCTGCTGGCCTGGTCGCCCCCAACTGCCCTCCTCTGTCAGCCCAATCACCCCTAAATGCCCTCCCTTGCAGGCCTGATTACCCCCAACTGCCCTCTCTTGCAGGCCTGATCCCTGCCAACTGCCCTCCCCTGCTGGCCTGAACACTCACAACTGCCCTCCCCTGCCAGCCATCTTGTGTCCACATGAAGGCGGCCATCTTTGACCACATAGGGTGGCCATTTTGTGTGTTGGAGTGATGGTCAATTTACATATTACTCTTTTATTAGACAGGATGCTATTATAATTAATGATTTCAAGGCACTGAGTTTTCTGCAGCTCAAAATTAAAAATGAATTGCTAAATACCTTCAGTATTACACCTGCAAAATGTACTTTTAAAACTATATTGTAAATTAATCAAAGACCAGTCACAATTTTTTTCAAAAATCCATCAAATTCAAAGGAAGTATTTACTTATTCCCAGGATTATTTCATAATTTGTTTTATGATAAAATACATAAAACTTTACTCAAAGATCATATTCTTGACCTTATATACAAGGCAGAATACAGAAAGGAACACATATTTAACTTTTCTTCTGCTTGTCATTTTCTTTTCTTAAAACACTAGTGGTCCAGCCTGCACCCTCTTGCAATCTGGGACTCCTTGGGTAGAGTCCCTAGACCTGGCGGGCGATCAGGGCCTATCAGGACTTTCCTTCCCCTGGCTGGTGGCAGCTAGCCCTACCTCTGCTGCTGCCACTGCTTGCCATCTGTGCAGTGCTGCCCCCTCTCCCGCACCACCAGTCACCTCCCTCTATGAGCAGCAGGCATGGGTACAATCACTTGGCTGGCCTGGGCCTCCCTCTCCAGGATGATTGCTGGCCAGCCTACACACCTGTGCACAGAGTCACTGGCTGGCCAGTGGCCTAGGTCTCCCTCTGTGGGGTGATCAATCGAGGGGCCCCCAGATCAACTGCCCGCAAAGGGAAGCCTCACCACCTGCTGCAGAGCTGCCAGCCAGGTAGTCTGGGCATCCTGCTGTGGGGTGATCACGGACACCGCCCCATCATCCCGCATAGGGTAGCCTGGGCCTCCCTCTGCGGGGCGATAGTGCGGCTATGGTAGGAGGTCCCTCTGACCAACCATATCACACCCAACTTGGCTGGCCTGGTGCCAATGTGTATCACAGCATGGTGTCCGAAAGGTTGTCCAGACGGTCATTCTGCTGTTCAGTCGTTATGTCGATTTGCATATTACTCTTATTATTATAAAAGATGTGTGAATTTTAGAGATGTTTTTACTTAAATGTTCAGGGACAATTTTGCTTAGAGTAAATTCAATTCTCAACTTCTAAGCTTAATATATTTCCAGTAATTATTCTTCTGGAAAAAGAAATACATGAGAAACAAATCCCACAGTCATCACTCTTGTCTCATTCTACATCACAGCAGCCACACAGGATAAACTGAAGTCAGAAATCCTGACTCAGGCTCCCCTCTTTCTCTGTTCGTTAAATGTTGATCCCCTTCGAGACCATCCGCGATCCACTTCTCACTGTAACACTGATTTCAGAGCACTGTCTTTGTGCCACTCCCGGGCCAGACTGATCCAAAATGCTAATTCTGTTGACTCTCATGCTTGATTGCACTACAAACTCCTAGTGCATGCTGGCTGCTGTTCCCACTCTCCCCACTTGGAGAAGGGCAATGGCATTTAGCCAATGACCTTAGCTGAGGGGAAAACCTCAATGTTCTGGATCCAGCATTTCATCCAATTCTGCCACTAAAACCAAGGACAGAGCTCCTGGGCCTTTTTGGGTAGTTGTTCTCACGCTGCATAAAGAACAGTGAGTGGTTACTCTCCTTTCTCTGGACATGAATAGGAAGCACAATTCCATGGCTCCTGGCAGCTGTTTTGCAAACATGAGGAAAAGAATCTGAGGGCAAAGCAACATATGGAGCTCAGTCCTACTGTCCCTGACACTCTGGTCTCTCAATCATGTGAGCCACGATGATTCCCTTGTGTTTTAGGAAGTCTCAGTTTCTACTACCTAAAGCCGAGAGCAACCCACCAATAACAAATATGCAAATTACTAAGAGTTACTAATTTGATGTGTAAAGTAAAATTACAGTTTTCAGACTACACTAAGAATTTGTTTTCTGCTAAAAAGTGTGGCTGCCACCTTGTGTTTGGCATCTTTGCAAAACTCCTATTATATGTGCACATCCTGGATAAGCTGCAATTTCCAAAGTGTGATCTTTTGATTTGTATATTATGGTGTTAAGTTACAGATTTCAGTCTCAATTCTATTCTTTCTGCACATCTATTTAGTTCTTATAATTTTCTACCCCATCTATAAACCTAAATGAGTCCATGAGATGTCGGGCCAGCTAAGCCATCGCGTTAATATACTCTTGGCACTGACCGCACCATGGGAACACCCACCATGCTCCTATGGGCCTTTCAGCCTGGCAGTTTCTGTTCCTTCAACCCAAGATGCTTCTGCCCAGGTGGCTTCTTGTTGCTGTTCAAGTCTCTGTCTGAATGCCATCCCCTCAGCAAGACCTTCTCCAACTATTGGTCTAAAAAGCATCTCCCTTCTCAAGTTACAATCATGTCACCCTACTTGATTTTCTCAATTCTTCTAATTTTAAGACACGTTTACTTGCCCCCACTAGAAGGCAAGCCCTCTGAGCACAGCATTTATCAGTCCTATTCATTACGGCAACCTTAGTGCTTGTAGAACCTGACAAGTGCTCAAAACTGTGTGTTAAATGAATGAATGATGGCTAAAAAGTCAATAAGTATTAGGACATTGGTGTTAAATCTACAATAAAACTTCTTGAAAAAAACTATTTCTAAAAGAGGAATATGTACTGAGAAGAGTACATCTATTGATTTTGAATAAAGGCAGCCCCCATAATAAAATCCTACTATTCTCCTGATAGCATATCTAAATTTCAGCAGTTAAAATATGTTTTTGACTAGCAAATACTTCTTTTATAAAGTCAGGGCCATGAGGGAGAAAGAGTGGCTACTGATTTGTGGTGTTCTTGGCCATTTAATTAATACTAATCTCTATTTTATTCATTCTCTTTATGTTTCTCCTTGATTAGCATGAGTTCTCAGAGATGATAAATTTAGAACTGTCTTCTAGTTAATTAATGTGATATCTGAGAATGTTATGAGCAGAAATTCCAGATTCTCACTATAAATCCAGACTGACATTTAGGATCTTGGTAAATGGTAGTAAACTTAGTTAATACCTAAGTTAAAACTTGTCAGCAACCTGTAAGTAGACAAAAATCTTTTAAGAAATTCAGCCATTCCAAATCACATCCCAGGGACTGACTGTGCCTCTGAACTCTGCAAAGTAAGATGAATCCTGCTGGGAGGATTCATCCTGCTGGAATCCTACTGAGATTCCAGCTTCTCTTTGAAAAATTCTGAGTAGGCAGCCAATTCCTCTATTTGCCGTGGCTGAACCAGAAAGCACACTAATTTTAGGAAACTGATGAATTATCTATGTATTAGTCAAGCATTCACTATGTGCCAACGTGTTAAAACAGGAGTGTAGAGTTTAAGTTAGATTTACCCACGCTACCAATCCTTTTGCTCACCATTCTCTCTTGCATCCTCAGGCTTCTTTCCTCCCAAGGTCAAGATTCTTCTTTCATAAGGACAGCCTCTAAAATTTTCTTTAGCTTAGAAATGATGGAAGCCAATTCAGTTTTTTATTTGTGAAAAAAAATGCCACTTCATCTTTATTCCTGAATAAAGTTTAGCTGGGAAAACACGTTCAAGCTGATCATTATTATTTCTCAGCATTAATAAGATTGCTGTCTGTAGGCTTTCATTGTTACTGAGTACAGGGAAATGGGGCTTCGTTATGAGCAACTGTCTATTCCTTCTGTTTCCTTATTAAGACATTCTTCATATTTTATTTTTCTGAAGTGTCACATAATACATTTAAGGGGTAGAATTTTTATCTATTCAGCTTAGGGTTTCATTGTGTTTCCTGAAGTTGAGAACTTAGGCCTTTTGTCAATTCTAGAAAATTCTCAGCCAGTACGTATTTATATTGATAATAGCTGAGAACTCTATTCTCACTGGAAGTCCAATTAGCTTAATTTTAAACCTTCTCATTCTATCCTTGATATCTCCCAACTTCTCTTCCACATTTTATCTTTAATCTATAACCACTACTGCTGCATCCAGTTAATTTCCTGAGCCCTATCATCAATCTACTCTTCAAAAAGGGTCCAATCTATTACTTCACTTGTTCACTGAGTTTCTATATTTCAGTGGCTTCTTTGCCAAATCTGCCTGCTCATTGTTATGCTTTGTTCTTTGCCCATGTTTTCAACACACTCTTTTATTATTAATTTTAATACGAAGCCTGATTGATTCCAATACTCTGAAGTCCTTGGTGGGGGAGAGGGTCTACTTCTATTGTTGGTTGTTTTGCTGCAAGTCTGATGTTGGCTGGTTCCCTCCTGGGTTCTATAGTTTGGGGTTCAACTCATATTTAGAAAACTAACCTGAGGAGCTGGGCTGCAGGCACATTCCTTCAGGAGGGTCACACGTCTGCCTCGGCCCCACTGGAGCACTTCTGGTCCAGGATCACTTTTATTTATTTATCTATCACTAAATGAAGTAGACGACCAGAATGACCGCAAACTTCAGCCTGCCACTGAGTAAGGTGTGGGGCTACAGAGGAAAGTACAAGAAGGGAAAATGTGAGGTGAAGGGACAAGGATAAGTCTAGATGTGTTGAATTCAATGTGCCTATGGGAAAGTTCTGCAAATAGCTGAATTTTGCAGGTCTGGGTTAAAAGGGAAAGGTTCTTATCTTCTCCCTGATCAAAGTATCCCCCCACACACTGTCTCACTCCAGAATGGCCCCACACACCAGGCCACCTTCCACTTCACCCTTAGTCTGTCACCTCTCTCCCCCACCCAAACCACAGTGACTTCAACTGTCCTACAGATGAAATGCCAAGGATCTCTATGTCTTCAAGCTTGGACTTTACTTTATACAAGTCATGAACTAAATCTTCCTTAATCAATCACCTTGCCCAGTCTGCAAAAGAGTGCTTGTAAGAGAGGAATACAGTGAAAAATGATGCAAGATACCTAGAAAAGAAGAGCCTTGCAAACAGTTTTATTGCAACCTTTAATCCAAGCAAATGTCCATTTCTCCTTGCTGCCTCTAGGATGGGAGGGAGACACGAAGTATGGAGCAGGCAAATGCCATCGGAGGTTCCCGATTGCACAGTGAGAGGAAATGCTGGAGCTAGACTTACTTGAGCTAAGTGTGCACACATGTTCACTGGGCGGTGGGTAAAGATGACATTATAAATGCAGGCTTCTATTAGCCAGGGGCCTTTATTACCCCTGGTGCTAGGCCACTGTTTCTGAACCTCTGCAATGATGACATTTAGGGTTTGTTATGGGGACTGTTCTATGCGCTGTTGTATGTTTAGCAGTGATCTGGACCTCTCACAACTAGATGCCAGTAGCACTCAGCTCCTCCTCAATCATGACAATCAAAAATGTCTCCAGCCATTAACTATCTCCTGAGGGACAAGTTGTGTCATTTGAGAACACTTCTCTAACACCCTCTTTTCTGAGCTTTCCTTTCCAGCTCTCAACTCTCCTCCTCAACTAACCCTGGATCCTGGAAGGCTCTTTGACACTTGGCAGACCCATCCTCTATTATCCAAGCAACTCTTACTCTCCCTTTCCATAGATTTCTGCACCACAATCCTGTCCCAGGATTCTTGACACATGAATGCTCACATGCTCCTCGGAGGCGTTCTCACTGGGTGCACTGCAGATGCTCTCCTCCTCTTCGTGTCCGGTGTCTAGATCTCTAAGTCTTTTCGAGTCCTAGCGTTCTTCCACTTCATAGCTAGCATTTAGTGGGCACTTTCTTAATGTGGTCCAATCACTGCCCTTAGCACTTTGCATACATTATCCCCGAAACAGCCAATTCACAGATGAGGCAACCAAGATGCAGAGAGGCGGGGAGCCCAGGAATGAAATGCAGGCGTCTGACTCTGGAACCCACTCACGACTCCCAGACTACCTGCCTCCCAAATGCTGATAAATAACTGCAGCTCCGCCTCCTACTAAGGATTTCATCACCTGGGATCATGGGCAATCTCAAGGCTTTACCTGTTTTGTATTTCTTGTTCTTTTGTTTTTCCTATAAGAGCATACAAAAAACAAACTAGTGAGATGTACGTTTTGTACAGACCAGCAGTTTCCTGTCTGGCAGAGGTGACAGAGGACATTTGTGAGCCCAACACATAGTTTCTCAACAAGTAACTAGGTAAATGAATGTCTAACACATCTGAATTTTTATAATGATACAGACGGAAGTACTTCCATTCCTTTCTTTTCTAATCCTTAGCCATCCCTCTTCTGGACCATCTTTTACTGAAGCACTGAAGCACTGTGTCTAAATGTACAGACTGAAAACAATAGAGAGGTGTGTGACTCAGTGGCTGAGTGTGGAACCAGGAGGTCGCCAGTTCCTTTCCAGCTCTGAACATGTTCAGGCTGTGGGCTGATCCCCAGCAGGGGTGTGCAGGAGGCAGCCAATCGATGTTTCTATCTCTTTTTCCCTCTCCTTCCTCTCTCTCTAAAATCAATAAAAACATATTTTCAAAAAAAAAAATAGAGAGAGATCATTATCTACAAGCGTGGAAACTTTCCTTCAATGTTTCCAATAAACTTTCATATAAAATCCAGAACTAGTCTTTAGGCCACAGTACATCAATCTGGCCTCTACAAATAATAAACAACTTTTAAATTCTCTTCCCTGCTAGTAGCTTGAAAATCATAATCCTACAAGTGTAGACTGGAATATTTCCCTCAAACCCATTATTTTACACTTGTACATTATAGCTCTTTGTCCATTTTTCCTTATTCAGACAATTGCAGTCATAGACACTATGCTGCGGGGGTAGCACTCCCCAGTCTTTATATAAATTCTAAGTAAGACAGGTCTAGAAATGGACCTCTGGAGAACTATATCCCTTAGATTTCTTCACCTAGACCAGATTCCAATGCAGACTAACAAATCCACTCTCCTCCTACAGCAAATATGTCAAACTCACAGCCCGCGGGCCACAGGCCCACAACAAATATTTTTGTGGCCCAGACAATATAACGGCATGTAAGAAACATTTTAATAAAAATTTCATAATTTAGTTTGTACAATATTCTGTTATATATAATCTATATATATAAAAGTCTAAATGACCAGCCAAACGGCTGGTACCAGGGGCCACTCAACACAGGAGTGGAAACCACAGGCATGGAGACATGGAACAGATTAATGAATCTCAGAGGGAAGGGGGGAGAGGGCAGGAAGAGATCAACCCAAGATCTTATATGCATACTAGAGGCCTGGTGCACATGCACTGGCGGGGTCCCTCAGCCTGCGGCAATCGGTCGAAACTGGCTCTCTGGGGCTCAGATTGCAAGATGCTGCAGGCCAGGCCAAGGGACCCCGTGCACTGGGCCTTTAGTTATTAATAACGAACTACCACGTTTGCTAATTACTGATTACTATAATCATGTTGCATTAATTTCCCTGTGCGCCTTATGTGCAGGCATACCATATCTCTCCACTAATACCAGCAGCGAATATTTTAGCAGCTGAATGCCACGTTATTAGTATTGTACCGACTTGTTTGGTGTGCACAACAGGAAATATTTCGCTTTTGGAGAACAAAAAAAATAGGTTTATTTGTGTTATGCTTATTAATTTGTGCAGTTTATTCAGTGTCTGGTAAGTTAATGTTCAAGAAAAAATATTAATTTTCACCCTAACCAGTTTGGCTCAGTGGATAGGAGCATTGGCCTGCAGACTGAAGGGTCCCAGGTTCAATTCCGGTCAAGGGCATGTACCCTGGTTGCAGGCACATCCCCAGTGGGGGGTGTGCAGGAGGCAGCTGATCGATGTTTCTCTCTCATCGATGTTTCTAACTCTCTATCCCTCTCCCTTTCTCTCTGTATAAAATCAATAAGATATATTAAAAATATATTTTCATTAAAATTTTCTATTATTTTATGTTAACGATTACTCATTTATTTCAGCCCTTTGTATTCATCATGTCTCTATCGAAATAAACCTATGTTGCCCTGACTGGTTTGGCTCAGTGGATAGAGCGTCGGCCTGCAAACTGAAAGGTCCCAGGTTCGATTCCGGTCAGGGGCATGTACCTTGGTTGCGGGCACATCCCCAGTGGGGGTGTGCAGGAAGCAGCTGATTGATCTTTATCTCTCTTTGATGTTTCTAACTTTCTATCCCTCTCCCTTCCTCTCTGTAAAAAAATCAATAAAATATATTTTTTAAAAAAAGAAATAAATCTGTTTCTATGAAAATTGAAGCTTTTTTTTTTTTTTTTTGCAGTCCACATAAAATTAAACCTTGTTTATATGGCCCATGTTAACCTTTCAACTTGACATACCTGTCCTACAGGGATGTGATCTTAACACATTTACAGCACTTAACTTGGAGGATGGGGATGGGGACACTACATGAACAGCGCAGAACAGATGATTGTATTAATGTTACCTGGCACTTGAGAAACACTGAATAGTGTTGAGTCCCACGTGTCCCTACACTATTGCTACAACACTGTACACAGGAGCCAGCACACAGGGACACTTTATATCAAGAGTCCTCGGGTGGGAGGATGGCTTAAAACCGAGAAGACTGATGATTTAGCACAATTAATTTCAGGAAGGGTCAGAAAGAAGAATGACCTTCCCCTTTAGGCTAAATTAGAACTTAAAGGTTGAGGCTGTGGAAAGAACACACAAAGGAAACCATCTCAATGACACATGAATGTCAAGCGTTCATAAAAGCCTAAATTAAAATAAAGTTCAAACAAAAGCAAAAGTGGTTCATAACACACCCTGACCCTCACCTTAAAAAACACTAAGGGGTCATGTAAAAGCCCAATGTCAACTATCTTTTCAAGGTCCCTAAGAAATTCTATCTCTCGTGAACACAGGCACAGAACAACCGACTATACAATGTTCTGTTGAGAGCAGAATTAACTGACACCATTGACTAGAAAAAGCACCGATTCCTGGTGAACAAATACAAGAGCACAGAAAACAAACTTATTAATGGCAAACATTCCTAGTCTTAGGGAAAACTGTACTGCTCACTCTCATGTATTGTCAGCATCCTCTATGGCAGCAAACTTGTTCCACAGAGAGCAAACTTGTCCTGTAGAGCAGCGGTCACCAACTTACGGGCCTCACGGGTCACCGGTGGTTCGCGGACCGCTGACGGCCGCTGCTATAGAGGACAGAAATAACCACGTTAGTCTTCAGGAATCTCATCCCAACTGCTCCACTATGCCCTGCAGCACAAGAGCAGCTACAGCCAGTACCTAGATCACACGGAAACATACCAGGGCAGCGCAGAAACATACATAGAGAACAGAACGTAGAAACAAGTGGTGTAGGTGTATCCCAATAAAACTTTACTGATAGACACAGAAAGTCCTATTTCATACCATCTTCGTGTGTCATGAAATACTATACTTCTTTTTATTTCTTCCCATTAAAAATGTAAAACTCAGTCTTGATTCCAAGGCCATAGGACCACCATGCACTACTCTCCCTGCATTATTCCCAAAACAATGTCTATAGAAACTAGCCACAAGTATCTATTAAATTTCGTTTCAGATATCCTGATGTTTGGTTAATTTCGCTTCTCATCCCCAATTCCAAGCCTTCCACAGACACTTTCTGAAGTCTGGCTCATCAGACCCCTCCCCTCCTTGCACATTCCTTTCCCCAGGGTACAGCTTGCAGTCCCTTTCTAATCAAAATCTACCCATGCCAGAAAAAGAAACAAACTGCACATTGCAACTTTTTACAAATCCTACTTCCCCAAACTGGTGTGAAGCCCCACATCTCTCCCCGCTCAATCTCACAGTAAACACAGGTTTGGCCACCACACCTGCGCCGCTCCTGTGCAGCTGTCATTTGATTCTAATTCTACAGTGAGGCCCATGTGGACACAGCAATGAGGCTGGCTATTGGGAAGGCAGGTTTTAGTCACAAATACATTTAATATTTAAAATCTTGACAGTAACTGTTCAAATGGCTTCAGAAAAAAGGCTGGGCTATTATTTCAAGGCCTCTCTCAACACTTTCCCAGTAATGCACTTATTTATTCTTATCTTTAAAATTTACTACTTACTTTATTATTTTACTAATTACTATTATTATTCTTGTAACTATTAGCACGATGTTTCAAAATTAAAAAAATAGATCTCTAAATTTAAAGCTATGAGGTCCTAAAATGTTTATTTAAATAATTAAAACAGTGTAAGCCTTCATCTCATCTAAGTATAGTATTTGAAATATGTTCAAATCAGTATTGCCTCAGAAGGTCTGATCAGAAACCCGGGAAGTGTCAAGAAGTCATTTATTTCAGGAAAGTGTGCCCACATGTGGGACTGTAACTGCCTGGTGTCCGGTCCAGGACCTTTCAGATCAGCAGAGAGATACTGAGGCTGGTGCAAAGCCATGCAACAGGGGCAGAGCTGTGTTCAGAAAGGTGATAGCAGGAGATGTGCATTCCTTCTCCTCTCCCCCAACCCCACTGCCAATACCGCTCCCTGTGACATCAGCATAGCAGTAGCAGCAAGGATGCCACATTTGAGCAGTCTGTGTTGGACTGTGAAGCCATTTTTCCTGATGATTGACGCCTCCCTAAAGAACAGAAGCTGACAAACAACACCACCTATGACCAGAGAGGCACAGCGAGATAAAATGAGAGCCCCAGTCTCTCCTCTGGGGCTCCGGGCTGCACCTTTAGGAACATCCTGCCCAGACAACAGAAAATGTGATTCCCTACACAATACAAAGCAAGGAGCCCTTTGCCTTTTATTTGGCTGCCAAGTATATAAACCAAAGAATTTCTTGCAAACTACTTCACCCAGAAAACCAGAAACCAAGGGCTGTGGTTCCTGAAAAGCAGCATCCAGGGTCCATTCAAGTCAAAACATTTCCTCATGAAGTCAACATATTTATTATTATTATTTGTTTGTTTTTTACTTCAAGTGTATTAGCCAGATTTCAATATGAACCACTTACTGATTATCCAATTTCTTTGAAGGAATAAAAATAAAACTATAGTCCAAACCTCCAATTATCAGACAGTTCCACTTTACAGTGAATTAAGGTTTCTGACTATTTCCATAAACTTGCTACCCTGATGATGTTTAAGTCATTAAATGAAGCAAATAGTTCGAATCATACATTCCTTTGCAAATGGAACTGCTGTTTGTCAGCAACATTAAAACGTTGCCATAAGCAGGCTCATTGCAAGTGGGTAGAATATGAACTTCAATAGTTTATCTCCCAAATTTTAAGTTTGGTTCCACATAGGTTATCCACTTTCTTATTTGCCATTCAAAGCTTATTTCCTGTCATTTCTCAGTCCCAGCCCAATGAAAAGACATGTAAGACCACAAATTACGCTAAGCCATCCACATGACAACACAGAGCCAACATCCAATGGGATACAGGAAGATTAGCAAGTTTCTCAGTATTACAAGAACTGTGCTTAGCAATTAAACTTACTCCCATTTGTCTATTTTGTTAGAGAAGAGAAACTAACTCACCAATCTATAGCGAATGTAAATCAAAGTTATTTTTAAAATACCGGGCTTTAAAAGGCATGGGCTAGAAGAATGGCAGCAGCATTGGGTTCCTCCCAAAGACCCTGGATTCTCAGGCTGAGGCCCCTGACAGCTCATTTTCTCTCCTTGTGGGGTTTTACCCTGCCTGCACTGCTCTCACTGCTATCTCTCCTCGCTCTTTGAAAGGAGTAAAGTAACTCTCAGAGAATGCCCGAAGAGATCAAAGCCCTGCAGCCTGTGTGTGGCCTGGAGGAGAGGGGGGAGCGTGGGGTAATGAGGATCTGCCTGTTTACCTTCTGTGCAGGGCATGGGGACAGCAAGAAAAACCGGGCAGGGTGTGCATTTGCTAAAAAGAGAACATGGCAGCCTAATGGGAGGCCTTTGTTCTTCCAAAGGGTCTTCTTTCCCCTTTTGTGCTTCACTTAATTCATGGCATCTGAGCTGCTCTTGAACTTGACAGACTGATAAAGAAAGAGAGAGGAGGGGGAATGGGACATGCAAAGAGAAAGGGAAGAGAGGACTTCAAAGAAAATTCATCTTAAAAAATTAGTTCTCCTGACAGTTTCGATGAAGTTTTGGGACTTTAAAAAAGTTACAGAGGATCATTCTATGTTAACATAAATTCAAGTTTCCCAAAGATTGCAACAAGTAACAAAGTACTAGTAAATAAATAAGAACTTGTTACATATTTTTCTGCTACATTACACACTGAGTGGCCAGATTATTATGATCTCTGAATGCATAATAATCTGGCCACTCAGTGTGTAGAGGTCTGGTGTATGAATTCATGCATGGGTGGGGTCTGGCCAGCCTGGCCAGGGGAAGGGGACATGGGCAGGTGGCTGGCTTGCCTGCTGGTTCAACTCCTGGTCAAGGTGACAATTTATTAGCCTTTTATTATATAGGAGGATATACACTGAGTGGCCAGATTATTATGCATTCAGAGATCATAATAATCTGGCCACTCAGTGTATTTCTTGAATAACAGTAAGAAACCAGCAATATACCAGGAAGGGCCAATAATGAAATGATTTTCCAGTTCAGGGGAACCTGACTTATTAAACACCAAGAACACTGCAAACCCACCAGCACCACCTGCAGGAGCAACGCAGATGAGCACAGCACAACATATTTCAAGCCTAAGACTTTTAAAAAAAGAAACAGTCACAACCAACCTTTGGCATTCTCACTCTAAAGTGAAGAATTACAAACTTTTAAGGCAGTGAAGAACAAAGCCCTAGGTATCTGTGGACAATGTTAGGTAATCCTGACTACAAATACAAACTCCTGGAAGATCTCTTGCCATGTTATATATTAATACAAAAAAAGGCTGTCTCAAAACAATGAAAACCCTGGCTATAAAACAAGATGACTGTCCCATGGCTTCAAAATAATTTCTTTTTCTGATATAAAACATACATTCATTTAAAACAATCAAACATGTCTGAAATGCAGGAATGCACCCTATACCCATGGTTAGTTTAGTATTTTTCATCTAGGTCTTTCTTCTATGCATATCTGACATATATAATTTTGTGTTGAATGCCACACATACTAGTTTTGGGGGTGTGTGTGTGTGTTTTAACACCCACCACCCCTAATTTAATACATTTTCTACCTCCTTTCATGCCAGTCCACATATATTGTTGGTAGTGTATAGTATTCTCCTGGAAGGATGTACTAATGATTGGTGACCAATAATTCGCTTTTGACAGGTATTTGGACTGTTTCTTTTTCCACTTTATAAACAAAGCTTTAAGAAATAGCTGCATGTATATGTATTTCTGCTTACTGGTATAAATGTTTCTGAAAATTAATAGCTGCAGGTTGGATTCCTAAATGACAGGGTACAAACATTTTTCAATCTAATAATATTATAAATGGCTCTCCCAAAGTGTGCCAAGTTACATTCCCAATACTACATAAGTGCCTGTGTCCCTAATCTTAGATAACATTTCAACATGTGACTCAGATGAACACTGCTTTTCAGAACTTTCACATGTAAATACTCTCCTTCAAATTGATAATATAACATTTATTCCCAATATTTACTGATGAAAATATTTTACAGAAGCAGTATTACTTTTAAACTGTCTTTACAGCCAAGTATTACATTATAGTCATATTTAATTTCATCTTACAAAAGAATTACTACCCAGCCTCATTACTCATCACAATATATTCAGAAAGCACTGGATATCTCCAAATCTACCCTTAGAATAACATGTGATACCAATAAGGAGATTTAAAGAATTTGCTTCAGGTCTCAAAAGCAACTGTAAAAACAGCAGGGTCACATAAACAAATAAATAACCTTTTCAAAGGAACTATTGTGAACACAGGATGTTCAGTTAGATGTAGGAACATGAGCATGCATGTGTATGTCAGTTACAGTATATTTGTTTAGAAGTATGTGCAATCATTCTAATCACCTATATAGACAAGAAGTTGTAAAGGTCTGTGGATGTTAACAACATAACTGAGTCTGAGTTTTGATCCTGAAGCAGGGTTTCTCAACCCCTGCCCACTGACATTCTGGACTAAAGCACTTTGCTGGGTAGGAGGGCTGACATATGCATTGTAGTGTTTAGCATAAGACCCAGAGGTGGGAGCATACCTCTGCCTTTTCCTCTGTGAAAAAGAAATCACTGGTCATTGTGTCAAGAACAGACTGTGGGGCTGCAAGGTTGGAAGCAGAGACCAGTTCATTCAAGTGAGATTTAGATCAGAGTGTGTAGGTAGTGGGGATAAGAGTGCTTGGATTTGAGACATATTCTCTTTTTAAATATGTCTTTACTAGAGGGCTGATGCACAACATTCATGCACTGGGGCGGGGGGGGGGGGGTTGGAGTTCTCAGCCCAGCTTGTGCCCTCTCCAAGTCCAGGACCCCTCAGGGGATGTCCACCAGCAGTCAGACATCCCTCTAGCAGTTTGAGGCTATCACAGTCCGGGACCCCTTGCTCCTTACCACCCGCCTGCAGCAGAGGCAGGAGAGGATCCTGTCACCACAGCTGAGCTAGCCAGCTGTGTGGCGCTCCCCTTGTGGGAGTGCACTGACCACCAGGGGGCAGCTCCTGCATTGAGCGTCTGCTCTCTGGTAGTTGGTACATGTCATAGCGACCAGTCATTTTGCTATTCAGTCGCTTTGCATATTACACTTTTATTATATAGGAGGATTGATTTCAGAGAAAAGAAGGGAGAGGGAGAAAGAGAAACATCAATGGTTAGCAAGAATCGTCAATCAGTTGCCTCCAGTACACCCGCTACTGGGCATCAAGCCCACAACGTGGGCATGTACCCTGACCAGGAATCAAGATCTCCTGGTTCACAGGTCGATACCCAACCACTGAGCCATACCAGCCGGGCTACTACCAAACTCTTTTCCTCTCATGCCTCAGCACACTGGTCTCTGTCTAGTAGGGCTTTCTCACTGGGCACCTTGCCTATCCACTCCGGCTCGCACATCTCAGTTCTCAGCTTGAAATTCACTTCTTTAAAGAGACCTTCCTGACTTGCCTCTCTGACTTGGCCTCCCTCCCTTCCCCCATTAATTCTCTCAAGTACCCTAAAGTACTTTTCCTTAATGGGACCCACCCCAGTCGGTAATTGTAACTTAATTCTACTGAGTGAGCAATGTCTGTCTCTCAAGACTGTAGGCTATAAAGCATAGGGACCACTTCTGTTTCACTCACCATCACATCCTCAGGCGATGGCACAATACAGGTCCCGACCAAGTATGAAAAATACTTTTTGGTCAAACGACAGTTTTCCTCCCAGCTCTGCCAGATACGAGCGAGTCATTGAAGTTCTCAGGACGGCAACATACTTTGAATCTCCTGACTCTGAGAAAGGGTACAGAAACCAGAGTAAAGGAGACAAGGAAAGAGGACATTGCCAGGAGTCTCAGGGCCATTTTTCTGAGGCAGTCGGGAGTGGTAGAGAGAGAAATGAGAAAATACCTTGATTGCTGGGCTTTGAAATTCGGTCTTTATTCAGCAGCCACAGAGCTGAATAAAGACTAAAAAACTTGAGTGTCTCTCCACTGTCTACTGAACCAAGTCTAAGCACCTTATCCTGATATTTAAGACCCTACACTAACTGGCCCCAACTTACCTACTTTTACTCCCCTATATCCTAGCCAAATTCAACTATTTTTGCTCCAAACATAGCTAGATTTTTCTGCCTTTTCCAGGCTGGGGTACACATCATTCCGTCTTCCCAAAATGCAATCACACCCTCCACTCCTAACCCACCTGTCAAAATCTTACCTTCCACATTCAGGACCAGCTCCCCCCGTCCTACTGCTCTTGTCTCTGTCCAGCCCCTCCACATGAACACATGTCTGCTCCCTCTCTCACAGCTGCCCACTCCCAGCTCTGGATCTCTTTACAGTCTACCTTGAGTGACTTTTTCCTAACGATATCTATGCATATGAAAACCTAATATGCAAATAGAAAGGCCAAACAACTGAACAACTGGTTGTTATGATGTGTGCTGACCACTAGGGGCACAACAGAACATGGCGGGCGTTGGCCACGGCGGGATGGTGGTGCATGTGAGAGGGGGGCACCAGACCAAAGTGGGGCGCTTGTTGCTGTCATTGGGTGGGGGGAGCCTCTGGTGGTTACTGACAGTTCTTTGCTCCCGTGCACCATGGTCCTGCCCAGAGCTCACACCTGCTGCCAGCACTTCTCCACCTCCCCCTGCTCCTGAGAGACAATTCGAGGCAGCAGCCGCCACTCCCACCTACTACAGCACTGGCCCCACTCACACCTATTGCTGGCACTGGCCCTAATCACTCTGCACCATCAGCGGGTGCGAGCCTGGGGCCGGTACCCTCAACACGTGGGAATGGTGGCAGCAGAAGTGGGGCTGCTGGCTGACAGGGGACCAGGGGGACCTTGGCAGGAGGGGATGGGTAAGGGTGCAGAGGATAGGCCCAAACCTACCCCTGTGCCTACCGCAGCCTCGGAGCCCACAGTTCCTTTCAAGGTGTAAGAATTCATGCACTGGGTCCCTAGTAATTATAATATCATGGATCTCCCCAATTAAAATCAGTTATAAACAACTTCAGCCCCCTCCTTTTATTAAACTAGGATATACGTGAAAACAAACTGTACAGGCAGTCCTCTGGTTCCATTGGACTTAAAAGTTTTGTGGTTACACTGCCATCTCCCATTTACGGTATTTATATATATATAAAAAAAGGTCCCGTTATTTTGACGTATGTACATATGTGCTTTATGTTTTTTATTACTTATTTACCACTAGGTCAGGAGTTACCTTTCTTTTACTGTTTCACTTCATTATTGCTGGTATGTGCTCCATGTGAGTGACATAGGTGCTTATGTAGGTGGGTTCCAACTTAGGGCAAAATCGAGTTACGTCATGCCATAGGAACGGATCTCTGAAAAAAACACGTGGACTGCCTGTATTTATAATTTGTAAATTGATTTAAGAGCCTATTCCTTTTGAGGACAGGAACTGTTTGATTCATTTGTTCCTGCAATTCTTTGAACAAAGTACACACTTAAACAACCCAGTTGAATAAAACAGTCAAAAATTTAAGTTGAACATAAAATGTGCCCTTGCTCAGGTCTTACTCATCAAAAGAAAAAAGTCTTCAGGCACCTTGCACTTCAGTTGGCTGCTATGCCAAGAGACAGAAGGGCTGATAAAAGTAACTATAAAATACCATTGCTATCCTAAGAAGCTTACAATACTGTTAGGAACTTAAGACATATTTTAAAAGCAATAAAGAAGTAATCAAAGTGCTATCAAACACAATCAAATTCTAAATGGATGATAACAGAAATGGGACAGCTAACAGGTGCCATGGGAGGTCCAGAGCTGGTCTTGCCTAAAAACAGAAAAAAGAATTTCAACAACTGTTTATGAAAATACATTCACACAAAAAGAGGTCCTGACCTCACACGATGCACAAAAATCAATTCCAAAGGATTAATGATCAAAATGTGAAAAAATAAACACTTTAAAACTTTAAGAATGATCACGGAGACAAGAAAATGTCTGTAATAAGAAGTACAAACCATTTTTTAAAAGCCTGATAAATCTAACAATATTAAAATTAAAAATGTTCATCAAGAGTCCATTTAAAAAATGCAATGACAAACTACAGACTGGGAAATGATATTAGAACATATATAATTAAGAAAGGATCAGAATCTAAAAAAGTTCTAAAAGTCACTGAAAGATAAAACAATCCAATAAAAAATGGGCAAGATATATTAAGTGGCAATTCATAGAAGAAACACATGGCCAATAAGCATATGAAAAGGTGTTTATCTCATTACTAATAAAGAAAATACAAATTAGCCGAAACTGGTTTGGCTCAGTGGATAGAGCGTGGGCCTGCAGACTGAAGGGTCCCAGGTTCGATTCCAATCAAGGGTGTGTATCTTGGTGGCAGACACACCCCCAGTAGGGGGTGTCCAAGAGGCACCTGATGGATGTTTCTCTTTCATCACTGTTTCTGACTTTCTATCCTTCTCCCTTCCTATTTTTTAAAAAGAAAATACAAATTAAAACCTCTAGGACAGGTGTAGCCAACAGGTAGTCCGTGAGGTCTGAAAAGTTGGCAACTGCTGGTTTAAGGAAACCTTTGGAGCAGCAGCTGCTAACCAGTGGTCCATGGACCGCTGGTGGTCCATGAGGTCCAAAGGTTGGCGACCGCTGCTCTAACATATAGCAAGGATGTGGACAGTGAGAACCACGCTCCCAGTGAGCATGTAGATTGATGCAGCCACTCTGGCCATTCCTAGCACAGCCTCTGCTGTGACACCACTTCGTTCATGGATGTGCACACACGCACCTTGCTCATGCACTGTCTCCCTTACTCACACCTTCATGGAACTACAGCATACCTGCCCAAGGATGTACAAACAACATCACCCATAGCAGCACTGGGTACAGTGCCAAGAATTGGACACAGTGGGGAGGAACCAAGATGGCAGCATAGATAAACACCTATACTGCTGCCCCGTACAATTTCAAAACTACAACTAAAAGACAAAATGGACTTCATCCAGAACCACTAGAAAGCTGGCTGAGTGGACATTCCACAAACAGAAAGATAAAAGGACACTGAGACTTGGCAGAGCTGTGGAGGGTAGAATTGCGGATATGCGCGGGCCAGAGGTGCGGAGCCATGCAAGAGCGGATAGGGCGGGCGGCTGAATACCCGGCTGATTTTCTCCAACCGGGAGGGAGACCAAGGCATTTCACTGCACCCAGCCCTGGTTCCAGGCGAGTCTTGGGGAAGCCAGACTCATACGGGACAAAGCTGGACAGTAAGAAGGAAGCACACTAAAACTTGGGTGCTGCAGAAGCGTGCGAGCTATCGGAGAGGGCTTGTGGCTGGCTCTATCATTCAGGAGAAAAAAAACCAAACCGCCAGACTGCTTTGTTTTCCCGTTCCGGGTGAGTCATTGGGTGTCCAGACTCATTTGGGGAGAAACTAGACGGTCCGGTAGCGGGCAGAGCTCCGGGCAGCTTTCTCTCAGAGGTGGGTGCCGTTAAGGGCATTGCTGACGGGAAACCAAGGCTACCTGCTCCGCTGAGAGACTCTCACAGCATAAACACAGCTGATTCTCACAGCCAACTGGCCTGGAGGTCAACCCTTCCCAGCGATACCAACAACAATCTAGGCTTAACTACAACAAGACTGTGCATCCCATAAAGGGTTGCACCAAGAGTATCCACCTCAGGTAACTGGGGAGGCTGAGCCACTGTCCCCTAAGAGGACACCTACCACAAAAAGCTACTCGACCAACTCAGGGAAGCAGCCAAAATGCAAAGACAAAGTAACAAATCACATTTGAAAGAAATGGAGAGGGGAAAAAAAATGATTGGACATAGAGTTCAAAACCACGGTTATAAGGTTTTTCAAAAGGATCCTAGAAAAGGCCAATAAATTTAACAAGACCCTTGAAGATATGAGTGAGACCCTCGAGGATATTAGCGAGACTAGAGGATATGAACAAGGACCAACTAGAAATTAAGCATACACTGACTGAAATAAAAAATATTATACAGAGACCTAAAAGCAGACTAGAGGACCGCAAGAATCAAGTCAAAGATTTGAAATACAAAGAAGCAAAAATCATTCAGCCGGAAAAGCAAGAAGCAAAATGAATTTAAAAAATTGAAGATAGTGTAAGGAGCCTCTGGGACAACCTCAAGCATACCAACATCCAAATTATGGGGTTGCCAGAAAAAGAGAGAGAGCAAGATACTGAAAACCTATTTGAAGAAATAGTGACCGAAAACTTCCCCCACGTGGTGAAAGAAAGACTTAAAAGTCTAGGAAGTGCACAGAACCCCAAACAAAAGGAATCGAAAGAGGACCACACCAAGACACATCATAATTAAAATGCCAAGAGCAAAAGACAAAGAGAGAATATTAAAAGCAACCTAGAAGGAAGCACACATACGATTGTCAGCTGATTTCTCAACAGAAACTATGCAGGCCAGACGGGAGTGGCAAAAATATTCAAAGTGATGAATAGCAAGAACCTACAATCAAGATTACTCTACCCAGCAAAGCTATCATTCAGACTTGAAAGTCAGATAAAGCGCTTCGCAGATAAGAAAAAGCTAAAGGAGTTCATCACCACCAAACCAGTATTATATGAAATGCTGAGAGGTATTCTTTAAGAAAAAGAAGAAGAAAAAGGTAAAGATAAAAATTATGAACAACAAATACACATCTATCAACAAGTGAATCTAAAAATCAAGTGAATTAAAAATCTGATGAACAGGCTAAACTGGTGAATATAACAGAATTGGGCATAGAATGGGAATGGACTGACAATTCTTGGGGGAAAGGGGTTTGGGAGATGTAGGAAGAGACTGGACAAAAATCGTATACGTATGGATGAGGACAGTGGGGGGGGGGAGGTAAGGGCAGAGGGTGGGATGGGTACAAGGGGGGAGCTATGGGGGAGGGAGAAGAGCAACATTGTAATAAGATTTATTAAATTTAAAAAAAAACCAACTGGTCACAGTGGAGGAAGGAATGCATCAGCATGTGCATACAGCAAAACACTCTACAGCAGTGATAATGAACTGTATAGTGGGTGTGCTGAACTGGCCACAATTACCCTCTTGCCTACCTGCCTCTGAGACACTGGCCATGTCTCTGCTGCTCCTCCATCCACAGCTGCATCCCTCCCATCGGGATGGCCTTGAACAAGGTGCAGCAGGAACATGCTGGCCTTCTCTAAGCTGAGCTGAAGCCGAAAGCCTTGCAGTTTCCTCTTGTTCTCTCATATCCTTGCTCAGTGGCCTGGGGAACAAGATGCACTCACCTCCCGCAGGTTGAAATGTGGGAGTGGGAACAAACTGTCTCTACCACAGCATCTTAACCTTTCTCAACCTTGGCCAACCCTGAGTTGGCCTGGGTCAGCAGAGCTGACCCACAGTCTGAGGAGCAATAATAAATATTGTTGTTTAAGTCAGTAAGTTTTGGGGGTTGTTACAAAGCAACAGATTACTGATGTGGGAATAGATTAAAGCTACCCATTTAAATTTATAATGAATAAATCTGAAAATGATGATGTGTAAAAAGCTACACAAAACATATAAACATTATCATATTGTATATATGTTTTAAAAGGACATAAAAGCACCCTGCATATGTATGAAGGATGGCTCTCTCCAGAGGGAGGAGGTGCCATCTAGGGAGGTGTCCAGGAACCTGGAGCTGTCCAGTGCGACCTCCCACAGCCTCTACCTAATCCTGCCTATAAGGCCTTCCCTGCTTTATTTTAACACTTCACCTGGTCTAATTCTACAAAATCAGAATTTGTACTGTGTTTGTCACTGCCTCCCTGGCTCCTAGAACGACCACTGGCAGATAATCTTATTAAAGCTCACCGGGTAACTCAGGCGCACCCTGGACTGAAAGTCACTTCCCTAAGGGAGAAAGAGGTGTGGTAGCAGTTAAGAAGGCAACTGGCAAACTACAGACCACAGGCAACATCTGGCCTGCTGCCTGCTGCTGGACGCCCACAAGCCAGACATTATTTATACACAGAAGCACAATTAATTTGATGATACAGAACACTAACTTTGAACCCCAATTAAGATACCCCCCCCCCAAATTCTATTCTTCTCATTAATAGACCAGTATTACAAAAATATTTATTTAATTGTTATAATACTAGATGCCTGGTGCACAAATTTGGGCTGCCATTGGGCTGCCCAGCCAGGGGGAGGGGACTGCAGAGGTTGGCTGTCAGAACACATTGGCCACCCAGCCGACAGGGGGAAGGGACTGTAAAAGGTTGGCCAGCCATGGGAAGTTGGCTGTGGAAGCTCAATGACTGCCAGAGGGCAGCTCATGTGTTGAGCGTCTGCCCCCTGGTGGTCAGTGCACACCATAGTGACTAGTCGACCGGTTGACTGGTCATTCGGTTGCTTAGGTTTTTATATAGAGAGATTTTGAATTTCATCAACCAAATTTATTTTCTCTCTTGTTATCTAAGTATTTATATCATATATTTGATTTTGCCTCTTGTCTACAAAGCCTAAAACATCTACCACCTGGCTCTTTACTGGAAAGATCTGCCAGCCTCTAATTAAGAACAACTGCTCTACGTCAGCTCTCGGATCAAAGGGTCATGGGTTTGATTCCCAGTCAAGGGCACATACGTACCTTAGTCTCAAGTTTGGCCCAGGCCCAGTCTGGGCATGTGTAGGAGGGAGATAACCAATCAATGAGTCTCATGTTAATGTCTCTCTCTTTCTCTCTCTCCCTCGCTCCCTTTCTCCCTTCCTTCCTCCCTCTTCCCCTCCATGCTCTCTAAAGATTAATGTAAAAAATATCCTTGGATGAGGATTAAAAAAAAGAAGAAGAACAGCTCTAGCCCTAGTCAGGCTGCTCAGTGATTAGAGTGTCATTCCATTATGCCAAGATTGTGGGTTTGATCCCTGGTCAGGGCACATACAAAAATGAATCAATGGCCCAGATGATATAGCTCAGTGGTTGGGTGTCGACCCATGAACCAGGAGGTAGTCTGACTCCTGGCTAGGGCATATTCCCAAGTGGCAGGCTTGATCCCTGCTGTCGGGTGTGCAGGAGGCAGCGAATCAATGAATTTCTTTCATCACTGATGTTTCTATCTCCCTCCCTCCCTCTTCCTTCCTCCCTGAAATAAACAAACAAACATATATATATATTTTAAAAGAATCAACCAAAGAATGCACCAATAAATGGAACAACATATGCTGTTTCTTTCTCTCAAATTAATAAATACAAATATTTTTTAAACAAACAGCTTAAATCTTGTGTAAATTTAGGTAAATTGTTAAACTCTCTGTCTGTTTCCTCATCTGTATCTACCTGAAAGAGTTGTAGTTAGAAAGAGAAGTAATGTACAGAGAACACAGCTGGCCAATAGGAAGAATTCAACAAATACTAGATATTATTATTAGTGGGAAAAAAACCAAAATATAAATAAAAGTTAATATAACTATACAATCTTTGCAATTTCTCCTAAGAGCTATAGAACCAAAGATTGAGATAGGTAATAACCAGGATATCAAAAAATGCCCAACAATCACAGTGCGGCATCTTCGGAAAAAGAAAAAATATGAAGGAAATATAAAGGAGTTGCTGATTCCTGACCCTTAAATCATCTCACAAAAAAAGATGAAGAGGCACCCGAGCTATGAGAAATATCTCAGCTTTGGCACTCACAACTTAGCTTAAAAACTTGGGCAAGTTAGTTAATCTAAATCTCAATATTCTTCTTCTGTAAAATGTGGTTTAAAAACACTGTCTGCCTCCTAAGACCCCTGAATACCAACTAAGATAACAGCTAAACATGGTATGGCTGCCAGCATGTCATTGGACTCCCTAGGTGGGGCCATTATAATCACCACTAGTTGCTAAAGTCTTGTATAAGTAGGTCCCTTTATGTTTCCTAGAAAGCCAATCACTTATGGTCTATGCTTTCCATTGTCTCCAATACTCTCTGCCTCAAATTGTGTTTAACAAAGCTTTTATTTAACTCCTCAGCAAATTTCTTTAGATTTGAAGCTACTATATATTCTTAGCCCTGTATATTTTTAACATTTTCAACTGAAAATCAATGGTGGACTAAAAAGAAAAAAAGGTATCTTTCTAGGGAAAAGTATTATAGTAACTGACTTTAGGCCAAATGCTATCCACTTCTCATCATCTGGACACAGGTATATATAATGCTACTACAGGGCTCTTCCGTGTTAGTGTCCACAGAACAAATAAAATAGAGCCATGCCTCAAGAAGTTGTTTTTAAGTTATCCTTCTCATGCTCATATGAGCATTGGCTGGCTTTTCTGTTTAAATCAAAGAAAAAGCAGTGCCAATGTCAGACTGTAATGTGAGAGACCGTCTGATGCTCCAGATGAGAGCTGATTTGCCGCACTGCATCTCTTGTACAGAGCAGCAAATGGTTCCCCGCAGGGCAGTCTTCAGCTCACCTTCCTCACTTAATAACAATCTTATCACCAAGAGCATCCTGAACAATATACAACCTCAAGAAGCCGCTCTGATATAAATTTAGGAACAAAATAAAGGTCCTCAGGAGACATTTCCACAAGCACATCAGACAGTGGAAAGGGACGCCACATTCACACAGGGTTGTACCACCTTCTAAGTAGCTCTCTCCCTGAAGCCATTCAAAATGACTGCCATCAAGTCAAGGCCTGGGTAGCTATAAGCAGTGTATCCAGATCCTTGTGCGTCAAAAGTGTGCACTGAGGCTCTTCTGAGCAGCAGTCACTGTACTGCTAGATCTAAAGAGTTTTTCAAATACAGTAACCAAATCATCTTTCCTTTTATCCACAGGCAGTTCATGCAAAGACCATAATTTTTTCACTTTTCTGGAAGCCTAAGTGAAATAATATGGTATAGACGTCACTGAGCTGAAAGCCCAACATCTGAATTCTGGTCCCAGCCATCACTTATCAGACACTGAACCTCAGGAAGTCACTTAGCCTTGGACAGACTCACTTTACTTAGGGGCTCGGCGTGAGTATCCTCAATTCTTCATCTAAACCCAGCTTCTCTTCACCACGTATCTCCTGCCTCAGCAACAATAAAAATCATGATCATTCTTTCTCAGGGAGGACCCTATCAATTTCAAAGGAGAAGAAACCTTAACACAAACTGAGACGAGTTTTTAAAACAAAGGGAGCGGATTTATTGGCTCAAGTAACTGTAATAGCCAGAAACAGAGCTCATTAGAGTCACTCAAGCAGTATCTTCAGGACCTGGTATTTCCTCTCCCCTGTCTCCTCTTCCTGTCTTTCTCTCTCCCCTCTCTCCTTTCTCCTCCCTTTTATTTTGACTTTATTCTCAGGCTTCATAGGGAATCAGATAACTGCAACTCCCTTCCAGCAAGGATGCCTGCCGGGATGCCCAGCTTAAGCTCTGCAAGGATCCCTGCTCCCGTAGCTCAAACAGAAGCAAAAGCTGTGATGGCTTCCCCTGAGAAAATGCCCACTACCTGAACCCACCACTGACTGGGAACAGGGTCCTGAAGGTGCCAGTGGAGAGCACGCCACCCATCAGGCATGGACTGAAAGTGGGGAGGAGCAGTGCCTCCAAGCAAAACCAGGAAGTCCTTTACACCTTCCCCTACTCAAAGCCATCCCCTCCACGAGGCCCTCTCACTCATCAGCTCTATCCCTGCCCCTTATCTTCTTCCAAAACCTAATCACCCCCTTGACACTGGGCACATCATCCATACATACTCTTTGGACACTTGAGAAATCCTCGTCTCAATCCAACCAGCCACCAACTCTCAGTTCTGGCCTCCACGTGGCTCTTACCTGGTTACTATGACCCTAGCTGACCGTCCTGCTTCATCTCACACCACTCACTTTTGACCTAAAGTTCAAGTTCTCTTCCTTTCTTAATACTTTTTAATGTCTCTTTGTTTCCTGTAGCATAAAAACTACCTGATTTCTGACCATGTTCACCTTATAGTTTAATCATGCCAACTACATGCAATTTCCAAAATTCAGTAAGCTGTTTTCACCTATCGTTCTATTTATACTGCTCTCAGGCCGGAATCTACCTGTACCCTCTGTAGATGCAGGGGTTCGCCCCTACTCTCAACACCTGTGAGGATAAGATCCAGCTAAGGTGCCCTTACTTTTATGAAACCTTCTTCAGTGGCCACTGGGACTTCTGTACGCGCTCATCACTGGAGCCCACCTGGTACCTCCCTCCTTCAGGAGCAAATACACTTCGGGATCATTAAAGAGCTATGTCCAAATGCAGAGGCCTGACCCTAACCACACTAAGCATACCAAACCAGACCAGGGCCCAAGCACATATACCTCGAAAAAGCTCCCAGGCAATTAGATCACGTGCCCCATCTCTAGGTAAAAACCACGGACAGATCTGCTTAAGGAAAGAAATTCCTATTAAATATGTCCAGTTCTTCAAATTGTTTCTGGCCAGTAGGGAAACAATAAATGTTATGGAATGTTAAGTAAGTCTTACAAATTACGGTGACTTTTACTCACCAAAAATTACCCAATGGAAGAAAATGAACCATAACATACCATCTCTAGGCATTCCAATTTAAAATTCTTATACTTGTTAGTGGGTGGGGGAAGGGAGGGAGGAGAGACAGATAAGAAATGACCTGAGCCACCATTTTCTCTGATAATTGAGAATAAAGCATCATTCTATATGTTCCATCGCTGAAACCAAGGATAAATGTTTCTGATTTCAGTTTCAAGGTTCTCTATGGTTATGAGTCAGACTCTACATAGCACTTGCTTCTTTGTAACAGTGAGTGAAACTCATACCACCTTCTTCGTAGGCTTGTGTGTAGCCAGACCTGAGCCACCTGTGGAGCAGTTCTGATATGGCTGAAGCTTGGGCAGTGCACAAAGAAAAGGAATTACCACTACATCAAATCTAATTTAATAAATACTTTCTGCTACCTTCGGGGCCAGACACTAGCTCTGTGCATGAAGCAGGCACAGTGGTGCCCTCATGGGGCTGAGAAACACACTCACTGCAGCAAAAGTACATTAATAATGTCACTTGAACTTACAGTCAATAAAATTGAAGCTGCCCAATGTTTTTACCTGTATTCCACCATAACCTCTAAGTCAGATTAATAAGCTTATTAAACAGTTTTAAAAGAATACTAAAGCTCTAGCTGGTTTGGCTCAGTGGATAGAGTGACAACCTGTGGACTGAAGGGTCTTGGATTTGACTCCTGGTCAGGGCACATGCAGGTTGTGAGCTTGATCCCCAGTGGGGGGCATGCAGGAGGTAACCAAACAATGATTCTCTCTCATCACTGATGTTTCTATCTCTTCCTCCCTCTCCCTTCCTCTCTGAAGTCAATAAAAATATATTTAAAAAAAGAATACCAGGGCATTTCCTGGTTTGAAGCAACATTATAGAAAGTTTTTTTCTTTAAAAACTAAATAATATGTGAACAGGTTTTTAAAAACCCAGTGCCACTCACCTATTACACAGGCGTCTGAAGTATTTTGCCCAAGGACGTAACGAAGGCAGAAGAGATTCCATTCTACATTCTAGTCAGAAATCAAACTGACAAAACTTCCGAGATGCAGCTGGAGTCTGTATCACTGAGGCGCCTTTTCTTCCAGTTGCAGCATAAAAGCAAGGAGCAAAGAGGAAAAATAATGCAGCAAAGACACCCAGCCAACTTTTCTATTCTTTTCCTCATTCAGATAGGCAAACCTAGCACCAAGTTAAAAAGAAAAAAATCTAAGAGGAACTTTATTTTTATTTTTAATTAAAAAATTCTTAACTAACACAGCTCCAAGTTTTACTCTGGGAAAAAAACCAACAACCTAGAAAAATATAGGATGGAAAATGACAGTAGAAAAGAATGACACCTTGTTCAAGAGTCAGTAAATCAATATGCAAGTCAGAGACTAAAGTTCTGTTTCTGACCCTCAAGTACAAACTCTTGTGCTGATGAGAGATACAAACATAATTCAAAGCATTAAAAGTAAATCCTGCAGGCCTTTCTCTGGAGTGAAACTCTTTTAGCCTCGGAAGTGAACTTGTGCCTTGACAGCACACGTGTCTAAGTCTCATTAGTGTTGCATGAGGAAATGCAATCAAACACGCTCTGTGGGCCACACACGCTGTAATGCAATGAAGCTAGGCCATTTCTTAAAAACCCAAAGGCCCAATCAGATGATGTGAATTAAGTGTACACAGAAATCAGTCAATACCCAAAGCTCCCGGTAGCATGCCTGCCGGCACTGTCTTAGAGCAGAAGAATGCCACAGGAAAGGCACAGGGCCCTCCCACATCAGACTGAAAGTATGGACAAATCATCCCTGGTAAGTGGACTCTTTTGTGAGCAAGAGATTATCAAACTCAATTACATTCTGAAAATAACGTGTTAAGCTTTTCTATTGGCCAGAAATACTCAGGTTCATTTTGCATTTGTGCTCTGCTATGAACATTCTTTGGTTTGGAGTTTGAGAAAAGTAGAAAACCAGATCTAATAAAAGCTAACTTAACTACACAATTTTACAGTACATAGACAACAATCCAATTTGTGCTCTTAAATAATCAACATTGGAGTTTATTGTGGTGCTGGGTCCTCTTCAGTGAGAAAAAAAAATGATCACTGACAACAGATTTGGGGATCTTAGACCCTCTCAAAAGTTCGTATTAGTTCTTCCCACAGGGGCTTCTTCCACATGCAAAACTGCAGGAATACGTTTGGACAGCACTTTGGACAAGCACACTGCAATTCCCTGGGAGGAGGCAGCAGGGACAGCTGTTTGGTGGGCACATTCTAGAAAGAAAAACATCTGTGCTTCTTTCTCCTCATTTGCAAAGACAGAACACATGAAACCTGGACTGCGGGTGCTAAATATACTCGCCAGAGGCCTGGTCAGACAGCCCTAACAGCAAACAGGGTGGCCTTCATTTGCAAGAAGCTTCTAAAGAGGCCTGTTACAAGATAAACAATAAGAAACATATTTAAAAACATGGGAAGAACCGCCCACATTTAGAAAAGAAATATATTGATTTAAATAACTGACATATACAGGAAAAACAGGAAAAATATTCTTATACCATATCTGTTTTCTCTTAATTCTTAATAGAATACAGGTTAATTTAATAACCTTACACTATGCACTGTCAAGCCCATCCGTAGCACCATATACTCAGTGACGACAAAAATGGTGTTTCCACCAACTTTGCAAAACCTAATACCTTAACTTAAGCAGGAAACATACCCTTAATTAGACCAACAAGCTCAGGCTGCCAAACCAGAATTTCCAAGAAGTATGACCTTTTTAATGAAAAAATATCTTTTCCTAGTACCCAATTCAAGAGACATAAAAGAAAATCAAATAAAAAATTTCCCACTAATATACTGAAACTGCCTCCCTATTTCTCTCTATACTCAGCGAAATATTGATAAATATTGAACTAAATTTACTAAAGTACAAATGAATCCAAGATTAGTCCTTAAGCCGAAATGAAAACCTCATCGTCCAATCATGGGGTTTTCTTCTCATCTCTCTCTCTCTCTCTTTCTCTCTCTCTCTCTGTCTCCTTCCCTCCCTCCCTCTCTCTCTCTTCCTCTCCTCTCCCTCCCCCTCCGCCTCTCTCTCTACCCCTCTCTCTGGTCACACACACACACACACACACACACACACACACACACACAATCTCACTATTCCTAGCTGAAACTGTTGTTAAATCTTGAGCGATCTCTTGAGAAACACATTTTGAAATGACTAATATATGAATTTGCTTTTAGAATCCTAGTCAATTAAACTGAAGTCTGTATAAACGTATTGTTTTTAAAAAACATATTTTTATTGATTTTTTTTTGAGAGGACAGGAAAGTGAGAGATAGAAAGACCAATGAGAGAGAACATCTATTTGGCTGCCTCCTGCACACCGCTCATTGGAGACTGAGCCCACAACTGGAATCAAACCAGCAATGTCTTGGTGCATACGTTGACGTTTAACCACTGAGTAATACTAGCTGGGCAAGCATATTCAGTTTTAATCTAGCCTGAACCAAATCTAATTAGGAAAGATAACAAAATTTGAAGAAATCAAATAATTCACAATAAAGAAAAAGGGTGTTATTAAAATATATTTTTAAAATAATGCCCAGGACACCAGAAGAGTGACTCGAGTAATATATTCCAGGTCCTCAGATGTCTTCTGTTTATCATATTGTTAAAAACCATTTTTTAGAGTTGGTTTGATTGACTGTTGATTAAAAACAGGCTTCCAGATGCACTGACGATCTCTATGCCAAGGTCTCAGCCAAGGTCCTTAACATGGTAACTGCCCCACTATCCCACCAAAAGCACACATTTCCCAATTTCTTCATCCTTGTGTGTTTGGTAACCTTTCAGACTTGAAGAGGTTTCTGTCTTTACAGCTGAGGCTTTTACCTGGGTTCACGTTTATATTCCCAAAGTGAACTGCCTCTTCATCCACTTTGACCATCTTTCTGTTGGGTCATTTGTCATTTATTACTGATGTTTAAGAATACTTAATATATTAAGAATAAACTTAACTCTATTAGTCATATATTTTCTCCCATCTCTATTATAAAAACCCGTGGTCATCACGCCCAAAGACCAGAAGGCACCTGATGAACGTCATATGATTTCTTCATGGGAACAAGTAAGTGTTGCTCAGTTCAATTCTCATCTTCCAAGGAAGGTCAATTTCCTGAGAAGGAAAGGTTAGGGCAGGGAACTATTCTTATCTCCATTTACAAATGTCTTCAAGGTGGGCGGGGCTGCCAGCTTGGGTGGGCGGGGACTTGACACTGGGTGGGGAGGGAGGCACAGGCTCTGGGTCCCACACGATTTCGCGTGGTGAGCCTCTAGTACCCTATCTAATAAAAGAGTAATTTGCAGATTGACCATCACTCCAACACACAAGAGGGCTGCCCCCATGTGGTCAAAGATCCTGCCCCCATGTGGACACAAGATGGTCACCACAAGATGGCCAGCAGGGGAGGACAGTGGGAGGGTTCCAGGCCTGCAAGGGAGGGCAGTTGGGGGCAATCAAGTCTGCAGGGAAGAGCAGTTAGGGGTGACCAGGCCAGTAGAGAAGGGAAGTTGGGGGCAAACAGACTGGCAGGGGAACAGTTAGACATCAATTAGGCTGGCAGGGTAGTGGTTAGGGGGTGATCATGCTGGCAGGCAGAAGCAGTTAGGGGCAATCAGGGAGACAGGTAGGAGAGCAGTTTGGAGCTAGCAGTTCTGAATTATGAGAAGGATGTTTGACTGACTGTTTAGGGCAGATCCTACCGGGCCTAAACGGGCAGTCAGACATCCCTTGAGGGGTCCCAGATTGGAGAGGCTGCAGGCTGGGCTGAGGGACACCCCTCCCATACTACCCCCATGCTTGAATTTCGTGCACCGTGCCTCTAGTATTATATAACTTTACTTGTAGCATCTTTGGCAGGTACAACCTTAAATATTTTACATAATTAAATCTACCCATCTTTTCCTTTTATGGAGTTGAATATTGTGCCAAAAGCCTTTCCATCCCTAAAACAAAATAAAAATTATTCCCCGTGTCCAAGTACTTTTCTGAGTGTTACTCTAAACATTCAAATCTTTTATCTCTCTGGAATTCATTTCTGTATCTTATTTAAGGTATGACCCAGACACATCCCCTCCCCCCCGCCCCGCAAAAAAACAAAACAAAATGAACAGCCAACTTCCTACCTCCACCTGGTCCCTCTACCTAAAGCAATTTAAACCACTGTAGGTTCCTAAACTCTGCTTAATGCTGACAGGGAACTTTCATGTCTACATTAAAGTGATCACTTTTCAAAGCACATTGCTGTTCAAGGGCTCAGTATTCTGCTTCTAGTATTCTGCTCTCAGGTGCCACCTGAGTAGCCACCAATATCCCTCAACACCTGCTAGAATGACAACAATGGGGAAGGGAGGGTGGGAGTATCAAATTTGACTGCAATGCCAAAATACAACCAGTAGCCACTGAGCAGTTTGCTGTGTGTACACACACCCATACACTTGAGGTATGTGCTTCGATTACCACCTGAGTTGCTGCCGAGGGACAGCCCTGTCCAGTGTGTTCTTGACTCTAGCAAAGCCCTGGAAAACATGTTTACATTAGGAGCCAACGCTGCCTAACAACATGGCAGACGCCAACGTGGCGATGGGGAGCTGAGAGTCACAAATAGTCCAAAGGATGAATATCAACTTAGCCCCTTATTTAAATGCCATTTAAGTGGACTATTTATCCTGTGTTGTCCTTCTGTCAGGGGCAAACAATGCTTTTAGAGGACAGCACCTGGGCTGAAAACAGGAAAGGGTAGTCCAGAGAAGAAAATGTTCAAGATGTGTCCAGGACTGCTCACCCTAGCAGCAGAGAAGGTATGTCCGGCCATTAGCATAACTAATGAATTTCTTTGGCCTTGATCAAGGAAGTTCTGAAAGCATGGTAGGTACTGACAAGTGGCAAGAACTCTACCCACTTTGCACTTGCATTTTCCATAACAGGTATACAGGTTAATGCAAGCAGGCATTGTTTCTATGTCCTGTTCTCAGCACGTATGGAACGAAATCAAGTTTCTGAGAACCAAGCCTGCCCTGAGCTGCCAAGGTAGTGGTACTTTTCAGGTGCCACCTGAGTCGCCACCCATCTCCCTGAACAACAAAACCATCTTCTTTACCTTCTATGACAACTACCAACAAATATAATTTCAAAGCCAGTGCAGCCCAATCTTTATTATTATGAAAAAACTTAATAGCCTATACCAGTGGTCGGCAAACTGTGGCTCGCAAGCCACATGCGGCTCTTTGGTCCCTTGAGTGTGACTCTTCCACAAAATACCATGGTCTGGGCAAATCTATTTTGAAGAAGTGTCATTAGAAGAAGTTTAAGTTTAAAAAATTTGGCTCTCAAAAGTAATTTCAATCATTGTACTTTGATATGTGGCTCTGTTGACCGATGAGTTTGCTGACCACTGGCCTACACTGAGCCAGCAAGCCCTGTCCACTAGTGTGGACACAGCAGATGTACTTCCTGTCCTCGAGGAGTTTACAATCCATAAAAAGTTGGGAAAGAATGTTTATGGAAGCGCACTTAAAGGATACGCAGTATCTCCATGTTTCAGATTTCTCCAAAATCTTTTCCCCTTTGCAGGCAGACTGTTCCGAATGACGCTCCCCTCCTCCCCTCATGAGGCCGTGAGGAAAGGAGCTGGTGCGTCCATAGCATCACTGCTGTGAGGACACCGTTTCCTCCTTCACACGGGGCCCTGTTTCCAAGACCTCCAAGGAGAAATTTCCTTCTGATCTTAAAATCAGAAATGTGCTTTTCGTCAAATAAGTTTTCTGGCTTCCAAATGGTATGCCATACCTTGACTAGGCTTCTCTTTTGCACCATCTACTATGGAACTTAGAGACATATTTGTGCCCCACTGAGAACAAATATTAGAGATCTGTATCAGGCTTTTATTTTGTTTTACATATTTCTTTTGCATTTCTTGCTATAGTTTATGAATCTTTATAAACCACCTTAAATTTGAGAGGAAATGAAACAAATGAGTAAAGTTTGCCTTAATGCATTATAAGAAAATTTTTTTTTAATTTAAGGAGTCAGAAAAAGAGAAGTCAAGGGAGAGAAAGGATTTCAAGAATCTGATGTATGAATTTAAAATATAAAAACTCAACTCTCAATGGACTGGGGAAACAGAAAAGGGAAATGAAGAAGTAAGAGCACAGAACTTCCCAAGCAATTTGTATTTATTTATAGAAATTAGATAAATGTTAGTAGAAAAATGACTTTGTTTAAACTTAAACTTATTATATGGTTTAAGTCAGCGGTCGCCAACCAGTGCTCTGCAGACCACTGATGGTAAGCGATGTCAGAAAGGTTGGCAACCGCCGGTTTAAGTCATATCAAATATTTAGAAATACTTATTATCCCACTCAAAATGATAAAAATAAGTCACAGTTAATAAAGAAAACAAAAATTGCTTCATAAAATGGAAAAACAAACAGGTTGTTATTAACCTGTTTCTTATCTGAGCTCCCTCCGCCCCCATATTAAGGAAAACCCTACACTTGGCAGCATGAGTCCAATGCCCTCTAGCTCTCTGGATGGGCTGGTCTAGGTGATGTTTCAACCCCACAACCGGGACAGCCAAATCGTGCTGTTGCTAGACAGCCTCTCACCTTCAAAGTTGCTGTCATCTTTCCTAGACACCAAGGACTTGCAGTGATGCTACTGTTGTATGTCCACTCTGGTTCACACTGTTGAGCCACCTCCACTCAAAATTATCAGCTCCCAAATGTCTTTCTCCCCATGCCCCAGAGAGCCCCAAGCTTGCTGGGAGCTTAGACCAGTTCCAGGCAGCAACGAGGAGATTTGGGTTGAGTTCTGTCAGTTCCAAGTCCATAGGTGGGAAATATACTCCAGCCTTAGCCATTTGACTCAGTGAATCGAGTGTCGGCCTGTGGACCAAAGGGTTCCATTCTGGGGGCACATATGTCAGTTGCAGGCTCCTCTCAGGCCCGGGCTCTGGTCAGGGCCTGTGCAGGAGGCAACCCATCATGTTTCTCTCACATTGGTATTTCTGTCTTTCCCTCTCTCTTCCACTCTCTCTAAAATCAATGGAAAAATATCCTCCAGTGAAGATTTAAAAAAAGAAAGAAAAAAAAATACGTTCCAGATCATCCAACACACCTTCCAATCCCTCTTCTCCCACATATCGAATTAAAAATTAAAATGTCTTGCCATAGCCAGTTTGGCTCAATGGATAGAGCGTCAGCCTGTGGGACTGAAGAGTCCCAGGTTTGATTCTGGTCAAGAGCACATCCCTAGCCATAGCCTGTTTGGCTCAGTGGACAGAGCGTTGGCCTGCGAACTGAGGGGTCCCGGATTCGATTCTGGCCAGCGGCACATGCCCTGACTGCGGTTTATCCCCACTAGGGGGCATCAGGAGACGGCCAATCAGTGATTCTCTCTCATCATTGCTGTTTCTAACTCTCCCTCTCCTTCCTCTCTGAAATCAATAAAGAAACATACTTAAAAAAAAAAAAATCACATCCTTAGGTCGCAGGCTCTATCCCTGTCCTGCTGAGGGCGTGTGTGGGAGGCAACCAATCTGTGTGTCTCTCTCACATCAATGTTTCTGTCTGTCTTTCCTGCTCCCCTTCCTCTCTCTCTAAAAATCAATGAAAAAGTGTCAGGTGAAGATTCACACACACACACACACACACACAAAGTAAAATGTCTTAAGTGCAGGCAGAGTAAAAAATTAAGTGCACTTAGTTCTCCTCTGCTAAAAACAACATTTTTGTGCAAAGATGAGATTTGGTTCCACTCTCCATGACCATAGTGCCACAGCTCACCTGTTCCCACCCCAAATCTCCAATCCCCTCCCTATGAATGAGCAGCCAACAGATGGCTACAAGTAAAGCATCTGACTCCCAAAGGAGTAGGTACATGTCGCAACTATGGTTACCATGCAGGGTCAATGAGAGATCATTCAGACTAAGTGATGTTTTTCTGATCCTATTTTATTCCTTCAAAAACGTACCATTTCTTTTAGACTGTTAGTCTGCACACCAGTTGGTTCCAAATAAGCAAGACTTGGCTGTGGGTGAAGTTCTGCTAAGTGGATGGGAAGTGAGGTACAGATTCAGGGGAAGGAGAGCAAATGTGTACAGTCCCAGGGAAGAGAACTTTGGCACCTAGGTGACGCCATAAAGACAAGCACTGTGCCCGTTCCAATCACACACTCAGAACACACAATAGCAGGGCTCTGCAAACTGTAGGCATTCAATTAATATTTGCTATGAATAAGCTTACTAACTGAAACAGATTATCCAGTAAAATACTAAAAAGAGCTAAAGAACAAGCCGCTACCAGGAGGTAGCGGCAAGGCCAGGTCTGTCTGGCTCTGGAGTGGTGTTCTTCCCCTTCTCATCGGGAGACAGGCTCGCTGAGGTCTCATGTATAGAGGACCCCAAATCATAAGAAAAACATGCTCCATCTCCCTGGAAGATCAATTTTACTCAGAGTTTAATTATTTTCAATATTTGGTATATTAAACAAATACCAATATATTATGAAAGAGAATAAAGACTTCATAGTCATTTTCAATTACATGAGCCATCATTTTTTTCATTCTGCAATGGCTCCTGGCTCTCAGGGACATAGTGCACTCTCCTTCTAGAGGTCTATGGATGGAAGAAAATCTGAGACTCAAACATCTCTCTATAAATACTTGTTGAGCACCACACTAGCAAGCATGTGTTAAATGCCAGGAATACAATGTAGTCCTGACCTCAAAGACCTTAAGCTATTCTTAAAAAAGAAACAAGTTAGCCAATAAGTAAGAGTTAAAATAGATGCCTGCAGAAGGCCCAAAGAAACAGAGGAGCCTGTGGGGAATGCTGAAAAATTCCCAGGGGGGCCCAGGCGCTACTCCCATCCCTGAACTGCTTCTGGAAAACCATACAGGAATTAATAATATGGGAGAGCTGAGGGGAAGTTAGTCATAGAAAGGGAATAGTGTTTAATAAGTTGTAAATTTTCGAAAACAAAACAAAATGGTATTCTGAAAGGGCCAGAACTAGTGCAACACAACAAGAGAAAGAAATCATATACACTGGAAATATATGCAGAAAAAGAGATAAAAATTCATAAGATGCCCAACTTACAGTGCAAATATGAAAATGAAAACAATGAGATATATGTTATCTATCAACATGGCAAAAATTTAAACCAATCTATTAAATATCCCAGATAAAATCTGTACATAGATTAAAAAATATATAATGATACCTCTCTCAAAGGCAATCTGGCCATATACACAAAATTCAAATGTTGACGGATACTTATAACTATGGGGGAAAAATCTAACAAAGATCAAAAGAAATTAAGTAATTAGGTTGGCCCATCAATACAATAAAATACTGTGAACCATTATAAAGGATGAGGTAAGGTATGGAAGGTTGGGAAAGACTGGTAAAAAGGACAAGTTAGGCTAGTTTTTGAAGAACTGAAACCAGCAGACATGTCAATATATTCCAGTCTTATAGGACAAGACAAAGTGACAATGCCCCTCTGCTGCCCTCATTGATGAACCTGAGAATCACCAGTGATCAGCTATGGCCACCCTAATAATTCCACAAATACTTTACCGTTATTTATGCCAGTTGTTATTCAACTAAATAAAGGTCTGAGATCTTTTAGAAAGCCAGCCTTAAAATTACCCAGAGATTATACCCAGGAAATAAAAAGGATTGTTTAATTACTTGATTAAATTCTAAAGAATAAGGAGCCATGCAAAAAAGATACAAAGGGAGTGGGAGCAAGTTATTGAGCAAGCTGTACACTATGCATCCCTCTAAATTGTGTGCACGTTCAGAGGCATGTGGGATGGACGTGTGTGCGGTGCACCGAAGGTGTGTGTTTGCATACGCAGGAATGCATTCCAGGAAAGGACTGGGAAACAGAGCCAGCAGCACACCGCTCCTCACAGCAGTGTGCAGTTATATGGTGAAGATGTGGTTGCAGCAGCTGGGGCTGGAATGGCTTCGACATGCGTCTAATCCCCTGAAATCACACCACTTCTTCCAGCAATACTTGAAATGGTTCGTTCATCTTCTCAGCTAGGGTGAAGTTTACTATATCTCCCCCAACTGATTTTTCACCAGTTCCTCCTAACAGTGATTGGCACTCCAGTGTACAGACATCACAGTCCACCAGAACAGCATTTTTGCTGACTGCTTAAGGAAGGGTGCGGGTGGAGGGTGTTCAGCAAGGTAGTGTAAAGAAAAATATTTTAGGCACAGATCACATAGCAACTTAAGATGATTTGGGGTGTGATTAAACAGGCTGTTAGGGCTGGGAACACCAGTACTATGAATGACTTCTTATCAGAACAGAATCAACTGTCATGTGCCTCAACTGAAAGCTACACACTCATTTAATAATAGCTTAGTAAGGAGAAGGAATGGAAAAGAACCATGGTATCTGTCTGTACACCAATTTTAAGTCACAACTCATTTGAGAAACATTAAAATATTTTAAACACGTTAATCAAAATAATATGTAACCACAGTAAGGCCTAATTTTCTTTCTAGCCAATTGGGTCACGAAAAAATAAGGTGCCCCAAATGAAAATGATCTGGATATTAACATCTGCAAATACCTTCAGTTTAAAATACAATAATCAGAGAAGTCCAAAAGTCTCAGGATTTAAGGTTACCACGAACAGCAATCTGCATACAAACAGCTTCAAAATATGTTCGCAATCAACACCTGGAGATGGCGGAAAGCTAGGCTAGCGTTAGCTCTGTAAGCCAGTGTCCATCTCTCCAAATTGCAGACCAAAAGGAGTGTGTAACTATTCTGAACCACATGATCTGGACCTGGGAATCATGTAAGAGCACAAAGGACAAACTCAGAAACAGCTGTTGCTAAATACTTGTTCAACTGACTTGAAGTAGCAATTAGAGGTTCCATGACCAAAACAGGTCTGAGACTCGGGTGTGCACTCAGCCTGTTTACAGGACAGTTTTCTCACCTGAAAGGTGAGAGTGACAGCTGTACACACCTTATGAGGTCATGTGAGAATTAGTATGAAAATTCTGTAAAGTGTTTAGTACAGTAACTGGACAAAGACTTAGTAAATGTTGTTTATTCTCATTAAAAATACATTGGTAGGAAGGTGTGTGTGGAATCTCCTCCAAAATTTGCCTGTGTATTTGGCCACTAAAAAGGACAAAGTCTTGAAAATCATCTTCAACTCTTCAGCTAAATCCGGCTCTTACAGGACCAGCCAAGCCAAGCTTCAGTTCCTTGAAAGTACTGTTTTCACTAGTTTTCAGAATTATGTATGTATCGTACCTTGCCAAGAACACTTTCAGCCCCACTCCCTACTCCCAGCCATGGGCAATTGACTTGCAGCATCCTTCACATTTCTGTACACACCACTTCCTCCAGAGCCCTTCTCAAACCTCCTGTGAATTTGGAAGAACCAGTCTGGATGGTTAATTACAATCCAGTTCATGCTCCCATTGAGAACTACTACAGTTTCTGATAAGCTTACTGTCCTTGTTCATTCACATTCTAATAAGATGTTTCTAGTTTAAAATCTAAATAACATCTTTCCAGAGTCAGCTCTGTTGCTAAGATAAGATCAAGCCTATTGTGCTTTATATCCTACCTAATAAAAGAGTAATATGCAAATCAAGCCATGCCCACAAGCCACGCACACCAGCCAATCAGGAGCAAATAAACCCCAACCAAGATGGCTGTGGCCACTGAGAGCAGGAGGGAGGCTTGGTTTTTCCCAGCAATGGAGAAAGCCAAGCTTTCTGCCTGCCCTTGCCAGCCTATGCCTCCACTCAATGCTACAAAGTTTCAATTAGAGAAAATACATAAATCCAACAGAAATGGCAGCAGCCACAGAGCTGGAGAGAGCAGAGACTACAGTTGCCCAGGTGATGGAGGAGGCCAAGCTTCGGCAGCCCTACCGCCCAAGCCTCCACTCTAGGCTACAAAGTTTAAATTATAGAATTTAAATAAACCGAAACAGAAATGGCTGTCTCCACTGAGCGAGCAGAAGATTTGGCTCTGCTCCAGGCTACAAAGTTTCAATTGTAGAACATAAATTAATCCCAAATCCCAGGACCTCCACTTGGGTTGCTGGGGGGGTGGGGGGGAGGCGTGGCCAGCCTGCAAACCAACACAGGCTCCTTGCCCAGGCCACCCCACGCCCCAAGGGAAACCCAATCCTGATCCGGGACACCCTTCAAGGCAAACCAACTGGCCCCCACGCATGCACCAGGCCTCTAGCCTATCTAATAAAAGAGTAATTGACCATCACTCAACACACAAGAGGGCTGCCCCCATGTGGTCAAAGATGGCTGCCCCCATGTGGACACAAGATGGCCACCACAGATGGCCAGCAGGGGAGGGCCGTTTGGAGGTTCCAGGCCTGCAAGGGAGGGCAGTTGTGGGCAATCAGGCCAGCAGGGGAGGGCAGTAGGAAGGGAGCAGGCCTGCAAAGGAGGATAATTGGGAGCAATCAAGCCTGCAGGGGTGGGTAGTTAGGGATGACCAGGCCAGCAGAGGAGGGAAGTTGGGGGCAAACAGGCTGGCAGGGGAGCAGTTAGACATCAATCAGGCTGGCAGGGTAGTGGTTAGGGGATGATCAGGCTGGCAGGCAGAAGTAGTTAGGGGCAATCAGGGAGGCATGCAGGAGAGCAGTTTGGAGCCAGCAGTCCCGGATTGTGAGAGGGATCCCAGATTGGAGAGGGTGCAGGCTGGGCTGAAGGACACCCCCCACCCCCGTGCATGAATTTCATGCACCGGGCCTCTAGTCCAAAATAATAAGGGAGGAATATGCTAATTATTCATTACAACCAACCTCGTAAAGACTGGATCATGGATCAGCAGGAGGGTGGGGTGAGAGCTACAGGAGGGGGCAGGGCAGCAAGCTATGAGGGGGGTTGGAGGGGAAGCTACAGGAGGGCAGGGCAGCAGGTGGAGAGCTACTGGTGAGCTACTGTGCAGGAATTCATGCACAGGGCTACTGAATCTTAATATGTCTGTTAAAACGATATGAGATGAAAGCCAGCCTGCTCAAGGGAACTGCTGTTTACTGGTCTTCACCCAAGAGATGTTTTTGAAGAATTCCAGAGCTTAAAAAGAAAAAAGGATGAAAATAATCCCCAACTTATCAATGAGAACCCTCTGGGCAGAGAAGTTAAATGATTGTTCAGCTCAGAAAGCTAAACAGAGTTATAAACACAATAAGGAGTCAAGGTCCCGGTTCTGTTTCCTTCCACGATAGACTCATTTTTGTGCACTGAGAACCATTCAAGAAAGTTCAAGCAATAATCTTAAAATGCAACAAGTGCTCATTCAATGCTATCGGGCAACTTGCAAAGCTTTTAAACTATGGGTGTCTACTGTAGGAGAAAAGGGGGAAGGCCTGGTCCTTTGCATGTTGAAAAAGTTGTATGGGTGCCCTGGCTGGGTAGCTTCAGTTGGTTAGAGTTGTCCTGATATGCCAAAGTTTTGGGGTCAATCCTCAGTCATGGCACATATAAGAATCTACCAATGAGTGCATAAATAAGTGAAACAAATGGACACACACATCTCTCTCCCCCCCCCCCACTTCCTCCCTCCCTTTTTTAAAATCCAATTTAAAAAAAAGTTCCATGGGTGATTCTTATCCCAGCAAAGGTCAAGAACACCTAGTTTAACCAATCAGCATTGTTTGCTAAATATCTACTCTGTCTCCAGCAATGTGTTTCTGAGACATGAATTACTTATATAAACTAAATTAGAAAAATAGTAAGACTGAATATAATGAAGTGCTGAATTTGCTAAATTCAGAGCAAGTAGCACAAGAGCACAGGCTTGGATGAGCTATTTGTGGAGCAAGAATAACGGACAGGCTGTTTTCACATAGTGCAGCGTAGAGTCCTAAGGATCCAGGAACAAAGTAGCAGAGTGCACTTTCCCCCCTGGCCCTGCCCCCACTTTCAATGGCAACAGTTGCATGCTTACCTTTCATACAGGAAGCTTCAGCTTTAAATTCATTTAAAAAACAATTCTGATGGCTTTTAAGAGTTTTAACTCTCTTATTTACAAATGCAAAAGAAAAAGAAAAAAAATTCAGTGGTGAAGTAACTTGTCCCAAAGTCACAAAGCTAACCAGTGGTCACCAACCTTTTGGACCTCACGGGCCACCAGTGTCCACGAACCACCGGTTGGCAACAGCTGGTCTAGAACCCAGGTTTAGCTCCCGAGCTCTCTGCACATACACCACACCTACCACATCTTTCCAAGGGAAGGACCATGTGAGCTTCTTAAAAAGGTTCTCACAGAGCACCCCAAACACCAACCTGACCAGAACCCATGGTTTGTTTCATGTCCTGTGTCTCAAACCTGGATGGGACTGTGGAGGGGGAGAAGGAAGAGGAGCCCAAACAAGCAGCAGAATAAAACATAGCTACCCTCCCAGGACAGCTCTTGAACAGAGTTTTAAGATTTTTAAAAAAATATATTTTATTGATTTTTTACAGAGCAGAAGGGAGAGGGATAGAAAGTCAGAAACATCGATGAGAAACATCGATCAGCTGCCTCTTGCACGCCCCACACTGGGGATGTGCCCGCAGCCAAGGTACATGCCCTTGACCGGAATAGAACCCAGGACCTTTCAGTCCGCAGTCCAACGCTCTATCCACTGAGCCAAACCGGTTTCGGCAGTTTTAAGATTTTTTAAAAATTAAAATCTGATCAAAGAAACGCCGTGTTTGTGATGGGCCTGTAAAGGGACTTCCTGGTGGAATTGTTCAGTCATGCTCTTCAAGGAAGTAGAAAAGGTAATAATGCATAGGCAGACGTGGGAATGTGGCATTCAGCAGAAGGGCCTGAGATCAAGGGTCAGTTTTGTTGGCTACAATGCAGCAACTCCGCTGTAGTATTTCCAAGGACCATAGGGGAGTAGCTCCCTCTCCCAGAGTGTGGGCCACATCTAGAAATGGACGCCCTGGCATCGCTGGAGAGCCAGAGCTCCTCTCTCCAGCAGCACATCTAACTCTTGTGCCCGTGTAAGCAAAACTACACGGGACTTTAAAATGCTTTTGCTCTGCATCTGTTACTCCCACAGCATCCTCTGACACTGGTATTATCACCATCTCTCTGCTGAGAGACAACCACAGAAGTCAGTGTCAAGGCAAAATGAGATGTCTAGAATTTAGTGTTCAGACTCAATGCTCAGTCCACACACAGTGACTTGAGCACAAACCTCAATCCTCACATTTCTATGTTGATCACACAGCGAATGTATAATCTAATAGGACCCACCAAATCATGTCTGAAATGACATGTTTATCACTGAGTTCACTGCCTATTCCCCAAATGGCTCCATCCTCCACTTCCCTACTTCCGTTCATGTAAACTCAAAATCTTGTTTCCCCTTTGACTCTAATTATCTGCTAAACACTTTAAATTAAAGACTTTGATCATAGCTCAAGAATAAAAAAATTCAATGACTCTCTACTGCCTAGCACCGTGGTCGGCAAACTGCGGCTCTCAAGCCACATGCAGCTCTTTGGCCCGTTGAGTGTGGCTCTTCCACAAAATACCATGGTCTGGGTGAGTCTTTTTTGAAGAAGTGGCATTAGAAGTTGTTTAAGTTTTAAAAAGTTGGCTCTCAAAAGAAATTTCAATCGTTGTACCGTTGATATGTGGCTCTGTTGACTAATGAGTTTGCCAACCACTGGCCTAGCAAATGAAATCCAAACTCCTTCACCAGCAGCACAGCACGGGAGGCCTCCTAACAGTCACAGCCTAGTTTCCACCAGTCTCCAGAACACAGCCTAGGTCATCACTAACCTGCAAGTGTTGGCTATTCCCCAAGCACACTCAATGCTTACTAAGCATGTGACCTTGGGAAAGTCACTTAATCAGGACTTTCTTTTTCTCAACTATAAAATGGGTATAATAATACTTGCCTGAAAGGACTAACAGAAGTAATAAAAATGAGAATGCTACTATAAATTTTAAGGTACTATAAAAACACTGACATTATCATTATGTCACAGTTATAATTTTATACCTGCCTTGCTACAGAAAGGATATAAAGTAGGTCACATAAAACACAAGATAACAAGAGTTTAAAGTGGAAACAATAAAAGAAATACCAAATAAAATGGGATAGGGAATGAGGCTAAGAAAAATGCATACCACAATTGCCTATGTGATCTTTCAGGTTAATGATTTGGCCCGAATACTGTAATTTGACTTGGAAAGAAAACTAAGTCAAGCAAACAGTGCCCAGAAAACTGAAAACAAAACAACTGGTCAGAAATAAACTAGTTCCTACTATAAGACCCAGCAAAATTTTCTCCTACAGGTTCTTATTTTGTGATGTAAATGCACAGCATCCTCAACATCTTCATCCTGGGTGATCTATTTCATTACATCATATCAGATCGAAAGCCTCTTGAGGTCAGGTAATTGTCTTATTATGTCTGTATCTCTAACAGCACTGAAAACAATTAGTCTACAAACAACACATCTCATTTAAAAAATTTTTTTTATTGATTTCTATTCTGATCCTTATTATCTGTTACATATTTTAATATGTAATTACAAACACTGTCTTTCAATCTTCCCTGCTAAGTGAAGACATCAACTGTCCCACAGCAGAGCCTTATAGTTCCTTGCTGTTCCCAAAGACAACCAGCACAAGAGCAGGTATATAACAGACACTTTGTGTAAGCAAAGAACTGTTCAAATAACTATTTTTAAAAGACTGATTATAATATATTGATTTGCTGCAGTATGAATCAGCAAAAAGGGGGGCTTCCCCCCATTTAACAGACCATTAAAATAAGTGACTAAGGCAAGGAAACAGCTAAGTCACTTTTCTCTAAAAAGTATACTCACTTAGTAGATTATAAAGCCAATCAGTATAAACCCGTTACTTAAAGTGACCACCTGCCAAACACAACTGAGTTAACACACTCAACATAATGTTTATCATCTTTGATTGCAAAGCAAAATAAAAATAAGACCAACAATTTTTATTATTTTACTAATTTTACGTATTCATTATTGCTATAGTTCCAACATAAAAACCAACAAAGTGATGCAGCAGATGAGGAGATAAATCACATGACAAACTGTACTTAATATTGTAGGCTGAATAAAGCTACTATGATCAGTACTCATATTGAGCTTAGTTCTGTCCTTTTCACATTGTCTTTTTAAAAAATATATATATATATATTATGGCTCCTTTTCTGGATGAATACCCAGGTTCCTGGACAGTACTTAAAAAATAATCTGATAAATCAAGAGGCTTGCTGATTCTTCTTTTGCTCTTTACTAGTGCTGTCAGCAAAATCTAGGCAATACTGAAAACCTGAGTGTTTGTTTAACTGGAAAAAAATAAATTAAAAAGAAAAAAACAAAGAAATTATATCAGTCAATGAGTACAAACAAGTACCATATCAATACTCAATAAGTTAACTTCTTGTAGTTAAAACACACAGCTCTATAAACTACGCACATGGTACATAAAGAGCTTCTTCAATCAGAGATTCTGAAGCTCAAGACAATTCTCATTTCCAATTTGAAATATCCCGTAAATGGACCGGTTAAGTCAGGCCTTGGCTTTGCTCGTGCTATTTTTGGTCCCATTGCTATTACTGCTGAGTTTATAAGGGCTCACTGCCAGCTTAGATACAGTCAGAAAGATGTCAGTACAACATAAAACCGATTTGTTCCAAAGAAGAAATATAAATCTACAAAATTATCCAATTATCCTTATTCACAAAATGTCAATAATGTGCAAAAACATCCAGTAAAAGAAGATGGAGAAGGAAACTGCTATTCTGTGAACCCTAATTATTACCTTGTTCAACCTTGATTCCACTCTGAAAGATATTTATCTTATTTAAACAACACAAAAAGATAATAAGGGAGAATTCTGGCCCAAAGAATGTCCTTAAAAGGAAGAGGAGGAAAAACTTCATCCAGGAGGGATGCAAAAACTCAGAACTAGCCGATCCACAGGCGCAACCTACCGCCCAATATTAGATTTCCCTGGAGAAATACATAATAAGCATGTTTGCTCAGGCATTTAACATTAAAGGAGGCAACAGCAACAAGAACAGGGGTGATCAAAAAGGGGCATGTTTTGCCTGTGACTTGTTCTGATCTGTAAACAGTAATTATTTGAATAGTTCTAAATGTAATCACTTCCATTAGGAAAACACATCCCTGCTCAAATTGAGGTTCCACAGTCTTTATGAATTACAAAACTGTGTAACTGAACCAATAATGTTGTATAAAAGCAAATTAATGACAGTCACACAGCAGAGTTTTAAAAGAAAATTAATTTTAATAGTGGCCAAAAGAAGGTTAGTATGTGAAGACTGGGGCTGTGAGTTTTCAATATTACAGTAAATACAAAACAAAAATAACTGGTAACAATAAGGCAGTCATCACCACATAACATTAGAGTCTTTCTGCAACAAAGAAAATAGGTATTCATGAAGGTGAGTGACCAATTGAAAAAACACACAACTAAATTCAAGACCCAGTAATACAGATTTAAGAAACTTTAAATATTTCATTTTAAGTGGAAAACACTTATGAAAGATAGCATTTAAATGTTCAGTTCTGGGATTATGGAACCACCTGCTTAAGATATTAAAGGCTCCTTTAAACACATTTGATGGCTTGATAAGAGCAATTTAATTTAATTTAACATTCTCAGCCCTCCACTTATTTCGGAATCCACTGACCAGCTGGATAACAGCTTAACAATGACTTCAACCCAGGCAGCAGTGAGACATTTCATTTCTGTTGCGTTATACCGCCTATCAATTCAGAAATCAGTTAATTAAAAACAGCACAATATCACGCCATTTAAACCTGAATAGCAGTAGTTGTTTGTATTTCCCCTGACTACTGGGATTTCTTATGACAAAATCAAAGAAATTAAAAATTAGTTTGGGAAAGAGGTTAATAATTACTTGTACAAAAATAGCTTACAAGCAGACTGGTCCTTATAAAAATTAAAAGCATTTGGTCAGCTGTGACTTGAATTTTCAGGACCTAAATTCAAAAGAACCATTGTAATTAATATGTGGGGCAAGGTAAGAAGGAAGTGACAATGGGTTTTCTGAAAACTTGTGGGAAGCCACCTGATAGATGCAAAAGCAGACAGGCTCGGTACAACCTCTGGAGGCTCAAAAGTAATACTCCATCCAAAAAACTTGGCTCACACGTCAGAGTTAGGAATAAAGCAATACTACCACATTCCCAGGGCATTTTAATCCTCTAAAATAAACTAGTTGTGTTTTAAAAAATGTCTAACAGGACAATCTACTCAGATGTCAAAAAATATAAGTGAAATTTTACAAATTTTAAAAATCACTAATCAATCAAAATAAAATGCACAAACTTGTCCAGACTAAAACAAAACCAGAAGAGTTACGAATTATATTTTTAAAAACTGTTTGCAAAGCACATACTTTATTTTAAACACTGTAATTTCAACCTAAAAGAACAACTAGCCCTCATTCTCTTTAACTTCACTTTATTCGTGGAAATAAATACAAGGAACACACATGGTCTCTCCTTTAGTCTAGGCCTGTGATGGTGAACCTATGACACGCATGTCAGCACTGACACACATAGCCATTTTTGATGACACGGGGCCGCATGCGGCGGCATACAGAGTAGTATGTTTTTTTTTCTCGAAGTGACACACTACCCGAGTTATGCTCGTTTTTTGGCAAATTTTGACACACCAAGCTCAAAAGGTTGCCCATCACTGGTCTAGGCTGTGCTCTGATTAAATCAAGAAACAGCTTAGAGTGTGGGGGTCAGGAAGAAGCCATCTAAAATAAGCATGCACCTGGATCACTTCCAAGATGACTTATTTAAGACCTAAAGTCTCCATGTGAGAATTTGAGGAAATGAATTTTTACAATAGCATGGAAAGCCAACCAGAATATAAAAGGCCAGTTCATAATAGTCATCCTTTTCTGTATTACAGAAATTGTACCAGTGAAATTTTGTTTGTAAAATGCAATGTCCACTTTCTCCTCTTGGATAAAATAGCTACAGCCTTGGTGGTGGTTAAATTGCAGCTATAAAGGAAATTGTCCCGAGATAAATGGTTTCCCTATGAGAGGGTTTCGCTGCTACACTTCACCTCAGGACAATAAATCAAATTAACTGCACCTTGTCCTCTGTCCAGTGACATCATCAGTTTGACCATATCTTGAGAGTCCCATGAAAAAGCATATGCTACTTAAGGCACAAAATCATATTCCTGCTTTTTGTCCACCTGACCTCAAGCTTCAGATCTCTGAAACAGTCATTCACCTGAGCAGTCTTGTGGAAGCTACAGATTTTTTTTCCCTTGCTGCATTTCGGGGCCTGCCTGCTGGAGGTTAAAGAAGAAAAATGGTAAGAACTGGTTATTTGAAATTGGCTTGCTTTAGCCCATTAAATCTAGATTTTTGTTACAAACTTAAGATCAAAGTCTCACCAAATCTGTAGCTAGCAACTGACTCTAAAGGGCCTTAACATAACTTCAGAGGTTTAACACACCAGTATTTAACAACAATTCTAATACTTTCCTCTCCCAGCCTGAGAAAACACCCCGTGAAAAGCACAGACAGCATGATTTTAAAAACACACGACTATACAAAATAAAGGAAAAAATTTTCATCAAGGGAAAAACCAAAATTCAAAATTACTATTTCTCCTGCATAATTAAAATTAATATACCTTTCACTACCAACTGTCGTAAATCTACATAGAACAAAATTAATTCTGACAATTTTAAGAAGAGGGGGTGGGTGTGCTGGGAGGGAGGTAAGTTCAGAGATCAGAGTGTACACAATGATAGTGTTTATTCCTCCATTTTACTCATTTAATCATGACACAAACACTCAAAGAAAACAGAACCTCATTTCTGTTTTCGGGAGTGCTCCAATTAAAATAAGCAAGTCTGTGATGGTGACAGCACAAAATTAGCATCAGCCCCATTTTAAATTCCAATAAAGAGGTTGAAAAGGGAGCGCAGCCCTGAGAAGTTCTGAAAGTGCTGTAAATTAGGATTTATAAAATACTTAGCTGTTCCCCAACTGGGGAAAAAAAAAAAAAAAGACTGGTTTCAAAAGTCCTGCAGACCCACCTTTACAAAGCTAGCAAGTGTTTAATTTGGGGGTTGGAGCCAGAGAGCAAGGGGCTCCACCAAAACAAAGTGAACCCCCCTCCACCCCCCTCTTAGGCCCAATATTACTACACACTATAAGAAAGTCTTTTTAAGAGAAAACAAAACAAGGCAGAGTTAATGCTCAGCTCGGGGCTGTGGGAAGGTTGGTGAGGCCTCTGGAGGGTCAGCTGTGCCCGCGGTGCAGGGGGTGCGTGAAGATTGGGTGAGGGGAGTCATTTTGGTTGTTAGTAAATAAATCAGGCTGCAGAGAACATGAGGCCTAGGCAACTGCAGGAGGAGTCAGGCCTCGCTCCCCCTTCTCTTCCCGGCACAGCCTGGGTTTGATCTCAGAGCCCTGTGGATTGCCAAGGAAAAAAAAAAGAATCATATCGAACCACAAAAGCACATGGGGCGAATGTAAAATATAAACACGGCGTTGGGCTGTGAGTGGCTGTTATTAAAGGTCTGAATTACTAAACATGAGAGGCGGGGAAAGCCAGGCGGCCATTTCAATAATATAAACCTCCCCGAATTAGACATTATTCAAATGAGAGAGGATCGGCGCAGCGGCGAGCAGACGCGGCTGCAGACCGGCGGGGATCCCCGCCTCCCCACTCCCCACAGGAGGGAGACCGGGACGTTAGCAACTTGTTAGGCCGGGGGTCCCGGAGCCGGCCGGCCTCCCCGCCGGGGTCCGGGGGCGCTCGGGGTGCGGGGCCCGACTCCGGAAGGGTTAGGGAGGGGCGCGGAGCCCACACCACGCCGACGCCTCCACCCGGTTCCTCCCGGACTGCGCCCGACCGAGACCTACGGGGCTGCTGAGCGCCGGCCCGAGGACATGCCCTCCGAGGGGAGATTACCGAGGGTCGCCCGAGGGCGCTAAGCGGAGCCCACTGTCACCCTGCGCACCCCGAGCGCGGGACTGCTCGAGTCGGGCCCCCCGAGGAACGAGCGGGCGCAGCGAGACGCGGGACCGTGACCCCGGCCAGACCCGGGTCCCGAGCGGCGGCGGGCGCTCCCCGCGAACGCCCCCCGCCCCGCCGCGCCACTCCCGGGGGCACGCGTGCTCGGGTCCGACCGCCGGGTCCGCCCGGGCACGCCGCCTCCAGGCATTGTGCCGCCGCCGCCCGGCCTCCACGCCCCCCCTCCCGCCCGCCCGCCCGCCCGCCGGGCCGCCCGCCGCTATGAATATGTAAAGCGTCTTCATTGTCCTGCTCGGCCCCGGCCCCGCCGCGGACCCGCTCGGGCTCGAGCCGGCGAGGAGGTGGAGGCCGGGCCGGGTCTGGCCGCCGGCGGGCCGGGCCGCGGCCCCCAGTGCCCCAAGTCCCCCTCCGCCCGGCCGCTGAGAGCCTCTCCCCCTCCGCTCGGCGCCCGGCGGGGGCTCGGCGCTCCCCGGCCCCCCAGCGCCCCGCCGTTAATTATAATAATCCTGAGTACTAATAAATTATGCTAAGTCGCGGGGGGGCCGCGAGAGCCCGGCTCGAGTATGAATATGAATATGTAAAATGCCGTAATGATTACCTGCTGCTGCTGCCGCCGCGGCTGAACTCTCATCTTGACTCGCTGCTCCTCCGTCCGCCATTTTGAATATTTTAACCAAAATCGCCGGGTCGATAAGCCCTCCCTCGCTCCGGCTCCCCTCCCCCCTCCCGCCCTCCACACCGCCCCCTCCTCCCCGCCCCTCCGCGCCTTCCGTCCCCGGGCGCGCGACAGGGGGCGCACGAGGCTGCCCTTGTGGAGAAGCTCCGCCCCTTCGGGCGTTCTGCGCACGCGCCTCTGGGCCGCTGGGGCTCATTAGTCGCTGAAGCGTCCTCAACCTGCCAGTCACCTCTTTGCTCCATTTTTCCGTCTGGGCTCTGCACATGCGCGACTCGCTCCACGCGCTTGAAGGACAGTCGACGCATGCGCGACCTCGGCTCCCGCCAGTGTGTACCCAGTGCAGTGAGGTACGTGGGAGCTCTCAGGCTAAGGACAGCCCTCCCCTTCCTTCTCCTCGCGCCCCCTCCCTCCAGCTTTGCCCCGCTTTTCCCGGGCCCAGAGCATTCTGAAGGCAGGGCAGGGCACCCGCGACCCGGAACATGGAGGCTCGTGACTATACGTGGACGTACACTTGCAGGCAGGCTTTCTGCGCGGTTGAAACGCCGGCCACCCGGGCGGGGCTGCGCCTCCGCTAGGTGTCTTCCGGCCCTGCGGGCAGGTAAGGCGGAAATGCCCGCCGCCGAACCGAGGCACCTGTTGATCCTCGCGCGGGCGACCCGCTCGAAATTTGAATCGGAGGAATCCCAGCCCTTGGCTCTACCTAAGCCGCTCCCCCGGCCAAGCGGGGGCCGCATCCTGGGTTAACTTAATTAGCCCCAGTCCCTTCCGCTCTGCAGCCTCTGATTCCGCGGCCGCCGCGACCAGGGCGCCAGGCGGCGCGCTTTTCCCGCCCGACCTATCCTGGGGCCCTCAGGCAGATGGGACCCGGCGGCTTCTGGCCATGGACAGACAGGCTACCACCCGTTCCCTACCTGAGGGACTTATGTTAAAACCCAGTAATAAAATGGAAACTGATGGCCTACAAATAACATCGAAGTCAGCAATAGCTTCATGAGTTTTTCTTTGCTGCATATCTCAGCGTAAATATGATAGGTGTTTTGCATTGCAAATAATATTTCTTTATAACTAGCCATAATGTTTTAAGACTTCTTTAACTTGAATAGTAAATTTCTCTGGACAAGACCCAGGCGTAATTTCTTACTAATTCTTACTAAAGAGCTAAGATTTTTTCCAGTTTTTAAATTTTTGTCAATTAGTTTACATTCAATATTATTTTGTATTAATTTCAGGTGTACAGCACAGTAGTTAGAGGGTAAAAAAAGTTATTTTATGGTCAGCAAAGAAAAGGGTTTTTTGTGTTTTCCATTCTGAGTATTGTTTTTTAATTTAAATTCCTTATTGTTGAAAGTATTACATTTTTAAAAATTGAGAGACTGTAAAGCTTAAATCAGGGTAGAATTGCAGATTCTACTCAGAAGAAAAACTCATCTCTAAGAGTTGGTCAGCAGTTGTTTTAACTGCTAAAGTTTTAATCATGGGTATCAGTCAGCACTTTGAATTCCTTACACTGTGAAAGATTAACCTGGCCACTCAGTATATATGTGTGTGTGTATATATATATCTCCTATCTAATAAAAGAGTAACATGTTACACCCACAAGCCATGCCCACCGGCCAATCAGGAGTAAATATGCTTATAAACCCAACCAAGATGGACGCAGCCACATAGATCTGGAGGAAGGCTTGGGTTTCTCGGGCAATAGAGGAAGCTAAGCTTTCCACTTGCCCTTGCCAGCTCAGGCCTCCACTCCATGCTACAAAGTTTCAGTGATAGAAGACAAAAATGACGGCAGCCACGGAGCTGGAGAGAGCAGGAGGCTTGAATTGCACCCGGAGATGGAGGAAGCCAACCTTTCCACTTGCCCTGGCTGACCCAGGCCTCCGCTTAAGGCTACAAAGTTTTAATTGTGGAAGATAAATCCCAGATACCAGGACCTCCACTTAGGTTATTGGGGGGCATGGCCAGCCTGCAAACCACCACAGGCCCCTAGCCCAGGCTGCCCCATGCCCCAAGGGAACCCCCATCCTGATCCAGGACACCCTTCAGGGCAAACCAGCCAGCCCCCCGGTGCATGAATTTTGTGCACCAGGTACTAGGGGCCCAGTGCAGGAAATTCTTGCACTGGGGGTGGGTGGTCCCTCAACCCAACCTGCCCCCTCTCACATACTGGGAGCCCTCAGGGGATGTCCAATTGATGGCTCACCCCCAGCCTGCCCAAGGCCTAAAGCCTCTAGGCCTTGGGCACCCAGCCATCGCCCTGCTCAGCTCAGCCCCAGGGACTGGGTGCTCACCACCACTTCCGCTCACAGCGCCCGGAAGCCGGGCGCTCCCTGCCGCTGCTACCACCGCTGCTGCCTCCGCTTCCCCTCACAGCGTGAGGGGTGGGGGATGGGGGGCCTGGGTGCTGGCCGCCACCCCCCCCTTTCATCTCCACCCCGGGGGCTGGCACTCGTGCCACTTGGCCCCGCCCCTGCTCCTGATTGGCTGTTAGCATAGCTAATCAGGAGTGAAGGTACGGTCAAATTTGCATGTTTCTCTTATATAGGATTAGAGGCCCGGTGGATGAATTCAGAGATCATAATAATCTGGGCGCTCAGTGAATAGTTAAAGAAAGCTATTGTTAGTTACAGCCAGTGAATTTGGGTGGGATTGATTTACTCACAGTAATTAAGCATTAGGGTGTGTGCATGACTGTTTACACCAAGTAATTGGACCACCCTTAATCTAATTATTTCAATCCACACCAGCCAACATACATATGAGGAAATGCAAAATCTAATCATGTTGCAATTACTCTGGAAATGGCTCTAAATTATATTCACTAGCCTTACTATAGGGGAAGTTAGAATCATCAACCTATTTGAAACAAAGTTGAGCCTTTGCTCTAAGTCTGTAAACATCTCCACTATGGAATAGAACTTAAGTATCCTTACTTAAATTCCTATCTTCTATTTAATATTTGTTTTGATCTTTGGTTCAAAGGGGACTTCTGAAATACTTTAAACAATAAAGATAATTTTTAAAGTAAATTAATATATTTATTTCAATAAAAAAGTTTTCATAGAATGAATTATTGTTTAAGTAAGAATAGTTCTGTGAGGAAAAAATAGTTTGACATAATATGTGTCAATGATTCATTTTCCTTTTAATGAAAATATTTATTTTTCTCCATGTGTGCCCAGGCCCTAGCACAATGCCTAGGCGTAATAATACAGTTATATACATCAGGAGTATTTTGAAAAAGTGATAGTCATTTAACGTAATTATGACCATCTGCATTCTGCCAGAAGCCTGACTAGGTACTAAGGATATGAAAAATGGGTAAGGCGCTGATTTGACCTCAGCAAACTCATGAATCAACTTTTTAAAATCCTCACAACTCAGGGTAGGAAAGTGATTAATTCTAATTTTCTAAAATGGAGAACTTAAGATAATGTGGGGAGGAACCAAGATGGCGGCATAGGTAAAACACCTATCTTGCTGTCACACTCAACAATATTAATACTACAACTTAATGAAAGAGCAAACACCTTCCAGAATCACCAGAAAGCTCGCCGAGTGAAAATTCCACAAATAAAAGTGAAGATAAGACACTGTGACTCAAAGGAGCGGTGGACAGCGTTGAAAGATTCGCGCGGAGAGAGGTTTGGAGTGCGCGCCAGCGGAGAGGGCGGGCGGCTGAAAACCGGCCAGTTTTCTCGAACGGGGAGACAAAGACATCCCACTGGACTGATTCTCCAGCTTTGGGCGAGGTCCAGGGAACCAACCGACTATCATACGGGGTGAAAACTGGACAGTGGGAGGGCACACCGAAGCTCGGGCGCTGCAGGGTCTCCCAGCTTGTGGAGAAGGCAGCTTGCGCGAACAGCTCGGCTGCGTGACCGCGCAGAGAGCGATCTGTGACTTGTCTCTCATTCGGAAAACCGTCAGACTGCTTTGTTTTACGACCCTGGGTGAGACATTGGGCGTGCAGAGTCATTTGGGGAGAGTCTGAATTCCCCAGCAGCCGGTGGAGCTCCACAGCAGCTCTCAGAGGTGCTGGCGGCCATTGCCCCCGGAACAGAGTCCCAGGGGCCGCGTAGGGTGGAGCTAACGCTGTCTGCTTGGCCCGGAGACTCCGCCCATCCAACCTGAGCAAAGCTGAGCTTCACAGACAATTGGCCTGGAGGTCAACCCCTCCAAGTGCTAACAACAATTAACCTGAGCTTAACTTCATTTCAGCAAGACTGTGCAACCCATATCCACCTCAGGTAACTGGGGAGGCTGAGCCACTGTCCCTTGTAGGACGTCTACCACACAAAGCTAATTGACCAACTCAGGGAAGCAGCCACCATGCAGAGACATGGAAAGAAATAAGATGTGAAAGAAATGGAGGGGAAAAAACGACTGGACATGGAATTCAAAACCACGGTTATAGGGTTTTTCAAGAGGCTCCAACAAAAGGTTGAGGCCTATAAGGAATTAAGCAAGACCGCAAAGGAAATGAATGAGTCGTACAAGGAAATGAACAAGACCCTTAAGGAAATGAACGAGACTTGCAAGGAAATGAACGAGACTTGCAAGGAAATGATCAAGACCAACGTGGAAATGAAGGAGACTCTCAAGAATATAAAGGAGACTCTCAAGGATATGAAAAAGGACCAACCAGAAATTAAGCATACACTGACTGAAATAAAAAATATTATACAAAGACCTAAAAGTGCTCTGGAGCACCCCAAGAACCAAGTTAAAGATTTGAAATACAAAGAGGAAAAATCCACTCAGCTAAAAAAGCAAGAAACCAAAAAAATCCAAAAAATTGAAGATAGTATAGGGGCCTCTGGGACAACCTCAAGCATACCAACATCCGAATTATAGGGGGTGCCAGAAAAAGAGAGAGCAAGACAATGAAAACCTATTTGAAGAAATAGTGACCGAAAACTTCCTACACCTGGTGAAAGAAATTGACTTAGGAGTCCAAGAAGCACACCGAACCCCAATATATAGGAACCCTAAGAGGACCACACCAAGGCACATCATAATTAAAATGCCAAGAGCAAAAGACAAAGAGAGAATATTAAAAGCAGCAAGAGAGAAACAGATGGTTACCTGTAAGGGAGCACCCATATGATTGTCAGTGGATTTCTCAACAGAAACAATGCAGGCCAGATGGGAGTGGCAAGAAATATTCAAAGTGATGAACAGCAAGAATCTACAACCAAGATTACTCTACCCAGCAAAGCTATCATGCAGAATTGAAGGTCGCTTCGCAGATAAGAAAAAGCTAAAGGAGTTCATCACCACCAAACCAATATTATATGAAATGCTGAAAGATATTCTTTAAGAAGAGGAAGAAGAAAAAGATAAAAGTGTAAATTACGAACAACAAATACACATCTATCAACAAGTGAATCTAAAAATCAAGTGAATTAATAAGCTGATGAACAGGATAAACTGGTGAATGTAACAGAATCACGGACATAGAGAGGGAATGGACTGACAACTCTTGGGGAGAAAGGGGGTGTGGGAAGTGCAGCAAGAGTCTAGACAAAAATCATGCAACTATGGGAGAGGACAGTGGAGGGGGGTGAGGGCGGAGGGTGGGATGGGTACCAGGTGGAGGGGAACTGTAGGAGGGAAAAAAGGGAACAATGTATAAAATGGGGAACTTAAGACATAAAGGTTACAAAACTTGGCTATATTAGGGTTCTCCCAAGGGAAATAAAAAACAGGAGATAGGTAGATATGGTTTTCATTATATTTATTTATATATGAATAGGATTTGTTATAAGGAATTGGTTCACACAATTATGGAGCATGAGAAATCTCATAATCTGCAGTCTGAAGGACTGGGAAGGAGTGAGAATGGTATAAGTTCCAGTCAAAGTCCAAAAGCCAAGTCCAACTTTATGTTCCCTCCACCATTATCCCACATCCTTTGTGACCATTCCCACACATATTCCTTAGATTTCTGTCTGTGTGAGTTAAAAAATGCAAATAGTGCTTTTGGAGTGCGGTGTGCCTCCTCATGAGTCCTGCTAGGCAGCTCAGGTCTCATGGTAACTTGGTGGCCCATGGTTAAGTATTCAGTCTCTAAAAGGGCCAGTAGCAGGCCAAGTGCTCTTTCTCAAATGAGAGTAGTTATTCCTAGAGAATGGCAGGGCTTTGCTCTAAAATCCTAAGTTCTGAGCCGCCATTCACCTGCAAGGGCTGCCGCTGGCTCCTAGCAGCATCACCTTCAGCCACGGACACTTCAAGCACCATGGGACCTACGGGATCCGATGGCCGAGGGTGGAGCAGTTTGCACAGCACTCTGGACTTACTTCAAAGCCTTCTCTTGTTCTGGGCCTCATTCAACACTAACAGCTTTTGGTGTCAGTTGGAAAATGGGTGGAAGGACACACAAATGGGAACAAGTTACCTCCAAATTCAAGGCAGCCCACCTGCCCTTTCTAGAAAGTACTGGGAACTCCATCTCCTCCATGTCTTAGACTGCACCCAGAAGTTTTCCCAAGGAAGATTCTGATCCTGCCTCAGATATGTCCACTACCTTCCTTGAGCAGGTGGAGAGGGCTTCCATTAAATTAACATCTCTTAACATTCATAAAAGTATGCCATACCTACTGACTGTAACAGACTGATGTGGTTTATGTGTTTACTCTGAATGTACAATGTAGAATATTTACTTCTCAGAGAATGTACACTGCAATCTTTACAATTCATTACTTATCGAAAGCTCAATATTGTCAGAAAACTACCTGATGGATACATAGTTCATTTTTCCCTCAGATTCAGAGTCGGCAAATTCCTGAGACTACTCTTACTACTTACTGTCCTATCCAAGCCCCTGGCCAACTTCTTAAGCTGAGCCTGTGCTCTTTCTTGCTCAAACCTGATTCTTCCCACCAGCGCTTCAGGTTGTGGTTGGCATCTCACAGCATCGGCATGCAAGATGAAATCCATTTGTAATTCCCATACTCTTAAAAGCCAAACTGTCAGAAAGCCATGCACTTGAAATACATTATTTTGTCCCCTTGTAAGATTCTTTCCTAGAATTATGTTTTGGACTTATGTCATCAGCCTACATTAAAATCAAAAGAAGAAAAAAAAACTCTGAGAATATATATCATATTACTGTGAGAGTATTTTGGGGGTGTCTGCTTTCTTTCTGAGGATTCATTCTTAATATCTGATGGGCAGAGGTTAAAGTAATGTGTGTCCCATTCATGTTAAGCTGTGTCTGGCCATACCTAGCAGAGTGACATAGATCAGCAGATGTCTGTCTGCTTGAAAGTCTACAACAAACAGGTCAAACTTGTGGCCCTCGAGCCACATGCAGCCCACGACAAATATTTTTGTGGCTCAGCCAATAAAACTACCGGTATGTTAGAAACGTTTTAATTAAAATTTTGTAACTTAATTTTTACGTTATCCTGTTATACATAACTAGTGACCCAGTGCACAAAACTCATGACATTAAAAGGGGATTAATTAGAGGAAATGATTTAATATTGCTATTTGCCCTTTCTCTTTAATAAAAGTGTCAGAGATGAAAGAAAATTAGTAAAATGTATCTGAAAACCTTCCTCCTGTCAGAGTCTGGGACACACCACAGGACCCAGAATCAAGTCCCTGCCCACCCACATACACCTCAGAATCACATGAGACCCAGACCCAGGTGCCTGCCCCTGCATTGGGCTAGATCTAGACTCGGCCAGTCCCACCCTTGTCAAGCCCTGCTGGGCAAGGGGCATAGCCTCAGGTCCCCTGGCCCAGTGCCAGGATGGAGTGTGTGGCCTGTGGTCCCCTAGCCAAGACCAGGGCGGGGGGCAGGCATCCTTGAGGTCCTCCATCAAACTCCACCAGGCAGGGGGGAGCACAGCCTCAGGTCCCCCATCAAGCCCCACTGGGTGGGGGCGTGGCCTGAGTTCCCTCAATCCAGCACTGAGGGTGCACCTTGAGGTCTCCCGTCAAGCCCCACTGGGTGAGGGACACAGCCTGAGGTCCCCTGCCAAGCCCAGCCAGGCATGGGGGTGCAGCCTCAGGTCCTCTGGCCCGGTCCTGGGGTGGAAGACACAGCCTGAAGTTCCTTGTCAAGCCCCACCTGGTGGAAGGGCGGCCTGAGGTCCCCCCACCTGGCACTGGGGCGGGGGAGTAGCCTGAGGTCCCGTAGCCCAGCACCAGGACGGAAAGCAAACCTTGAAGTCCCCCGTGAAGCCCTGCCAGGCCTGATGTCCCTGGCCTAGCACAGTGCGGGGGATGTGGCCTGAGTTTCCCCAGCCTGTCACCAAGGTGGGGAGTGCAGCCTGAGGTCCCCTGTCAAGACCTGCCAGGTGGAGGATGTGACCTGAAATACTTTGTCAAGCCCCATGGGGGCAGGGGAGGGTGTAGCCTCAGGTCCTTGCTGATTGCTCATTAAGGCTCCTTATGGGAACTTGGCCTCAGCTGTGAGTACAGCCATCTTTGTGATGGAGTGATGGTCAGTTAGCATATTCCCCTCTATTAGATAGGATTATAACAAACTATAACGTTCATTAATGACTGGTTGTTGTTGTTGTTATTATTATTATTATTATTATTTAAAGAATCAGGAACCTAAAACTTTTTTAAAATATATTTTATTGATTTTTTACAGAGCAGAAAGGAGAGGGATAGAGAGTCAGAAACATCGATGAGAGAGAAACATCAATTAGCTGCCTCTTGCACGCCCCCTACTGGGGATGTGCCCACAGCCAAGGTACATGCCCTTGACCGGAATCGAACCCGAGACCTTTCAGTCTGCAGTCCGACGCTCTATCCACTGAGCCAAACCGGTTTCGGCAATGACTGGTTATTATAATAGCTTTGCATTCATTTCCCTTACGTGCCTTATACACAGGCGCACCATTTCTCTGCACCAATACTAGCAGCAAATATTTTAGCAGCAGATTGCCCCGTCATTAGTCTTGTATAGGCAGTCCTCAGGTTACATCGTTTCGTGGTTTATGTTGCCATCTCTCATCCTATATAATAAAGAGGTAATATGCAAATTAACCCTTATGTGATCACAAGATAACTGCACCCACAGTGCAGGGGAGATTACCATAACGAGCCATCAGTGGGGACCTGAGGCTGCGCGCCCCCACCTGGTGGGGCTTGACGGGGGGGACCTCAAGGCGTACACCCTCCCCCACCCTGGTGCTGGGCCAGGGAACCTCAGGCTGTGCCCTTCGCCCCAGGCCGGGGGACCTGAGACCACGCTCCCCCACCCAGTGTGCGCCAGGGGACCTGTGGCTGCACCTCCCTGCCCAGCACAAGGCCAGGGGGCCTGAGGCTGCACCCGCTACCCATTAGGGCTTGATGGAGGTGGGGTCGGCCAGGTCTGGATCTCACCCAATGGGGGTGGGGCTGGCTGGGTCTGGGTCTAGTGCAATTTCGAGGTGTGTTTGGGTGGGCAAGGACTTGACTTTGGGTCCCGCGCCCCCCCCCCCCGCCCCCCCAGATTCTGACAGGAGAAAGATTTTCATAAAGATCTTACTAATTTTTTTTCATCCCTGACACTTCTATTATAAAGGGCAAACAGCAATATTAAAATATTTCCTCTAATTAATTCCCTTTAAATGTGTACAAATTTTATGCACAGGCCACTAGTTTATTCAAAAAAAAGTTCCATCATTTTAAAGTATGTACATATGTGTTTTATGTTTTTTATTATTTATTAACCACAAGTAAAGGTCAGGAATTGTTATCTTCTTTTAAAAATTTTTTACAGTTTCATTACTGCTGTGTATGTGCTCCATATGAGTGACATAGGTGCTTATGTAGGTTTCGGCTTACAGTGAAAATCGCATCACGTGGCGCTGTAGGAACGGATCTCCAACATAACCCAAGGACCTGTACTGACTTGTTTGGTGTGCGCAACAGGAAATATTTCACTTTTGGAGAATAAGAAACTAGGTATATTTGTGTTACACTTATTAATTTGTGCAATTACTCAGTGCCTGGTATGCTAATGTTCAAGAAAAAGTATTTTAATTAAAATGTTGTATTATTTTATGTTAATGATTACTCATTTATTTCAGCCCTTTGTATTCAGTATATCTCTATTGAAATAAACCTACATTTCTATGAAAATTGAAGCTTTTTTTTTTGCGGCCCACAGACACTTAAACCTTGTTTATTTGGCCCGTGTTAGCCTTTGATTTTGACATGATTGATCTACAACTTCTGGGAGAAAAACTATCCTAAATCACTCTGATACTGATCATTCATCCAAACCCATCTTGGTCTTTGAAGGGAACAGGCATTTGTGTTTGAAGCATGGTGTCCATCACTCAGGTTAAACTTCAGGCTCAGATTCCCATCAGCAGGCATCTGTGGATTCCTACGGAGACATAGCTCTGGGAACAAAGGTGCTAGTCAAAATATTTAATACCCAAAGCAAATATAAGCATTCATCAAACAGAACGGACAACCAACTCTTACGAGGACCATACCTGATGAACTTAAGCCCTGTCTATAAAGACCATTTCATGAAACTTTGTACAGGACATCGAGACACAGGAGCTTTCCCGCACCTTTGATAGAGTTTAATGCACAAAGGAAGAGAGAAAACTCGAACCAACACTGGGAAAGGGCCAACAGCACCAGCCCAAAGCACCAGCAGTGTTTAGAATGGAAAGCATGATCTCATTTACATATTAAATGTGGGGTGCCAGGGGTGACCTCAGACTAAGTGAGGAGGGAACAGGATGGTGTTAGATGAGTTCTAGAATCAGCTGGATCTGAGATGGATCCTGTTCACTCACTGTTGTTTAATCTCTGGCAAGAGACTTGAGTGCCCTGTGCTTGAGGGCCCTCCCCTGTAAAAGGGGACCACAGTGTTCCCTAGGTGCTTCCTGTTAACTGCAGTGGTGGTAGGATCATGGGACATATACCCAGAGGGTCCCACCAGAAATACCCACAAGGGACCACTCCTGCAGGTATTGTCAGAGCACAAGCCAGTGACGCCAGAGTCACACACATCAGCAATTTGAGCACAAGCAGGGACGGGGAGAGAGCAAACTGGGATTTACTGAGCTATTCGTTATTTCACTTCTGTTCCATAGGCATCCAGAGATTAAAAACTACAATTCCTTACTTGGACAAAAAGTTAGGTTATCGAGCCTTCAGCACTGTGGTGAGACATACACTCTGAAGTAGGTATAGATTATGTGATCTCCCAAGTCAGACATGAATTGGGGGAGGGAAGGGTCAGAGCCACTGGGAGGAAGGAGATGAAAAGGTGTGGACAGCCACTGGCTTCCAGGTTGGGTGGCTGGGGGCCCCTCTGCAGTAAGACATAAAGAGGGGAGCTGAGGTTGGCCATGAGAACAGCACACTGTGCGGGTAGCCCTGCAGTTTCCCGTAGAGGAAAAATAGGGTGGTACGAAAATCTACGTTATCTCGCTTACATATTATGCCATCCTTGGAACGAAAGGACCGCTGCCACACCTTGAGGGTCAGAAGGACAGAGGTTCAGCAAAATAAATTTAGTGACTTGCCCTAAGTCACACAGGCACTGAGATCTGAACCCAGGGCCACCTATACCAGGTTCTCCCATTAAACGAGGGTAGCCCAACTCAGAAGAGAGAAAAACCCACCCTTTCTCATTGCCTGCTGATAGTTCTGACTGCTATTTGCTTTCTCATCTATTTCATATTATGATAATGTTTTCCTGGAATTGGATGATATAATACTAGAAATTGAAGATGTTTATTGGCTTCAAAGATTACATATACAGCTTTCCTGTCATAACTAAGGGACATTGCTCACATCACTCAGGATTTCCAGTCTCCTCTGCGATGATAATGCTTATGTTAGGAAATGTCTTGTTTTTACTAAGCCTGCTGATCTTCCAAAGGAAAACAGGCAAAGGCAGACCAGCAATACACCCTTTCGATATTTATCAAGTCTGGTATCTGTCTTCAATTTGTTTTCTGGGAAGCTGCAGTTTGATAGGTAAGTTTAGAATTTTTGTGGTGAATGGGACAGTATTTAAATGATATTGTAGGTGATCTCCCTTGTAATAAAGCAGCTTACTCTAACAAAACTATTTTATTTATTATTTTTTAAACCTTTATTGTTCAGATCATTACAAGTTGTTCCTCTTCCCTCCCCCACATAGCTCCCCTTCACTCGGTTCCCACCCCACCCCACCCCATGCCCTTACCCCCCCACACTGCCCTCATCCATAGGTGTATGATTTTTGTCCAGTCTCTTTCCGCACCCCCATACGCCTTCCCCCCTGAGAATTGTCAATCCACTCCCTTTCTATGCCCCTGATTCTATTATATTCACCAGATTATTCTGTTCATCAGATTTTTTATTCACTTGATTTTTAGATTCACTTGTTGATAGATATGTATTTGTTGTTCATAATTTTTATCTTTACCTTTTTCTTCTTCCTCTTGTTACAGAATACCTTTCAGCATTTCATATAATACTGGTTTGGTGGTGATGAATTCCTTTAGCTTTTTCTTAAAAATATATATTTTATTGATTTTTTTTTTTTTTTTACAGAGAGGAAGGGAGAGGGATAGAGAGTTAGAAACATCAAAAGAGAGAGACATTGATTCAGCTGCCTCCTGCACACCCGCTACTGGGGATGTGCCTGCAACCAAGGTACATGCCCTTGACTGGAGTCGAACCTGGGACCCTTGAGTCCACAGGCCGATGCTCTATCCACTGAGCCAAGCCAGTCTTAGGCTCCTTTAGCTTTTTCTTATCTGTGAACACTTTATCTGACCTTCAATTCTAAATGATAGCTTTGCTGGGTAGAGTAATCTTGGCTGTAGATTCTTCTATTCATCACTTTGAATATTTCTTGCCACTTCCATCTGGCCTGTATAGTTTCTGTTGAGAAGTCAGCTGACAGTCGTATGGGTGCTCCCTTGTACGTAACTATTTTTCTCTTGCTGCTTTTAATATTCTCTCTCTGTCTTTTGCTCTAGGCGTTTTAATTATGATGTGTCTTGGTGTGGTCCTCTTTGGATTCCTTTTGTTTGGGGTTCTGTGCACTTCCTGGACTTGTAAATCTATTTCTTTCACCAGGTGAGGGAAGTTTTCAGTCATTATTTCTTCAAATAGGTTTTCAGTATCTTGCTCTCTCTCTCCTTCTGGCACCCCTATAATTCTGATGTTGGTAGGTTTGAAGTTGTTCCAAAGGCTCCTTATACTATTTTCAAATTTTTTAATTCTTTTTGCTTTTCCAGTTGGGTGTTTTCTGCTTCTTTGTATTTCAAATCTTTGACTTGGTTCTTGTGATTCTCTAGTCTGCTGTTGGATCTCTGTATATTATTTTTTATTTCAGTCAGCATATGCTTAATTTCTCGTTGGTCCTTTTTCATATCCTCGAGGGTCTCAATAAATTTATCGTCCTTTTTAGAAAATTCTTGAAAAACCTTATAACCATGGTTTTGAACTCTATATCCAGACATTTGATTTCCTCCATTTCTGTCATTTGTGACCTCTTTCTTTGTCTCCACATTTGGCTGCTTCGCTGAATTGATAGAATGGCTTTGTGTGCTAGGTGTCCTATAGGGCCCATGGCTCAGCCTCCCCAGTTACCTGAGGTGGACACTCTTGGTGCACCCCTTTATGGCCTGTATGCACAGTCTTATTATAGTTAAGCCTTGATTATTGTTGGTATCACTGGGAGGAATTGACCTCCAAGCCAATTGGCTGTGAGGATCAGTTGTGTCTATGATGGGAGAACTTCTGTGCTAGAGACACCCTTATGAGGCAAGACTTGCTTCAGTGGGGCTTTGGTGCTCACTGAGTCTGCCCCCTGAGTGTGTCCCTTATGGATCTGAGGAGTTGTAATCTGGATGGTCCTATTCTGACCCCTGGGTACACTGGCTTTTGAATCTCCAAGGGGGTGCTAATTTAGCTTCTGCCTGAGGCCACCCAGCAGGAACTATGGAGAGATCTGCAGATTCCTCTTCTTTATTTGGGGTTTGGAGGTGCCCAGATGAGGTCCAGCTGTGAAGCAATGCAAGCTGTTGTGGGGCCTTGGGCCTTCTTTTGGATGTTCTGGGTCTCTCTGACTCAGCTGCAGTTTGTTAGGTAAGTTTAGAATTCAAAGGACCAGGCCATTCATATGCAAAAGCCTCTGCGCTCAGATTGGAGGGGATGGGGTTTCAGGGTGGAGCAAACAGCAATGGCTTCCGGTCGGCCCTGCCCTAAGAGGCCTTTGGGTCTCAGTGTCCTGCAGTAATCTCTCCAAGCACCTCTGAGAGAAAGCACCCTTGAGTTCCGCCCGCTGCCAGACAGTCCAGTCCCCCCCATATGAGTCTGGGTCCCCAGAGTCTCACCCAGAACTGGAGTTCAGAGCAGTCAGGAGTTTGTGTCTCCCTGTGGCTTGAAAAAGCCAGCCATGATCTCAGTTGCCAGCCCTCTCTTCATGCATGCCTTCATACCTCTGCCTTCTGCACCTCCTCTGAGTCTCAGTGTGCTTTCTCTTTTCTTCTAATTGTAGAATTTCTACTCAGCTAGTCTTTCTATGTTTCTGGATGATGTCCAGTTTGACTTTCAGTTGTAGTTTTGAAGCTGTTGTGCAAGGCGGCAAGTTCAGGTATTTACCTATGCCGCCATCTTGGTTTCTCTCCTAACAAAACTATTTTTTTTCTTCATACAAAATTCATCTTCAGATTTCATTTAGGCCCTAAAATTTTTAATTTCCATAAAAAGTTGTTTGCATTATGCTTTTGCCTGTGATTGTGCAATCTAATTAATTCAGAATATTAGCTACAATTTCCTTAAAGCGAATAGGATAATGTTGATGGGGATAAAAGGGATCACTTTGTCCCCTCTCCCCAGCATCTCAGTTGTTTATACTCTAAAGTCTCATCCTGTAGAGCCCCTCATCCAGAAACTTCAATTTAGGGGAACACAGCCAAGATGAAGTTAATTTAAAATCCCTCCAAATAGACCAAATAATTCTCTTAAAGACTTGCACTTCATTCTCAGGCAAACCTTCTCAACTCCCTGTCAGAAGTTAGAAACCAATTTTTTCTTTTAGGCAGAATTTTCACATGAATCATGTGACTTATAGACCCAAACCAGGTTCTGTATCAAGTGAGAAGGATGATGGGGAGAGTCCTAGAAACTGTCTCCTTGAGAGAAGCAAGAAGTGTCTATTGACAGCCCAGTAGCAGTGGGAGAGGAAAACCTACCAATGTGAGCATTCAGAAAGCATGGCCGTCTGGGCTCAGTTTATCTCAGATTCTGGGGCCTCACCGTGCAGGTACGAAATGTAGTCAGTGCTCCTAAGGGCTTGGAGACACCGAGGAATGGGTCAATGTCATCTGTTTTCTCTGTTTAAGAAAGTAGCAAAATGTATGTGTGTTTTAGCAAACTTTGTATCTCAAAGATTAAAATATTACACATTTTGCCCTATCCAGTTTGGCTCAGTAGATAGAGCATCTGGCTGCAGACTAAAGGGCCCCAGGTTTGATTCCAGTCAAGGACACATGCCCAGGTTGTGGGCTTGATCCCCAGTGGGGTCGTGCAAGAGGCAGCCAATCAATGACTCTCTCTCATCATTGATGTTTCTACCTCTCCCTCCTTCTTCCTTCCTCTCTGAAATCAATAAAGATGTATTACATACATACATACATACATACATACATAAATACATTTATAAATAAAATGTTACACATTTTAAAAGGCTGTTTCGTTCATTTGGAAATTTAACTTCTCATTATATCATGCTTAGATGTCTTAAGACCTGTGTGTGGGTACAAATGAGAGCAAATTATCATCAATAATTCCAGTGTTCCTCTTTCCAGCGCCAATGGCCATCCCTGCAGAGCATCACACACCCCAGCCGCGTTGTCCTTCATGCTGTCCTTTGTATGGAGCCACTCTGCCATCCCTGCCGCCCGGAGAAGGTGGTTTCCTGGGGCTGCCACAGTCCTACCTCCTGGGCACGCCGGGGGGCTTATGTCTAAAAAAAAAATACTATATCTGACCGAAAGTCTTTTCTGACACTCACGGTTTATCAATCTTCTGCTAAAATAGAAGATGAGTCAACAGTCCCAGAGTGGTCATAATAAACCAGTTTCCCAGCCTCAGGAACTGGCACTTAGCACAGCTTCTTAATCATCTCTTTTGAAGTTTATTTTCTATGTGTTGACTCATTTACATTTTCAACAGCCCTAAGAGAAAGTTCTAGAGCCCACTTCATAGAGGAGGAGACTGAGGCCAGAGAGGGTGTCAGCCCAATACCCACACATGCAAAGGTGAAGCCAGGGTGCAAGTGTAAGTCTGTTTCCCTGGCAGCCTCCCTGGCAGTTATAGGGGTCTTGCTCTGTACTGGGGGGACTGCTTTCATAAAGAGTGCTTGCTGTAAAAATTCCAGGAGCATTTGGAGTTTGTTATTAGGATAATACATGAAGGTTGTGTTGACAAGATTCAGACCACCATTGGCACCCTGTATAGAATGAACAATCCATGCAAACGTCTATAGTGAATGTGACAGTAACAACTACAATAATTGCATCTTACACTTCTACAACATGGAGACTTTGCAAAGCACTTTTACATTATCTTCATATATTATAGAGTATCTAGACCTAAACTTTTACACAGATTTCAACCTGAGTGTCAATTCCAATGACTGGTCGCAGATGCCTGGAATGCTATACTGAAAAGGATCCTGAGGACCATTCTAGGAACAGTAAGAATAGGGCTGCAATTGATTAGTCATGTCTGCCCAGGCAAAGGAGTTGGGAGCAGCGTCATTAGTCCTGCTTGCTGCTTGCTGTTATCTGTTCCAGTCCGTTCTATACAAATGAATAAACAACTTTTCTCCAGTCATGTAATAAGTAGCTAAGCTGAAACCAAAGCTTGGGTTTCCTTCAATCTGCTGTCATTGCTATTAGACCATGTTGTATGCAAAGACATCTAAACACCCAAACGGACTGGAATTTATTATGAAGTTTTGAGCTCGATGATGTTTAATCTAGAAAGAATGAGATGCATTCTCCAGCAAAAGGCAAATAAAGTTTGCTACAACTTGGGACTAGTCACACAGCAATGGCCCCAGGTGCTCCATGACTACAGATAGCGCTGAGCTGTCTTTAGCTGTGCGCCATCTCCCTGACAACATCTGGAAAGTCCAAGAAGCTCAAAAGAGGAACTTTATTAGTGCAGTGTTCACACAACTTAGCATAAAAAGGAAAGAGAAAAGTAGTGACTACACATATGCAAGCATGACTCAGAGGTCACCTTTGGGATCAATGGTAAAACCTACCAGGCGGTGCTGGCTTCTTCAGAGGGAAAGTGGCCCAGGCTGTACAACCACCGATTTCCCTGGGACTTGTAAAGAGCAACTGGTCGCAGGGAGACAGGACTGTGCCCAGTGTGGGCCACCAGCTCGGACACTGTGGGCTTATCCTCTGTCTGCAGTGTTATCTCTGAATACAAAGGACAAGGAGGTATATAAGTGTACAGCTGTGACCATCAAAGGCCGCATAGCTTTCTTCCAGCCAGAGCTGCTTACCTGACTACTAGTACACACTCCCCAACCCCAGGTGGTCAGAAGCAGGGCACCCCACCCCACCACTTAGCCCCAGCCATCTCTCAGAGAGCAGGCAGGGATTTCTTACAGCTTTGCACACTGCTTTGTGGGCTGTTTCCAAGGTGACAGAGTGGTCTGTCTTGTGCTGTAAATAAAGCCAGGAGCAAAGGGATGGACCCTTTGCTTCTCCTCTATTAGCTTCTGTCCGTGCAGCTGCACACTTGGTGTGAACGTGGGTCCAGAGCCCTGTTTCCTGGAGGCAAGCTGTCTTGGGGGATGGGGGTATAGGAGGGAGGGATGTTTGTGTATTTGGTGCACATGGAACTTTGCTGTCAGTCGTGCAGCCTAGGAGTTGGCATTCAAGGCCCTCTGATTCTCACTCTACACCAAACGTTTTCTCATCAGGAGAGGGATATATTCAAATGCCGTTGAAATTTGCATTATATTCAAATAGGTACTTGGCCTCCCTGAGGGAGGACTGTATTTCGCCAAACCACTGGCATTTGACTTGCTTTTGGCCCCACATGTGCTCCCAGGGGAAGCACCATGTGCCATGTCACCGCTGGTGTGTGATAAGAGCAGGAAATAAGATTTGGTAGAGGTAAGCACTGAGACTTGGGGCGGGCTTGTTACCACAGCACCCCCTCCCCCAGAAAAGCTGATGGCTCAGTACAGGGAGGCACAGGCCGGAGGAAGTGGGAGGCTGAAGGCCCGGCAGCAGTGATTCAGCATTGAGGGGTCACTGTAGGAATGCAGGCACATTGCTGCCAGACTTTCCAATTTTTTAAAGAGACTATTAGAAATCTAGATTTTGATGTGAATTCTACCAGTTTTTCAATATTTAAACTATTTTCAGTCCAAATAATTCATATTCTATAGCTCAGAATCAGGTCTCAGGCCACCGTTGGCCAGAGCAAAATTGGCCTGACCATTGCTCTCTGCACTCTCATTCCCTCCTCTCTGCTCACCCTTTAACCTCTCCTGAAACCCCCTCTTTGTCCAGCCTGACATCCTCCATGACCACAGCCAGATCAGCCAGCCTGGACTCAGAGTCTGTATTCCATTCAGCATCCGCACGTTTCTCCGACGCTGTTGGTCTTCTCACACAAATTCCACCCTTTGAGAGTCTATAACCCACGGAGACAGGTAGTAGCTGATGATTCCAGTATTCTCATTGCCTTGCACACTTGAAAGTTACAAAATTAACGTTGTTTTACTGACAGCTTGTTGGTCCAGGACTCCCACTTCTGGTTGGAGAGTCCTGCAGAAAAAGAGGGAAGCTCAGGTGCAGCCAGATTCCACGCACTGACTTGCCTAGTTTTCACACACTAAAGGGTGTGGTGCAGCCATCAAAAACCAAGCAAATGAACAGTAACTCAGGTTTTAATGCTGCACACACATCTCTGAACACCAGGCCTCTTGTCTGCAGTGACAGAGAGGGATAAAACGTCAGGGTTAATCCTATTCAGCTGGGATTCAGTTAAGCTTTCTGTTGCCCGTCCTGCTAAGACCCCAATTATAGTTTGTCTTATGCCTCGACAATCAAAGAAAGTTATCCTGTTTAGTGCAGTTCTTGAAGAGGGCATGCAGTTCCTCAAGCTGCTGGGACATCCTTCCAAGCACTTTTTGGTAAGACCCTGCTGAATGCCATGGGCACTGCAGTGTTTGCGGTGAGCCCCAATGTGAGTTTGTTGGGTGGACAAACGAATGAATGAGTGACATGCTTTCACACTGCAAGTGTTGTTTCTCCAGCACAGAAAGATTAAATGCCCACCACTTTCACCTACTCTTTCCTAATTCTAATGGTCTCACCCCTATAATTTTCACTGCTTATGAAGTAATTCTGAGCTAGGTCCTCCTAATTTCCCTGAGAACCTAATTTAAAGAGCAGGAGAAGCTGGCTCTTTCATTAGCAAGTAGGTATAACAAGTGTTTTCATATATATATGTATAAACAAATGTTTTCCTAAAGTGAGTTGTTCAGTGCATATATGTAAAGGGGCTCAATAGCATCCAAAGGTATCAAACCAATTATAGGAAGGTGTATGGCCAGGTCTGTACTAGGGAAATAGTATCAGAGGCAAAATAAATCACGTAGAAGTGAAATGACCTTAGCAACTTCCCGCACCCCACCCCACTCCACCTCACCCCACCCCACCCCACAGTTTTGTCCGACATGTCTTTCAAATGCCAAAGAGCACCTCACTTTGTCCAGTTAGATACGTCCTGGGTGTTGGGATTACTCTACTTCGGAGCCAAAAGGCCACATGTCTAGGATGTTCTAGGACACTCTCCTTTCATGTAATTTTCATCTTTTTAATAAAGGCAATTTGTTGAATATATAACTAAATATGAAATCATTTTATATAATTGTCAGACTTCATATCATTAGATTCACAAGTAAGAAAACATTCTCTTTACCCTTCAATTCAATTCAGCCAATGTTTGCTGACTACTCTGTGATACACCAGTCCCTAAGTTAGGTCAAGGGGATCTAGAAGTAAATATAACAAAATTACAATTGTCGATTTACATACAACAATCAAAACATGTTCCAACTACAAGGGAGCATATAACTTTATTTAGTCTGGAGGCAGGACACTGGAGGGGAGGCTTCCCAGAGGAGGTGACTCCTTGACTGGGTTTTGAAGACTGAATAGGAGTTCATTAGTTGCATCACGGGATGGGCTCTGACATTCCAAGCAGAGGAGTAGCCTGACTGTGTCCTGATTTCTCACTTAGGAAACTAGTGGTCTGGTGCACAAAATTCATGCATGGAGGGGGGTTCCTTCAGCCCAGTCAGCACCCTCTCCAAGTGGTGACCCCTTGGGTGATGTCCGACTGCTGGCAGTTGGACATCCCTCTCGAAATCTGGGACTGCTGGCTCCTAACTGCTCACCTACCTGCCTAACCTCTCTGCCTGCCTGCCTGCCTGCTCACCCCTAACTGCCCCCCCACTTGCCAGCCTGATCTCGCCCTCAGCTACTCTCCCCTGCCAGCCTGATCTCACCCCCAAATACTCTCCTCTGTGAGCCTGATTGTCTTTAACTGCTTCTGCCTGCCTGATCTTGCCCCCAACCGCCCTCTCCTGCCTACCAATTTGATTCTGATTGGTCAGTTTCTATGCTCTGCCTCCTAGGTAGCCATTGGCTCCTCACAGTTGACCCAGATTTGGTTCTGATTAATTGGTTTTTATGCCAGTCAGTGTCTCTGGGCCTATCCCTGGGCCTGATCAGAGAGTTGGGGCTGGTCAGCAGCCCCTGCAGAGACACAGCTGCTGGAAAAGTCCAGAGAGAAAGAGAGAGGCAATGGCTGATCAACAGCTGCCATGAAGGCTGTGGATCAGACCCTGCCTCTTTCTTGGGGCCTCCCTCTGGGCCTGATCTGCAGCCCCCTCGGCAGTCAGTGCAGGGTCACAGCAGCAATCGGGCACTGACTGCAACACTGACTTCCGGTGTTCAGTCGAGCCTTCATTTCGTCCTTACGGACCCTGGGTTTTTATATATTAGGATCATCCTATAGAGATAACAGAACCAAAAACCTAATTATATTTATTGTCTTTCAGAAATGCCTCTGCATAGAAACCCACACCTGAAACCTATATGTCCAACCAATGTCACCTCAATCAATTCAATAAACAAATATTTTTTTAAAGAAATGTCTATGAAATTTTAATTTTGGCTTAAAATGTTCTCTAGCTAGTGTTGGTTGGGAAGGAATTTATTACTAGGTTACAATTTTGTTTAAAAACTATGTAAAAACTACTTAGATTTTTTTGTTTGTTGGCTTTGAACAAGGAAGATCACTACTGTCTTATTCTCAAGAGAAAATACAGATTCTGAACAATTATTCAAAGGAGAAGCCCTCTCTCCAGGCACCTCCAGTTGTTCATGTGCCATGTGACACTGGCTGGTAAGGGCCACTCTACTCTGTGGGTTGGTCCAACCCAAACCTGACATATTTGGCTTCTTCCTATCACACACTCCTAAGGAAAAAAAATAGATAAAGTAAAGTTTGATCTTGAAGAGAGTAGCTAATAAAGGAACATGAAAAATGCTTGAATAATAAAGGAAAGACCTAGAATAGCCAGGAAAAGAAAAATAAAATTTAATGAAGAATTTGATAGTGATTTTTTAAAGATTTTGTATGAAAGGCCTGGTCCACACGAATGTGTTCCTTATTGACTCCAGACTGTCAGGGTGGGAGCCCTGAGGGCCTGGTGCCTGTTGCAGAGAGAGCTGCTCTGCTCTAACCTGGGCCTTGACGAGGCAGTTGCTGCTCAGTGGCAAACTGACCCACCCAAACACTGGGGTAAGTTTAGTCTCCAAGTCCCAAAAAGAACTAGAAGTTTAGGAGTTGTTCTCGCTCTAGATATCTGTATTCCTCTAGAGTGGCCAAACTTTGGGTTTTATTTCGTGAAAGGAAGTTGGATATTATTCAGCCATAGAAAAGAATTAAATCTTGCCATTTGGGACAACATGGATGGACCCTGAGGACATTGTGCTAAGTGAAATAAGTCAGACAGAGAAAGACAAATACTGTATCATCTCATTTACATGTGAAATTTAAAAACAAAACAAAAATAATAACAAAACCCCTTCAAATTCATACAAACAGAGAACAGACTGGTGGTTGCTAGGGGCGGGGAGGGGCAGGCAAATAGTGAAGGCGTCAAAAGACACAAACTTCCAGTTATAAACTAAGTAAGTTATGGGTATGTCTTGTACAGCATGGTGACTATAGTTAATACTGTATCACATATTTGAAAGTTGCTAAGAGAGTAGATTTTAATTGTTTTCATCACAAGAAAAGTAATTTTTTGTAACTATGTGCTGACAGATATGAACTAGACTTATTGTGAGGATCCCTTCTCCATGTATACCAATATTGAACCATTATGTTGTACACCTGAAACTAACATGAAATTATATGTCAATTATACCTCGATTTAAAAAGAGAAAGGAAATGACAGGCAACGTCCTTTAATAATTTTCAAGTTGTTATACAAAGACAGGCAGAGCTGAGCTAATCGGTTTTGGCAAATTAAAAAAGATTTTTTGCACAAAGAATTTCAGATGTTTATATTAGTTAAGTAAAATAACCCATTTAAAATGTTCCTTCTTATTCTGTACAAATTAGTTTTGGAAATGTCTCCTGTTTTTGAGGTTGAATAAAAATTTATAGCAACTAAAAAAAAAAGTAGTAGAAGAAAAAGAAATGTCCTGGGGCCAGTAAAGTTTACATTCCTTTGAGGGGAGAAAACCAAATCAGTAAATACACAACGTGCTGATGTAATAACTGCTGCGAAGACACCCTGACTGAGGCCGTGTTTTCTGGAGAGCCGGAGGGAGAGGTCACGGCCCCTGGTGAGGAGGTGACTTAGGTGACAGAGACAGTGAGAGCTGAAGGCAGTCCTGGTCAGGCCAGGGCGTGGACCCAAGGCAGTGTCTGTCACCTGGGCACTGGCCCAGGAAGTCAGGTCCAGTTGTCCTTGCTTTTCGTTTGGCTCTTGGCTTCTCCTGGTTCTTCATTATCTTCCTTTCCCTCGTTCTCCAGCCTCCCCCCGCCCCCCACATATCCTTTCCCTCCCTGATTTCCCCCCTCTTCACAGCGCCCTAATCTAACACGACCCTGGAGTAAACCTGATCCTGTCCACAAAGTGCTAAATGTTTTTAAAGGTGGGAGGAGGGAGAAAGAGGAAGCTTGTCTCAGGGTGACACTCAGTCCATGTACAGCCGCCACGGAAGCAGCGCTCCCTGCTAAGAAAGCCCACCTGAGCCTGGGCCACCTGCAGAGCACCCCCCGCCCCCAAGGAGCCTGTGTTCCCAACCCTGAGCTGGAGAGGAGGGGGCCGCAGAAGACACCTGTCTGGTCCACCAGCAGCCAGACTGAAACTCACCAGAATCTCCCAGGAAAGGTTCTCTGGTTCCGGAATGCACACCAGACTGTGCAGCCACTTCTGTGATAGGGAAATTAGAAGCTGTGTAGCTGGTACTCGGTTTCAGAATATGTTTTACATTTTATACAACAAAGTGAAAAACCTCCCATTCTTATAGGCAAAGACCACCATGGTCTCAATATCAAGTGAGGGGTGTCTTCAAAGCTCTCAGGAGGGAACTCCCTGGTGGTGGCGCTGCCTCAAAGGGAGCCTGCTGGCAGGTGGAGAACAGCCTCCCTAACGGTCTCCTCTCCTAAGCTCCCCTCCTGCCCTGACTCCACTCCTCAAAAGCCACACAGTTGTGCCCCTGCCACTAAGAATGCCCCCACCTCCTTGTCCACAGGTTCTTTATGTCTCTGCTACATTGTAGGGTGACAGCTCATGCCCCCTGCTGGCTGGCTGCTCTGGTCCCATCCACCTCTGTGAGGTCTAGCCCACCTGGCAGGCACAACAATGCTGATTACGTTAGAGTGGCTGAGTGAGTGAGAGAGCAGGGGGTTAACCCTGGGGGGGCCTGCAGTCCCGCCAGCGTGCCCTCTGACCCTCTCATGTCACTGCAAGGACTGTGCTTGAGGCCTTGACCTGGAAGGCTATGCTTGGTGCTGGGGTTCACCCATCTCCTGGCCACACCTTTCATTTAGAGGAAGAGATGTTTATAGGGTACTTGATGCATTTCAAACAGCAAAACCCAACTCTGAGTTTTTATCTGTGGCCAGTTGCTAACTCCCAGCATGTGGGGATGTATCTGCCATCTGGGAGTGATGGCCAGAAAGGCCCAAGGTTATTTATCTGTCATAGGGAAAAAAGAAAGAAGGAGGGTAGGAAGGAGGGTGGGAAGGAAGGAGGGAAGGAGTGAAAAAAGGAAGGAAGGAGACTATTTAAAAAGGAAACAAGCAGCTGGAAAATGATTTCATTTGTTCACTCACTCATTTCCATATTAATTGAACAGCAGAGCTTATTGAATGAATGTGTGAACAATTGGTTGAGGCCCAGGGTCACAGGCACTGGTGTATGTGCCATAGGCCTCCCAGTATCTATGGTCCTGCACCCTTTGGGAACCTGTGGGATATGCAGGCCCAGGTCACATAGCTGGAATACCTAATAGCCGGCCCCCTGTTGCCATGGAGACCCCAGAGAGAAGAGGAGGGAGGTCCTCTCTGGTATCACCCAGCAGCTTCCAAAGTCCTTTCATCTTAGCCTGTGCTGTGGCCCTTCCTCCAGCTACCAATGCCACTGCCAGGCCACCTGGCCACTGGGGCTTCAGTGGGGCCAAGAGGTGTGTGCCACGGAGCAGGAGGACACGGGTCCTGCCTGAGGCTGGCTGAGAAGCAGAGCTGCCATGGAGAACATTGTGAGGTGAATTAAACTTTCATTTGGTTTCAGCAACCAATACAAGGGACAGCAATTTTCCAAGTCTTGTCACTGGTTGGAGAGTAGCTCTGAGAACATCTGTTTTATTAACAGCAGCGACAATAAAAGCCAGTCCTATACTTGCGGAGGGGCAGCCTTCCAGGGCCCTCTGAGCACTCGAGACCTCATCCGCTCCCCTCCCCACAGCGGCCCGGAGAGCGGGATTCTCTCTGAGCTTAAAACTGATCTCTCTGCAGCCCTCCGCACTGTTGCCTGCTCAGCCGCTTCCACAGGGAAGAAAGCCAGAGCGGGGATGGGGGCGGGGGGCAGAGAGAGGAAAAGAGGGAGGAAGAGGGATAAAGGGCGAGAGAGAGAGAGAGAGAGAAAGAGAGAGAGAGAGAGAGAGAGGAAAAGGGAGGGAGAGTAAGGGGTAAAGGGAGAGGGAGAGAGAGGGAGAGTAAAAGAGAGAGGGAGGGGGGAGAGAGAGAGAGGGAAGAGAGAACTAAAGTTTAGGTACTAGAAGTGATGCACTTGAATTCCCGAGACCCAAAGGATAAACAAAATACTGAAATCCGTGTAATGGAATATTATTCAGCCAGTAAAAGAAATAAAATACTGGTACTTGTTTCATTGTGGATGAACCTTGAGTGCATGTTAAGTGAAAGAGCTCATCACAAATGACAACATACTGTGCGGTTCCACTTTCATGAAATTTCCAACACCTGCGAATTCATGGAGACAGTAGAGTAGTGATGCCAGGGAATTGGGGGAGGGCGATGGAGGGTAACTCTAGTGGGTCTGGGTTTCTTTGGGGGCAATGAGGGCATTCTGGATTACATAGTGATCATTGTACAACCTTGTGAATATACTAAACATCACAGAATCGCTCACTTTCGATATGGGACTCTGGTTCATCTCTAAGCCGAGCCCAGGTTGCGGTGACGGCCGTGTCTTGTTGGTATTGTGGTTCTGGTGATGGAAAGGTCCCAGTGGAAACCAGGCACAGCAGTGCGTCCATTCCACCTCCCAGTATTTGTGGTCCTGCAGCCTTTGGGAACCTGTGGGATATGCAGGCCCAGGTCACATAGCTGGGAGCTCTGTGTGCTGGGTGTTCCCATGGACTGAGCGTGTGCTTCATGCGACAGCTGGGTTCCAGGTCCCTGGGACCTCACCTCGGACTGTCCCTCTCCCATCGGACTCCTGCCTTCCCCTGCAGGGGGCTGAGGGCCCACCCTCAGAGGACACATGTCCACACGCCACTATACACCCTCTCCTCCTAAGAAAGAGGTGCAGATTCCAGTACCAGTGGGAGGCTCACTGCTCGTGTGTGTCTGTGTGTGTGTGTCCGTGTGACTGAGTGTGTGTTTGCATATGTTTCTATATGTCTCTGAATGTATGTCTGCATGTCTGTGTGTTTGTGTGCCTATATCTGTGTATCTGTGTGTGTCTGTCTGAATGTGTGTGTCTGTGTGTCTGCAGAGAACAGGCCCCTGTGTTCTTACTAATCCCCGGGGGACACCTCCGCCATTAGTCACTAGGAGTGACAGGAAAGGAGGAAGCCTGGCCCGAGGCAGGAGGACGTTTCTGGTGGAGAGAGTGGCTGGCATTTCAGAACACCTCCAGCCCTGACCACATCACAAATCAGAGAGTGAGGACCCTCCGTGCGGTCAGTGCGTCACCATCTCTGAGCAACCTCAGGAATAAAATAGAACAGAGGCCCAGGAAGAATTTTTTATAGCCCAATCCCCAGTACACATTCTGCAGAGAGAATAAGGCCCCTTCAAGGAAGGACAGCCTCAGAAACTGCATTCTCTTTGCAATTAATTTTAAAACCCAGTTGCGGAGGGGAGAGAGTAAACCCTTTAGCACAGAGTGCACAGCGCGGGGAAAGATGGAGGTAAGCAGAGGCCCTCTCCTGACTTGGTCTGAAAGAGAGACTGGGGTGGAGAGGAAGATACTCGGGGTAAAGGAGAGATTTCACAAGAAAGGGAACACTGCTGTCACTCACAAGTACCTGCAGAGCGAAAGCCACTGCCTGCAGGACACACAGGGCCACCAGGGGTGCGAGCTGCTGGGGAGAGAGGCTCCAAGTGCTCTGAGGCGAGGCCCAGACTGGTGTCTGAGCAGCCAGCAGCCAGCAGGGCACAGAACCGGGGGTTCCCTACGTGTCCCCAGCGGAGCTTGGAGGGGCCACTGCACTCAGGAAACCAGCCCATGGGTGACCAGCAGCCTAGGAGTTCCTGGAGTCAAGAACAAAATGTATGTGCCCATGTGCACACAGGATCATAGTATACATGAAGAGGGGGGCAGTCCTGGGCATCAGAAACGGAACCTGGGCGACCTGGGTTCAGAGAAAGGAAGCAATGGAGGCTCTTCACCTGGCCCACCCGCTCTGAGTCCTGGCGTCTCGGATGCAACTATTAGTCAGGTCTGGTGGGATCTGGTGTCTTTCTACACCAACTAAGGAGTTTTCCTCACCTGTGACTTTATGCGATGCCGAACGACTCACTGGCAGGAGTGACTGTGCCTGCTGGGCTCGGGCGGCAGTCTGTGTTTGTGGCCGTGAGCACCAGACTGCACGAAGGAAGATGCTCCTATCTAGCGGCAGTGTGAACTGCGTCCCTTTTTATGAGTGTACATGTGACGTGTCCTTCAGTGTGGTTTTGCTGTGGGGCAGGATGGATAGAAGCTAGGAAATTCCTTGGCAAGTGGAATGAAGGAAACTGAGACAAAACAATTAAACAAGCCCTAACTAGTTTGGCTCAGTGGCTAGAGCATCAGCCTGAGGACTGAAGGGTCCTAGGTTCGATTCTGGTCAAGGGCATGTACCTTGGTTATGGGCATATCCCCAGTAGGGGTGTGCAGGAGGCAGCTGATTGATGTTTCTAACTCTCTATCCCTCTTCCTTCCTCTCTGTAAAAATTCAATAAAATATATATTTTTAAAAACAATTAAACAAGGCTGAGCAATTAACAGCCTGCTAATAAATCACAGAGCTTCTCTTCCCTGACCAAGGATACTTAGGAACAAACGGTTTACACCTCTACTCCCCACCCCGAGGGTGAGCAGCTTAAGTTACCCTGGTCAGGGGTGAGATAGCAGGTTAGTGCCATCAGTGCCAGCCAAACCCCAGAACCAATGACGTCAGGGGGAGAAACGACAAAACAAAACAAACAACCAGAGCCAACAAATCCAAGATAGAGGTAAAGCAATAAAGTTGACCGGACAACGGCCCCAAACTCCTCTCTGCACTCACATTGATGCATCGAGTATTGAAGGGCACACCTGGAAAGCTGTGGAATATTCTGCTGAGGCCTTCCCCTAAGACTGCCCCCAAAACTCTCGCCTTTAGAGGCAGATAAGAAGGTCCCTCCAGACAAAGGACCCAGTGGACCTCTCCCTTGAGCATACCTGCGCCCCCCTCTCCTCAGGCGAGTGCTTTTGCTTTCTTTCTCCTGAGCTCTAGTGGTCCCCATGAGACCCGCAACCAGGGGGCACGGGCAGTGGCAGCTCATCCCAGGCTCACCCTGAACCGTCTCCAAGGACTCCGCTGCCTCCAGACTGCCTTCCCGGTGGCCAGGCAGCCCAGCTGGCCCACTCCACGGCTGTGGTCTTGCCGCTTCTGTCCTAAGCCCTGCCTTGGTTGCACTACCCCAGCTTTAATAGAGGTCCTCTCCACATCACCCGGACTCATGTTGTGAAAGCTTTCCTCCACAAAAGTCAAGAACCCACATATTCCAGACCATGCTGGGCCACCTGCCTCGGCCTGGGTCCCTTTCTGGTGACAATGGAAAGCCTCACTTTCCTCTTCCTCCAGGTTGGTAGAACAGGTCAGGGGGGTCCAGTGCCCACCTCCAGCTGCTGCTGATGGAGCAGTGGAAGGCTCACTGCTTCATGCAAGAAGTGACGTGCCAGGTAGGACTGGCACAGGCTGCCTTCACAGGCTGGTGGTTCCATGTGGCTCCCTAAGAGTGTTGACAGCGGGTTCTGCCTAGCAGTGAGCACGCCCCATCTAGCCGGCCTGGAGGAGCCCTCCCTGAGTCTGAGGTCTGTCGTGGCAGCTCTGTGGACACTCGAGGCAGCCCTGCAGGGCAACATTGCAGGGGCCTGGGTCCCCTGTGACTCACAGGAGAAGAGGGAGCTTCTCCCCACACACCCTTGAGTGCAGAATGTGCCAAGTCCAGTGCTTGGGTTCCTGGAGGACCCGCCACTTCGGTCGAAGGTGAAGAAGCGGGGAACAGGCCCAGCAGCAGGGAGCTGCTCTGGGTGCCCACCCTGGCAGTGGGTGTCACAGGGGCACCGGGGAGCAGACAGACAATGGTAGGGGTGGCCGAGGACCTCGTCAGCACACAAAAACTCCTTGGAAAATCCCCTAAATAACTGGTGGGGCTGTGGGGACTCTTGTGGGGAGGCAGGAAAGATGCAAAGCCCCCGAGGGTAGGGTGAAACTAGACCCCAACACCTCCTGGTGGTTCCATCCATGTCCCCATCGCAGACTCGGGCTGATGCGGCCTTGGGCGCGCAGGCTACACTTCCGGGCTTTCACATGAAACGTGTAATAAAAACAGTTCATTCTCTCTGCCATCATTTTAGGTCCGCTCTTTAAATGTGGAGTCTCCCCCAGCTGTGAGTTACAGATGGCAGGAGCACAGGACAACGGGCAGAGCAGGTGGTGAGCTGGGGCCACCTGGCCCGGCCATTCCTCACAGACGCCGGGAGCATGCATCGCCTCCCAGGCCTGACCGCACTATGAAGCTCTCGGAGAATACGCGTGTGGAAACAGCTGCCCGCTTGTTCATGTGCATCTGGATTGATACCCGCCCAGGGACGCTGCTCCTCACGCCTGTCCGGCCGGTTCTCTCTCTCGAGGGAAGGAAGGCAGGTGGCGAGCTCATTTGTCACCAACCAGGAGCATTCCAGGTGAGGGTGGGGTCCCAGGAAGAGCTGGTGTCCCTGGCAGCTGGTGGAGGCATCTGTTGCCACAGAGGGGTATCTGCGCAGGCCCGAATTGAGAGGGGACCCCTGCTGACGGGCTGTGCTGAGAGCGCTGCCCATGCCTGCTCCCGTCACTTCCGACTTCGTCCTGCCTCGCACGTCACTTCTTGCATCAAGCAAACCAACTTGTCAAAAGCCAACATTCCAGTTTGCTAAAAATAAATAGTATGAGGTCTCAATCACCAACTTGCCTAGCCACCAACTTATCCAATGATTGATTGGCCAAAGCCTTGCTTCTATTGATTATGTATGGAGTGGACATTTAGGTTTTTTTTTTTTTTAATTGATTTTGTACAGAGAGGAAGGGAGAGGGATAGAAAGTCAGAAACATCGATGGGAGAGAAACATCAATCAGCTGCCTCTTGCACACTCCCTACCGGGATTGTGCCCGCAGCCAAGGTACATGCCCTTGACAGGAATCGAACCTGGGACCTTGCAGTCCGCAGGCTGATGCTCTATCCACTGAGCCAAACCGGTTTCAGCTGGAGTGGACATTTATTAAGTAGAAAAGAAATAGTAAAATATGTTGACAAAATATAAGAAAGTAGACAATCTACTATCTAGTCTAAAACAAAAACAAACATAAAACACTAGGAATGTGAATGATAATCTAGCCATAAACACTAGAAAAATGTTCAAGATTTATGCCCCAGGCAGTTGCTCAGTGGTTAGACCAGCCCTCACACAGAAGGGTCTCAGGCTCAATTCCCAGTCAAGGGCACGTACCTGGGTTGCAGGTTCACTCCTCACCCCCAGTTGGGGTTCATGTGGGAGGCAACCAATCTCTCTCTCTCTCTCTCTCTCTCTCTCTCTCTCTCTCTCTCTCTCTCTTTCTCCGCCCTTCCTCCCTTCCTCCCTTCCACTCTCTTTGAAGAGCAATGGAAAAAATATCCTCAGGTGAGGATTAACAAAAAGAAAAGAAAAGAAAAAAGAATATGCTTTACTATTAAAAACAAATAGTAAAATACAGATATTTTTTTAAATCCTCACATAAAGACATGTTTTTATTGATTCTTAAGCGCTAGAGATAAAGATAGAGCTAGAGATAGATAAATAGATAGATAGATAGATAGAGCTACAGCTATATCTAGAGCTAGAGACAGAGCTAGAGACAGAGCTAGAGGTGATAGAGACAGATCAAACCCACCACCTTTTGGTGCACTGGACGACCCCCCAGCCAACAGAGCCCCCTCCAGGGCAGATCACAGCTAGCTTTTCTTTTCCTGTTTTGCATGCGCCTAATTTGCTTCAGTGACGTTTTCATTTCTATTTTTTCCTCTTTCGGTAAGAGAGGGGAAGGAATTGAAAAAAGTATAAAGGTTTATAGCACCCAAGTTCATTTTTCTTTATCTATTTTTAAATATTCTCTAATTGATGCTCTGACCATTCGATGCGTATTCATTTCTTTTGCCTTCTCCAGCCTAAAAATTGTAATCTTACAGGAAACCCTCTGACATGAAGGAGATTCCTACTCCCAATATTTCTTTCAGAGCAATTAGCCCCACTGAGTGCAGCGGCTCTGCTCCCAGTGCTGGCAGATGTTACCCACAGCTGCAGCCGAGGCCCCTGGAATCCCTCTTACAGGCCCTGTGCCAGGCACCTCCTCTGCAGAGCAGCGTATGCACAGGGCTCTGTGCCCCTGCTGTCCCCTTCAAAGCACCCAGAACACCGAGAACCAGCAACTTAATGGAGGAACAGACGGCAGTGGCATCACTAACGAAGGCCGTGCTCACTCAGCAAGAACATTCTCCTGGAGGAGGTGTTACTCCTCATGTCTCTCGCACAGCAAGCTTCCCGCCAAACCAGAAAGTCCTCCCAGAAAACACCAGGTGCCTCAGAGTGAACAGCTCTCTCAGAAGGAGAAGAAACAAACGGAAACCAGGCTCAGCCATGACAGGGACATCCAAGGAAGGAGACATGAACGTCATAGGCCATCGGACTGAAATGTGTGCCCAGGCTCTAGCCTGTGTATCCCGTGCCTGGAGGGTCGGCCCGTACACCCAAGGGGTGGAGGGCTCTATTCCCAGTCAAGGGCGCATACCGTGGGCCCAATCAGGTGCAGGGTAATGTGTCTCTCTCACATTGATGTTTCTCTTTCTCTCCTCTCCTTCCTTCCCTACCACTCACTCTTAAAAAATCAATGGAGCCCTAGCTGGCATGGCTCAGTGGATAGAGCATCAGCCTGTGGACTGAAAGATCGAGGGTTTGATTTCAGCGAAGGGCACATGCCTGGGTTGCGGGCTCAATCCCCAGTAGGGGTTGTGCAGGAGGCAGCTGATCAATGACTCTCTCATCACTGATGTTTCTATCTCTCTCTCCCTCTCCCTTCCTCTCTGAAATAAAAAAATATATATTTTAAAAAATTAATAGAAAAAATATCCTTGGGTGAAGATTAACAAAAATAAATAAATAAGTAAAATAAAATTGTGTACCAAGACTTTAGTGATGATATTAGGCTTTGATTTGGGGTCTGGGAATGGTAGATAAAATAAATTAGAAGTATCAGAAAAGTCTGTGGACTTCAAAATTCCATGCCATACCCACCTGAGCGTTTGCAATTGGCAGGCCAAGTAGAGTGTGGGAGAGGGTGCTGGCTCCAGATTTAGGCAGAAATGGGTTTTGGGTCCAGTCCTGCCAGTCTAGATGTGTCCTTGAAGAGTCTAGATGCGTGAGTTCTCTGAACTCTTTTCTTGTCTGTGAAAAGGGTATAGAAATGCCTATCTCATAAGATGTTGCGAGTATGCAATAAAAGAATGTGTAGCAAATATCAGGCGTAGTGGCTGTGACATTCCACCAATGATGGTACCGAGTACTATTAGTGACATCAGAGACAGCGCACAATGTGACACAGAGACGTAACTCAGACTGTGGAAAATAAGCACAAATGATGGGGTGCTTTGAAGAGGCACTGGGTCCTTGCTGGAGAAAATACAGCACTTTTAGGTAATCATGGAGTGAGACCACTGGGGGGGCAGGGGTTGTGGCTCCATCGAATCAAACTGACGCTCAAGTTTATGGGGACCTTGAGTTCATGTCTCCCACACTGAGGCCCACCCTCCAAGTATGGAGAAGAGATCACCATCCCAGCAAAAGCTTGGGGTGGGGCAGGGGAGGGTCTTGTTTAGAAATTTTAAAGATATTCTTGAGAAAAAACAGAATTTCACTTAAAAAGGTAATTCTAAGAATTACCCCAAAGAAACAGATAATTTTTTAGAAAGTTCCTCATAGCTAGAGGGTGAGTGTGGAAGTAAAAAATGTGGAAAATAATGTTGCTGACCGCCCCCCCCCCCCCCCAAAAAAAAGCCTACAATGTTGTAATAGGCATTTTTAATTATTGGATGTTTTCCTAGTTAAAAAACTGAAATGCCTTCGTGTCTTGCTTTAACTAAAATCAACCGGAGAAATTGTGGGATTGGGGTCTAAGATATAAAGTGGATTTCTTGCTGTGTTTCCTAGTTGGTTGACTCTGAGCGTTTTATTTGACTCCCGGTCCTGTTTCTCCATCTGTAAAATGGTGATTACAATGCCTTTGTTTGGTTGTTGCTCAACCACTGAGGTCATGCAGTCAAGAAAGCAAAGCTGTGCCAGGATGAGCCCTCAGACAGGACTAGGAGAGGGTAGGCCCGGTCTCTGGAGGAGGTGAGACATGGAGGGATGCAGGCATCGCCTGGGGAACAGCCCGTGCAGCCCAGCCTCTGGGGGAAGTCAAGGCAGGAATTTCTACAAATGGACTTAACGCTTCAGACTTAAAGAAACATCATTTTATTTAACAACAAAAAGATGAGTATATAACATTTGATATCATTTGATTCTGAAACATTCTTGACAGTTGCCTGACTTTATTATCTTATCTAAAAAAGAAGGAATATGCTAATTGACCCTCACACTGTCAAAAAGATGGTGGCACCCACAGCCAAAAAGGAGGGAATATGCTAATTACTGGCCCACCTTCAAAGATGGCGGCACCCACAGACACAAGATGGCGGTGCCCAGTCCCCTTAGACCCGCCGTGGTGGCAGGCACGCGGCAAGGCTGGGCCTGTGGGGGTGGGCCCGGCCACTCCACATGCCTGCCTCCAGAGTCCCCCAGTCCCCTCGGGCCCCTAGCTGCCTAGGGCCGGCCCGAGGTGCAGGCAAGCCTTGGATGGTGGCTGTCCAGCCAGCCAGGGCCGCCCGAGGCTCAGGTAACCAGGCCGGCCAAGGCTTGCACTGCGGGCAGAGGCAACAGCAGAGGTGTGATGGGGGCAACACCTTCCTCTGATTGCCAGATCACCTCCTGCCTCTGAGGGCTCCCAGATGTGAGAGGGGTCAGGCTGGGATGAGGGACCCGTCCTTCAGTGCATGAATTCTCATGCACCAGGCTTCTAGTAATGAAATAAACTCAGCACAACTGCACCCTGCAGAGATCATGAGTTATGAAATGACATTCATGGGCAAGGAGAAGGGGAGGTGAATGCTCTCCGTGGAATTAATCATCCCATGCACTTGCCTTCCATTGTGAGCACTGTTGGCTCTGCCCGGCAAAGCGGAGACAAGGGGCACCTGGGCCCTGATGGCCAACCATCCACCGGTGGGGCATTCACCCCGACAGGGCTCGGTCCAAAGCTGGATCTCACTGCCCTGGGTTCAGAGTGTCTCGTGCGTATCACACTGTGGAGTGCTGGAAGTACTTTATTATGGAAAGTGCCACTCAGTGAACAATCATAGCAGAATTGATATTTTTGCATCCAGTAAATGCTGTCACCTAAAATCCCGCAATTTTCACCACCAGATGAAAAGCTTTGGTCAGCCTGGCTGAACTGCTGATACACAGATTTTTTAAATATATTTTTTTTGTCATGGAGGGCCAGTGTGTTGAAAGGGAGCTGTGTTCAGTGTGTGACTCATGGCAGCTCAGAGATGTAGATCTCGAGGCTTAAAATAATAGACAAGAACGAGGGTCAGCAGGCCCTCAACTTGGTGTGCAAATGGCCTCGGCTTGCCTCGCTTATTCCTTGGACAAGCTCCAGGCTCCTGGACCTTTTGATGTTCGTCATCTAAACTTACTTTCGCAGTGCCTGTCTCATTTCAAAGGGACATGGGCTAAGCCATGCCACCGAGTTATCTCCAATTCACAGACCTTTTAACTGGAGCCGCTGCCTTAACTCAAAGGAATGCGTGCAAGGCTGGGATTTCAAGCCAGCATCACTTCTGGCTCTGAAGTGTCCTTCTCTGTCCCAGAACTCCCTGGACTGTGCCCAGACTCTCATCTATGTTTGATTTCCAGCATCTGGAACGATTCCTGCCCCCCAGGTGCCCCACAGTGCTTGTGGGGTGGAAGAAGGGAGGAGTGGATGAAACCAATGAGGGAGATCTTTCATGGCACGTCCCGATTGTCCTGGATTATAAATATAGCATGAAACAGGTCTACTGAATAGTCCTGTCAATCTAAATGTTGGCTGTATCTGAAGTTCTCATTCATCTGGACCCCATGGCTATCAAACAGGGACTGATTTTCCTTCTGTTTGAGAGATTGAGGATGAGCGATTTGCCTAATATCTCTCTCTCTCTCTCTCTCTCTCTCTCTCTCTCTCTCACACACACACACACACACACACACACACACACACACACACACACGTGCTCTCCAGCTCTAAGCCATCTCCCCAGCAGCCTTTGTAATCAACCAGGAGCGCCCTGCGGCTTTAGAGAGAGTTCCCCGAAAGGCACGCAGACACTGTCACTGCCGGGAGAGGGCTCTCTCCAGGCCCAGGAAGAGGGGGCTGCGGAATCCAACCTCTTTGAACATTTGTCCTTTAAGTGCAGCTCCTGTCTCACCACGGTCCCGGGGCTTGTCATGCTCCCCACACCCTCACCCTGGACGGGTTATCAGCGAGCAGCGGACACGGGGGTGGGACAGCCACTCGGTCTTGGCCTTGTTCAGGGACCGTACCTTCAGATGGCAAGTGTCAGAAGCCCCACAGCCACATTCCAGATTTTTCTGCAAGCACAGTTTTAGTCCCTCTCTGGGCATTGACCCTTCTTGAAGTCAAGACAGGGTGGTTAAAAAAGTGATGTTTAGATCAGACATGGTTAAATGTTTAGAGTGGCAACCCAGGGACTGAATCGGGTTCGATTCCTGGACAAGGCACATACCTAGGTTGCAGGTTCATCCCTGGCCTTCGTCAGGGCACATGTGTGAGGCAACCAATCCATGTGTCTCTCACATCGATGTTCCCCCTTCCCTTCTTCCTGCCTCTCTCCCTCCTTTCCACTCTCTAAAATAAATAAATAACAATAAATGGGAAAATCCTCGGGTGAGGGTGAACAACAAAAATAAAAGACCAGACAGGGTTAGGATCAGGTGCCTGTTTCTCCACTTCCCCGTGAGTCTGGGCTCAACGTCTCAGGCTGAGTTTTCCATTGCGGGGACATGAGTACTGGCTCCGTGGAGGCGTGTCCATCAGCATGGCCGCGTGGAGCAGGGCAGAGAGGTGGCCAGCGCCTTCCCGGATGGAATTCCAGAAAGAAAAATGAGGGAACGTGGGGGTCCTCTCACTAGGCCCTTTGTGGGGCTCCCGGGGCCAGGCTGGGGAAGCCATTGCCTTGTTTTCCTGTTTGAGAACCGCCGTCACTAAAACCGCGTGCTCAGGAGGCTCTGTGAAGGGCGTGAGTCACGCCTGCCGCCTGCCCTCGGCCGCAGTAGTTCTGTGTGCCTCTGAGGAACGCCCCGCCTCCCAACCGGCTCTTAGCTCCCACCGCCCCCAGTCCTCACCCTTACCGGTGCGTGCGGTCAGAGCAGGAGGTGAGAGCAGGCCAGGACCACCTTCTTCTGTGGTGGCCTCAGCGGGGCTTTCCTTTCCCTCCCGCCTCCACCCCCGCCTCTGCTCTGCCTGGGAGCGCAGACTCCTGGAGAGCAGGCTTTCGCCAGGGCCGGGCCGCTGACACTCTTGCAGCCACTGTGCCCAGAGAGAAATGCTCTCAGCGCCTCTGCTCAGCCGGGAGGTGGGATGCACCGCTGTGCCCAGGGCTGTTCGGGACACCCCACCAGGAGTATGCTCGACATCCTCTCTCCCACCACCCCCGGTATACCTTACTCACTCATCACAGAGAAAAGGGGAAAAGACCACTCTGGAACCAAAGTGAAGTCTTGGGGTTATAACAGCGATCTGGGCTGAATCATGTGCAGCTGCTGAACGACCATTCCACACTTCCAAAGCGAGATTGGTTCAAAAACTCGCAGCCCAGGAGAGGATGTCAGAGCTGCTTACGGAGCAGTTACTACTCGCGGGCATCGTCCTGAGCACGTTACAGATGCAATGCACTGTGTGCTGTGTGGGCCCTGACACCTGACTATCTGGGTGATGGCTTTGGCATAGAGTGGCTGTGTGGCCTTGGGTAATTTGTTATTTTGCCTCTTAAGCCTTAGTGTCCCCATCAGTGTTTTGTGTGGATCCTGGCCGAGCTGGGCCCCTCTCAGCCGTCAGGTTCAGCTTAAATATGATTTCCTCTGAGGGATGCTCCCCACCCCACCGCCGTTGCTCTTCGTGTCACGGCATCTACCCCAGAGCGCTGGCTTCTTCAGCCACAGCCACTGTCCGCTGAAGGTGCCCCGTGCTGGCTGTGCTTCTCGGCGCTGGGGACCCAGCAATGAAGTATGGCGCTCTCATCCCAGGGGGACAGACAGATGGGCATGCAGGCAGGCAGGGAGCAAGTGGTATTCTAAGTATTCTACATTCCTTGTCCAGTGCCCATCTCCATCAATAAAATCATTAGTTCTCACCTCCCCTGATCCTTTGAATCCCCAGTTTCCAGCATATGCTTCAAAAAGTGAAGTCAATAGGGACACAACAATACTTCAGAGAGCCCATGCCCATCCCTAGCATAGGCCTGGAATGAGACAAACACTTAGCAAAGTGTTGGTTGCTTTTGAAGTAGATTCCAAAGCTGTGTTCTTAATCATTTTGTGTATATAGTAATAACTATTACAACAACAATAATCGCTCTCTATAAAACCCTAATATGCAAATAGACTGAATGGCAGAACAACTGAACAACCAAACAACTGGTTGCTATGACATGCACTGACCAGCAGGGGGCGCACACAAAACATGGCAGGCATTGGCTCCAGCAGCATGGTAGAGCAGGTGAGAGGGGGCCGAACAAGATGGGGTGCCGCACTGTCATGGGGATGAGCCTCTGGTGGTTACTGAACATTTTTTGCTCCCATGTGCCCTGGTCCTGCCTGGCACTTTCACCTGCTGCTGGTGCTGGCCCTGCTCACACCCACTGCCAGCCCTGATTGCTCAGTGCTGTCAGTGGGTACAAGAGCAGCAGCCAGCCCCAACGACCCCCAGGGTTTCTCCACCTCCCCCTGCTCCTGAGGGGTGATTCGGACAGCAGCCAACGCTGGCACCCAATGACAGCACCAGTCCCGCTTGCATCCACTGATGGTACCATCCCCAGGTGCTCCTCAACATCAGCGGTTGCGGGCAGGGTCGGCCCTGTCAGTGCATGGGAACAGCAGTGACTGGAACAGGGCTGCTGACAGACAGAGGACCAGAGGCCGCAGTGGGAGGGCCTGGGTGGGAGTGCAGATTATGGGCTGAGACCTGCCACTGTGCCCCCTGTAGCCTCACAGCCCATAGTTCCTTTCAAGATGCACGAATTTGTGCACTGGGCCCCTAGTAATCCTATCTAATAAAAGAGTAAAATGCAAATGTGACCGTACCTTTGCTATGCTACCAGCCAATCAGGAGCCGGGGGCAGGGCCCAGGTACACATGAGGCGAGGGGTGGAGGCTCGAGGGACAGGGAAGCCTGGGACCACTGCACAGGGCCCAAGAAGCTGAGGAGAAGGTGGAGAAGCTGCCCCAGAAGCTGCCCAAAGAGATGAAGGTGCTGGGGAGGAGCAAGCAACCAAGAAGAAAGATTGAGCCCCTTTTTCCTTAATTATTTCAGGAACAATCCTCCAATAATCAACCCCATCACCAACCAAGCAGTTGAGTCCCCGATAGTATATGAATTTAAGTCAGACATTAAGGTGGCAGACAGAGACTCGGCCAGCAATAGCTGCTCTATATCTAAATTCAGTCTATTACCAGGAATGCTCAGGACCTACTCAAAATTGCAAATATTCCTTTCCACTAGTATTTACAGGGTAAACTAAGATTTCTGCTTGAGTATTAAAATTGACAGGAAAATAGTAATCAAATTTTCAGATTAATTTAAATTGGCCAAGTGAAATAAGTGAATACTCAAGAAAATTTTAGTGTACTGGACAAAAAGCTTTTCCTAAAACATTAACTAAAAAATCTATTAGTAGTTTATCTCACTGTAAAATTGCCTAACATCCAAAGAACCTAAAGCAGTCATATTTGTGTGCAAAAATTAAAATTTAAAATTACCAAGACTGCAATATAAAATTTCCAAAAGCCCCCATTAATCAAAAAAAGGGGAGGGGGCAGTGGGGTAATATCATGTAAGGAAAACAATATCGAGTAAGTAAAATACATCTAGAAAATTCTTACTCCAGTAAAGTAAATTCCATTTGTAAAACCAACTGCAGGACACCCATGAAAAAAACACACATGGTGTCAAAATAAGCCAAAGGAAAATCATTTAGGCAAAAATTAAAAAGAATCCCAAGTCTATTTTGCAGAGAGGATCCCTTTGTTAACTTTTGGTCGAGAATGTGTTTGTGTGTTTTAAGAGAACAACTCCAAGACCATGTGGGTTACTGCGACTGTGAGGAACTGACGGATCTGTTCCAGTCACGAGGATGGTCCAGAGATGGGGGACACTGACGACACCTTGCCATGCTAGCAGTTGGCAGCTGTGCATGGCTGCAGGCAGCGCAGGACCAAACCAGAGAGGATGGAACTTGCATTGCCACGATGTGTCCACCATCGGGATACCATTGCTGACATGTACACATAAATAACTATTTGACACTAAAACTGGGACTCAGAACAGTTGGACATTGAAACTGAGACTGAAACATTTTTTGTCCTTATACATTTATTTCTAGTATGCAGAGGCAAGATATTCTTGAAGAAAAGAAACAGGGGAGAGTGACTGATATAGAGGCAGGGTGGCCTTGAACAGGCTGTCAAGCTACAGGGGGAAGGCTTGGGTGGATGGGAGGTGGATGCTGGGGGAGATCAACTGAAGGACTTGTATGCATGCATGTGAGCATAACCAATGAATGAAAGACACTGGGGCGGGGAGGGGGGAGGGTGGGAATATGTGCTGGGGGGAAGATAAGGGGGAGGGGGAAAGGAAAACATGTACTACTATTAATTATAAGTTATACTGCAAAAAAATCAATAAAAATATATTTTAAAAAATGTTATGCTATGACTTTTCTCCTTATACAAAGTATCAGTTCACTTGCAGAGTGGCTTCTTGACTTGCTGCCAACCTGTGCATGGTCCACACTTATGAGTTCAGGATTTATGACAATGTGAATAATTCAGATGTTTACAATAAAAACACATGAATACACGAATACACTAATGTTAATGTTAAAATTCATGGAAAAAATAGTCCTTTGAATCTTTGGTGGTTAGAAATTAAAGACCTCAAGTTAAGTGCAATAAACAGTAATAAAGTTACACTGAATGGCAAAAACAAAACAAAACAAAACAAAAACATTAGGGGCCAGGAAATGTTCAAAGACCTGGGAACCATTCCCAGACCAGTAAGGGAAGTCACAGGGTGTATATTATTGCTACAAATACTGCATTTTCTACTACTTACAACATATACAATATAATGTATTAGATGCCTTCTTATCTCATGAAGTACGTATTCTCATAGGTAATATTGGTAGATATGTTATAGTTATGGCAGTATGTCATATCCTATCTATATTCATAAGAGGGTAATATGCTAATTAGACCATGAGACATTCCAGATGTCATTCTGGACAAAGCCGTGGTGGTGGGGCCGAGGCAGAGGTGGTTATGGGTGATCAGGCCAGGAGGGGAGGGCAGTTGGGGTGATCAGGTTGGCAGGGGGGTGCAGTTTGGGGCAAGCAGGCCATCAGGCAGAGTGGTTAGGGGAGATCAAGCAGGCAGGCAGGTGAGCAGTTAGGAGCCAGTAATCCCGGATTGCAAGGGGTTGTCTGACTGCCAGTTTAGGCCCAATCCCACAAGGGTCCCAGATTAGAGAGGATGCAGGCCAGACTAAGGGACACCCCCCTTCTCCCCCCACCCATTGCATGAATTTCGTGCACCGGGCCTCTAGTAATATATAATTACTATAGCCCTGCCAGTGTGACTCAGTGGATCCAGGAGACCACAATTCAATTCCCGGTCAGGGCACATGCCTAGGTTTTGGGCTCAATCCCCAGTAGGAAGCATGCAGGAGACAGCTTACCCATCTCTCTCTCTCTCTCTCTCTCTCCCTCTCTTTCTCTTACAAGTTAAAGAAAACAAATATCTACACAGATACTGGGGCAGTGAGGACTTACCTGGGGTGGGAATGACTGGGGGTGTGTGGTGTCAATTGGGGGAAAAGGAGACATATGTAAAACTTTAGAAAATAAAAAAAATAAAAACAAACAAACAAACAAACAAACAAACCCCAATATCTTCTTTAATTATGAGGCCACAATTATCCTGAAAGGTACACATTTTTATCCTTAGGGACCCAATCTTATATAATAAAGAGCTAATATGCTAATTAGAATGAACAGCCAAATGACCTTCCGGACGACCTTCTGGACGACTTTCCAGATGAAACTGGGGCTGTGGGGGCGGGCCAAGGCTGTGAGGGCTATAGGAACTATAGGAACTATTGGGCCTCTAGTTCCTATATAGAAGGCAGATGTGGTGAGGGCCAAAGACAGGTGCCAACAAAGTTCTGCGAAACCTCAGACGAGGCAGAACACTGGCAGGGAGGCTGGGAGAGGTCACAGAGGAGAACCTCAGAGGCGGGAGGGCGGAAAGTGCGATCCGGGTGGGCAGGGCGGAAAGTGCTCAGTGGGTGCCGTGGGGACGGGAGAGAGGCAGAGGGAGGGCCTGGGGAAGGGCACGGAGCGTTGGGAGCTGCACGCTGCTCGCACGAGGGCGACGCTGTGGTACGGGAAGTGGTGGGGCTGGAAACGGAGGACAGGGTGGCCCTTGAATGTCAGGGAAGAAATGTAAGCTTCATTTCACAGGCAGTAGGTTTAAGAAGGGGAAAAAAGATCCAGAATTGAGAACTTTGGGGAGATTAATGTGATTCTAGACTAGGAGGGCAGGTGATGGGCCTGGGACCAGTAAGACACCTATTGTGCTAGCCAGGAGGTGGCGAGAAGAGCCTGGTTTTGGGGGGTGGGGGACAGAATGCAGTGAGGGGCGCAAATTCAGTGGACAGTCAGTTGGCCCAGGTGCAGGGTAGGGGAAGGGCAGTGGCTGCAGGGGCCCAGCCGGTGGCTGACGCCTTTCTGATGTACTTGGCACACTGCTAAGCTAGACCCAGACAGCCTGATGACCCCCTAACCTCAGAGCACGCTTCACAGACCCCTCTCTGGAGAGATGGAGCCTTTCTCCCTGGAGATGGTCCCTACCCTCCGTGAGTCACACTGCGTGTTCTCCTCCAGGCAGCTTGGCATAAGGTGGGCATTCAAGAGACGTTGACAAAACTGAGCTCAGTTACCTTGGTGAGTAGCTGAGACCACCATCTTGGTGGTTATCAAAGCAGAATCCGCTCCTGCCCTCAGGAGCCCGGAGACAGAGGAAGTGAAACCAAGTTCTTGCGCTCCTGCTCCTGCTCCTGCCGAGGGCCTGTGTCCACCCGGCTCCGGGACTGAAGTGACTGAATGCGGGAGCCAGGCCTGCTGCACCAGCAGCTGCTCAGTGTGCACACCTCTCGCTCACAGACGCCAGGGGCCACAGGCAGCCGCTGCACGCTCAGAACCTCACGAACTGATGCTGCAACGACCTCCCACCAAACATGGGTTGAGGGAATTGCACTGAATTTGGCAGGCATTTGGGGGTGGGGGTGGGGAGGATGACTTAAAATTTAGGTTTTGCATGAAATTCACTTGTGTGTGCATGCATGCGTGTGCGTGTGCGTGTGCGTGTGTGTGTGTGTGTGTGTGTGTGTGTGTGTGTGTGTGTGTGAGAAGGGGGTGGGTTCTGGTTTGCACACGGCAGACTTGCCAGCAGCCAGAGCTGAGGGAAGACTGGCCTCGGAAAGCAGACAGTGCTTCGAAACGCAAGCCTGAGGCACAGCTCCCCAAAGTGGGTGACCCCAAACCCCGGTGTATTCAAGATTCTGCTTACAAGAGCAACTTAGTGTAGAGGCTTGAAGGCAGGTGGTGGTGGCCTTTGTTGCCTGTCATTGGTAATGATTCTCCCAAATGCACACCAGGGATAAGAGTTTCAGGGAGTCCAAAGCCACCCATAGCTTCTCTTCGGGGAGGATTCCCGCACAGGAGTCTCCAGCGGCCCGCCTAACAGCTCTGGGTCACGGCTCCCTGGGGGCTGGCCGGAGGGGGCCCTTGCTGTGGGATGTATCCACATGCCCTTGCAGAGCCTCGCCGCCAGGGGCCGCACCTCCTCTGCCCGCGAGGCCCCCTGAGGGCCCTGCTGCACCAGCCCCTTCCCTCGGGTGGGCCCTGTGGGGGGCAGAGGACGGAGACTGCCCCAGACAGACTGCCTCTGGTCCTGCCTGTGGGCTCCCGGCAGACTGGCCCCCAGGCCAGAGTCTCAGCTCCTGTGTGGTGCGCCCACCAGATGCTGCTGATCGCTTTGTTTCTTCCGAGCCGGCAAGTTTAAATTTCCCTCCAGGATCTCATCTTTGAGGCCCCCCATTCTCTCTTCTCTCTCTCTCCCTCTCTCTCTCCCTCTCTCTCTCTCTCTCTCTCATGTCCTTGGGTAACAATTAAAAAAAAGTTTGCCCTGATATTTAAAGCACTAAAAGTGACCAGAAGGAAGAAGAAATATTGGACAATAAATCAGTTTAATGCAGATCCAGTGCATTAAAAAGGAACAGGCAGCACTCAGCATCACAGGGGCGGGTGCGTGTCACAGGGCAGATTTCCTGTCTCCTTAGAAACCTCCGCTCGAAGCCGCCCTGCACTCTCAGCCTCCTGGATGAGACCGGGAGTCTCCCACAGCCCGGTGACCCTGCAGCTTCCTGCTTTCTGTGATAAACACAAGAAACAGAGACACGAAGCTCCAAGGCTTGGAGAACACAGGTGACGGTGCCGGCTGGTCCAGCATCGGCCCACCCATCGACGGCTCTCCTCCTCCTGTGCCCTCTGCCTAGCACCTCTTATTCCAGCTCTGCCCCTTCAATGAGCCTGGGCACACCCTTGGCGGGTGGTGGCAATGTGTGCCCAAGCCCTGGGCTGAGCCGCCTGGCCTCGTCCCAGCCCACCAGCCCGCTAATCCTCCCTCCTCCTCTGCAGCTTGGTCCTGGTCTCCTCCTGCCGGCGCCTCCAGGCCGCAATGATGGCCTCATCATCCACCGCTTCTTCGTCCTCCCCGTCAGTGCTTCGCCGGTACTGTGCCCGCTGCCCTGAAGCAAACCTCCCTTCCTCTCTGCTCTCTGTCCTCACCTTCTCTCCCTCGTCTTCAGACCTCACGAAGCTCTGTGTGAATTTCCTCTTGGTGCCAAACTCAGAGAAGTCTGCCCTGCATGACTCTTCCACGTCCTCCCAGTCCCTGGGCCGGGCCCAGTCCGCACGCGGGGGCTCCGGGGACTCCTCCCCGGCCGAGGGCTCCGGGCTGGCCTCGCGGGAGCTCGAGGTCTCACTGAACAGGGTCCTGGAGAACTTGTGTGTCTCCCTGCCCTCCCTAGTGGAGGAGGAAGAGAAACGTGAGGAGCTCCTCACAGAGCCGTCTGCCTCGCAGTAGGAGGAGGTGTCCCGCTCCTCGGACTTGGAGAACTTGTAGCTGGAGGACTTGCACCCCTTCTCCTGGAGCAGGGAGGACCTGGTGGGCTTGCCCCTGGAGCTTCCAGACCAGTTGCTTTGGGGAGGAGATCTTTCCCCTGCCCCGAGACCGCTGAGCCACTTGCTGATGCTGCTGTCTGCCTGGCGGCTGGCCCCGCGGCACCTGCCATCGCGATCAGAGACATCCAGGGAGGAGCTGGTGTCCGTTTCAGGCTTCTGGGAGCCCCCGCGGGAAGAATACTGGAAGCTGCCTATGGCGCTGTCGGCATCCTCGTCTCTGTCGCCCCCGTCCCCATCCTCATCTTCCCTGGCCTTCTTCTTCTTGAAAAGGTTGCTGCGTTTGTGGTCAGAGGCCAGCTTCTCCATCTTGTACTCAGACATCTTCTCCCTCAGCTCCATCTGCATCTCCTTCTCCTTCTGGCCAAGCTCCTTCAGGTTGATGTGGTCAGCAAAGAGGCTGTAGATGGGCTTGCTGGTCCCCCTCCCTGTGCTCCCCGTGCCTTCGGCCCTGGCGCTCTGCAGGCCGTGGCAGGACAGCTGGGACTGCGTGTCGGAACTGGGTCTCGCCTGGCTTCGAGGCGGAAGGCCCAGGGAGGAGGCGCTCTGTGCGCTGAGCATGGAGACCTGGTCCTCCCCCAGGCAGCCAGCTGCTGGCGCCTCCTTCGTGCTTGCCGTGGATGGGGAGCGTGACAGAAGCAGCATTTCATTTTGCTTCTGGGCAAGAGTTTCGCTGACTACGTTGGCGATCCAGTTCTGGATGCTGGCAATGGAGATGGTGTCGCCAGGCCCCACTGGTAGGTTAGGCAGCGGTGTGGAGTGGGAGGAGGCCAAGCATCCCCCTGCGTTGCTTACGGTCTGAGATGGGTGGGAGCTGAGGCTCAGGGTGCTGAGTACTGATGCTGTGTCGCCATCAGTACTGACTGAGGGGGCTGCAGACCAGAAGGCAGACAGGGGGATGCTCCTGCTGGCTGCTGAGCCGTCGGCCTCCCAGCTGCCCAGGGACTGGCTCTCCTCCAGTGTCTGCCTACTTCTCTCCAGAAGCTCCAGCCTCCGCTGCCTCTTCTTGGCCGAGGCTGAGGCCTCGCCCTTGCTGAGCTCCACCACCTCCTCCTTGTTCTCACTGCCCACCTTCTGCTGGTGTTTCAGCTTCCAGGCCTGGTAGGCTGTCAAGCTGACGTCGGAGATGTCTTTCTTCTCCCGCTCAGCCTCCTCTGCGCCTGGCTCGCTGCTGCTGTCTCCTGCCTCCGAGTCCCTCTTGTGAAACCCAAATTGGATTCTCTTGATCCTCCACCTTTCGAGGGCAGTGAGTTTGTCCTTGTTCCTGCTGCAGAAGTTATAGAAGGAGCTGGCCTCGGACAGCATGCTCTCCTTGTCTTCCTCCCAGACCCTGCTCCCTGCCTCTGAGCCTGTGTCCACCTCCTCTCTCTCGCTCCTGGACCGGTACCTCCGGGAAGCTTCCTTCTCAATCTCCAGCAGCCTCTGGTTCCACATGTCCCAGGAGCTCTCCGTGGACACGGAGTCGGAGCGCTGCCTCCCTCCCCGGCTCTGGCTGCTCATCTCCAGTTGCTGCTTCAGGACCTGAATGTCATGGCTGCTCACGCTCTCCGAGGTGCTGCTCTCACTCAGGGTGTACCGGCGTCTTCTCCCCTTGAAAGAGCTGACACCACCCTCCTCTTCCACCTCCTCCTCCTCCTGCTCCCACTTCCGGTGCCCTTCTGCCTGGTACCTCTCATTGCGGCACTGCCACTCCCGGACGATCCCCTCCACATCCTCATCCTCACCCTGGGCAGAGGGGGCAGAGCACCTGCCATCCCCACCCTGCGGGGCCTTGCCGGGGGGGAGGCCCTGCTCCTTCTTCCACTGTTCATAGAGTTTCTCCTCCTCCTCTTCGTCGATGAGGGTGAGGGGCTTGGAGGCCTGGCTGGCTGCCGCCGAGGAGGAGCCACTCAGACGGCTGATGGTGTCGTCCTGCTCCTCCACCATGAGGTCCTGCACCCTGGCCCTGATGGTGCTCCCCGTGTCCTCACCCTCCTCGCTGTCTTCCTCATCTCTCTCCTCCATCAGCTTCTCGTTGAGCTCCCGGAGCTGCCTGAGGAAGCCGTCGTTGGGGCAGATGGGCCGCTTCCTCCTCACGGTCATCAGGGCCTCCAGGACGGCCATGTGGTGGAAGATCATCAGGTAGGCCACCACCAGCACCGCCGACCGGCTGATGCCCATCTCGCTGCTGACCAGCACTTTCCCTGAGAGGAAAACACGGGTCAGAAAGCTGTGACCGCAGCATGTGCTGTGTTGGTTTTAGTCTGTGATGGGCAGTGGCAATGTGTGCCCGAGCCCTGTTTTGATGTGCTGGAGTCATACTTACTTGGCCTCTGGTCCGTGTCCATGCTCAAGTCTGTCTGTCCCGCGTTACAGTGTCAGACAGAGCCCAGGAACACACTGTGCACTGTGTGAACCTGGGCAGGAAGTGGGGACAGGGTGGGGGAAAGGGAGTAACCCCTGTCCCCACTGTCCTCGTTTCTCGGCCAAACCAGGCCTCAGAGGGGGGGAAATAAAAGAAGAGAGGACAGGATAGGATCAGAGAGCCTGAGACCAAGATGAGGAAGTCACAGAGACGGGGCGTCTTGGCGCTGGAAAGCATCCACAGGCACAGCCTGGATTTAAGAATTCCCTTCATAGCATCCTTGAAGCTGCATCATTCATCATCCAGGCTCTGCTGGATGCTTCCAGTGATAGGGAGCTCAGTACCTCACACACACACATATTCTCACACACACACATTCACACACACACATCCCACACTCACATATACCACACACACACTTCTCACACACTACACACACCACCACCCCCACATTCAGACATACCACCACACATCTCACACACACACATTCTCACACACACACATTCTCACACACACACATTCTCACACACACACCCCACACTCACACATACCACACACACACCACCACACATCTCAAACACACATATTCTCACACACACACACATTCACACACACACATCCCACACTCACATATACCACACACACACTTCTCACACACTACACATACCACCCCCCCACATTCTGACATACCACCACACATCTCACACACACACATTCTCACACACACACATTCTCACACACTACACACACACACTCACACATACCACCACACATCTCACACACACACATTCACACACACACACACCACACACCACACACATCTCACACACACATATTCTCACACACACACACCACACTCACACATACCACACACACACACACCACCACACATCTCACACACACATATTCTCACACACACACACATTCACACACACACATCCCACACTCACATATACCACACACACACTTCTCACACACTACACATACCACCCCCCCACATTCTGACATACCACCACACATCTCACACACACACATTCTCACACACACACATTCTCACACACTACACACACACACTCACACATACCACCACACATCTCACACACACACATTCTCACACACACACCCCACACTCACACATACCACACACACACACACCACCACACATCTCAAACACACATATTCTCACACACACACACCACACACCACACACATCTCACACACACATATTCTCACACACACACACCACACTCACACATACCACACACACACACCACCACACATCTCACACACACATATTCTCACACACACACACATTCACACACACACATCCCACACTCACACACACCACCACACATCTCACACACACACATTCTCACACACCACACATACCACCCCCCCACATTCACACATACCACCACACACCCCCACTCACACATACCACACACACACACCACACACACATCTCACACACACACATTCTCACACACACACACATTCTCACACACACAGCTCACACACACACACATTCACACACACACATCCCACACTCACACACACCACCACACATCTCACACACACACACATCTCACACACACACACATTCTCACACACACAGCTCACACACACACACATTCACACACACACATCCCACACTCACACACACCACCACACATCTCACACACACACACATCTCACACACACACACATTCTCACACACACAGCTCACACACACACACATTCACACACACACATCCCACACTCACACACACCACCACACATCTCACACACACACACATCTCACACACACACACATTCTCACACACACAGCTCACACACACACACATTCACACACACACATCCCACACTCACACACACCACCACACATCTCACACACACACATTCTCACACACCACACATACCACCCCCCCACATTCACACATACCACCACACACCCCCACTCACACATACCACACACACACACCACACACACATCTCACACACACACATTCTCACACACACACCCCCACTCACACATACCACACACACCCCTCCACACCACACACACATTCTCACACACACACACCACACACACACACACACACCACACACATCTCACACACACACACATTCTCACACACACACACCACACACCACACACATCTCACACACACACACATTCTCACACACACACACCACACAAACATCCACCCCACACTCACACATACCACACACATACACCTCACACACACACATTCTCACACACACACACACCACACACACATCTCACACACACACATTCTCACACACACACCCCCACTCACACATACCACACACACCCCTCCACACCACACACACATTCTCACACACACACACCACACACACACCACACACACATCTCACACACACACATTCTCACACACACCCCCCCACTCACACATACCACACACACACATTCTCACACACACACCCCACACTCACATATACCACACACACATATACCACACACACATCTTACACACACACATTCTCACACACACACACACCACACACACATTTCACACACACACATTCTCACACACACACCCCACACTCACATATACCACACACACATATACCACACACACATTCTCACACACACATACCACACACACACATTCTCACACACACACCCCACACTCACATATACCACACACACATATACCACACACACATTCTCACACACACACACACCACATACACATACACCCCACACTCACACATACCACACACATACTCCTCACACACAGACATCTCACACACACACACTCCACACTCACATACCACACACACATACCACACAGAGACATCTCACACACAACTTCTTACATATCACATATATCACACACACACACACATCACACTCACACATACCACAGACACACATCTTCCACACCACACATACCACATACACATACACACCACACTTACACATACACACCATACACATGCCACACACAGTCACACATACCACACAAATATCACACACACACACAACTTTTCACATACCACACACACCACACGAACATACACACCACACTCACACATACCACACACACACATCTCACACACAGACATCTCACACACACACACTCCACACTCACATACCACACACACATACCACACAGAGACATCTCACACACAACTTCTTACATATCACATATATCACACACACACACACATCACACTCACACATACCACAGACACACATCTTCCACACCACACATACCACACACACATACACACCACACTTACACATACACACCATACACATGCCACACACAGTCACACATACCACACAAATATCACACACACAACTTTTCACATACCACACACACCACACGAACATACACACCACACTCACACATACCACACACACACATCTCACACATACACAACTTTTCACATACCACACACACACATATACACACATAGTCACACACACATACATGCACACTGATGGATGCTTCCTATGATAGGGAGCTCAGTTCCTCATACACCACATACATACAACACACACTTATACTCACAAACCACACACACACACACACACCATACATATACACATCACACACACATACCACCTACACAATCACATACTCACACATACACACATACATTCACACACCATCTACACACCACACACACACCATACACGTATACCACTCACATACACATTCACACACACATACATACCACACTCACACACACACATATACCACTCTCAGACACATTACACATACACTCTCACACACAGTGCTCACACACCATACACACTCACACACCACACACACACACCACACACACCATACACACCACACACACTCACACACCACACACACACACACACCAACATACCATACATACCACACACACTCACACACCACACATGCACATCACACACACCGTACACACCACACACACCATATACCACACACACATGCACATGCACACTCATCTCGCTCCACACTTAGATCTAATTTGGGGGCATCTTTCATGTATTAGTACAGAGCATCACTCTCTATAGCAGACACTCAGGGCTCCCCCTGGGATGATCTGGAGTCGATAACGAACACATCTACATGAACCAGGCCTTTCAAACAAAATCTTTTAAGAACATCACTATCACATTCTTTGCTAACTTGTTTCTATTTTCCTGGCTATTCTGTGTCTTTTGGTCAGTATTCAAACATCCATTCGTGTTCTCTTATGTATTTCTCACAGTTTAGTCCTCACACCAATTTCAGGAGGACTGGACCTCTTTTGGCTGGTGTCTAGATAAGGAAGCTGGAGTCCCTGGCCTATGACCTGGTCCACAGTGCCATGAAGTGGAGAGGGTGCAGTGAGTTTGTCTCCTCAGCCGCCAGGCCCTGAGCTCTCCGCCCCAGTGCCCACCTCCTGCAGCTCTGCAGGCTCCACGGGCTCCTCATCTGGGCCAGAGCAACGCTCCCCTCCCCCTGGTGGGGTCTCCAAAGCAGAGGGGTGAGTGTTGTCAAGGTACCTTCTCAGTGCCTGCCTTGTCCTTGACCTTCCTGCAGGACGGGCCCTGCACCCCCCTTCTCCCCCGAGGGCTCCTCTACACCAGCCCAGGACTCCTAGACAAGCCTATTCCCCTCGGGGCCGTTGCTCTGGCACTTTCCTCCGCCAGGTAGTGCCTCTCTCAATGTTCCAATGGCTAGTTCCTCCTTGTCACTCAGCTCTTGGGTGCCCTTGTCAACCTCCCTCTCCAAGGCTGGCCAGTTGCTCCCACACACCATCCCAGGCCTCACAACGTCCCCCGCCTCCCCTCCCACCCCTCAGTGTCTTACATTCCTCTCTTTCCTGTTTCAGTCCTGCCTTCACATGGGAGAGCTCTGGGTGCGGCTTTCACCCCAGGGCACCTGTCCGCCCTCAATCATGACTTCCTGGACGAGTGGCGGTCCTTTCCTCCCCTCTTATAATGACACAACAACCTTCTTAAGACAGAAAACCAACCCCAACACAGCAGGTAACTGGAGGTTTCCATACGTCCCGGTTTTCTCCTCCCAGGCCAAGCAGAGCCCCTTACCTCGATAGGTAAGCAGGGCCTCGTCCAGGAACTCGGCAGTCTTCCGGAAGTGCTGGGAGATGTCCACCTCGGGAAAGTCGTCCACCTCCACCCCCAGGTACTGGATGTCCAGGCCGGTGTAGAACTCAGGCCCCGTGTAGACGCCGGTGCCGTGGGCGGCATTCAGGATGTGGGTAATCCCCAGCCTCTTTAGCCTGCCCTTGTTCACAGCCACACTCCTGGGGACGAAGAGGCAGGGACTTGTTCGTGCCAGAGTTGGAGGTGGTCAGGCACATCCCCACGGAGAGGGGAGTCCACTGGCCGGGTCAGGAGGGCCAGTTGGCGTGTGCCTCCTCCTCGCTCCCCCACAGTTAGGGCTCACAGCAATACTGTTATAAAAGGGGTCAGGGACTTAGTCCCCACAGAGGAGAGAAGATACAGGGCCAGGCAGGGGAGAGAGGATGGAGAAGAGAACCAGAGGTGGGGAAGGAAAACTTTGAATGGTCCAGAGATCTCTAGCTTAAAATCTTGCCTGTCTGGTGTGGCTCAGTGGTTGAGTGTCAGCCCATGAACCAGGAAATCAAGGCTCCATTCCCAGTCCAGGCACATGTATGGGCTGCAGGTTCCATCCCCAGAAGGGACATGCAAGAGACAGTCAATCAATGATTCTATTCTCTCTCATCACTGATGTTTCTATATATATATCGCTCTCTCACCACTCCTCTCTCTGAAATTAATAAAATTATATATATTTAAATTAGGCATTAAGTCCTGGTCTGTGTCCTCAGTGGTTAGAGTGTGAGCTTGTGCACCAAAGTGTCACAGGTTCAATTTCTGGTCAAGGGCATGTACCTGAGTTGCAGGTTCAACCACTGGCCCCAGTCAGGGCACATGTGGGAGGCAACCAATCGATGTGTCTCTCTCACATTGGTGTTTCTCTCTCTCTGCTCCTCCCTCCCCCCCCCTCCCTTCTAATCTCTCTAAAAATCAATGGAAAAAATATCCTCGGTGAGGATTAACAAAAATAATAATAACTAAAATCATAGGCCTTGGGAATGAACACTCACCAAGACACAGAAAAGGCAGACAAAAATAACCATCACCTGAGTGTGCCGCCCGCTGATCTGGAATGCTGTGTTCTACAAAGTTCTTTCACACACATTATTTTGTCCTAATAATTCACCTCAGCGGTAGACAGAGAAACTACTTTTATTCCCATGTGAAGATTGCAAAACTGAACCAAGAGCTGTGTGATTTCCCCAGACTGACGGGGGGAAAGAGACTGTGCAAGGCCCAGTGGCTTGAGCGTCCAGCTCAGAGCTCTTTGCTGCGGTGGAGGGGTCTGAGGAGCCCCGAGGACAGGGCTGTCCAAGAAGGAGCAGAGGCCTTCAGCTGGGACCTCGGCAGATGCCTGTGCCCCTCCCTGGTGACCCCAGTGGCAGTGCTTCTGGGTCTACAGAGCTAATTAGGGATGGCTCAGGACGCGATGCCCAGCTCTGGGAATCAGGTTCTGGGCACTGAGTCCAGAGTGGGGAATAAGGTGCACCACCCAAAGCTACTTTCTTACTGTTCTCCTGGGGCCCAGGTACACCCTGTGCTTCTGGATAGAAGGTAACTACATCAGGCGAACATTTCAGTCAGTAGCCAACGGATTGGCAAGCCTTAGGCCCACCAACTAGCTGTGGCTCCATTTAGGCCCTGGCGTCCCTGAGGGAATGGGACCTGAGGGAGTTGTTTTGAGGTTTGTTCTGGAAACCGCTGGTGCATTTTGTAAAAACAGCATTTTGTTTCTGATTATAACAACTATAAATGTTTACTCTAGGAAATCTGCTCAACTCAGAAGACCCTAAAAGAGAAAATAAAAATCACTGTAGGACTACCTCCTAGAGAGAAGTACTGTTACCATTTGGTCATGTTTGGCTCTAATTGGTTGTCTACACAAAATCTATACACACGTCTATCTGTATATTCTTCAATTAACATCACAGAGAGAATCTATATTATCACATAACCTAATTATCTTCTTACTACGTTGTGAACATTTCTATATGTTGGTAATACCTGTAAAAATCACGACATCGATGGCTCCGACTATCCCCTTCTATGGTTGTACGGATGTTGGGGGACAGTGGTAAGGGGGATTGTCTTGGCACTGCTCCAGGCAGGCAGGGAGGTCCAGAGAAGGCACCTAGAGGGGTGTGGCTGTGCCGAGAGCCAGGGCAGGGGCACAGGGTCATTGGGCCAGCAGTTTGCCCTGCTGACCTTTAGAGGTGAGGGGATCCTGTGTGTAGATAGGTGGGTGGGGCCTTTCACCAAGGCGGGGACTGGGTGGAGGGTCAGCAGCACCAAGTTTCTAGAGGAAGCTATTGGGGCCTTTGGTGAAAGTTGGGGGCAGTCATTTCATCTCTCTCGGGCACTACCCAGAGGGGCAGGACAGGGCCTGTGCCCTGCAGTCAGACTCACTTCTCTGCTATGAAGACGTTGGGCCAGACCTCATCCACCTCGTTCCAGGGGGCCTCCTGGCGGTCCTGGATCAAGGCTCGCTGCAGGTCCAGGACACAGGGGGTGTTGTACAGGCTGGTGTCGTCCATCTTCTCCCGGACACGGTGGTACAGGTCCTCCATCAGTAGCTGCTCGGCGGACTCCAGCATGCCCGGACACTCCGCCTCGGCCCTGACGCCCCGCGGCCCAAGTTCTAGGGAAACAGGCAGCGTTCACATCAGAGCTGGGACAGCACAGCTCCCTGCTCCTAGGGAGAGCCCACTCTTGGTCAGTTTGCTGCCAGGCCTCTGGGCATGGGCTGGAATGCCTGCAGAATCTGCCAGAAATAAGGGGCCCAGGGGCCCTGCATTGGCCTAGACACTGTGTTCTGGACTGGGAGCAGGGCAAGGGCCAGGGCCAGGGCTGTGTAGGGAATGGGATACCAGCTTCCCTTACTCCCCCCTCATTTCCTGAAAGCTGGCTGACATCTTAGTCCGAAGTCCTTAGTGCCTGGTATACATCCGGTGCATATTTATACCCCACAGTGCACCATACAAAGCAGAAGCCCTGACTAACTGAATACATGCATGTGCATGTATCTGCATTTCACATGTAAGCCTGGGGTTGGTTTGACTCCTGCAATGCTGACACTCTGGGAAAGCAACACCTTCTGCGGTCAGTTTTGCTCCATCACATTCAGTGGGCATGTCTGTGCCGGCTATTGTCTGCTTCCCGCCCTGGCGCAGAAGCACCTGTCTCCCAGCCCCCAGCTCTCCGGCAGGCGGCAGGTTGGCCAGGGCTCCGATGCCAGTCAAGGCAGCACCCAGGCCTTTCTGGCCAGAGAGGCTCAGATTCCAAATAAAATCAAGTTCTATTCATCCCCATCTCTAGTGAACCTTGGTTTCCTCTTCCTAATCCATTTGCTTCCAATTTATCGAGTCAGGAGGTGGGAGGGGGGAGCGGCAGGCAGATACTTCCTTTTGTGAAAAGGTAACAGGAATCCTGGCTGGTTTGGCTCAGTGGATAGAGCTTTGGCCTGTGGACTGAAGGGTCCCAGGTTCGATTCCGGTCAAGGGCAATGCCTGGGTTGCAGGCTCGATCTCCAGTAGGGGGCGTGCAGGAGGCAGCTGATCAATGATTCTCTCTCATCATTGATGTTTCTACCCCCACTGAGCAGCCAAAGCACTGAATTGAGAGAGGATGGAGGAGTTAAGTGGGAAAGGGCGTTCTCCGTGTTGGCCACAACCTGCCTGTACCACGCCCTGCACCAGGTCGCTCTGAGTAAAGAAGGGGCAGCCCCACTGGCCGGTAGACTTGACTCAGCCCTGCTTAGGGAGCAGGGGTCTATCAGCCATCTCGCTGCTTGAGGTCTGAGGACACTACGAGTCCACTCACCACCAAGATGCTGTCAGTCCTGCGGGCTGTGGGCAGAGCCTATGTTCTCCCTAGGAGGACCTGTCCCCCAAAGCTGCTCTCCTCTAAATCATGCGCCCCGCCCACATCCCTGCAGCAGGTCTCAGCTCTGATAGTCTCTCATCTCCAACACAAGGCAGAAAGAGGAAAACTGTGGTCCCGGGCTCTATGTTGTTGAAAACTAGAGGATGTGTTCTCCCAGCTCTCCGGGAGTCTTACCTAGCACATGCAAAAAGCCCTCTCCTTCCCTCCACTGCTTAGAGATCCCTTTACTCCTTTTATTTAAAAACTAGAGGCCCGGTGCATGAAATTCATGCATGAGGGGTGGGGGATGTCCATCAGCCCAGCCTGCAACCTCTTCAATCTGGGACCCCTTAAGGGATGTCTGACTGCCTGATTAGGTCTGATTCTAGTGGGATCGGGCCTAAACGGGCAATCAGACATCCTTCTCACAATCCAGGACCGCTGGCTCCAAACTGTTCACTCTGTCTGCCTCCCTGATTGCCCCTAACTGCTTAGGCCTACCAGCCTGATCACCTCCCAATCCAGTGATGGGCAACCTTTTGAACTTGGTGTGTCACAATTTGCCAAGAAAACGAGCATAACTCGGGTGGTGTGTCACTTCGAGAAAAAAAAAAACCCATAATTTCTCGATATTTATAGTTTAAATAACAAAAATGTATAATTATAATATCTATAACTGTATTTAATAAACCAAAAACTAATTATTTAACTTAACTGTTTAGTGACTTCTTTGTTCATCTGTCAGTCGGTTTCTTTTGTTGGTCTTGATATTATTTAACTTGTGTGGGGTGCCGTGAACTAAGATAGTGAGGGGGAGGGGGAATTCTTTAACTAACTTGCCTATTAGTGACTTTTTTGTTGCTGAATTTCATTGGCTAAACCTGCAATTGAAGGTTGGTATTTTGTATACTTCAAGCCCAAGCAAGTGCTACTAACTTCATCTGTCAGTCTGTTTCTTTTGTTGGTTTTGATATTATTTAATGCTGAGAATAAGGTCTCACAAAAGTACATAGAGGGAAAAATTGTGAGTAAAGCCATTGCTATATTTTTCAGGGTGCTAAAAGTGTCTGGTAATCGGTTCCAGGCACTCCAAATTTCCTGTTCATACTGACACTCCTCTTGATTCTCCAAGCGGCACCTTTCCAGATTCTCAAGCTTTGACCTCAAGTCGATAAACACCTAAGCCCAGGTGCTGTCTTGAAATTCTGCAAGTTGCATCTCCAAATCCTCAATTTGCATCCATTGGAAACCATTTAATTCCAAACCTCTGTAGACTACTACATCAGGATACTTAATTATTTTTATGGTCTGTTCTAGGCTTCTAAATTGATTAAATCTATCACTGAACTGGTCAAGTAATGAGTCCAAAACATGCTGGTACTTTATATGCAAGGGTTTCATTTCATTTTGTAAGCTGCACTGGCCTTCTCAAAATACTTTGTTACTCTAGGAAAATACTTATAAGTTTAGTTTCTACATCTCACTTGAAAATGTTAAGTTTACTTTCAAAAGCTTTTATGTATCCAAACATAACGTCAATATTTTTGCCAAAACCTTGTAACTTTAAGTTCAGTTCATTAATATGAACAGAGAAATCTGTAAAGAAAATATCAGGGTGTTGATCCACTTATCATCATTGAGCTGAGAAAAGTTTCTCAGGTCCTTATCCTCAAGAAATACCTTAATTCCTTCAAAGCACTCCACAAAGCGCTCAAGAACTTTGCCTCAGCTCAGCCATCTTACATTATTGTACATCAGCAGGCCACAGTAGGTGGAATCAGTCTCCAATAAAAGTGCAGAAAATTCTCGCTTGTGAAGGGGGAGAGCAACTACTAAATTAACTATTTTTGTAACAACTGACATTAAGTCATTTAAGTTGGTGAACCCTGCCTTGGCCATAAAACCTCCTGTTAGATAATACAATGAAAAGGCACAATTGGATGTCCAATAGCTTCCATAAACAATTTGACAAATCCGACTTTTTTCCCCACCATGTTTGGTGCCCCATCTGTCGTCACTGACACAACTTTAGAGATATCAATGCTTAGGTCACGGAATTTTTGTATAACAACCTTACATATTTCACTTCCTGATGTACTTGTTGGCACTGATAATAACTTTATCAACTCTTCTCTAATTGTGAGACCATCAGAATATCGACCAATAATGGCCAACTGAGCATGTGATATGTCATCAGTAGTTTCATCAAGAGAGATTGAAAAATATTTACAATTACTTATGTCTCTGTTTAATTGATGTTGTACATTTGTGTTCAGTCTCATTATTCAGTCTTTTATGATATTCTACTGAGTGGTAACTCAGATATTCTCTTAATAATTGCATCTTTATTCTGCATATCATGAAATAGAACTGGTGCACATCTTAGGAGAGTTTCTTTAAGAAATTCTCCCTCACTGAGTGCTTTTCCATGCTGAGCTATGGAGTGAGCAATGCTCAAACTTGCAGATGTGAAATTTGTAGAGCCTTTTATAAATTTAAGGATGGAATTAGATTGGCTCTTATAAAGGTGTAGCTGCCTGGAAATGTATTCCTTCCTTTCATCCTCACTTTTTTTTCAAGAGCTGGGAATGATTAGTTTCAAAATGATTATTTATATTCCACGTTCTGCTTACTACCATTTCAGTACATAGAACACAAAATGAGCTGCCATTTTTTTCTATAATGCCATACATCTCAGTCCATGTCTCTTGAAAGGGTCGGCTACTGCTACTACCACTTCCTTTACTTAACCTTGGTTTTTTAGTTTTTAGGTTCTCCATCAGGTGGTCGGTGACAGAAGATAGAATTATTGATAGCCTGTTAGCCCTGAAGGCAATTAGGAGTTAACTAGCCTAACTGACCACAAGATGGCACATGTAACTGTCTTTTAACAAAGGACAGGGTTAATGAGCAGAAATAGGGGTTAATAAGGATGCACAACAGTAATAGTGATGAAATGGAGTCTGCACTCTGCTGCAAAATGACGTTCCTTATATAAATTAAGATGGCTGCCACTATTTCTAAAGGCAGAAATGGCACCCATAGCACAGGCCCTCGCCTCTCCCAGCCTCCCCCTCACTTATCTCGGTAATGATGGTCAATTAGAAATCCACGACACCCCAGAACAGTAGATTGGATGATGGTTGCTGTGGTTATGTGGTTGCTGGTTATGGCGATCACAGGGCCCCCAGAGATGTGTCCCCTGCAGCATTCTGCTGCTCCCTGCTCTGCCAGCCGGAAGTGAAGTGAAAGATTCCCTAATGGCCTAACCGGAAGTCCCAGAACTAGACGCTCTGTGCCGGAGTTCTGTTGTTTTGGCCGACAGACCTCTGGCACAGAGTGTCTACACTACACTACAGCAAATGTTTTAGCCTCGGCTACTGCACCTGGCTATGCAAGACCTGAGGATTAAATGTCTTTCTCGGCATTTGGCCCCATACTTCTCTTTATGCAACTGCATGTGGCTGCATGTCATTGAAAATGGCTACGCATATCAATGCTGACACGCGTGTCATAGGTTTGCCATCACAGCCCTAACCACTACCCTTCCAGCCTAATTGATGTCTAACTGCTCCCCTGCCAACCTGTTTGCCCCCAATTTCCCTCTTTTACCAGCCTGGTCACCCCTAACTGTCCTTCCCTGCAGGCTTGATCACTCCCAACTGCCTTCCCCTGTTGGACTTGTCGCCCACAACTGCCCTCCCTTGCAGGCCTGGTCCCTCCCAACTGCCCTCCCCTGCTTGCCTTGTCGCCCACAACTGCCCTCCCTTGCAGGCTTGGAACCTCCCAGTGGCCCTCCCCTGCTGGCCATCTGTGGTGGCCATATTGTGTCCACATGGGGGCAGGATCTTTGACCACGTGAGGGCAGCCCTCTTGTGTGTTGGAGTGATGGTCAATCTGAAAATTACTCTTTTATTAGATAGGATAGAGTCCTGGTGCATGGGTGGGGGCCAGCTGGTTTGCCCTGAAGAATGTCCTGGATCAGGGAATCGGAGTTCCCTTGGGGTGTGGGGCAGCCTGGGAGAGGGGCCTGTGGTGGTTTGCAGGCTGGCCATGCTTCTCAGTGACCCAGGCGGAGGTCCTGGGATCTGGGATTAATTTATGTTCTACAATTGAAACTTTGTAGCCTGGAGCAGAGCCAAGCCTTCTGCTGGCTCAGTGGAGACAGCCATTTCTGTTTCGGTTTATTTAAATGCTATAATTGAAACTTTGTAGCCTGGAGGCCTAGGTGCTAGGGCTGCAGAAGCTTGGCTTTCTCCATCACCCAGGCAACCCTAGCCTCTGCTCTCTCCAGCTCCGTGGCTGCTGCCATTTCTGTTGGGATTTATGTATCTTCTATAATTGAAACTTTGTAACATTGAGTGGAGGCCTAGGCCAGCAAGGGCAGGTGGAAAGCTTGGCTTCCTCCATTGCCGGGGAAACCCAAGCCTCCCTCCTGCTCTCAGTGGCCGCAGCCATCTTGGTTGGGGTTTATTTGCTCCTGTTTGGGTTGCACGCGTGGCTTGTGGGCTTGGCCTGATCAAGGTACAGTCAATTTGTGTATTACTCTTTCATTAGATAGGATTAAACTCCCAGCACATCATTAAAATACATGCATTGTCTTCCTCTTCTGTTTTCTGATCTCTTCCCTTCCCTGGCCTCAGGCCCAACGCCAGCAGTTCCCAGTCGCCCTCCCTATGCCCCCTTCTCCCATGCATTGCTACTGCTTGAGGTTTCTTCACAAGAAAGGGAAGCCCATGCCCTCCTCGCTCTGACCAACAGGCAGCACACGCGGGCTTCCCTGAAAACAGAGGCTCTTCCAAGTCTGTTTCACCTCTGACCTCATGGGCCAGGCCATCTTTAGACATCACATGATATGCTTTCCTTTCTCCGGAATTTTCCTATCCCTTGGCCTCCTTTCAGCCACTAAGACTAATGAAACTCAGGCCCGTGGGCCGGAGAAGGGGAGAGAAGATGAGGTTCCGCATAAAGCCAGGCGTTAGGTCCCTGTCTCACTGCTGAGTGTCCGCAGCGTCCTATGAACATGCGAATGGCGCTTCAAGAGGTGCCATGGTTTTCTCCGGACTCTGAGAGCGGGATTTCACTTCACAAGACCAGAGCCTGGAGAATGGGCCGGAGAATGGAGCAAGAAGAGATGGAGGTGGAAGGCCAGGGCATCCCCAGACGCACAAGAGAAAAAGGAAGCCTCTGGAGCCAGCGCGGTGCTGGGCGCCGTCGAGAGAAACCCAGAGCAGGCGAGGACACCAGGGCTGGTTGGGCGGGTATCAGAGGCCCAGGCGAGTTGTTCAAAGCCAACAGGAGGACAGTGGAGCGGTCATGAGACCCGGCCTCTCAGGGGCCCAGGTAGCAAGCAATAGCAGATAGAATTTCTGGTGCCTCATGAGGAACACAGGAGACCCAGATGGCCCTGTGGATCCTGGGGCGATCCCCAGGGCCAGGGGACTGAGAGAGACCCAGCATACAGAAGCAATGTATGCGGGTCTCATGATGAACGGCCATGGGTGGGGTCTTGGTCCCCAGCGGTGGATCTCAACTGAAGCCAAAGCCACCTGAAGTGGAAGAGACCCTCAGTGGGAGAAAGTGGAGGAAAGAAATTCTGAAAGATTATTTTCCCAAAACTGATGGGAGGAAGGGTGACTCCATCCAACCAGGGTGAATGAATAGTGTTTTCTGCTCCTGGATTTACTGTGTAGATGGTGACACCTCTCCCATCCTGACCCACCTCCTCCACAGACACACTTCAGCCCGGAGCCAGCGCAAGCGGGACGGCCCTCCAGGCTCTGTGTGCTCCAGCCACTGCTCTCGGGCTGTGTCTCACTGGAGCCACCCCAGGACGCTGAGGCAGCTGAAAACCTGGATGGGGCGTAAGGCCAGGTGGGGCCACCTCCATGTGCCACTAGAGCTCTGTTCACATGACAGGACACGGCACGGCACGGGTGATTCCCGCCTCTGACCTGCGCGGCTGCTTTGGATCTGCTCCGCTTATGCAATGGGAAGCTCCCGAGAAGCACAATGGCCCCTCCTGGTGACCCGAGGACTCTCCCAGCTCCCATGGCCTCTGCTGGCCTTACCTTCCCTGATGATCCGCTTGGCAGCCACGGCTGAGGAGAGGTGAATGGGCTCCATGAAAATGCTTTCGGTTTCAGCTTCTGAGACCACCGAGTGCCTGGGGGAAGAGGGACTGCCATGAGATGGCGCTGATGGGAGGCTCCTTCCTCCGGAGAAACGGGGTTTTTAGCCACAAGTAGCAGCAATGAGAGAAAGGGGTGCCTCCTGCTTCAGCGTCCTCTGCTCTTGGACCAGGCGGTGCCAGGCGAGCTGATGCGTAGCGACATGGTTGGCCAGGCCGTGTCTGGGGGACGCACCTGAGGCAGCTTGACTTTATGGTTCCAACCTTGCACGTCCTGCTGCTCGTGGTTTCCCTGTCCCCCATCCCCTGTAGTCAACACAGACAGAGGACATGCCTAACTGTGCTTCTGCCAGGCCTGTTGGGAGGGACTGGGCTGATGGGCTGAGGATGGAGGCTGGCACAAGTGAGGGCAGGAGGTGTTCAGGAAGACCTGCTCCTATGCCCAGCCTCATTCTGACACTCAATAGTTAGCCTGAACCCAGGGATGTAATAAAGCAACTGAGGTCAATGTCAAGGCCGTTAGGACCACCCTCTAGCGGCAGGTCCTCCTCTCTGTGGAATCCCCCTTTTCTAGTGTTGGGTGAGCTTTGGGTCTTTCTGCCTAGTCTTTCCTAGGTTTAGAGAGGCTAAAAAAAACCTCACAAAAATGAAAGAGGATTTAAAGGAAACCATTTTTTTTCTATAACAAAACTTCCCCCATTCCGCCTCTGTATAACCCACCCTCCCTGCCCTCCATCCCTGGCCATCACGGATCTGTTCTTGTCCTGATACTGGGACCTTCTCCAGAATGCTCTGTAAAGGAATCGTATGTAACTGGGAACTTCTGGAGCCGACTTATTTCTCTTAGCAAAGTGCACCTAAAAGTAACCCATTCTAGTGCATGAATCAATAACTGGTATCTTTTTATTGCCTAGTAATATTCAATTATGTAGGCACCACAGGATACGCAGCCTTGGGCGAGGCTGAGCTCCCGGTGCGGGAAGGACACCTGCCTCTGGTTTGCTGGATTCTGATCTTTTTCCCCAGCCTGCCTTGCACTATCTACTCTAGAAGCCCCCAGCAGCTGCTGCCACCCCACCCCGCTGTTAAAGGGCTCTCTGGGAGCCGGTCCAGGTGGAGGGCCCCTTCGCCCAATTACCTGGAGCCAGAACCTCTGCCTGTTGTCCTTTTGCTTTCAAAAGTCTAAAGTGAATGTGTTTCCTGATCTCTGCCATTGACCTATTTTTATTTATAGGAGCTGGTGGCATCTGTTTAGAAATTCCCCAGTGATGTTCCCAGGTCTGCTTTCACCCATTGTGCTGAGAATGGATACCATTTTTTTGAGAGCCTACTATGAATTTAATTCTGACAAAACTCCCACAAACTAGTTCTTATTATTCCTGCTTTAAGATGAGAAAACTGTAGCTCAGAGGGGTTACCAAAATTACTCAAGGCAGTGAGTGGCAGGGCTGAACTGGGCACCTCGCTCTAAACCCGATCTCATCGCCACCACAATACACTTCCACTTAGACTGGAAGCGGGAGGCGGCTGGTCGAAGAGATGCCAGCTGGATCCCCAGGCCCAACAGGCTTGACACAGGAAAGTACCTGAAAAATACATGCTGAAACTATGGCTGGGTGGAAAAATGGATGGATTGGGTTGAACTGAGCTGAGTCCAGGTGAACTGGACAGAGTGAATGTGAGTTAGAACAAGGTTAGTTGAATTGAGTTGGTAAATCAGCAGAGTAATTATCTTGTTGTTGACACCCCCATAGAGTCCAGCTCTGGCGGGAAGGTGTGCCCAGGGACAGCAAGGCTATGAAGAAAGTAGCGTCTTTGCCGGAAGACAGCAGTAGCCTGCCTGGGACTCTACTCAAGATTCGGCTAGACCTGCCGGTGCCGCACAGGGTACAGCAGGACGTGACACCACCAGGGCAGTTCCCGAAGGATCCCGGCCTCGCTCCTCCCAGGACCTGGGCTCCGGCTGTACTTCCTCACCGAGTTCCTACTGCCCAGGGACTATGCTGAAGCCCATCTCTGCTGCTGGGTGCTCCGTCCTCCCCTCTTCACCCATCTCTCATCTTAGGTCAGCCGCCACTTCTCTCAAAAGCCTTCCCTGGCCTCTGCCTCCTGCTGCTCCCTTCATCAGGGGCCCTTTGACATTTACCTCTGAAATCTTCGGGTAAGTGCCTGCTTCCTAGGCCACACCCTCTAGGAGGCATGACCATGGCCTAGTGGTTTGTTTTGTTTTGTTTTTGTTTTCTTAATCCTCACCGGAGGCTATTTTTTCCATTGATTTTTAGACAGATCGGAAGGGACGGGGAGAGACAAAAAGAGAAACATTGATGTGAGAGAGACACATCGACTGGCTGCCTCCTGCATGTGCCCTGACAGGGGCCAGGGATTGAGCCTGCAACTGAGGTATGTGCCCTTGACTGGAATGGAGCCCTCAGTCTGCCGACACTCTAACCACTGAGCAACTGGCTAGCACATAGCTGGGTGTTTTGGGTTCCCAGCACCCACACAATATCTTGCACAGAGTAAAAGCTTCATAAATAGTTTCTGATCCTCTTACTGGACTTGTAGTCAATAGCATCATATTTACGGGGACAGGCAGTTGCAGCCATTAGGACAAGTATTGACCACGTGGTGGCCACTAGCTCAAGGAGAAAGGCCAGGTCTCTGGCTCCATCTGCCCATGCTCACTCTGCCCTCCTGAGGCCAAAATGTGCATGTGCTGCGATGCCTGTCGCAATCAGCACGTTTTCTTATGGCTGAGACCCTCCTCAGGTAGAGAGATGAGTCCACTTCCCTTGAATCTGGGTGTTCTTTTGACTGCTTTCACCCATAGAATATTCTGGAGGCGACACTGGGCCTGTGTCTCCTCCTGGCTCGCTGCTCTCTCTGGAAGCCGGGAGCTGCCTATAAGAGGTCTGACTACCCACGACCCTCTTGCCAGGAAGGCTCTTGGTCAGCAGTCCCTATGGGTGCCCAGCCAACAGCCGGCCAAGTGGATGAGCCTCTTAGAGGTGCAACCTGCACCCATTGCCCCTCCTCCCCACAATGACACCACGAGGAATACAGACAAGTTGCCCATGGAGTCTTGCCCAGATTTCTGACTTTCGGAAGAGGGAGCAAAATCATGGTCTTCATTCATTATGTGTTTGGGTAACTTGTTAAGGTGATGACAAGATTAGGAAGTGAAATTTGAGCAAACACCAGGCACTTTTTTCCTCACCGCGATACAAAACTTCACAAATGCCAGTGGCCACCACGCGGCTGCAGCGGAGGAGAAAAACGAGTGGCCCCACTCTGGGGACAGTCTGGTCCCTCTGTGCACATGGCTCAGGACACTTTGGTGCTTCTCAAGTATCAACATCTCATAGAACTACAGTCAGAACCTCAGATTTTATGTAAATATGAGTCCCATCTCCATTTCAGCAAGATTTATTAGTAATAAAAGTTAATGTTATTAAATAATGTTATTTATAATAACTAATATTATGTATACTACTGTTAATGAGCCGGGAATTCTTATTCCTGAGATAACAAGGCGCTTCCTCCAGGCAGCCCCCCTTGCTCCCACCAGGTACTATTTTTCCTCCGCCGGCCGCCAGGGCTCCGCATTCTGAGGCTTTCTAGCGTCGGCGATCAGCCCTCCAGGCTAGGGCAGCAAGTGAAAGAGACAGGAAGAGCCCTCACCTGGCGGGTGTGCAGAGGCCTTGGGAGGACTCAGGGGGGCTGTCCCACCTGCGAGCCCTCAGCCAGGCCATTTTCTCTTAACAGTGTTTTTTCCGACGGTGTGGACTGTGTTTCGTGCCAACCTTGGGGAGCTGAGCATTCTCCCACACCTGCCTGCACTCGGAGGCTGCGGCTTGACGAGGAGCATTTGAAGCCGGAAGTGATGGAGAAACGCCCTGCCTTGTGGCGGCTGCTGTGGTCCGGAGTGCGTCCGTGCGTGCGAGGGTGGGCCACAGGCTCTCTGAGGCCACTGCCGGGAGAGGAGGGCTCGGAACCTGGTGGCCAGGAAACTGTTTTGCCACCAACACGGTTTCTGAGTCTGTAAGGAAGGTGTGGGGGGAGGACCTGAAAGCCCGGGGTAGGGGTGGGCACCGAGGAGCAGATAGAAGTGCCCAGAAAGAAGGAAGGAGGGGAGACCTGAGCACAGCCTAGTGTCTATTCCAAGGTCAGGGAGACGGGGGCTCTGACGGCTTTGATTTATGACCACATCTGGGCCGCCAACTAGCATCTCCCGCATCCCTGAGATGAGATGAGAGGGCACTCACACCGGGGTGAGAAGCGGCAAGGGCTGGCTGTTCACAAGACCGGCAGGGACAGCAGATCTAGGATCGATAGCTGCCTCGTCGTAGGATTGGGAAGAAGCAGCTAAAAGCCTTGAGGGTGAACGGGGAAAGCAACCATCAAGCGAGCAGTTTGATGGGTGTCCTAACCAAGAGCAAAGGACGGTGCTGCTTTCTTCAAAGCGTGCTTTTCGAAATTGCAGACCGTGGCCCAATCATGGAACCTAAAATCAATTCGCTGGTTTGTGCCCAGCATCTGGGAAAAACAGGACCGCACCGCCCGCGGCAAGGACCAGCATAAGGTTGTGAAACCTTTCTGCAAACGTGTGCACACCTGTACACACACCCTGAGCTGACATGCAAATGATACGGCCCACTGTGTTAATAATCGGCCAAGTTTGAAAGCTGCAGCTACCAGTATAAGCAACTCGACAGGCTGTCAGGACACAGCATCAAGTGGAATTGGTCCTTCAACCCAGAGCCCAACAGCTGGTCACTTCCTTTTAAGGAGGTCCTAGGGATGAAACAGAGGAGAGGCCCAGGAGGGGGTCTTTCTGATGGGCTTTTGCAGAAAAGGAACAGGTTTCAGAGCTGCCTCTGAATGCTCATCGCTTAGGGAGAGTGACCACGCAGACCCGAGAAAGCGCTGAAGCGGAGCAATTGTCGTGGGAAAAGAAACATTAAAGAGAAAGGGTAGCCAGGAGGAGCCATTTCCTGAGGATGCTCAGATCTGGCACCCCAGGGCCAGCCGCCCACCCGCCACTCGCGCACTCGGGCAGACTCAGCGTGGAAGCGGCAGAGCCCAGCTCAGAAGCGTCACTGCAGGTGGATGGAAATGCCACCCCGAGAGATGGCCTGACGACCAGCAAGGAATTCCAAAAAGCTGCAGAGCTTGACAGCTCAGACCCAGAAAGCCAAAGCAAGAAATGGACTTCGACTCGGCAAAGAAACAACAGGAAACAGAGCCCTCGCCGGTTTGCTCAGCGGATAGAGCGTAGGCCCAATTACTAAAGGGTCCTGTGTCCGATTCTGATCAAGGAAACAGAAAAAGGAGACCCTCCTCCTTTACTCCCAGTCTCACGGCTTCCCTTCCCCAGCCAATAATCCGAGACTCACCACACCCAGGGGAAGGCTCCTCATACCATGCCCATCCCTCAGGGCAGCACAACTTAGCTGGCCTACGGTTAATTAGTCAGTTCTTATATCCTCAGTCACTATAGCTGCTAAAACATTCTTCTGGGCACAGAGGGACTTATTTCTGTGAAGGACGGATGAGCTGCGAGTCTGCTGGGTCACAGGACAGACATGGGCTTGGTCTTAGTGGATACTATGAAATAGTTTTCCAAATCATGGTGCTAATTTACACTCACCAGCGATTTCTCGTCCTCATTAATATTTGCTGTCGCTGGCTTTACTTTTGGATTGTCTGGTGAGTATGTATTTTTGAGTTGTAGTGTTCATTTGAATTTCTATTATATATTTTTGTTTTTATTGATTTCTTGCTTAAGTCTTATCTGGTCAGAAAACATGTTTTATATAATTTTAAGCATTAAAAATGCGTCGATAAATGAAGCAATGCCCAGTATGCAATTTGATTCGGTAAAGGTGCCATGTGTGCAGGATAAGAATGTGTATTCTGTGACTGTTGGATACATGGTGTATAAATGCCAGTTAGATTAATTATGTTTACTGTTTTGTTCACACTTCCTATATTAATATTTTTACTTTATTTAAATTACAGCTGACATGCACTATTATATTAATTTCAGATGTACAGCATAGAGACTAGACATTCATATACCTTAGAAAGTGGCACCAGACATAGTTATCACAGTACTGACTATGCTCCCTCTGCTGCCACACATCCTGCGGCTGTTCATTGCCAGCTATAAAACTTTCCCTATTCTTAATGTTGTATTTTTTGTCTCATTCTACCAATTGCTGAGCTAGTTTTGTAAAAAATATACATTGACTAAAATTACAAATTTTAATTCTGTATTCAGTTATGTCCATTTTTTTTTTTTTTTTTGCTTTCTATATTCTGAGGCTATGTTATTAGCTCATAGAAGTTGTAAATAATTATATCTCCCGGTGAACCGGACCTGGAATCATCATGAAACTTCCTTCTTTGTCTCCAACAACTGTCCTCTCGGTCTGACGTCAACACACAGTGCCTGGCTTGCTCTCCAGGACTGTCGGAGGTCTTTTCCAGGGATGGCCCCACGGTGTCCCACCCTCTTGCTCTCTGAACAGTGGAAATGGACACTCCTCCAGTGCAGGGGTGGCGTCCATGCCCCACCTTTCGAACCCTGCGGTCCTTTATGGGACTTCTGAGCCTGCCTCTTTTTAAAAAATGTATCTTTATTGTTGAACGTATTACAGATGTCTCCCTTTTCCCCTCATTGACCTCTTTTATCCAACACCTGCCCCCAACTCCCGGTCTTCACCACTCTATTGTCTGAGTCTATGAGCTATGTGCACATGCATGTAAGTTCATTGGCTAATCTCTTTCCCACCGCCCCCCCTTTGCCCCCTTCTCTCTGCGATTCCACATCTGTTCCATGCTTCTATGTCTCTGAATCTATTTTGTTCACCAGTTTATTTTGTTCTTTAGATTCTACATCTGAGTGAGATCATATGATACTCATCTTTCTCCAGGCCCTTCCAAGCTGTTTCAAAGGGTAAGAGATCCTTCTTTTTAACAGCTGCAAGTATTACATGGTGTAAATGTACCATAGCTTTTTATCCACTTGTCTACTTATGGGCAATTGGGCTGATTCCAGATCTCAGCTATTGTAAACTGTGCCTCTATGAGCAGAGGGGTGCATTCCTTCTTTCTGATTGGTGTTTCAAGCTTCTTAGAAGTGGGATCACTGAGTCAAATGGACCCAAATAGACGCTTCTCCAAAGTGGACATACAAATGGCCAAGAGACATATGAAAACATGCTCAAAGTTACTAATCATGAGAGAGATACAAATTAAAATGACAATGAGATATCACCTCACACCTGTCAGAATGTCTATCATGAACAAATTAACAAACAACAAATGTCCTAGGATGCAGAGAAAAGGGAGCCCTCATGCACTGCTAATGGGAAGGCAGACTGGTGCAGCCACTATGGCGAACAGCATGGAGGTTCCTCAAAAAACTAAAAATGGAACTGCCATTTGGCCCAGTGAGGCTACATTTAAAAACTGATTCACCCTTGTCTTGTTCTCTTGGATGCTAACTCTTGGAATTGAGTGACTAGGCTATGAGAAAGTCCAAACTAGCCCACTCAGAGCAATCATATGAAAAACCATGTTAGATGTCTGACTCACAAGAAGTGCCAAACCTGTGAAGATGCCTCTACGATCCCAGGCCCAGCTGCGGAGTCACCCCAGCCTGCAGGTCATCCCCAACCCTCACATCTTTCCAGCTGAGGCCCCTGACATCCTGCAGCAAAGGCCGGCCACACACTGTCCCTTGTCCGGGTGAACGCAATAAGATGGCTGCTTTATGTCACTAAGTCTTGAAGTCATAAGCGACAGCAGCTGGAACAGCATAGTGTAAACTATCTCCCCCTGGTTAACCTTTGTGCATCTTTACTTTTATGGCGTATCTCTTGTAAGCAGTATATAGACTTTTCAAACATCAAGTCTCACAATTTTTATTATTTAATTGCAGTATTTAGTTTGTGTTTAATGTAATTACTTATATATTTGGGTTTAAGTCTACCATTTTCTTATTTTTTACTGCACAAAATTTATGCAGGGGGTGGGGTTAGTGTCCCTCAGCCCAGCTGGCACCCTATCCAATCTAGGATCTCCTGAGGGATGTCTGACTGCCCATTTAGACCCATCCCGCTGGAATTGGGCCTTAATGGGCAGTTGGACATCCCTCTCACAATCCAGGACTGCTGGCTCCCAACCGCTCTCCTGCCTCTGCCTTATTGCCCATAACCGCTTCTGCCTGCCAGCCTGATCACCCCCTAATTACTCCCCTGCCAGCCTGATCGATGCCTAACTGCTCCCTGGATGACCCAATTGCCCCTAACTGTCCTCCCCTGCTATCCTGGTCACCCCTAACTGCCTTCCCCTGCCAGTCAGGTTGCCCCAAACTATCCTCCCCTACAGTCCTGGTCACCCCTAACTGCCCTCCCCTGAAGGCTTGGTCCCCCCACAACAGCCCTCTCTTGCAGGCCTGGTCCCTCCAACTGCTCTACCCTGCAGGCCTGGCCCCACACAAGTGCCCTCCCTTGCAGTCCTTGTTCCCCCACAACTGCCCTCCTCTGCCAGCCTGATTACCGCTAACTGCACTCCCCGCTTGTCTGATCGCCCACAACTGCCCTTCCCTGTTGGCCTGATCCCCCCCAACTGCCCTCCGCTGCAGGTCTAGGTCTCCCCCAACTGCCCTCCTTTACTGGCCTGGTTTCCCCCAACTGCCCTCCTCTGCTGGTCTGGTCAACCCTAACTGCCCACAGCTGTCCTCCCCTGCAGAGCATCTTGTGGCAGCCATCTTGTGTTCACATGGGGGCAGCCATCTTTGACCACATGGGGGCAGCCATTTTGTGTCTTGGAGTGATGGTCAATTTGTACATTACTCTTTTATTAGATAGGATGCTTTTTCTTATTATTTTTGTTATTTTCTATATTTTCCTCTTCTTTCTTGCCTCATTTTGCATTGGTTGTATTTTATTACTGTAGCTTCCCCTTATTAGATTGTTAGTTATGTATTCTGTTATAAAACTTTCAACAATTACACTAGAGATTACCACATACATCCTGGACTTTCCCCTCAGATGCAGTGTTTCAGAAAACCTCTCAAGCGAGCGTCATGTAGCTGAGAGATCAGGCCCCAGAGAACAAAGCAATAAATTGGATGGAAACTTCTATGGTGAGGAAGAACTTCAGGTGTGGTTTCTGACTCAGGGAGTTGTCTGGTCTATGCAGATCAGAAATCTATTGAGGGGTCATATGTTTAAAGAAACCATGAGCCTTAAAAAACCTTTGGGTATTCTAAGCCTTAGAACAGCCCATGGGCCCTCTGATGCCCAGAAGCAGGACGCAGTCTGCTAAATCCCTGAGGGATGAGTGCCCACCTATACTGCCCCCTCCCTCCCTGGGGCAGCTTCTGAGCCCTGGGAAGCAGGAACCCGCAAGACCCCAGAGGGCTGAGGGAAAGTGAAGCAGATTCCTGGGTACTTTAAGGTCAGGCGACCTTGAAATATTCTAGTTGGGGCTTTCCTGCCTGTTTTACAGATAAGAAGACAGGCTCAAGAACCAGAGTGACTCCTCCCATAAATGTGGTGGCAGAGCTAAAATGAGAAGTCAGGCCCCTCCTGTGATCTGTGCAGACAATGCAGTTGGGCAAATACACTATCGCTACAGCGGGCAATGAAGCATTTCTTTGCTGTCTCATGGCTTTCCTTAAAACGTCATGAAAATGTTTCACTTATATCATAATGTATTCTCAGTGATTTGATGTAAGAGAAGGTGTTAAATCGTCATAAAATAAAAGGGACTCTCCAGGAGGCACACTGTGGGATGTGTGCTGGGCACATGCGCTTGCCCCTGGGCGCGCACATGTTCCCGTGGGAGAGACACAGATCAATTACCTTAGTGCCAGGCTGGCCGCAGGGCCTCTCCCCATCCTGCTAGCGCTCCAGGCACCACCCCCAGCTACACGGTCAGATCCTGCGCACCCGTTGAGGTCGGGACCAGCATCCCTCCTCCAGGACCTCCCCTCCCTCCCTTTCCAAGTGCAGTGGTTCCTGCCCTCAGCCATGGCCCACTGGGCCCACTGGGAACCCTGCTGTGCGGTCGCCAGTGTCCACTGCCTCCAGAAGGGACGGTACACAGTGAGAACTCAGCCACATTGTTGATGAGTGGACTTAGCGGGTGTCCTGGGGGCCTATTTGTCAGCATGCTCCCTCACTCACCCGCCGCCCTCCCCGCCCCCCTCCCCCCGAGTGGCACTTACTGGCTGGGCGAAGGGCTCCGGAGGAGATACCGGGCCTGCACGGCCCGCACGTCTGCTTCATCCTCTTCACTTGGGACGACCTGCTCCTCCTCAGAGTCCCCACGGGTCGCCATGGCACCTGTCAGCCTCTGCATGTTTGGTGAAAAAGGCAGTAGAGGAACCTGGTTTCGGGGGATTTGTGGGGGAGTGGGGTTACCTCATTGGACTTAGGAATGGAGAGTCACCATATACTAGTCCCCTTCTGGTGAGAAGACGCACAGGGGAAACCAAGTCACACTGGGCCCAGCCACTGTCACCAGGACACTGAGAGTCACACCCTGGCCCAGGAAGGAGCCAGCCGTGGAGTCACAAGACTTAAGTGGCAACTTGGCTACATCCACAGATGCCAGCAAGGAAGCAGGGGAGGGCAGGGGCCGGAAACTGAAGACATTGAATTCCCTAGACCAGAAAGGTCTTTCTTTTGAAACATGTACACACACACACACACACACACACACACGCACGCACGCACGCACATACACACTTTCTGTCTCTGCTGGGGGAGGGACAGCTGGCCCTCCAGGGTCTCTGGCCCAGCTGGTTCAGGAAGGAGAACTCCTTAGAGCTGGTCCAAGGTGGGGCTGAGCCCCACACCTAGGCCAGAGCGGCTCCCTTGGCAGGGCGGCCTGGGCCCACGGGACAGAGAGGAGAAAGAAGCGCACTCACCTCGGATCTGTGGTCTCCACACAAGGGCAGTCTCCCAGGTCTGGGGGACCCAGAGGAAACGCCACAAGTCTGACCAGTGAGAGGCCCCACTCTGTCTCCTAAGCACCTCTCCTCTGAGGGGCAGGACAGCTGTCAGCAGGAAACATGACCTACCTTCTAAATTTAGCCTCTGGCCCCACAGCAGGCATATCTCTGGGAGAAGGAATGCAGGCTCAGACCCCAGGAAAGCAGGCCCCACTTAACTCTTTCCCTCTGGGTAATTAATTCCCTAGCCCAACAGCAGCCAAGATGGGGGGATGTTCACACTTTGTAGGTGGAGAACCTGGAGAAAAGTTTTGGGATCTCTCTTTCTATACCTTCCCACCTGGGCTCCCTCCATACTTACCCTCCCACCTGGGCTCCCTCTGTATATACCCTCTCACCTGGACTCCCTCTGTATATACCCTCCCACCTGGGATCCCTATGTATATACCCTCCCACCTGGGCTCCCTATGTATATACCCTCCCACCTGGGCTCCCTCTGTATATACCCTCCCACCTGGGCTCCCTCTATACTTCCCCTCCCACCTGGGCTCCCTCTGTATATACCCTCCCACCTGGGCTCCCTCTGTATATACCCTCCCACCTGGGCTCCCTCTGTATATACCCTCCCACCTGGGCTCCCTCTGTATATACCCTCCCACCTGGGCTCCCTCTGTATATACCCTCCCCACCTGGGCTCCTCTGTATATACCCTCCCACTGGGCTTTCTCTGTATAAATCCTCCCACCTGGGCTCCCTCTGTACCTACCCTCCCACCTGGGCTCCCTCTGTATATACCCTCCCACCTGGGCTTTCTCTGTATATATCCTCCCACCTGGGCTCCCTCTGTATATACCCTCCCACCTGGGCTCCCTCTGTACCTACCCTCCCAGCTGGGGCTGCTTGTGCCAAGTCTTCCAGAAGACAGTTTGAAGCCAAGGATCTTGCAGAATGAGACTTATTGCACCTCAACCCCATGTCAGCTTATAGGGGCCACGGAAACTACCCACTGTGTAGGGTGGGGTGGGACAGCTCCTAGGTGTCTGGAGAGCAGCATGGTGTGACCAAAGGGAAGTCTGTGCTTCTGAGCCAGTCAAATAAATTCCTTACAACACAGGTGGCTCCGAATAGCAATTTGGGCATCTGTGCTCCCCTTCCAAAATCCTTCCTCCACACTCACACCCCTCGATTATGGTCGGCTGGTGATCTGGGTGATAGAAAAATCCCATGGCTTCATAAACTTCAAGGAAGCCCATAAAGCCAGCCTGCATCACTACACCACCCCCACCATCACTATGATCAAAGCAAAGCCCAATAACCCAATATTTCACATCCTGATCCCACATATTCTATGACTGCCAATCCACCCATTCATCTACCCATGTACCCACCTACCCATGTACCCACTCATCCACCCACCCACTCATGTACCCATCCACTCACCCAGCCATCCATCCACTCATCCTCAACTATCCACCCGTCATCTACCTATTCAAATGTGTCTACTGATTACCCATTATGTCTCAGACACTGTACTTGACACAATTACTTGCTTAAAATGGTCTTTCTTCCTGGCTAGGTGGATGAATGCCTAACATGCAGTATCATGAAAAATTGGCTGAAGACACAAATGAGCTCACAGTTTATTAGGAGGAATGAGACTGGGGTCAAAAATAACTTGGGCATAAGGCAGTGTCCTAAGAGAGCTCCAGAGAGCGGGTGAGTTCTAAGAAGAGAGACAGGCCTTCGGCTGAAGAAATCAGGGAAGCCTTCACAGAAGAGCTGGCCTTTATAGGACAAGTTGGATTGTAACAGCAGATATGGTGGGGAAAGGAGCTCCAGAGGGGACGCATGAACGAAGTCCTGGGGTAGGAAACTGACTTCTGGGTGTGAAGAGATGTCTGACTTGGTCAGAGCACAAGTTACATATTACGGAGGACACTCCTTGGGCGGTAGGCTGCATTGGAGAACAAATACTGGAATATATACACCAAAGAGCTGGGAGAACCGATGACCTCGGCGGCCCTACAAAGTGGAGTCAGGTGGCCGAGAGACAGGATTGGGAGTAGACTTACTTTTCATGCTCTTTCCCTTTGAGTGCCTGACTTGTGTGCATGTTCAGATGGATCGATGTGAAATAAAATGTCTCCTGGCACTGGCACCAGCAGAGGGAGACCCAAGTGTTCTTTGTCATTGAGGACATTTCCTTGTGTCACCCCCTGCCCAGAACCTCACCACACCTGGCACGTGGTAGTTTTAAATAATTATCTTTTTTAAATGAATGGAATCCCTAGGGCCGTGGTCGGCAAACTGCGGCTCGCGAGCCACATGAAGCTCTTTGGCCCCTTGAGTGTGGCTCTTCCACAAAACATCACAGCCTGGGCGAGTTTATTTTGAAGAAGTGGCCTTAGAAGAAGTTTAAGTTTAAAAAATTTGGCTCTCAAAAAAATTTCAATCGTTGTACTGTTGATATTTGGCTCTGTTGACTAATGAGTTTGCCAACCACTGCCTAGAGGATCCTCCTAAGATGAATTACTAAGTGAAGCATGGGTATGCTAACTCAAAAATAAAAAGACGTTTCAACGTGAGAGGCAACACGCATTTATTTGAGACCAACACGGCTGGCGACCAGGAAGCACGGGTGTTCTGAGGAAGGGCAGGTGGACCGGGACATCAACAGGAGAAGGCGTCGTTAAGGGTGCAGGTAACAGACATGGTGATGCTAATCCTGAACATGGTTCAAATTTCAGTCCCGTAGTCATAACAGCTGCTTCCTTGTTATCTTTGCAAAAAGTTCTTTGGGACACAGGTCACCCTAAGCCCAGTCCGCAGGTTATTTCACCCTGTTTTAATATTCTGAATATTTGAGGCATAAGCTGTGCATAGCGGTTCCTCGGAAACGACAGCTCCAGAGCCATTTCAAGTGGTTCTGTTGATATTGTTCTTATTAACAGCGGGAACAGGGCAGGAAGGGGCAGGGAGGACCTGCAGGGTGGCATCTCATCTGGTGGGCCAGGCTCACTGTGACAACGGGGGGAGGGGTGTAGAGGACAGTGGGGGAGAGAAGACAGAAGCTAACACAATGAGAGTCATCAGACAAAGAGGGGGCACTCAGGAGGAGAGGACAGAGGGCCTTTGTCTTCCCTGTGCCCTTGGTCACCACCTGAACCTGCAGAGTGACACTGGGCCACCGAAGTGGACCAGAAACCAGGAAAGCACGCACCAGTGCCTGCCCGCAGAGACCCCTTTAACTTCTCTGAGATGCTCAGCGTTGGTAATACAGAAAATCACAGGGCCCACTTCCTGTTTGGCTCTGATCACCCTGTCTAAATAGGAGCCCCGCCCCTGCCCATTTCATGTTCTGTGCCATCGCAGCGCATGCCCCTGCAGGACTCCTACTCTTTCAGTCGATGACCAGCCATCCCAGCTTGCTTGGGACTGAGGGGTTCCAGGGCCATGGAACCCGGGACAGTTCCCAGCACCCTGAGACCAGGTGGCCAAGGTTCTCTAAGGTGTGTTCTTTGATTACTTGTGTCCTGTCTACCTCCTCCACCAGGTAGTCAGCTCTCTGAGAGGACAGATTTCCCGTCTCCTAATGACAGGTCTAGTGTGGGCTGGTCTTGTGGGTGGGGAGGGGTTAGAGGGCCACACTGTGCCTTAGGGTGGTGCAGGTTGTGGGCAACGCCCTTCTTTAACTGGCTTCAGACTCTCCTCTGAGATCATTTCCCTTTTTATTACGAGTCTGCAATTTCCTGTCCATCATAGGAGAAGCCCAGGACTTTGCACTCCTGTCAAGAGGTGAGCAGGCAGGAAGAGGGAGTTCAAGGAGAAGGCGGGCAGGTTTCCGTTGGGGCCTTTGGTGGAGAGGTGGAGCAAGTCCAGCCCCACAGGTGAGTTCACCTGCCAGTCCAGGCGCAGGGCGGGGTGTGCGGGCCAGGCTGAGCTGGGGGACCAGGAAGAGGAGCCCTCAGTACACCTTGGGGCCAGCTCTAAGGAGTGAGCTCTAAGGTGCTGGTGGTTCCCGGCTGGGCTTGAGGTGACAAGGCAGCAGGACCATGGCGGGGACGACACAACCTGTGCTGTGGGTGCTCTGTGCGGGTGAGTAGGCCCTTCCCCACCCAATGCGCAGGGTGAGCAAGTTTCCCCAGGAGGCCCCCCCAGGCCACAGCTGTGTCCTGCTGGGCAGAATGACACGGTCTGTCGTTCAGAACCCATAATCAGAATGGTTTTTCATTTGCATATTAGTAAATAGGATCCCAGCCCTTTTCTGAAACGAAGAATTCGCAAAATCGTATTTTCTGATCCCAAATCAGAATAGAAGTTCACAGGATCTGACCCTTGGGACAAAGTGTTTAAAATTGAGTTTTTCCTGGAAAAGCCAAGGTCTATGGATTTAGACATGTTCACTACTTGAGATTTTAACCTTTGCCTTAAAACCAGAGAAAAAGTCAATGTGAAGAGCGTTAACTCTGCACTACATATAGGGAAACTGAGGCAGAAAGACAATTCAGCTGACCCAATATTATCCCCAGAGCAGAAGACTCAGCCCTCCAACAAGAACAGACAAAAGCCATACAGGCCCTTCCCAAGGTCCAGCTCCTCAGCCTGTGATTCTCTGCTCACCGAGAACTCAGAAATCAGACAGCTGTGGACACGCAGCTGAGTCCAAGACACATCACTGTGTGAGACCGTGGAGTCCCTAGAGTTAGGATGGATGGAAGCCTTGGTATTAGGGTCCTGGGCACAGAGGGCATGGGAATGGGAAGGGAAGGGAGAGAAGGGGGGCTGCAAATTTTAGGAGTAGATTTCACTCGGTGTATTTGGCAACACTGAGAAATTCCATCACCTGCAATGTAGAAGCTATTGCAGGCTCCAGGGAGCTGAGAAGAAAGGAGGGAGGTGAGGGTCATAGCAGGAAGCACAGAGTCCCAAGCCCTGGGGCCTGGAGCCAAGGAGGCTCCATGTGATAGAGCTCATCTTCCAGCTGAGTGCCTGGCTGGTTTGGCTCAGACTGAAGGGCCCCAAGTTTGATTCCAGTTAAGGGCACACACATCAACTGCAGGCTTGATATTCAGGGAAATTGCAGGAGGCAATCAATCGATGTGTCTCTCTCACATCGATGTTTATTTCTCTGTTTCTCCCCCTTCTTTCCACTCTCTCTAAAAGCCATCAACAAAAACAATCAGCTTGTACAGGCAAGCCCCAGAACCCGCCAGCCACGCCCAGACCACCCTCCCAGGCCCCCAGGCTTCCACCTTCTTCATCTCTCCACTCCTGGCCGTGGGGCCCTCGGGTGGAGGGCGGCCTGGTTCTGGGGAAAGACTGGGTCGAGCTTGGAAATAGGTCTGGAAAAGACCGATTCGCTCAAGCCTGGGTCACCAGGTGGTCCATCTGACTGGGGACCGAGAGGCCTGGTCACCAGTTACAGGGCCTGGGTCTACTCCTTCATGCAGACAGCTCTTTACTGAACACACAGTTTGTGAGGGCACCGAAGGGGTGAGGCTCAGCTGGCAGACCCAGGCGGGAATGGGAGGGGGCTGAAAAGTAGTGACCGTCCTGCTGGCTGGGCTGTGATGCCCGCCTTCCCCTCCCCCATCCATGCAACCCATACCTGAATAAAAAGAAAGTTGATTTGCTTAGGAAATAAACTAAAAAAAAAAAGCTCACCCAGCGTAGAATGAAAAGTGGCCCTAGCTCTGGGTTCCCTGGAGGGTCTGTCTGTCGCCCTCTGTAAGGAGGAGCCCATTCTTGGGCTTCTATTCAGATAAAGTGTGTTTCTGCCCCCGCCACCCCTGCCCAGGCCAGAACCGGTGCCCACCACCTTGCCTTCCTTACCCGAGGATGAGCTGGAGCCCTGGGCAGAGGACCCAGGCTGGGTGGCCAACTCGGGTCCTAGGACAGTTCGCTGAGTAAAAACATTTGGGGGAGAAATAGCCATTGCCATGTGCATATGAACAGTGAAGGCCTTTAAAGGTCAAACCTAAAAGCAACCAGTTGCCCTCCACCATCCTCATGAGGGACCCCCAGGAAGGAGCAGGGAAACTGGGGAGGGCTCCTGGAGGAGGCGGAGTTGAAAGGAGTGAAGGCCTTCACCCTTCCTCCTTTCTGCATCTGAACTTGCCCAGTCGTATCTTAGATCTTGCTGATGTCCCAGGCAGAGCAGCTCCAAGCTGATAACAGGCCTAGCCGCTCAGACTGGGGAGGGAGGAGACACCACATAAGATAGTGTGGGATGAAGCAGAAGCCGGGCATTTAGAGAATTCACTAACAGTGACTAGCCATGGGCCTGAGAGTTCTAACGTCAGTGACAAACACTTCTTCCTCCCAGGCCTCCCACGGGGGCCCAGCCACTCCCTTCCTTCACTCACTTTAGTGGGACAAAGTCCACCCCATCCACCTCTGCTTCCTAACCTGTGAAATGGGCAGGATAATCACGAAGGTGCAGAATGCACACTGTTCCTCCCGGAGGTGCTGACGGATATGCAAAGAGTTCGTAGGTGTAAAGATCGAGGAAGAGTGCCTGGCACGCAGGAGCATTCAATCAATGCTCCTTATTATCCCTGTGGGCAGGTGTACCGTCACAGAAAATAACTACACTTTGGTTCCTCATCGCCAGAGGGCGCTGATCTGGCAGACCTGTGCCGAGTCAGGATGCCTGGGGAGGAGCCTGGTGTTGTCGCCCCCTAGAGGCTGCTAGAGGAAACGCTCCAACCTGAGCCCAGAACTCAAGGGATTTTTCCATCATCAGACCCCATGAGGACTGGGCCTGGTGACAGTCCCAGCAGCAGGAAAAGAGATTCAGAGAGAGGAACCCACCAGGAAAAGCGTCCCTGAACAGTGGTGCCCAAGGCCCTGAAGTCTTTAAAGACATGATAACACACACACACACACACGCACACACACGCACACACGACCCATCGCCCTAGAACTAGATGCAGTGGTCGACAAACTCATTAGTCAACAGAGCCAAATATCAACAGCACCACGATTGAAATTTCTTTAGAGAGCCGAAAACCGACTTCTGCGAATGGGCCACAGAAGTTTCGATCGCACTGTACGTGTGTGCCCTCACGTGGTATTTTGTGGAAGAGCCACACTCAAGGGGCCAAAGAGCCGCATGTTGCTCTCGAGCCGCAGTTTGCCGACCACTGAACTAGAGGAACCCTCCTAGAAGCAGAAATGAGAAAAACTTGGGAAAATACTGCTTTACACAGAGAAGTAAAGGAATCCATCACCCTCAAATACTCCCGATGAGAAAATATGTTCTTTTCTCTCCTCCCCCTCCCCCCATCTAAACAAATGCACTGAACCAGTGGGTGCTGATCCACAATGGGTTCTGGCAGAAACGAGCTTTCAGAGTTCCTAACCCTAACTAACCCTAACCCTCCTCCTCCCTGAGAGCGGGAACTGCCCCTCGAGCCCTTGCACTTGGCCGCTCTGAGTGCCAGGCTCCTGTTGGTCACCGGCTCAGAGAGCCGCATAGCTGAGCCTGTGCCTTACTCCGGGCAGGGACCTGGCCTCGGCCTTGTCTGATATCAGAGAATCACGTGTGAGAGTGACCTTGCCCAGAGCCCGGCTGGTGTCAGTGACCAGTGCACCTCCCTCTGCTCGGAGGTGGTGAGCCCCAAAGCCGTTCCAGTCCCAGGGCCAGGCCCCGACCTGGTGCCAGGGCGACCCCTGCCGGAGCCTGAGTGCGAGTCAGCCAGTGCTCGAGGGGAGGGTCAGGAGCTGGGAAATACTTTGCCTGCAGTGGTGTGACCAGGACTGCAAGGTGCAGCCGGAGGAAGGGTGCCACGCACGGTCAGCTGAGGGCGGAGGTGCACAGAGGGCGCAGCGGTGGTGAGGGCAGTGGCCAGTAACCCGACCACCCAGAGTCACCGGGAGCGGATGTCCAGGCTGCCCTAGACTTTCCGAATCGGAAGCCTGAGGGGCGGGACCGAGGCACCCTTCGATTTTGGAAAAGTTACCCAGGCGATTCTGCCGTGCCACCTGGTTTAGGGCTGCGTTTGGAACTCGAGGAGCAGTAGGTTTAATGCCCGTTCCGTGGCCTGACCCTCTGCAGCGGCTGGCAGCTCAGCGTGCACCCGTCCACCTGTGTTCCTGGAGTCAGAGTGCCTTGGGGACCGTACCTGGGGCACCGGACAGAAAACAAGGGGGGCAGGAGGGGCCCCCAGCTGGCCACACTGCAGCAGTGTGACTGCAGCGGCCAGGGGAGCAGGCGGCAGGATCTGTCTCAAACGGCCCGAGGGGGAACAGGGTGCTGTCTGCACTCAGTGGTGGTGAGCCCCCACGGGAGGTAGAGTGAGGCTGCCCCCGGCCTTGGTGCACTCTGGTTTTATCTCCTCTCTGCCTGCCCAGGGCACCAGCTGTCACCCCAGAGCCGCCTCCTCCCTGCCGTCCTCCCTCCCCTCTGCCACCCGGTGCCCTGAGCTGCGTTGTCTCTGCCTGTGAGTCAGGTGGCCATAAACACCCGCAGGACCTGGCAACAGGCAGACACTGTGCCGGGGACTGCTGCAAAGTTCACCAGGACACGCGGGTGGGGCAGGGCCGCCAGCTCCCCGCCCTCCTGCAGCTGCAGCGCCGCGCCCCGCGGCAGGCCGGGCTCCCGGGCGCCACGCCGCCGCCTGACCTAGAAACCGGGGCGGCAATATGGCTCCAGGAGCGCGCGTGCCTGTGGCGGGACGTCTGGAAACTAAAAATACACAAAACCCCCTAGTTGCCCCGTGACCCCTGAACCCAGTCAGCTCTTACCGTCCTCGCTGGGTCTGTCCTGGAACCTGCTCTCCCCGCGGCGGTGGGAAGCGGCGCCGGCTGCGGACACTGCGGACAGGCACTCGGCCCGAGTCAGTCCCCCCAGTGCACGCGGCCACCTTGGGAACTGAGCCCCCGGGGCTGCTTCAAGGCCCAGCCCCTCAGGCAGCCTTTCCTTTCCAGTCCTGGTCCCACAGCCTGTCCTCCGCCCGCTCTTCACTTAACACAGGGGTGGGGAACAGCCAGCCCCGGGCTGTATAAGGCCCGAGAACTCACTTGGTCTCGCCTGCCAAGGCCAAGTGGTGAATTAATTAAATGTTTGACCAAAAATAGCAGGCTGGTTGTTGAGTTGATGATTTTGTATGGCCTGTGAATGGTGTTATACACATCCAAACGGCCACTGACAGAAAAAGGCCCCCCACCCCCACCCCGCCGCCTGCACACAGCACTGAAGGCATAAACAGGCTCCCGTAGGATGCTGGCTGGCAGGGGCTCTGACCGGCCTGGGCAGGGACTGTGCCAGGAACCACGCAGTCAGCGAGGGCATCTCAGCCCTCAGCTCCGTGTAGACGCGTTGGGGTGGGAAGGAGCCCTGTCTGGTGGGGGGAGGAGGCCTGCACCCACCCACCCTCATCAACACGGGAGGAGTGTGCTCGGGATAGACCCCTGCCTGAGGTGGCCCTGAAAGCCAGCAAAGAAAACAAAAACACTAACTCGAAAGCCACCTGTACCCCCACACTCACTGCAGCGTACTCCCAGCGGCCAAGATGCAAGAGCCGCCCAGGAGCCCACAGAGAGACGAGTGGCTGGAGGAGACGTGGTGCATACATGCAGCCACAGTAAGGAGGGAAGTTGCCATTGGTGGCAGCACGGATGGACCTCGAGGGCATGACACTAAGGGAAATGAGTCAGAGGAAGACACATATGCCTGATTTCACTTACATGGGAACTATAAACACAAACAAAAAACCCAAACAAACCAAAACAAAGGCACTCATGGAATCAGAGGTTAAACTGACGGCTGCCAGCCGGGAGGGTGCGGGGGCTGGAGAAAAGGTGAAGGGATTGCAGGAATGACACTGTGATAGTCTGCAGGTGACAGAGGGTGACTAGACTTGGTGTGATGAGCACATGGTAAGAAATATACATTTCAAACCACTATACTGTGCACTTGAAACTAATGTGGTACGTATGCCAACTCTACTTAAAGAAATAAATTACTTAAAAGCCAGCGCAGTAAGGGCTGGGGTGTGCCCAGTGAGTCCCCAGAGGAGGCGGCTGTGAGCGTGCCTGCAGAATGCCCAGCGCCTTGCACTAACCTGGGGCCACTGGGAAAATCAGTGAGTTGATTGGCATTTGCAGATTCTAAGATCCACGTTGAATCAAAAGTTCAACAAACATTCATCGATCTCTAACCCCCCGTTGCCCAGGAGGCCATTCGAAGGGGGGCAGGAAAAACCCACCTGCGAGCATGAGGACCCCCCAACAGACAGCGCTTCCTCCACACCGGGGCGAGCGCCAGTCCTGGGCAGGCGGCTCTCTGGCCTCCGGCACCAGCTGCACCTCCCGAGGAGGCGGCCTTGGAGCAGATGGGTTTCCCCACAATCAGCAGTCCGGCTGTGGGTGCTGGAGGCAGTACTGCCAGCGCCACCGGGTCCCCACGATCACTGTGTGGCCTCCAGCAGCCGGTCGGCCCATCAGGCACTCTGTTACCCTCCCAGGGGTGCTGCTTCGGGCGCGCTCTCAAGAGACAGTTCATCTCCCTAAACGCTGGTTATTTCTGAGCATCGCTGGACTTCGGCTTCGGCTGTCATCCGGCCCCGCCCCGTGGGGAGGCTAAACGACCGTCAGCGTCTGGGGCACTTTGCAGACTTGTCTTCCCCCGGGGAGGGGCCCCTTTACTTGGTTTTTTGTGGTTCTTTTGCATGTTCTAGTGATCTGTGGGAAGGGTCTTCAGCCACGTGTCTGGGCCGTGAATCCTGCCACGTGGGAGTCGACTGCCCTGCCTCTCATTCATTCGCTAGAGCAGGTTGATGTGGGGGCACTGGGTCGCGCCCCGGGGACATGATGATGAAGCAAACACAGCCTAGCAGTGGAGAAGACACATATCGCTGGTACCTGCTTATGTGCTGGGGAAAGGGTGTGCACGCTAACTGCATTGTCATTCAACCCTCACAACAACCTGGACTTAGACAGCACTGTCCTCCTTGTAAATGTGCTTATTTATTTACTGAGAGAGAGAGAGAAATATTGATCCCCCCCTCCCCCACATATTAATGCATTCATCGGCTGCTTCTCATTCGTGTCCTGACTGGGGATTGAACCCCCAACCTTGGCATATGGGATGACTCTAACCCACTGAGCTACTTGGCCAGGGCTCCTCATTTTATAGCGGAGGAAACTGGGGCACAGAGAGGTTCATTGAGTTGCCCTGGTTGCACAGCTGGTGAGTCAGGGTGAGGTGCCACGTGGGGGAGCTGGGCTCCAGCGTCTGTGTTCTGGGCCACCCTCCTGTGGGCATGATGACCCTTATGACAGCGGCTCTCCGAGCAGGTGCTCAGGGTGGCAGTGGCACAGCCCTGCCTGGGAGAGTGTGGGCGTTTCCTCCCCCCGGCCTCAGCGCGGAGAGAGCACCCCCCTCTGGCAGGTGCAGCACCAGCTCTCCCAACGTGTTCCCCCCGTCCCCCCACTGGCAGGTTAGCTGTCACTGAACTGTTAGTGCCCAGCCCTGGGGAGAGTCAGCACGTCAGTGGATGGCGGGTGCGTGGGGAGCTCACACTTGAGGAGCACAGGGGAGTGAGGAAGAGGGAGGAATATTCTGGAGCATGAGGGACACAGCTATAGGGAGGCAACTTCTGGGCGGGGGATGAGGCGGAGGAAATCCAGGGTAACTGGGAGGAAGGTGCCCAGCAGACATGTGCAAGGAAGTGGAAAGAAGGTAATTAGAAGACTAGAAATTTCTAGAATTCTCCACTTCTTAGTTTTCTAATCACAGGCTAGATGTCCCACCTGAGGCTCCTCTACTGAGTAGGTTATGAAGATCCCACAAGAGGAAACCAGAGCCCAGAGCTAGAATGCAGCCCAGAGCTGGGAGGACCCGGCTTGTTCCTGGAGGCGGGAGGGGACTGGGTCAGCCATCGGGGCCCCAGCCTGCGGTGCCCGCAGTGTGAGAGCCAGGGTCTGGCTGTGGGTGCTGTGAGCGTGATGTCCTTAAACCTGGGGATCATTCCCAGTGGACCATGAAGAGGTGCGGGGCCATGGCCCCACAGAGGTCCCCGTGTGACTCCGCTCAGGGGCTGCCTCTGCTTTATGAGCCCTGTCCGGTCCATTCGTCTGCATCTCTCCCCTCACAGCTGGTGGGCTGTGATTTAACTCCCGGTCGCCGTCCCTAAACCCTTAGCCATCACTACGGCTTCCTGAGCGTTCTCCCAGGGTGCGGGTGGCCTCGCATGTGACTCACTCCTTTACAACGAGGACGAGGACGAGGACGAGGAGGTCCTCGCGAGCAGACTGGGGCGGGGCGGGGCAAGCGCGGCAGCAGGCCAGAAGCACACGCAGGATAATGAGCAGCGATGCGTTAGCCCCCTTTCCGAGCAAAGCGCACAATCCAGACGGGCATTTGCCACGCGGCCCGTTCCCAGCGAGAACGCAGGCCTGCGGGCTGGAGAGACTGCTGGGGTCATGCCTTTAGTGAATGAGGGAACTCCATCTGGACTCATTTAACTCGGTGCCGTGTGACTTGAAAAAGCTGTGTGTGAAATGCGGAGGCGCAGATGCGGGAATAAACGCTCTGGCCTGGGAGAGAGAGGACGGCCGGAGGGGAGGGCCGAGGCCGGCAGGCAGGCTGCAGGTCGCGGCGGGAGGGGCCTTGCGGCCTCGGGAAGGGCGTCCTGGGGCATGCCCGAGCCCCTCATCCTGGCCACGCCCACTGTCCTCCAGTCTGGGTGACCGCCACCGCCATCTCAGTGGAAACCCCGGGGGAAGTCCTGCGGGCCGCCCGAGGAAGAAGCGTCACCCTCCCGTGCACCTACCACACCTCTGTCGCCGAGCGGAAAGGATTCATCCAGTGGGACAGGCTGCTGCGGAGCCACTCGGTAAGGGTCGCGGGGCGTCACGGTGGGCCAGGCGGGACATGGCAGCAGCGGCTTCCCGTGGAGGCAGAGCCAATCGCAGTCAGTTCCAGGTTCCGTTTGGTAAGCAATGGCTGACATAAATAAACTCCAAAGGCAAGAACAAGTGAAGAAGTGGCCGGGAGCCCGGGCCCCCCGCACGGGGCCGGCCAGTCGCAGGCACTCAGCAAACGCTGGCTGACGTGCGGGGCAGAGAGAGGCCGGGGTCCCAGAGCGAACCAGCGAGCGGGATCCGAGGAAACCCCATTTATCTGCACATGTTCCCACGGTGGGAGCGCCCCTGCCCAGCCCTTCAGTGTTGTCACTAAGCTCAGGAGATGCTGTGAGCGATGCCACACGGGAGAGCTGCTGGCTCCGAGGTCTGGCGGGGGGCTCTGGTGGGTGGGGCCTCGGGGTGGGCAGCGCTGCCGGAGGAAGGGCCGATCGGAAACCTTAGGTGAAGGCCAGGCACATCTCTCCTTCCTCCAGGAAAAGGTGCTCGCCTGGACTTTCTCCACCAAAGACTATGTCTACGGTGACCGTTATGAGAACCGTGTCAACCTGTCGGGCGCCGCTGAGCAGTCCGACGCCTCCGTCACCATCAGCCAGCTGACCATGGACGACAACGGCACCTACGAGTGCTCCGTCTCGCTGTTCAAAGACCTGGACGGCACCTCCAAGGCCCGCGTCCGCCTCCTGGTCCTGGGTGAGTGTCCACTTCCATAGGCAGCAGATGTGGCAGGGGTGCCTGGAGGGGGTGCCTGGAGACCTGGAGGGCAGGTGCGGGGGGTGGGGGGTGCCTGGAGGGCGGGTGCCCGGGTAGCAGCAGTGCCTGACCCAGAGCTGGGACTCCTCCCTCATCCGCTGGCCTCAGGCGGTGCTACGCCTCCCTCGGGGCTGCAGAGCATTCTTAGTTCCCAGGGGTGGGGCCGCTCCCCAGGACAGAGGACACAGCCCACTGCGAGTGTTCCCTGGGGCTCAGCCTAGGATCCTGTCCATGCTCTGAACACGGCTCTTCCTGGACACCTTCCTCTCTTTAAAAATCCTCACCCAAGGATATGTTCATTGATTTGCAAAGAGAAAGGGGAGCGGGGAGAGAGACAGACAGACAGACAGACATTGATAAGAAAGAGAAACATCGATTGGTTGCCCCTCACATGTGCCTGACCAGGGAGGGAACTGGCACCTGGGCATGTGCCCTGACCGGAGTCAACCTGCCCCTTTGGTGCATGGATGACACTCCACCCCCTGAGCCACCGCCAGGGCAGCCCTCTCCTCTTTCCACGCCAACGGACAGGGAAGCGGGTCCTGTGGAGACGCACGCTGTGCCTCACTGCGATGCTGCGGGCGGTGACCCAGGCCCTGTCACACTTTCAGCTCCTCAGCGGAGCCCTCACACCGCCTCCCACCCCACAGCCCAACACACGGCTGGCCAGGTCGACTGCCTTTGAAACACACCCCAGACACCATTTTCCTCCTACAAATAACGCGAGTGGAGTTTTGGTTGGAAGAAATCTGAGCCATCGCCTCCATTAGTGTCTTCATTCTGTAGACAAGGCCCAGAGAAGGCAGTGTTGACTCCAAGTCAAAGCTACCGGGAACCCTGTGAGGAGCCCCTGTGCCATGCCCAGCCCAGGCACGGCCCACCCGGCCAGGAAGCACCCGCCTGGACCACCACGGTGCCCCACGTCCCCTTTAGTTTCCTCCCTTACACCACTGAGGGGTTTTGCTTGCTGTTGCATGAGGTGGCTGCCTGGCTTTTTGAAGCATTGTAGAGAGTCAAACAGCACAGCACAGCCCTGAATGGAGGGCCCTCTCCCATCCCACACACCCCAACAGCAGCAAATGGGGCGCTGATAGACCCTCCACACTCCTCCACATGTCCTCTCAACACACACACACACACACACACACACACACACACACACACACACGAGAGCTCCTTCAGAGAGATTACCAAGCCCAAGAAAATGAGCGTTTTTACCGTTTCCCTTCTGCTCCCCACCCCTATCCTCCACTGCCAGGTTCCCCTCCATTGCTCTCTTCCCACCTGGTCTTTGCCTAATTCTGTCTCCTCTGACCCTTTAAACACCTCGGGCCTTCCCGCTGGTGCTGGCTGGGGGAGGCAGTGGGCCCCACCCCACCAGGGCTGATGCATTTTTCTTAACTTGAAGGGCGAGGGGACACCCTTAATCTGAGGTTATGGAACTCAGTAAAACTCATGTTTTGCTTTAAAAAAAAAAAAAAGTGAAAGAGCTCATATTGTACTATATGTCAAGAAATTCAGCAGTTTCTCTTAAAAAAATAGCTTTCTTTCCAAATGGGTCTCCCATGGGGTAGTTTTGACCCACAAGGGCATCAATTATGTGGCACCACCCACCCAGGCACGAGACCCTTATCACCCAAGGAGGCCACCTTGCCTGGGACACCTGTCCTGTGCCCATGGGATCGCTTCCTCCCAGCCTCTGGCGCCCCCTGATGTCCTCAGTGGGAGGCGCAGGCCCTGCAGCAGCCTCCAGCCCAGCGTCCCCTGCTCACTTGCCCATCACTCTGCCCGCAATAAGTATTCAGGTGGCATCTACGTCCTGTCTGAGAGCGGGCACCAGACAACTGAGACCTGAGATCTCCGGGGCTCCCCACGGTGGTGTAAGGGCTGCTGGGATAGAGGGGATGCTTCGCAATGTGCGTGCTGCTCTGCGACGGAGACCGGCCACTGGGGAGGTGCTGTGCTGGACTGACCTCGAGCGCTTGCATCTCAGCCCTGGGCTGTGACTTTCTCTGCCTGTGAGCAAACGCGACGGCAGACGTGTGTGCGTGGGTGCGAGGGAGGTGGCTATCCCCAAGCCCCACCCGCTTGTGCCTTCTCTCGGCCCCTCCCTACACAGTGCCACCCTCCAAACCCGACTGCAGCATCCTGGGCGAGACCGTGATTGGGAACGACATCCAGCTGACCTGCCAGTCGAAGGAGGGCTCCCCGGCCCCGCAGTACCATTGGCAGAGCTTCAACCTGCTGAACCAGGAACGGAAGGGCCTGCCAGGTAACCACACCCACCCGCAGCTGATTGGCAGGCTGCCAGGGGACCCCTGAAGGCTGCCCCCCTCTGCAGTGGACACAGCTATGTCCTGGGTTGTTTCTCTGGGCACCGGTTTCTCATAACCATGCCTGGCCCCCACCAGGTAGCTGAGAGCAACAGCAGTGGCTTCATGAGGAGCACCTGGGGGGAGCACGCGAAGCACCCCCTCAGGCCCGGCCACGGCTCTGAGCGGTTACATCCTCACGTCCGTGTGTGAGGCCCCACGTCCCACCCTGTGGCTCCACTCAAGCTGGGAACTCCTGTCCCCATTCCCTCCTAGGCCGGTCCGTCTCAGACTCCCCTGAATCCTACTTCCACAAATGCACCCCCTTTGTGGCTGCACACCACCAGATCAGGGCTGTGGTGAGGCCCATTCCGTTGCCAGGAGACCACTTTCGTTCTGGGTAGCTTGGCGTTTGACCTTTTGGTCAAGAAACAAACTGGGCTGACTATGGAGCCCACGTGTGGGAGCACCGCTGGGGGCCCGTGCCCTCGCTGCCTGGCCAGCACACAGAGCTCTCACAGATAAGACAAGGCCAGAGGTGCCCTTGGTCTCGGGGGCCTTCCGGCTCCGGGGGCTGGGAACAGGGACGGAGAAGTATCGCACACACACGTCTACCCACACCACACATGTGTGTGTGGGTAGGCGTGTGTGTGGGTAGGCGTATGTGTGTGTGGGTAGATGTGTGTGTGGGACAGACATGTGCATGGGGTAGGCATGTGCATGGGGTAGGCATGTGTGTGGGTAGGCGTGTGCGAAGGTAGGCGAGTACGTGGGTAGGTGTGTGTGGGTAGATGTGTGTGTGGGTAGGCGTGTGTGTGGGTAGGCGTGTGTGTGGGTAGGCGTGTGTGTGGGTAGGCGTATGTGGTGTGGGTAGGCGTGTGTGTGGGTAGGCGTGTGTGTGGGTAGGCGTATGTGGTATGGGTAGGCCTGTGTGTGGGTAGGCATGTGTGAGGGTAGGCGTGTGTGTGGGTAGGCGTGTGTGTGGGTAGATGTGTGTGTGGGTAGATGTGTGTGTGGGTAGGCGTGTGTGTGGGTAGGCGTGTGTGTGGGTAGATGTGTGTGTGGGTAGGCGTGTGTGTGGGTAGGCGTGTGCGAAGGTAGGCGAGTACGAGGGTAGGTGTGTGTAGGTAGATGTGTGTGTGGGTAGATGTGTGTGTGGGTAGATGTGTGTGTGGGTAGGCGTGTGTGTGGGTAGGCGTGTGCGAAGGTAGGCGAGTACGTGGGTAGGTGTGTGTGGGTAGATGTGTGTGTGGGTAGGCCTGTGTGTGGGTAGGCGTGTGTGTGGGTAGGCGTGTGTGTGGGTAGGCGTATGTGGTGTGGGTAGGCGTGTGTGTGGGTAGGCGTGTGTGTGGGTAGGCGTATGTGGTATGGGTAGGCCTGTGTGTGGGTAGGCATGTGTGAGGGTAGGCGTGTGTGTGGGTAGGCGTGTGTGTGGGTAGATGTGTGTGTGGGTAGATGTGTGTGTGGGTAGGCGTGTGTGTGGGTAGGCGTGTGTGTGGGTAGGCGTGTGTGTGGGTAGGCGTGTGTGTGGGTAGGCGTGTGTGTGGGTAGGCGTGTGTGTGGGTAGGCGTGTGTGTGGGTAGGCGTGTGTGTGGGTAGGCGTGTGTGTGGGTAGGCGTGTGTGTGGGTAGGCGTGTGTGTGGGTAGGCGTGCGTGTGGGTAGGCGTGCGTGTGGGTAGACGTGCGTGTAGGTAGACGTGCGTGTGGGTAGGCGTGTGTGGGGGTAGACGTGTGTGTGGGTAGGCGTGTGTGTGGGTAGGCGTGTGTGTGGGTAGGCGTGTGTGTGGGTAGGCGTGTGTGTGGGTAGGCGTGTGTGTGGGTAGGCGTGTGTGTGGGTAGGCGTGTGTGTGGGTAGGCGTGTGTGTGGGTAGGCGTGTGTGGGGGTAGGCGTGTGTGTGGGTAGGCGTGTGTGTGGGTAGGCGTGTGTGTGGGTAGGCGTGTGTGTGGGTAGGCGTGTGTGTGGGTAGACGTGTGTGTGGGTAGGCGTGTGTGTGGGTAGACGTGTGTGTGGGTAGGCGTGTGTGTGGGTAGGCGTGTGTGTGGGTAGGCGTGTGTGTGGGTAGATGTGTGTGTGGGTAGGCGTGTGTGTGGGTAGGGGTGTGTGTGGGTAGGCGTGTGTGTGGGTAGGCGTGTGTGTGGGTAGATGTGTGTGGGGGTAGATGTGTGTGGGGGTAGATGTGTGTGTGGGTAGGCGTGTGTGTGGGTAGGCATGTGTGTGGGTAGATGTGTGTGTGGGTAGGCGTGTGTGTGGGTAGATGTGTGTGTGGGTAGGCGTGTGTGTGGGTAGACGTGTGTGTGGGTAGGCGTGTGTGTGGGTAGGCGTGTGTGTGGGTAGGCGTGTGTGTGGGTAGGCGTGTGTGTGGGTAGGCGTGTGTGTGGGTAGGCGTGTGTGGGGGTAGACGTGTGTGTGGGTAGGCGTGTGTGTGGGTAGGCGTGTGTGTGGGTAGGCGTGTGTGTGGGTAGGCGTGTGTGTGGGTAGGCGTGTGTGTGGGTAGACGTGTGTGTGGGTAGGCGTGTGTGTGGGTAGACGTGTGTGTGGGTAGGCGTGTGTGTGGGTAGGCGTGTGTGTGGGTAGACGTGTGTGTGGGTAGGCGTGTGTGTGGGTAGGCGTGTGTGTGGGTAGGCGTGTGTGTGGGTAGGCGTGTGTGTGGGTAGGCGTGTGTGTGGGTAGATGTGTGTGTGGGTAGGCGTGTGTGTGGGTAGATGTGTGTGTGGGTAGATGTGTGTGTGGGTAGACGTGTGTGGGGGTAGACGTGTGTGTGGGTAGATGTGTGTGTGGGTAGGCGTGTGTGTGGGTAGATGTGTGTGTGGGTAGGCGTGTGTGTGGGTAGATGTGTGTGTGGGTAGGCGTGTGTGTGGGTAGATGTGTGTGTGGGTAGGCGTGTGTGTGGGTAGGCGTGTGTGTGGGGGTAGACGTGTGTGTGGGTAGGCGTGTGTGTGGGTAGGCGTGTGTGTGGGTAGGCGTGTGTGTAGGTAGGCGTGTGTGTGGGTAGGCGTGTGTGTAGGTAGGCGTGTGTGTGGGTAGACGTGTGTGTGGGTAGATGTGTGTGTTGGTAGGCGTGTGTGTGGGTAGATGTGTGTGTGGGTAGGCGTGTGTGTGGGTAGATGTGTGTGTGGGTAGGCGTGTGTGTGGGTAGGCGTGTGTGTGGGTAGATGTGTGTGTGGGTAGGCGTGTGTGTGGGTAGGCGTGTGTGTGGGTAGGCGTGTGTGTGGGTAGACGTGTGTGTGGGTAGGCGTGTATGTGGGTAGGCGTGTGTGTGGGTAGGCGTGTGTGTGGGTAGATGTGTGTGGGTAGGCCTGTGTGTGGGTAGACGTGCGTGTGGGTAGACGTGCGTGTGGGTAGGCGTGTGTGGGGGTAGACGTGTGTGTGGGTAGGCGTGTGTGTGGGTAGGCGTGTGTGTGGGTAGGCGTGTGTGTGGGTAGGCGTGTGTGTGGGTAGGCGTGTGTGTGGGTAGGCGTGTGTGTGGGTAGGCGTGTGTGTGGGTAGGCGTGTGTGGGGGTAGGCGTGTGTGTGGGTAGGCGTGTGTGTGGGTAGGCGTGTGTGTGGGTAGGCGTGTGTGTGGGTAGGCGTGTGTGTGGGTAGACGTGTGTGTGGGTAGGCGTGTGTGTGGGTAGACGTGTGTGTGGGTAGGCGTGTGTGTGGGTAGGCGTGTGTGTGGGTAGGCGTGTGTGTGGGTAGATGTGTGTGTGGGTAGGCGTGTGTGTGGGTAGGGGTGTGTGTGGGTAGGCGTGTGTGTGGGTAGGCGTGTGTGTGGGTAGATGTGTGTGTGGGTAGATGTGTGTGTGGGTAGATGTGTGTGTGGGTAGGCGTGTGTGTGGGTAGGCGTGTGTGTGGGTAGATGTGTGTGTGGGTAGGCGTGTGTGTGGGTAGATGTGTGTGTGGGTAGGCGTGTGTGTGGGTAGATGTGTGTGTGGGTAGGCGTGTGTGTGGGTAGGCGTGTGTGTGGGTAGGCGTGTGTGTGGGTAGGCGTGTGTGTGGGTAGGCGTGTGTGTGGGTAGGCGTGTGTGTGGGTAGGCGTGTGTGTGGGTAGGCGTGTGTGTGGGTAGGCGTGTGTGTGGGTAGGCGTGTGTGTGGGTAGGCGTGTGTGTGGGTAGGCGTGTGTGTGGGTAGGCGTGTGTGTGGGTAGACGTGTGTGTGGGTAGGCGTGTGTGTGGGTAGGCGTGTGTGTGGGTAGGCGTGTGTGTGGGTAGGCGTGTGTGTGGGTAGGCGTGTGTGTGGGTAGGCGTGTGTGTGGGTAGATGTGTGTGTGGGTAGGCGTGTGTGTGGGTAGATGTGTGTGTGGGTAGATGTGTGTGTGGGTAGACGTGTGTGGGGGTAGACGTGTGTGTGGGTAGATGTGTGTGTGGGTAGGCGTGTGTGTGGGTAGATGTGTGTGTGGGTAGGCGTGTGTGTGGGTAGATGTGTGTGTGGGTAGGCGTGTGTGTGGGTAGATGTGTGTGTGGGTAGGCGTGTGTGTGGGTAGGCGTGTGTGTGGGGGTAGACGTGTGTGTGGGTAGGCGTGTGTGTGGGTAGGCGTGTGTGTGGGTAGGCGTGTGTGTAGGTAGGCGTGTGTGTGGGTAGGCGTGTGTGTAGGTAGGCGTGTGTGTGGGTAGACGTGTGTGTGGGTAGATGTGTGTGTTGGTAGGCGTGTGTGTGGGTAGATGTGTGTGTGGGTAGGCGTGTGGTGTGGGTAGATGTGTGTGTGGGTAGGCGTGTGTGTGGGTAGGCGTGTGTGTGGGTAGATGTGTGTGTGGGTAGGCGTGTGTGTGGGTAGGCGTGTGTGTGGGTAGGCGTGTGTGTGGGTAGACGTGTGTGTGGGTAGGCGTGTGTGTGGGTAGGCGTGTGTGTGGGTAGGCGTGTGTGTGGGTAGATGTGTGTGGGGGTAGATGTGTGTGTGGGTAGGCGTGTGTGTGGGTAGGCGTGTGTGTGGGTAGATGTGTGTGTGGGTAGGCGTGTGTGTGGGTAGGCGTGTGTGTGGGGGTAGACGTGTGTGTGGGTAGGCGTGTGTGTGGGTAGGCGTGTGTGTGGGTAGGCGTGTGTGTGGGTAGGCGTGTGTGTGGGTAGGCGTGTGTGTAGGTAGGCGTGTGTGTGGGTAGGCGTGTGTGTAGGTAGGCGTGTGTGTGGGTAGACGTGTGTGTGGGTAGATGTGTGTGTGGGTAGGCGTGTGTGTGGGTAGATGTGTGTGTGGGTAGATGTGTGTGTGGGTAGACGTGTGTGGGGGTAGACGTGTGTGTGGGTAGATGTGTGTGTGGGTAGGCGTGTGTGTGGGTAGATGTGTGTGTGGGTAGGCGTGTGTGTGGGTAGATGTGTGTGTGGGTAGGCGTGTGTGTGGGTAGATGTGTGTGTGGGTAGGCGTGTGTGTGGGTAGGCGTGTGTGTGGGGGTAGGCGTGTGTGTGGGTAGGCGTGTGTGTGGGTAGGCGTGTGTGTGGGTAGGCGTGTGTGTGGGTAGGCGTGTGTGTAGGTAGGCGTGTGTGTGGGTAGGCGTGTGTGTAGGTAGGCGTGTGTGTGGGTAGACGTGTGTGTGGGTAGATGTGTGTGTTGGTAGGCGTGTGTGTGGGTAGATGTGTGTGTGGGTAGGCGTGTGTGTGGGTAGATGTGTGTGTGGGTAGGCGTGTGTGTGGGTAGGCGTGTGTGTGGGTAGGCGTGTGTGGGTAGGCGTGTGTGTGGGTAGGCGTGTGTGTGGGTAGGCGTGTGTGTGGGTAGGCGTGTGTGTGGGTAGGCGTGTGTGTGGGTAGGCGTGTGTGTGGGTAGGCGTGTGTGTGGGTAGATGTGTGTGTGGGTAGGCGTGTGTGTGGGTAGATGTGTGTGTGGGTAGGCGTGTGTGTGGGTAGATGTGTGTGTGGGTAGGCGTGTGTGTGGGTAGGCGTGTGTGTGGGGGTAGACGTGTGTGTGGGTAGGCGTGTGTGTGGGTAGGCGTGTGTGTGGGTAGGCGTGTGTGTAGGTAGGCGTGTGTGTGGGTAGGCGTGTGTGTAGGTAGGCGTGTGTGTGGGTAGACGTGTGTGTGGGTAGGCGTGTGTGTGGGTAGATGTGTGTGTGGGTAGATGTGTGTGTGGGTAGACGTGTGTGTGGGTAGGCGTGTGTGTGGGTAGATGTGTGTGTGGGTAGGCATGTGTGTGGGGGTAGACGTGTGTGTGGGTAGGCGTGTGTGTGGGTAGGCGTGTGTGTGGGTAGGCGTGTGTGTAGGTAGGCGTGTGTGTGGGTAGGCGTGTGTGTAGGTAGGCGTGTGTGTGGGTAGACGTGTGTGTGGGTAGATGTGTGTGTTGGTAGGTGTGTGTGTGGGTAGATGTGTGTGTGGGTAGGCGTGTGTGTGGGTAGATGTGTGTGTGGGTAGGCGTGTGTGTGGGTAGACGTGTGTGTGGGTAGATGTGTGTGTGGGTAGGCGTGTGTGTGGGTAGATGTGTGTGTGGGTAGATGTGTGTGTGGGTAGACGTGTGTGGGGGTAGACGTGTGTGTGGGTAGATGTGTGTGTGGGTAGGCGTGTGTGTGGGTAGATGTGTGTGTGGGTAGGCGTGTGTGTGGGTAGACGTGTGTGTGGGTAGATGTGTGTGTGGGTAGGCGTGTGTGTGGGTAGATGTGTGTGTGGGTAGACGTGTGTGTGGGTAGACGTGTGTGGGGGTAGACGTGTGTGTGGGTAGATGTGTGTGTGGGTAGGCGTGTGTGTGGGTAGATGTGTGTGTGGGTAGGCGTGTGTGTGGGTAGGCGTGTGTGTGAGTAGGCCTGTGTGTGGGTAGGCGTGTGTGTGGGTAGGCCTGTGTGTGGGTAGGCGTGTGTGTGGGTAGATGTGTGTGGGGGTAGATGTGTGTGTGGGTAGGCGTGTGTGTGGGTAGGCGTGTGTGTGGGTAGATGTGTGTGTGGGTAGGCGTGTGTGTGGGTAGGCGTGTGTGTGGGGGTAGACGTGTGTGTGGGTAGGCGTGTGTGTGGGTAGGCGTGTGTGTGGGTAGGCGTGTGTGTGGGTAGGCGTGTGTGTGGGTAGGCGTGTGTGTGGGTAGGCGTGTGTGTGGGTAGGCGTGTGTGTAGGTAGGCGTGTGTGTGGGTAGACGTGTGTGTGGGTAGATGTGTGTGTTGGTAGGCGTGTGTGTGGGTAGATGTGTGTGTGGGTAGGCGTGTGTGTGGGTAGACGTGTGTGTGGGTAGACGTGTGTGTGGGTAGATGTGTGTGTGGGTAGGCGTGTGTGTGGGTAGGCGTGTGTGTGGGTAGGCGTGTGTGTGGGTAGGCGTGTGTGTGGGTAGATGTGTGTGTGGGTAGATGTGTGTGTGGGTAGATGTGTGTGGGGGTAGACGTGTGTGTGGGTAGGCGCTGTGCCGGGCACAGAGGCGGTCACAGCAGCGTCCCGAGGAGGGGCACTGGCGCGGGCAGCACAGCTCGAGGCTGACCGCCGCACGCTGTGTGACCTTGGCAAGGGGCTCAGCCCCCCTGTGCTGCGGTGTCTGCATTAAACATGGGCGTTCTGCCAGTGTGTGCCACACAGGGGTGCCGTGAAGGGTACGTAAAAGCAGGGGCGTACGGAGCGCCTGGCAGATAGTGGGCCGGGTCACAGGGCACCGGCGCGTGGGGAGTGGCGAGGGAGGTAGTGTGCTCGGGGCTAGCGGGAATGCCAACAGGAGAGCCCCTGGTGCCAGGTGTGGGGGGTGGCGTTCTGCCTCAGAGCCGCGGAGAGCCTGTCCGGGCTGCTTCTTGCGGGGCCAGATGAAACCCGTTTCTCACATAAGCATCTCAGTCCACAGTGGACGACAGAGCAGGAAGACAGAAGTCCCCACGTTAGAGACTGCTTCCTTTGGCTTAGCATCGGTGCGAGCCAGCCCGCAGGGAGAGCAGGGAATCTGGGATCGGCACACAGGGGCGGGGTCCTGGCCCTCCACTTGCTGTACGTCCCACACAGCCTTGTTCTATCACCACCCCCACCCCCCGCGCCCCTCGGAGGCTGTGAGGAGGGTAAGAGGAGATCCCCGTGTGGAATACCTCGGAACATCCTCTGTAAACCAGGTGCCACGCACAAAAGGAGCGGCACTTTGATACCAGGAGGGAGGAAGGGAGGGCGGTTCTGGGGGCTGGAGCACTATGGGGAGTAGGTTCGAAGGGGTGGGCATGGACTCTGCTCCCAGCAGCCAGGGAAGATGGCGAAGGCCAGAGGCAGCAGCCAAGCATCGGACAAGGAAAGTTAACTCTTGTCAACTGACTTCAGTGCCCTGGAGACCAGGCTGCTCTGCGGAGCAGAGGGAAGGTGGGAGCCGCTATCCTGTGCGTTTCCCATGTGGACCACAAGGTGGCACCATTGCAGCGGAAACAGCTTCAGAACTATCAGGTCCTTTCCAAAAAAGGGGATTTGGGACCCCCGACTGGGATCAGAGCAGGTCTTGGGCCCCGGGTATGCACTGGGCAGCCACCAATGCCCCTGTTTGCTTGAGAAGCCAGGGAGGATGGCGCTGACACGAATAGGAAGCCCAGGTCCGTGCCCTAAACAAGCCTTCCCTCCATCACCGAGCTGCGCCCCTGAGCGCAGCAGCCCCAGCGCCAGCGGCTCAGGCAGGGGACCTGATTCCCCGGGAAGTATGTCCAGGCCCGAGAGCACTTCCCAAAGTGGGTTCCTTCAAGTTGTCTCTTTGAAAAATTCCATTAGTTTAGAAAATGGAGACCATTACACCCTCACCACCCAGTGCTCATTAGCATATCAGAAGCTCTGAGAATTCTGTCATTTAAAAAATGAAATTAACCCTTAATTCTGATTTCTAAACCCATTCTGGTCATGGCTCTCAGTACATGAGCACTGCTTGTGGGCGACATTCTGGAGAGCTGTGGGTTCGGGTTCGGGGGTGAGCCCCAGGGAACACCGGCTGCATTCTAGCGGTGGGGGCGGGGTGGTTTCCATCTGACCCTGCTCCTCACAGAGCTCTGCCCCCTGCAACGGCGCTCACGTTCCCTCCGCAAACGCCACAGCACCCACTTGCAGGCCCGGTCCCTGCCGCCCCCGCTATGCTGCGTCTGTCGCCCTGGGAAACTGGGGCCCGCCTTGCTTGGACTTAACAGGATGTGTGTTATCGCCTCGCCTTTCTGTAGTTTGCGACCTCGGCGGGGGCAGGGGTGCGTCCCTGGCCTCTTTGCCTCTGCGTTGGAGACTGTTGGGAGCAGAGGGACCTCATGCCAAGGAAGCACACTGAGTGGCTCATTCCAACCCAGGATACCATCTTGTGAGAGCGGAGCGGGAGGGGAGGCTGGTGCCAGGGGCAGGGGCAACACTGGAGGGGTGGCAGGACCAGACCGGCCGGGGACCATGTTGAGGAGTCTGGACTGGTCATGGAGACCACGGTGCCCCTGGAGTGTCTGGCGGGCGGCTGGCCCTTGTGCATGGAGCCGTCCGCTCAGGACGGAGTGCGCCCTCCGGTGGCAGCTCCTTCTGACACAGGTGAGAGGACAAGGGCCTCTAACCCTCCTCTCAAAACTGTGGGCGCAGCAGAGTGTCCCAGAGGATATACAGATATGTGTGACACCCCTCTCCTTCCGAGGGGCACACCCCACGGGGCTGGGGACTCACAGGAAGGTCGCTCATGAGGACCTTCAGGCCATCCCCCGAGTGCAGGAGGGCTGGGGTAGCACTCCCCCTGACATGGAGCTGTGGCTCCCACAGTTAAATGGCCACGGAAGTGGTGGACAGTGAAGAGTCTAGACAGACAGCCTCCCCACCCTCCTCCCAGATATACACACTCACATATACTCACTCACATATACACTCTCACATATACACACTCACTTATATATACACACACACACACACCACTCACATACACACACTCACATATACACACACGCACTAACACACCGCATACACTCACAACCACACACACTCACATATACACTCTCACATACACACACTCTCATATACACATACACACACTAACACACCGCATACACTCACAACCACACACACTCACATATACACACACACACACTAACACACCGCATACAGTCACAACCACACACACTCACATATACACTCTCACATACACACACTCTCATATACACATACACACTAACACACCGCATACACTCACACACACACACTAACACACTGCATACACTCACAACCACACACACTCACATATACACACATATTCATATACATACACACCACACACATTACACACTCACATATACACACACTCACACTCACATACACACACACTAACACACCACATACACTCACAACCACACACACTCTCATATACACACACTCACACACCACTCACACTCACATACACACACACACTAACACACTGCATACACTCATATACCACACACACTCGCATATACACTCTCACATATACATGCATATACACATACTCACATATACATACACTCTCACATACACACTCACGTATATAGATATATACACACACTCATGAGCACAGAAGACACACTCACATATACACGCACACACAGTCACATGTGCTCACACACTGGTTTCTAGAGCTTCCTCCACATGAGTCCCAGCTATGGGGTTCAGTTTCTGAGGGTCATGGAGGGGTCAGACTCTTCGCGTGCCGCATGTGTATGGGGTGTGTCCGGAGCACCCACCCATCGGGCCTTCTGATGTGTCCTGAGGGACCAGGGCCTCGTCTGATGCCCAGAGTCCCGGAAGGCAGGCGCCAGCACCATTTCTGGTCAGAAATAAAGGAACCGGGGCGCAGTGAGCTGTTGCTCGCCCAAAATCACACCGTGGCTAAGCAGCTGGCTTTCCTCAGCGCCGGCCTGCACGGAGCCTGGCCCAGGCCCGCGGCTGCTGAGCCGCCTCCAGACGCCGGGGCGGCCGGCCCAGCAGCTGCGCTCCCGCTTTCCCCTCCGCCCGGTGTCCCCCTCAACCCTCCTCACCCACGGTCTTCCCTCCCAGGTGCGGGGCACACCCTGACTCTGAAGAACATCTCCACAGACATGTCCGGCTACTACATCTGCACCTCCAGCAACGAGGTGGGGACCGAGTCCTGCAACATGACCCTGACCGTGAGGCCTCGTAAGAGCTGCTGCGTGTGGAGGGCAGGGCGGGGGAGGGTGTCAGGCCTCGTAAGAGCTGCTGCGTGTGGAGGGCAGGGCGGGGGAGGGTGTCAGGCCTCGTAACAGCTGCTGCGTGTGGAGGGCAGGGCGGGGGAGGGTGTCAGGCCTCGTAAGAGCTGCTGCGTGTGGAGGGCAGGGCGGGGGAGGGTGTCAGGCCTCGTAAGAGCTGCTGCGTGTGGAGGGCAGGGCGGGGGAGGGTGTCAGGCCTCGTAAGAGCTGCTGCGTGTGGAGGGCAGGGCGGGGGAGGGTGTCAGGCCTCGTAAGAGCTGCTGCGTGTGGAGGGCAGGGCGGGGGGAGTGTGCCGCCGGCCGGTTGGCGGGGCCGGGGCGGGGGACACCAGCCAGACGCCCTGCGCAGCCCACCGCCTGGAGGCCAGGCCAGCTCCCTTGCTTCTTGGGGAGCAGCGCCCGGACGCTGGTGCCCGGACACCTGCGCAGCCAGAGGCCGGGCGGGGCCCGCCGCTGTGAGCCTGGCCCCGCCCCGGGGTGAACCCGGAGGACTGCCTGGCTGACACCGAGGACTGTCTGGGCCTGGAGCACAGGGAGGCCGGGACACAGAGCCAGGGCGTCCTCCTTGTCCTGCCCAGGTCTCCGTGCAGAAGAGAGTCCCCAGGCTGCGCCCTGGGCTGGAGGACCGGGACTCGGGGGGTGGGGGGGCAGGGGAGGGACTGGGGCCCCGGTTGTGGGGCTCCGGTGTGCTCAGCCCTCCGGCTGGCTCAGGCGTGCGCGGCTCTGCCCCGGCAGCCTCCATGAACGTGGCCCTGTACGCGGGCATCGCGGGCGGCGTGGTGGCGGCCCTCATCATCGTAGGCGTCCTGGTCTATTGCTGCTGCTGCCGCGGGAAGGGCGAGGACAAGGAGCCCAGGCCGTGAGTGGGGCCGGGCCGGTCTGGGCGGGTTGGGAAGGTGCATCCCAGCTCCTCACACCGGACGGCTGTCGGTGGCTCTCCGGGCAGGGCTCCGGGGGGTGCCAGGCCCGGTGTGGCCGGAACCCTTGTCCCGGCAGGTCCCTCAGCTCGTGGGTGGAAGAGTCTGGGCCCCTTCCTGTCCTCTCTGAACTGCCCTTCAGCCGGGTGCGCTGGGCGGGGCTGGCCGGGCCTGAGGGGCACTGCAGCTCTGGGGCACATCTTCCCTCTGTCCTCACGGCCACAGGAACCGGTCCATCTACCAGGAGCCTCCAAAGCAGCTGAGGGAACTCTCCAGAGGGTGGGAAGAGGAGGACGACTCCGGGCGCCAGTCCCCGGACCATCCTGCCCACGTGTGACCGGGCCTGCTGCAGGGTGGGCAGGGGCAGCGGCTCCTTCCGGCACCCCTCCTCCTGAGCTGCTTTCCTGCCCGCCCCCCCGCCCCCAGCACTGATGGTGCCTCCTCTCCATGTCAGCCAGAGGCCCTGGCTTAGCCTGACGAGCCGATGCCACCTTCCAAGTGGCCCCTCCCACTCCCGGTTCCCGGCTCCCGGCTCCAGGGGACCAGGCCACAGCCCCCTCCTTCCTCGAGCCAGTGGGACAGCAGGGGCTGCCAGCTCATGGGTGCCCAGCACTGGGCAGTGCCTGGCGGAGGTTCGCACACCGTACTCTTTTGTTGAATGAATGAAAGAATAGGTGCACATGCAAAGGCCCCCCTATTATTTACCCAGCTTCCGTGTAAACCCCGTGTTCCAGGCCCCCCATTATTTACCCAGCTCCCGTGTACACCCGGCCTTGGGGCCCCCCATTAGTTACCCAGCTTACATGTACACCCGGCTTTGGGGCCCCCCATTATTTACCCAGCTCCCGTGTAAACCCGGCTTTGGGGCTCCCCATTAGTTTCCGAGCTCCCGTGTACACCCGGCCTTGGGGCCCCCCATTAGTTACCCAGCTCCCGTGTACACCCGGCCTTGGGGCCCCCCATTATTTACCCAGCTCCCGTGTACACCCGGCCTTGGGGCCCCCCATTATTTACCCAGCTCCCGTGTACACCCGGCCTTGGGGCACCCCATTAGTTACCCAGCTCCCGTGTACACCCGGCCTTGGGGCCCCCCATTAGTTACCCAGCTCCCGTGTACACCCGGCCTTGGGGCACCCCATTAGTTACCCAGCTCCCGTGTACACCCGGCCTTGGGGCCCCCATTAGTTACCCAGCTCCCGTGTACACCCGGCCTTGGGGCCCCCCATTAGTTACCCAGCTCCCGTGTACACCCGGCCTTGGGGCCCCCCATTAGTTACCCAGCTCCCGTGTACACCCGGCCTTGGGGCACCCCATTAGTTACCCAGCTCCCGTGTACACCCGGCCTTGGGGCCCCCCATTAGTTACCCAGCTCCCGTGTACACCCGGCTTTGGGGCTCCCCATTAGTTACCCAGCTCCCGTGTACACCCGGCTTTGGGGCCCCCCATTAGTTACCCAGCTCCCGTGTACACCCGGCCTTGGGGCCCCCCATTAGTTACCCAGCTCCCGTGTACACCCGGCCTTGGGGCCCCCCATTAGTTACCCAGCTTACATGTACAACCCATGCTCAGGGCCCTCGCCTGGCCGCGAGCTCCCCTTCCAGCCTCATCACCTGCGGGTTCCCTGCACCTCAGACACTCCCACGAGGGCCACCCCCAGCCCCTACCCCACCCGCATGGCTGCCCACGTGGTGCCCACCTCTGCCTGTCAGCATCCCAGCTGTCCCCAGGCTGCCTCTCACCCTGCCCTGTGCACAGGTCTGTCCCTGCGAGGTCTGTGCTCCCAGCAGGGCCTGGGCTCCGCCCTGCTTGCTAGCCGGCCCTTCCCCTCTCCCTGACGTGACTGTGGACACGAGCGGACTCGCACCCGCCCTCTGCTTGTTGGGGGAATCACGACGAGCTGATGGGAGTGACGCGGGCGTGTTTGCAGCGGGCAGATTCACATGTCACGGCGACTCCACTGAAGGCTGGTGTCACTGACTTGTCCACCTGCTGCCCTCCCCACGCCCTGCCCTGCCGTTCCCGTTCTCCGCAGCTGCTGGCTCTGCTGTGCTGCCTGGGCCGCCCACGGCCTCGCCTGCGGGTGGCTGTCCCCCCGAGAGCCTGGCAGTGCGGCTGCCCCGCCTCGTGGCCGTGACAGTCTCACCCAAGTGCTGTTTACTGTGAAATAAACATGGTTTTCTGGTCGATCAGAAAAGCACCTTTGAAAATCTGTCCATTTGTGATTTAAAAAAACAGACCTTTCATATATCTTGTTAAGTTCTTTGCTTCATTCAAAAAGCTGTCAACAGTGATAAAGTCAGTGGATTTCGGTGCGGGTTTTGGTGTGGATTTGGTGCGGGTTTTGGTGTGGATTTGGTGTGGGTTTTGGTGTGGATTTTGGTGCGGGTTTTGGTGTGGATTTGGTGTGGGTTTTGGTGTGGATTTGGTGTGGGTTTTGGTGTGGGTTGGTGTGGGTTTTGGTGTGGGTTGGTGTGGGTTTTGGTGTGGGTTTTGGTGTGGATTTGGTGTGGATTTGGTGTGGGTTTTGGTGTGGATTTTGGTGCGGGTTTTGGTGTGGATTTGGTGTGGGTTTTGGTGTGGATTTTGCTACAGGTTTTGGTGTGGATTTGGTGTGGGTTTTGGTGTGGATTTGGTGTGGGTTTTGGTGTGGATTTGGTGTGGGTTTTGGTGTGGGTTTCGGTGGGGTTTTGGTGTGGATTTGGTGTGGGTTTTGGTGTGGATTTGGTGTGGGTTTTGGTGTGGATTTGGTGTGGGTTTTGGTGTGGATTTGGTGTGGGTTTTGGTGTGGATTTGGTGTGGATTTTGGTGTGGGTTGGTGTGGGTTTTGGTGTGGGTTTTGGTGTGGATTTCGGTGGGGTTTTGGTGTGGATTTGGTGTGGGTTTTGGTGTGGATTTGGTGTGGGTTTTGGTGTGGATTTGGTGTGGATTTGGTGTGGGTTGGTGTGGGTTTTGGTGTGGATTTCGGTGGGGTTTCGGTGTGGATTTGGTGTGGGTTTTGGTGTGGGTTTTGGTGTGGATTTGGTGTGGGTTTTGGTGTGGATTTGGTGTGGATTTGGTGTGGGTTGGTGTGGGTTTTGGTGTGGATTTCGGTGGGGTTTTGGTGTGGATTTGGTGTGGGTTTTGGTGTGGATTTGGTGTGGCTTTTGGTGTGGATTTGGTGTGGATTTGGTGTGGGTTGGTGTGGGTTTTGGTGTGGATTTCGGTGGGGTTTTGGTGTGGATTTGGTGTGGGTTTTGGTGTGGATTTTGTGTGGATTTGGTGTGGGTTTTGGTGTGGATTTGGTGTGGGGTTTGGTGTGGGTTTTGGTGTGGATTTGGTGTGGGTTTTGGTGTGGATTTGGTGTGGGTTTTGGTGTGGATTTGGTGTGGGATTTGGTGTGGGTTGGTTCTCACGAGGTGGAGCTTTCGTCTGTGCATCTGTGCCCACCTCCTGCAGGCCTCTTCTGTTTCCTTATTGATGGGCCAGGCAAGAGGAGCGGAAGGCCAGATTCTCGGGGTCCCATTGTGTGTGCCAGGATAGGACCACAGGGTGGGGAGCAAGCAGGCCTGGGAGTCGGAGCGGGAAGAAGCTGCCTCGCGCCACAGCCACCGAGAGGAGCCTTTTCCCCAGTGCTCACTCCAGGCAGCTCCTGCCTCACGTTTAAGGTCCTCTCCTCCATGCCCCTTCCCGTGGTCCCTGTGCCCTCCTGTCCCAGCACCTGTCGCAGGTACGTCACTACCGTGGTCGGTTTCAGCCTCGGATCTTATTTGTAGCCTGGCACATGGTGACACTTGATGGATGTTTGTTGAATGAATAATGTTTGGCACCACTTCTGCAGGTGCCCAAGGCCCTCTCCCAGTCCCCCTGATGCTCTGAGGTGCCCTCTGCCCACGTGGGGCCAGGCTCTGCCAGCGTGTGCTTGGTCCCAGCCGGCCGGCCGGCGCGTCTCTGCTCTGGAAGGACTCTGAACATTCAAGCGCCTTAGCTCTGGCTCGGGTGGGAAGGGGGTGGGGACCCACTGATCAACTCCACGGCAACCGTGTGGGCACCTTCCCCGTGAGCACTGCTGTGGCCAGGTGCATGAAGGTCATGACCCGCTGTCCACAGGAAGAGCTGCATTGCAGGGAGGTGACGCACAGGCCCTGGCTCTGAGATGCGGGCGTGGCCTCTGGCAGGCGCTGGCTGAGTCACTCAGCCTGAGGGGCCAGGGTCAGCTGCAAAGAGGAAGTGGCACTCCCTCTCAGTGTGTGATTTTTCACCCATGGTTCTTAGTCCTCTGGTCTTGAGGGCTATGCTGGCTGAGGGAATGCCGCTGCGCACGGTCAGACGCCGGCCATCACTCAGACAAGCCTCAGATGGCGTGCTCAGCTAACCACTCTGTGGGGCTGCCCTTCAGTTGCTTCTGTGTACACTGAGCTGCGTTGTCTTTCCAAGGCAGAGTCACAGGAACCAACCCGAGAGCCTGATGTACAACACCATCAGCACCGCTCCAAGAGCTGCTGTGTGCCAGCTGCTGTTCTGAGCATGCTCCAGGGACATCTCAGAATCTGCACCGCAAGTCTGTGCCCCAGGCTGTTATTATGCCCATTTTACAGATGAGGAAGCTGAGGCTCAGTGAATTGGAGCATATTGAATAGGCACAGAATTTCAATGGGGCATTTCCAGCTGTCATGTAGACCCAACTTTCTGGCCCCTGACCCAGGCATTCTCACCTCAGGGTCCCTAGCTGCTTCCTGGCGTAAGTCAGAACAAGGGAAGTTGGCTAGGAGCCTCACCTCTCAGCAAGGGAATCTTCTGAAAGATTCTTTGGCTCTGGCCCCGCCCTGGAGGTTCTGGTTGGCCCTGGGCACCTGCACAGGTGATGCCTGGTCCCCATGAGGAAGCGCTATCGTCAGGGAAGGCCACTGCCAGCACACCCAGCGGCTGTGACTGAGGGTGCTCCCAAGGTCGTCTGTCCTCTGGCCGGCTTCCAGAAAGGCCTTTCCTCCCTCCTTGCGTCACAGGCAAGGAAGCACAGGCTCAGGGAGTGAAGTCGCCCTAGTCAACAGCTGGTCAGTCTCAGAATACGACGCTGCATCAGCTCTGTCTGCTGCTGCTGGCACATTCCCTCCTGACCTGTGGATGCAGAGGGCACTGAGAGGGGAGAAGGCAGGAGTGAAGGCAGAGTTAGGGAGTTTTGTTTATTTTAAATGTGTATGTGGCTGTTATTACCCAACATATATAACACTATACGTGCATTCTGCAAACAAGCTAAAAATAACGGGACTTATGGGAAAACGGTGATTTGAGGAAGACGGTGTAAAATCAGTAGAACTGGGCAACCAGATAACTTATAAACACGAACAGTCCTGGTGAGCGTCCGAGTGATGTTACCCCAGGTGCCGGCAGAAGGCAAGCGACGTCAGGCTGCTGACCTCAGCAGCTGCTCCCCTGATGGGGGTGACAAGCACTTCCCGCTTCCCCTGGGCGCACAGGAACTGCCAACCTCACTGCTCCGGTGCTTTGTGCCCGTGTGACGTCACATGACATCAGGGTGCCGTGAGCACAGCCTGCAAGGCCGCACCATCCAGCTAGGGCCCAGAGGCTCCTAAGTGCCCGCGGACAGGGCATCTGGAGCGGAGATGCGGCCAGGGGAGGAGTCAGGTCCTGCGTGGGACTGAGTGGGACTCGGGAGATTTCACGCGCTGCTCCACACACATGCCACTGCTTATTTCTGGAACCCTCCCTTTAGTATTTCTGGGCCTCAGTGGCCTTGGGTACCGTCCCTGGGAAGTGGAACTGGACCAGGAGAGGGGCTGCTGTGCTTAGTTGTAATCTTTTATGTATTTTTGGAGTCCATCTCAATCCGGTTGCAAACAAGATAAGCTTGATTAGCAATAAATAAGAATCATAGCAACAGTCGTTGCTATGGGCCGATGCAGCACTCCCAGGAGGTAAAGCAGGGCCTGAGGGAGGAGCAGGTGTATGAGGACCCGGGCAGTCAGGACGGGGGAGAGAACTGGGCAGAGGCGGGCAGAGCCCTGGCAGGTGCCAATGAGCGGGGAGAGCCACGGCCACAGAAGCCTTCCCTTCAAAGGACTTCACACAAACCCACAGGCATCCCCTTTTCCTCATAAAACCAGATGCAGCATCCACCATGGGAAGTCTTCAGGGAGCATGGCTTACTCAGTGTGACAAGCATCTTTCTTTTCCTGAATGAAGCACCTGAAGTTCACCCCCACATTCTCATAGGCCTCAACAGGCACCTGTCAGCCTAGTCTCCCGCCGGGTGAAGGAGCCTCCCCCACTCTGGCTGGGAGCACCTGGGACAGGCGGGCCTCCAGGGAGCAGGAACCAGAGCTCAGGGCGCCTGCAGCAGGAAGTGACATCGGCATCGCCGGCTGAAGCGGCTCCTGCAGAGACACCGGCTCATCACAGGGGCGCCTGCCCTCCCTCCCCCGCGGGCAGTCAGGACTAGGGTGCTTTTGAGTTAGCCTGTGAGCTGCGGGGAAAGAGATGGGCTCTCTGTGCCGATGGCAATTATTTCAGCTGCTCCCAAACTGGAAGCATTCGCTGCAGCCGCCTCTGAGCAGAAGCGCTGAGAGGGCATTCAGCGCCTCGTCACCCCCACACCAGGAAGAGGATTTAAAGAACCGGCTGAAACACGAATCGAGCAAATTTCTAGAAAAATCAGCCTCTGTGAGTCACAGCCAGTGGGGTACCTGTGTAAACCTGGGTGCCTTGTGCCCATATGCTCGAGGTCACAGGGGCCCGGGGGAAGTGCAGAGCTTAAGGAAGCATATTCAGACATGGCCCATTGAAATCCTCAGAGCCACACTTCCAGCCAGGTGCTCACGAGAGCACAGTTTACAGACAAAGAGATTGAGGCTCAGGGTCGGGCAGCTGGGTAAGTGGCAGAACTGAAGCCCAGAATCAAGTCTAACTACTTAAGTCCTGCACTTTATTTTAAAATTCCTTTCAGAGAGAGAGAGCCCACGACCAACAAATCAGTGTCTGTTGCTTAGGTACAGCTCTACACCCCATGTAAGGTCAGCTCCACACCCCGGGTAAGGACAGCTCCACACCCCGTGTAAGGTCAGCTCCACACCCCGGGTAAGGACAGCTCCACACCCCGTGTAAGGACAGCTCCACACCCCGTGTGAGGACAGCTCCACACCCCGTGTAAGGACAGCTCCACACCCCGTGTAAGGACAGCTCTACACCCCGTGTGAGGACAGCTCCACATCCCGTGTGAGGACAGCTCCACATCCCGTGTAAGAACAGCTCCACACCCCGTGTGAGGACAGCTCCACACCCCGTGTGAGGAGAGCTCCACACCCCGTGTGAGGACAGCTCCACACCCCGTGTAAGAACAGCTCCACACCCCGTGTGAGGACAGCTCCACACCCCGTGTAAGGACAGCTCCACACCCCGTGTAATGACAGCTCCACACCCCGTGTGAGGACAGCTCCACACCCCGTGTGAGGAGAGCTCCACACCCCGTGTGAGGACAGCTCCACATCCCGTGTAAGAACAGCTCCACACCCCGTGTGAGGACAGCTCCACACCCCGTGTGAGGACAGCTCCACACCCCGTGTAAGAACAGCTCCACACCCCGTGTGAGGACAGCTTCACACCCCGTGTGAGGACAGCTCCACACCCCGTGTAAGGACAGCTCCACACCCCGTGTGAGGACAGCTCCACACCCCGTGTAAGAACAGCTCCACACCCCGTGTGAGGACAGCTCCACACCCCGTGTGAGGACAGCTCCACACCCCGTGTAAGGACAGCTCCACACCCCGTGTGAGGACAGCTCCACATCCCGTGTAAGAACAGCTCCACATCCCATGTGAGGACAGCTCCACACCCCGTGTAAGGACAGCTCCACATCCCGTGTGAGGACAGCTCCACATCCCGTGTAAGAACAGCTCCACATCCCATGTGAGGACAGCTCCACACCCCGTGTAAGGACAGCTCCACACCCCGTGTGAGGACAGCTCCACATCCCGTGTAAGAACAGCTCCACACCCCGTGTGAGGACAGCTCCACACCCCGTGTGAGGACAGCTCCACACCCCGTGTGAGGACAGCTCCACACCCCGTGTGAGGACAGCTCCACATCCCGTGTAAGAACAGCTCCACACCCCGTGTGAGGACAGCTCCACACCCCGTGTGAGGACAGCTCCACACCCCGTGTAAGGACAGCTCCACATCCCGTGTGAGGACAGCTCCACATCCCGTGTAAGAACAGCTCCACATCCCATGTGAGGACAGCTCCACACCCCGTGTAAGGACAGCTCCACATCCCGTGTGAGGACAGCTCCACATCCCGTGTTAGTACAGCTCCACATCCCCTGTGAGGACAGCTCCACACCCCGTGTAAGGACAGCTCCACACCCCGTGTGAGGACAGCTCCACATCCCGTGTAAGAACAGCTCCACACCCCGTGTGAGGACAGCTCCACACCCCGTGTGAGGACAGCTCCACACCCCGTGTGAGGACAGCTCCACACCCCGTGTGAGGACAGCTCCACATCCCGTGTAAAAACAGCTCCACACCCCGTGTGAGGACAGCTCCACACCCCGTGTGAGGACAGCTCCACACCCCATGTGAGGACAGCTCCACATCCCGTGTGAGGACAGCTCCACATCCCGTGTAAGAACAGCTCCACATCCCATGTGAGGACAGCTCCACACCCCGTGTAAGGACAGCTCCACACCCCGTGTGAGGACAGCTCCACACCCCGTGTAAGGACAGCTCCACATCCCGTGTGAGGACAGCTCCACACCCCGTGTAAGGACAGCTCCACACCCCGTGTGAGGACAGCTCCACACCCCATGTGAGGACAGCTCCACATCCCGTGTAAGGACAGCTCCACACCCCGTGTGAGGACAGCTCCACATCCCGTGTGAGGACAGCTCCACATCCCGTGTGAGGACAGCTCCACATCCCGTGTAAGAACAGCTCCACACCCCGTGTAAGAACAGCTCCACATCCCATGTGAGGACAGCTCCACACCCCGTGTAAGGACAGCTCCACATCCCGTGTGAGGACAGCTCCACATCCCGTGTAAGGACAGCTCCACACCCCGTGTGAGGACAGCTCCACACCCCGTGTGAGGACAGCTCCACACCCCATGTGAGGACAGCTCCACATCCCGTGTAAGGACAGCTCCACACCCCGTGTCAGGACAGCTCCACATCCCGTGTGAGGACAGCTCCACATCCCGTGTAAGGACAGCTCCACACCCCGTGTGAGGACAGCTCCACACCCCGTGTAAGGACAGCTCCACACTGCGGGTAAGGATAGCACTACACTCAGTCTAAGGATAGCTCCACACCCCGTGTAAGGAGAGCTCCACATCCCGTAAACCTTATCCCCCCCTTCAGGAAACCTACGTGGTTATCAGCACAGAGCAGCCTTCCTTCTCTCCCCCTGTTGCTTTTCTCTTCCTGCTCCCCCTTCTCTCTGACAGGCTTCATTGTCTCCCTCCTGAATCTACAAACACCCTGCATCCTCTGAGCCAGCTCCATGACCCCGGCGAGCTCTGTCGCCAGGGAGCAGCTGGCAGGAACTGAGGCGGCTGCCAGTCCTGCCCGAGGTCCCATTGAGAAGATGGACCAAAAGTGGTCATATTGGCACGGACTAGGCAGAGGGTTAGGGTTAGCAAGGGTTCCGATTGTGCCTAACAATTAAAGAATGGAAATGAGCAAAGAATTCAAGAATGTGAGCGAGGGAGTGATTGCGACACGTGATTGTGAGCTTGGATCCTGGTCAGGAGCAGTGAAGACAGCATGGTGCTGACCGAAGTGGTGATTGAATCAACTGGCTATGTATCCCAGTGCTATAGGAGCATTGAACTTGGGGTGCCAGAGGTATCAGCTTGAACCCCGAGGTGAGGGGTAGAGGACAGGGCTGGAAATGGAAGGTGTGGGTGGCGTTGGTGTAATGATAGGACCTGGGGTCTGACCAGGAGAGTGAAGGTTGCAGGGGATAAAGAACAGCTCACTGAGGTGAGGAAGTCAAAGCACCAGGATTTGAAAAGCTTATTTCCACGGAGACTGATGTCACCAAGAACCATGGCAAAGGTGGCACTGGAGAGTGCACCAGACCTACAACCATCACACACCAGTGGCGTGCTCTGGTCGGGTAGTGGGTGACATGGCCTATCAATGGGACACTCACAAAAGTCACACCTGGAGACTTTTGGGAGGAGGGAGACCAATGGCATTTAAGGCCACTGAAGAGGCAGACACACCCATCCCCTGGAGGAATGAGAGGGGAGGAGCAGCCCACAGTGGCGAGGACCCAGGGCATGAGGTGGGGCCCAGGGAATGTGCCCCACAGCCCTTGGGCTCAGATGGCCCCAAGGAAGGGCTCCCTGGGGTGGGAGAGCTGGAGATGGGGCCAGGAACGTGTGCAGAGCTGTTTGGGACTCCAAGGTGGGGGAGGCGGCGGGACATGAGCCTGGTGTTCCGGGTGAGGGAAGGATGGAAACAGGTCCCAATGGTCTCATGGCAGCTGCTGTGTGTTGGCGTGAGGATGCTGTGGAGTCCTGGGCCACAGTAACACTCCAAAAAGCAGGGACGCGGTGGCAGGGAGAGGGCCTCTCATCAGAGCATTCAGGGTCCCTGAGGGGTGGGGCTCAGGAGGAGGCTGTTACCTAGAACCTATTTACCTGGTGCCAAGAATAGACTAAGCACATCCATCTTTCAAACCTCATGACAACTGCAGGGTGTTATTGTGTGTTATTGTCACCACTTTTGGGGGAGAAACATGGAGGTAATGTTCCCAAAACCACGTAGACAGTGAGTGGTGGAGCCCAGATCTGGCCAGAGAGCATCTGCCTGTGCCCCTGCTCTTGACCATGAGCTGCAGTAGCGGACACTCTTCCATGCTGACTGGGTGCCACCTCTGTGCCCATTTCCCTGAGACTGTGTTCATCACTCCCCTCGCATACCTGGCAGAATGCTAAGCACTTAGGTGTCTGATAAATATTGGAATGATGAATGATGCATGGATTGGATTAATAAGCAGACGAAAAAGATAAATCCATCTGACCTTGGGGACGGATTGAGGTTGGGCTACAAATGAAATAGTCTGTCACACAAGTAATAAAAACTCACTGGAAAAGCACACCAAGTACAGCAGGACACAGAGAGCCCAGGACAGAGAAGAGAGTCTGGACTAGACCTAAACCCATGGGAGCTGACCATGTGCAGCGTGGGCATCAGAAGAGCCTGTGGGCTGAAACGGTATGGCTCAGTGGATAGAGCGTTGGCCTGCGACTGAAAGGTCCCAAGTTCGATTCCGGACAAGGGCGTGTACCTTGGCTGCGGGCACATCCCCAGTGGGAGGTGTGCAGGAGGCAGCTGATCGATGTTTCTCTCTCATCGATGTTTCTAACTCTCTATCCCTCTCCCTTCCTCTCTGTAGAAAATCAATAAAATATATTATTTAAAAAGAAAAAGAAGAAGAGCCTGTGGAATGTGCTTCATTAATCATGGAGTTGGGGCGCGAGTCCGCATTGACACTGTCACCAGGACACAGCAGGTGATCACAAACCAGAACAACAGATAATGAAATCCCAGAAGTCTGGGAGTGAAATGGAGCATGAATGTTTTTCATCTCATGTGGAGAAGGCATTTATTTCTACATGGAATATAAAGCCCCCAGTCATAAAAGACTAATAAATCTGGCCAACTTAAAAACAAGACTCTCAGCATGGTGAAAACTACAGGTAATAAAGATAAAGAGCTTCTGTGGATCGAGATAAAAATAAATAACTTGATTGCATAGTTGACCAAAATCAGGACACGGAATTAACAAGAAAATGTAAATTGCTCTGAAACATATAAAATAATCTTGGCCTCACTTGTAAGAGAAATGGAATCTGCCTGACAGCAATACTGCGCTTACCTAACTCCCTGGCAAAACACAGTCTATCTGGTGACATGCAGGGTGAGGCTGGGGAACAGGCGCTTCATACTCAAACATGTGCAAAATTACTCATGTTCACAGATATTCACTGCAGCGTCTGCAACAGCTGAAGCAGCATCTCCCATCTGAAAACAGGGTAGGCCAAATGGTGCAGCCTGTGGGCCATCACGCCTGCGCATAACCGCACCTGTGGGCCATCACGCCTGCGCATAACCGCACCTGTGGGCCATCACGCCTGCACATAACCGCACCTGTGGGCCATCACGCCTGCACATAACCGCATCTGTGGACCATCACGTCTGTGCATAATCGCACCTGTGCACAACCATGCCTGTGCACCACCAGGTCAACAGGCCTCCTGTGTGGCACCTGCTGAGAAGTGAGAGGGCGCTCTGTGGGGTGATGGGGTGATGGAGTCCCTCGCCCTCTAGGGTAGAGCATGTCCTAGCACTTCTGGCTTTGAGCTGACCAAAGAGGCTAAGGAATGTGTGAATGGATGCATGCCTGGGAGGATACCCAACAAACTGGCAATACTGGCTCTCTCTGTGGAAAAGAATGGAGGCCCGGGGAAGGGGGGATGCCTTGTCATGCTGGAGACTACCCAGTGCCCTTGGTATCTTTTGAATTTGCATGTAAATATAATACTTATTCCAAAAAACAGTGATAAGTAAAAAGTGTGTCTTTCTGTCCTCCAGTCTTGGAGAAGAAACACATCGTTTTACTAGCAGATGAAGTGGGGTGTCCATGGAGGCAGGCTGGTGGGCGACTGGGCAGGGGTGTGCTTTACTTTATCTCAATACACTGACCAGGAGCTGGAACGGGGGCCCGGCCTCCAGCTCAGGGCATGCTCGGCAGCACTTTGGCCTCTTGTAACAGATTTTTTTTCTGGTTGGAAGGCAGGTGTCTGAAAATTGAAGAGTTGGAAGAACACTGATGGGCCTGGTAAAGGTCCAAGGCTGGTGTGCCAGGGCGTGGCTTCCTAAGCGCTTGTCCCTTCTTTGTGTCCGTAGCTGTGCTTACCCCCATGAGTGCCAACAGAGAAAGTGACACTATTTTGCCAGTGCTGGTACCAATGTTATATGCACTCTGGACCCTGCTGGTGCACTTGCCTCTCAGCTCTTGGGAAGCCAAGTTCATTTCCATTGCCATCCTCAGGGCCTCTTTTCCATGGGGCTGCAGGGGTTTCTTTTCTCCTGGAGGCCAAGAGCAACCCTTGAGGATTACTGTTGGGGCAGCCTTGTTTTCCTACTTCAGACATTTGAAGTTAGATAGACAGATAAAATAAATTGCCATTTTTGCCTATCACCTCAAATGGAGAAAGGGGTTTTATATATTCTTCAAACTGTGAGGTGGTAGGTGAACCAGCGCTTGGGGTTGCAGGAGAGATGGGGTTTGGGGTCCAGCTATGGCTGGACTGAAAGTTTGGTGTCTTATTTTCCTTAAAACAGGGGTGGGGAATGTCCGTCCCAAGGGCCATGAAAGGCCTGCAAAACGATTTAGTTTGGCCCTGCATTAGGGGCGAGTTCATTGTCTGACCACATGTAACAGGCTACTTTTAAAGATAATTTTATACGGCCCGTGGATGTTATAAATACACAAATGGCCCTTTGCCAACCCCCCCCCCCGCCCCCAGTTCCTTACAGGCAACTATGTGTACATTTCAGCTCAGCAGTTGGCAAGACATCGGACGCTGCACAGCACCCAGAACCCCTGCTCTCTTTCCTGAAATACAAGCAGTCGCAGGGAGCTCTTCACTATGGCCTTTCCATATCAACTGGTAGAAACGCAACGGTTAAAATATAATTTGAGCTAAAGAAACTTTCACTGTTTATTGCCCGGCTCACCAAAAGCCCTCTATTAACATTTGCTCTCTATTGTTCCTTTAAATATAATACCTGGCACATCAATTCTGTGCTTACTGCCAATTCCCAAGAGCAATGCACCCGATTCTGTGGTTGAGTCTCTGGCTGGTTTATTGAGGAGAGCAAGAGTGATTTGGCATTAGAAAAATGTATAAATGTCATTTGTCCTAATAGACTGTAGTTGTTTTATTTTTTAATGAACACGAGTTCTAAAATTAACGTAGTCACATGTCAAGTTTCTTTGGTAGTGCATTCTTTCTGTATTAACTGTTCAAAAAATCCTAATGACCTCGGGATTTAAATTATCTTTAAAAGCAGCCTGTTATATTTGGTCAATTAACTCACCCCTGACGCCCTCACAGGGCCAGACCAAATGATGTTATAGGTCTTATATGGCCCATGGGCCAGACATTCCCCACCCCTAAGACACCAAAATTCTTCTAAAAATTTTAAGAACATTCCTTTTCACATTTAAATCCTTAAACCAAGTGGAATGGCTTTTTGTGAAAAATGTGGGGAAGGGTTCCAATTTCAGTTCTTCCCCTTTATGCATTTGTAAATTGTTACTGGACAATTTCCTAAATAGTCCCATTGGTCTGAAATGTCACCAACCATGCATCGCAGGTCCATGAATGCACGGGTCTTTTGATTGTCCCATATTATTCTGTCCTTCCTCAGATCCTTCCCACTTTCACTATCACTATAAGCTTTAGAAAAAAAACCAATGCTGTTGAGGGGCAAGTCCCATTCCCCAACCACATTATCCTTCCATAAGCCTGTCCTGGCTTTTCGATGCCTTTATTCTTTCTATAATTAGCTTGCCAAGTACCACAAAAACTTGGTATTTTAATTGAAATTGTTTATCTACAGATCAATCCAGGGAAAATTAAAATCTTTTTAACCTTTATAATATTATAGGACTCTATTTGGGTCTTTGTTCACTAAGTTTTATAATTTTCTGCATATAGGTCTTTTAAATTTTTTCACCAGATTTATTTATTGGTACCTGAAGTTTTTGCTACTGTAAATGCTGGTTTTTTTTTAATTGTTTTCTAAACCATTTATTATGTATAGATATGCATTTGGTTTTAAATTGATCTTACAACCAAATCTTGTTTCTACTTCTTACCTATAGATTTTTTTTGAGCTTTAGTGCAAACAATATCTGTGAAAAGCAACAATTTTATTCCTTCCCAAACCTTTGATTTGCTTTTTTACTTCAGTATGTTGTCCTGGCTAGAACTCCAGTAGTGCTGAGTGCCAGCAGCCACAGAGGGCATTTTCTGTCTTGTTCCTGGTTTTAAAGGAAACACTTTTTAAGTTTCCCATGGAGAATATTTGTGTAGAGTTTTATAGATGCCTTTCATCAGGCAAAAAAGCTCATTCTATTTCTAGTTTGGTTTTTATCACAAACAAGTGTAGAATTTTGTTAAAGGCTTCTTTCTCCATCCATTCTATTAACACATTTTTTTTCTTCCTTGAATCTATTAGGACAAATGACATTTATACATTTTTCTAATGCCAGATCACTCTTGCTCTCCTCAATAAACCCAGTTGGGACACAACCTGCTACATATTTTTATGTACTGGAATGATATAGTCCTTGAAAATTTAGAATTTACCTGTTAAACCAAGTGCCAAACGCATGTTAAAATTAATGCTCAATTTATCTGTTACTGAAGATGTAGGCTTTCTATTTCTTCTCGAGGCACTACTACCACATGGTATGCTCCTAGGAATTTGTTTCCAGTTCAGTTTTCACGTTTATTGGTATGAATGTTCATAAAATTATTTCATTTCTTTAACCTCTACTGGTCTAGTCTGTGCTGCTGTTTTAAAAAAATCCTCACCAGGGGAGAACCAAGATGGCGGCATAGGTAAAACACCTCCCTTGTCGTCATGCTCAGCAATTTTAATACTACAACTTAACGAAAGAACAAAAACCTTCCAGAATCACCAGAAAGCTGGCCGAGTGAAAACTCCACAAATAAACGTGAAGATAAGACACTGTGACTCACAGGAGCAGCGGCAGACAGCGTTGAAAGATTCGTGCGGAGAGAGGTTTGGAGCATGCGCCAGCGGAGAGGGCGGGCGGCTGAAAACCGGCCAGTTTTCTCGAACAGGGAGACAAAGACGTCCCACTGGGCTGATTCTCCAGCTTTGGACGAAGTCCAGGGAACCCACTATCATACGGGGTGAAAACTGGACAGTGGGAGGGCACGCCGAAGCTTCGGTGCTGCAGGGGTCTCCCGGCTTGTGGAGACGGCAGCTTGCTCGAACAGCTCAGCTGCGTGACTGCGTAGAGAGCACTCCACGACTTGCTCTCTCATTTGGAAAACCATCAGACTGCTTTGTTTTGCGACCCTGGGTGAGACATTGGGTGTACAGACTCATTTGGGGAGAGTCTGAATTCCCCAGCAGCCTGTGGAGCTCCACAGCGGCTCTCTCTCAGAGGTGCTGGCAGCCACTGCCCCCAGCACAGAGTCCCTGGGGCCGCATAGGGCAGAGCTAACGCTGTCTGCTTGGCCCGGAGACTCCGCCCATTCAACCTGAGCACAGCTGAACTTCACAGACAATTGGCCTGGAGGTGAACCCCTCCAAGTGCTAACAACGATTAACCTGAGCTTAAGTTCAGCAAGACTGTGTAACCCATATCCACCTCAGGTAACTGGGGAGGCTGAGCCACTGTCCCTAGTAGGAAGTCTACCACACAAAGCTAATTGACCAACTCAGGGAAGCAGCCACCATGCAGAGACATGGAAAGAAATCAGATGTGAAAGAAATGGAGGGAAAAAAACGACTGGACATGGAATTCAAAACCACGGTTATAAGGCTTCTCAAGAGGCTCCAACAAAAGGTCGAGGCCTATAAGGAAATAAGCAAGACCACAAAGGAAATGATCAAGACCAACGTGGAAATGAATGAGTCCTACAAGGAAATGAAGGAGACCCTCAAGGATATAAAGGAGACTCTCAAGGATATGAAAAAGGACCAACCAGAAATTAAGCATACACTGACTGAAATAAAAAATATTATACAAAGACCTAAAAGTGCTCTGGAGCACCCAAGAACCAACTTAAAGATTTGAAATACAAAGAGGTAAAATCCACTCAGCTGAAAAAGCAAGAAACCAAAAGAATCCAAAAAATTGAAGATAGAGTAAGGGGCCTCTGGGACAACCTCAAACATACCAACATCCAAATTATAGGGGTGCCAGAAAAAGAGAGAGAGCAAGACAATGAAAACCTATTTGAAGAAATAGAGACCGAAAACTTCCTACACCTGGTGAAAGAAATTGACTTAGGAGTCCAAGAAGTGCACCGAACCCCAATATATAGGAACCCTAAGAGGACATCATAATTAAAATGCCAAGAGCAAAAGACAAAGAGAGAATATTAAAAGCAGCAAGAGAGAAACAGTTGGTTACCTATAAGGGCACCCATACGATTATAAGCAGATTTCTCAACAGAAATGATGCAGGCCAGACGGGAGTGGCAAGAAATATTCAAAGTGATGAACAGCAAGAATCTACAACCAAGATTACTCTTTCCAGCAAGCTATCATTCAGAATTGAAGATCAGATAAAGTGCTTCGCAGATAAGAAAAAGCTAAAGGAGTTCATCACCACCAAACCAATATTATATGAAATGCTGAAAGATATTCTTTAAGAAGAGGAAGAAGAAAAAGATAAAAGTGTAAATTATGGACAACAAATACACATATATCAACAAATGAATCTAAAAATCAAGTAAATTAATAAGCTGATGAACAGGATAAACTGGTGAATGTAACAGAATCACGGACATAGAGAGGGAATGGACCGACAACTCTTGGAGAGAAAGGGGGTGTGGGAGTGCAGCAAGAGACTGGACAAAAATCATGCAACTATGAGAGAGGACAGTGGAAAGGGGGGGAGGGCGGAGGGTGGGATGGGTACCAGGTGGAGGGGAACTATAGGGGGGAAGGGAACAATGTAATTAATAAACTGAACAATAAAAATTTTAAAAATCAACAGAAAATGTTTTTAAAATAAAAAAAATAAAAAAATCTTCACCAGAGGATTTTTTTCCATTGAGTTTTAGAGAGTGAAAGCGAGTGAGGAGGAGAGGAGAAACCGGTAGTTTGCCTCCCACATGCACCCAGGACCAAGCTATGGTTGTGCCTTCTCTCTTTGCTTGGTTCATCTCATTGGAATTTTTATCTACTTCAGTTTAGGCTTTGTGGAACCCCACTTTTTTCCTTTTTCTATTTGATGTTTACTCCTCATTTTCTCCTTCCTTCCATTTTTCATGGGTTTATTGTTCTTTTTCTAATTTAATGCATTGCAGACCAGTAGTTTTATTGCTAGCTTTTCCCAGTGGCCAGGTAAGTTTCTACTGAGTACAAAAAATATTTTACATAAATAAATGTTAAAGGCATGCTTTAACAATATCCATTGCATTTTGAAGTTATTACATGTTCTTACCAGCTAATATTTTTAAAGTATAATACTTTATAAAATATTGTGTGATATGAAGCGAGAATTCTCGTGATCCGTCCACAATGTGTTAAAAACTATTTGTTTTGTAGTTGGCATAGAATATATTAGTTTCCAATTATTTTCTAACTTCCTAAAATGTATATTTGATACTCTTTTTTTGTCCAACATTAAAGCTGTGGTTTTCCCTTCATGTTCCTAAAGTATTATGTAGTGTTTATTATTTGTTCTAGGAAATTTTTCCTATCATTTTGTTATAAGTTTGTTTATTTCATTATGACTTCCATATAAATAGGGTTTAAATTTTTATTTTTAAAATATACAATAACTGAATAGTAGAGAAAGAACATGGCTTGTCAATTCCTTGAAATATATTGAGTCTTGTTTTATGGTTTAGCACATTACCATTTAAAAATATATATATACTAGAGGCCCAGTGAATGAAATTCATGCACAGGGGGCAAAGGATGTCCCTCAGCCCAGCCTGCACCCTAATCTGGGACCTCTCGAGGGATGTCCAACTGTCCGTTAGGATTGGGCCTAAACGGGCAGTCGGACATCCTTCTCACAATCCAGGACTACTGTCTCCCAACTGCTCGCCTGCCTATCTCCCTGAGTGCCCATAACCGCTTCTGCCTGCCAGCCTGATCACCCCCTCACCACTACCCTGCCAGCCTAATTGATGCCTAACTGCTCCCCTGTCAGCCTGTTTGCCCCAATTTCCATCCTCTGCCAGCCTGGTCACCCCCAACTGCCCTGCCTTGCAGGCCTGGTCCCTCCCAACTGCCCTCCTTGCAGGCCTGGAACCTCCCAGCGGCCCTCCCCTGCTGGCCATCTGTGGTGGCCATCTTGTGTCCACATGGGGGCAGGATCTTTGACCACATGCGGGCAGCCCTCTTGTGTGTTGGGGTGATAGTCAATCTGCATATTACTCTTTTATTAGGTAGGATAGAGGCCTGGTGCATGGGTGGGGGCCAGCTGGTTTGCCCTGAAGAGTGTCCTAGATCAGGGTAGGGGTTCCCTTGGGGCGTGGAGCATCCTGGGCGAGGGGCCTATGGTGGTTTGCAGGCTGGCCACACACCCCAGTGACCCAACTGGAGGCCCTGGGATCTGGGATTAATTTATGTTCTACAATTGAAACTTTGTAGCCTGGACCAGAGCCAAGCCTTCTGCTCACTCGGTGGAGACAGCCATTTCTGTTTGGGTTTACTTTAATTCTATAATTGAAACTTTGTAGCCTAGAGTGGAGTCTTAGGCGCTAGGGCTGCAGAAGCTTGGCTTCCTCCATCGCCCAGGCAACGCTAGCCTCTGCTCTCTCCAGCTCCATGGCTGCCACCATTTCTGTTGGGATTATGTATCTTCTATAACTGAAACTTTGTAGCATTGAGTGGAGGTCTAGGCTGGCAAGGGCAGGCAGAGAGTTTGGCTTCCTCCATTGCCAGAGAAACCCAAGCCTCCCTCCTGCTCTCAGTGGCCGCAACCATCTTGGTTGGGGTTTATTTTCTCCTGATTGGCTGGTGGGTGTGGCTTGTGGGTGTGGCTTGATAGGAGGTATGGTCAATTTGCATATTAATCTTTTATTAGATAGTATTCCATGTGTGTTTGAAATGACTGTAGTCAACTAATTCGTTCAAATTTGTTAATTTCAATTTTTTAGGCATTCTATATATTTACTAATTTTTAGTATGCTTATCAATAAAAGACTTAGTTTAAATCTTTCATCTTGATAATTTGTCTATTTCTCCTTAAGCTCTATTACTTCTTTTTTGCATTTATGGAAGTATTATATTAAGTTTACAAAAGAAAAAGTCATTGATTTTACCAGGAAATATGCAAAAGTCTATTCGAGTCAGCCGCGTGCAGGGCACCCCGACTCTGAGGCGCCGGCCAGGGTGAGGACAGCTCTCTGCTCAAGTGGACCCGGTGTTTGGTCACTTCCTAGCCTTGTGATTTAATCCCATCTTGGCTTCTCCTTCTTCAAATGATCCTTTAGCCAAAGTCAGCATATTTCAAAGACTTTAAGTAACAAAACTTTGTTTTTATTAAAGGCAATTTTTTTTAGATATTTGCAATGAAAATAGCCAGCAGGTCTCAAGAGAAAGGTTCTACACGTCATAATGGGGAGAAATACAGCAACACTATCTTAACACCTTTCCGTACAGACATTCAATGCTTTTACTGTGGAGGAAAAGATGATCACAATGTACTGTTTGCAAAGCGCTCCTCCGAAAGGGCCAGTTTTGTCCCTGCAAGTCAACCTTCCCAGGCGTTCCCATTACAGACAGGAAGCAGAGCAAGCCCTCGAGAAAAGAGCAAAAATGCCAAAATTTTCTCCAACCACAATTACTTTTAATCTACGAAACAATTTTTTTACAAGGTAGGCCGTTTCAGAGGGTGGCATGTACCAGGGATGTGCTCTGCTGTCCGGGACTGCAATGAGAGGGAAGTGGGCTGGCTATTTTTTCAGAGTTGAAGAAGTACCATCATTAAGACAGGGGGGAGAAGGACTTGTACCCACCCTTCGGGGACAGGGAAGGGGAGAGCGCAGTCTCACAGCTGGAGAACCTGGGGACGCTGCTGGAGGAGCCCGAGATGTGCTCTAGCAGGCGCGTGATCCCTCTTCCCCGAACACTGCTGTTTGGGCCTGAAATCTTCACCCCAGAAGGGTAGTCACCTAAGTCATTGAAAAATGCAAGAAAGAAAAGCCACTTTACAGCTTTATCTCAGAAAGATCCCTCCCCCGCCTCACACTGCAGTGAGGCTCCCTGGGCCTGGCGGGCTGGGGATGTTTGAGGCAGAGGCTCAACGGTGCCACCTATTTGTTCTTAGCCTTGGAAACCAAGGCAGAAGCTCTCTGGGCACCACCTGAACTTCACTGGGTATTTAACTTCCCATCGTCCCAAAGCCGCCATCATATCAAAACTAGAGAACTACAGCTACCACAGAACAACGGGTTTTATTCTGAACGCCCTGAACAAGTCTGAAGGAGGAGTTCAAGTGCCTGAGTGATACAAAACACACCATCCCCACTGCCTCGGGTGCCAGTGGCTAATCAAAGTCCCAGCTCAACCAGCCCGTGACCGAAGCCGGCAGAGCGGCATTTCCGCGCCACTCCAGGCTCCGGCAAACTCTGTGGCCCCAAGCCCTCCATGTGCATTCCTGTCAGATATGAGATGCTTACCAGTGGGTGTGTTTGATCTTGGTTCCTGATTAGAGTAGTTGAAATGAGAGAATCCCGAGTTCTCAAATCTTAGCTTCTATAAAAACAGAAAGAAAATTACTAGCAGGAAAGGGGGGGGGGAAGACACTTATTCCTTATCAAATATTGCATCTACTACAATTTCAAATTACTTTTTTAAAAAGACAACTTCCATTTTCCCAATGTCTGACTACATTTTAAAGAAAAATTCCGTGGACGGGCGTGTGGGAGGGGAACTGGGCCTGCAGGGCGCACAGCCTGGAATGAAACGGGATCCCGTCTGCAGTCCTGACAGCTGTGCTCCAGCCGAGCCAGCCTCCTGTGAGCACGGATGCAGCAGGGGCAGGGGGATCAGACAGCCTTTAATCAAACCCTGACTCCAGCATCAGACATCTTTGAAGTAAATATTTTAAATAGCTACTAGCATATTACCTACATTCAGATATGTAAGTTTGGAATACGTGTTTGGACGTGGTTTGTATAATTTTAATTTTATTAACACACTGTCAGTGAGAGTGGGAAATGTACCAGGAAGGCAAAGGGTTTGTGCAGGAGGCACCTGAGTGAGAACTGCTCCACACGCCATGGAGATTTTCAACGAGAGAGAGAGACCCAAAGGCCTGACCTCATGCTGGCCAGGACCACACCGAGGAGGACGTGAGAAGAGACAAGAGCTCCACAGTCAGCCCTTACCTGGTACCGCCCTGCATCCAATATGACCATTTTGGGTGTCAGCCTGTTGCTGGCCTCATAATCCTGCAAGGGCACGTGGGCCTCCGTGAGCTGGATCCCAAAGAGCGTGGCCAGAGAATTGCTAATGCAGTACCTTCAGAGGGAAGGAACAGTCACTACCAGGTCCTGCCCATCCCCCCTTACAAGCACTCACCCTTTAAACATCTATATAATAAAGAGGTAATATGCTAACTGATCCTAATGGTGTCCCAGTCACGACTGGTCAACAGGCTGCATGTGCACAGAGTTGGTGGGTGGAGACGGGGGGCGGAGACTTCTGCCACAGTGCTAGCAGGCGGAGGCAGAGGCCACTCCCGATGGAGGCACGCGCATCCTCGGTGCGCCGCCAGCCCAGAGGTGCGCATCAGGACGGGCAGCCACAGTCCCCGTGATGGAGGTGCACACAGGCCTGCAGTGCCGTCCGGCCTGGAGGGGGGGTTGTTAGGAGGGAGGCTGGGCCTTGGCGGAGAGTTTTTAGCACTCCTGCACCAGGGTCTCAGGGCACAGAGAGGAAGGGAGAGCAGATGGGCAGTTTGGGGGTTTAGGGGAGAGCCAATAGGCAGTTAGGGAGATCAGGCCAGGAGAGGAGAGCAGTTAGGGGTACCAGGATGGCAGGGGAGAGCAGTTAGGACCATCAAACCAGCAGGGGAGCAGTTAGGGACATCAGGCAGGCAGGTGGGTGAGTGCTTAGGAGCCAGTGGTTCCGGATTGCGAGGGGGATCCCAGATTGGAGAGGGTGCAGGCCAGGCTGAGGGGACCCTTCCCCCAGTGCATGAGTTTTGTGCACTGGGCCTCTAATCTATATATAAAAGCCTAAGTGACCAAATGACCATTTGACTGGTGTCTAGGATGTACACTGACCACCAGGGGGCAGATGCTCAATGAAGGAGCTGCCCCTAGTGGTCAGTGCGCTCCCACAGAGGGAGTGCCGCTCAGTTGACTGATGGGTACCAGATGCTGGACTCATGGCTGGAAGCGAGCCTCTCCCGCCTCTAAGGCAGTACGCTACCAAGTGGAGGCAGCAGAGGCAGGCACAGCAGGGCCAGGCTCCTCCCCAGCCACCTGCTGCTTAGTGCACTACTACATCCCTTGGGGGATGTCGGACTGCCAGTTTTGCCCCTGGGCCTGTGGGGATCAAGCCAAAACTGGCAGTCCAACATCCCCCGAGGGGTCCCAGATTGCGAGAGGGTGCAGGCCAGGCTGAGGGACCTACACCAGTGCATGGATACATGCACTGGGCCTCTAGTCCTATATAGTAAAAGCCTAATATGATAAACGTTCAGTCGGTTATTCAACCAATCAAAGCATAATATGCTAATGATATGCTAAGGCCACTCAACCACTTGCTATGATGTGCACTGACCACCAGGGGGCATACGCTCCCACCCAGTGGTTGGCAAACTCAGTCAACAAATCCAAATACCAACAGTATAGCCATTGAAATTTCTTTTGAGATCCAAACTTTTTAAACTTAAACTTCTAATGCCACATCTTCAAAATAGACTCGCCCAGGCCATGGTATTTTGTGGAAGAGCCACACTCAAGATGCCAAAGAGCTGCATGTGGCTCGCGAGCCACAGTTTGTCAACTACTGCTCCAACCTGTAGGTTAGCTTGTTGCTAGGGTTTGGCCAATTGGGACTGAGCTAGACAGGCCAGACATGCACTCCCACAGACACTCCCCAGCTGGCCAACCTCCCACATCTCTCCCCAGCCCCAATCACCAGTGGGGTCCCTTGGCCTGGCTTGTGCACTCTTGCAATTTGGTACCCCTCGGGGGATGTCGGAGAGCCAGTTTCGGCCTGATCCCACAGGTCAGGACGCAGGACCCCACTGGTGCACAAATTTCTACCATTAAACCTGGCTGGCAGGGACACTGCCCTAAACTGGCAAAAAGAAATGCAGCAATTCTGAGAATGGTAGCAACATGTATAAAACTGGCCACTACTGGTAGTTTTAAGTATTTTCACCTATTTTTAACCCTTAATACTCTGATTATCAGATAAAATTTAAGAGTAGTTGTAAGAGAATATGAATGAGGATTAAAGATCTCTAGAATTATCAAATAAGGCAAGGAGAAGGCACCAGAAACAAGGCTGCAATTTGAAAATATCATCTCTCCTCAGATCCACCTACTTCAGTATGGAAGGGACCCCAGAGCCCCCAGAGCCAAGAAAGGAAAGAGGGCATGTGTTTCCAGCACCTTCACAAGGGAGCACTGCCCCCATGGCCGCAGGACTTCCTCCTGCAGAAGCCTCTGAGGAAGACCCCAGTAAGTGCTGACGAAGGTTTACCCCAATCGCTCAGGTGGTAACTATGCCAGACAAGTAGGGACAAGGGTAGGATAATAAAAGAAACAGAAAAGGAAAAACCCATTTTGCTTTGAAAAAGAATTGTGGAAATAAAGGCAAACAGCCATTCTCCCCAAATGCAACCACCAGGGCCAGCCCAACACCAAGACTTCCATGGCGAACCAAGCTGAGCAGCCTTCTTTCTCCTACTTACGCAATTTTCTTGCAAACAGCTAAAGCGCAGAAGAGAATGTCATTTTCCTCGTGCCACTTGCACCTGTATAAAAAAAGGACTTTAATCTTCTGATCTTATGAGAGACACCACTTAAGGGTTTTTGCATGCCAGACTTCTAATTTATCTCATTGAAATCATTCAAGGAAAACTGACACTATTACTTAAAGATTAAGGTTCCTAATTTAACACAAAAAAAGATTTTAAAAAGATCTTTTTATGTTACCTCCTCTGATGCAAACTCATGACACTATGCAAGCCCCTCAGAACCACAACAGGCCAGTCTCACCTTGAACTCACACGAGCACTCCAGACACCCAGCAGTGCCCATGGTTAATACACACCCGCTCAGCAAACAGCTGCTAAATGCAAACTGTTAAAAACCATGAGAGACTACCACTTGTAAGACTTTCAAATGCACTGAGTGACCTATGTACAAGGCCATTTCCTAGGGAAGGCCTGACGGCCACAGCTGGTCCCAGGAGAGTCAGCAAGCCCGATAAAGCCTGTTTCTCTGGAAGCAGACCTTCCTCCCAGAAATGCATGACCTGCACAAGAAAAATGCTAAAACAGACTTGAAAGACCCCCTAAAATAGATTTGAATCAAGTTTCATCAAAAGACAGCTCTTGTTCTGGTTTTTTTTTAAATATATTTTATTGATTTTTTTACAGAGAGGAAGGAAGAAGGTTAGAAAGTTAGAAACATTCACAAGAGAGAAACATCGATCAGCTGCCTCCTACACACCCCCTACTGGGGATGTGCCCACAACCAAGGTACACACCCTTGACCGGAATCGAACTGGGACCTTTCATTCCGCAGGCCGATGCTCTATCTACTAAGCCAAACCGGTTTTGGCAGCTCTTGTTCTTTGGATGGAATTTAACTTTATAAAGATTTCATTCTCCCAAGTTAATTTATACATTTAATGCAATTCAAGAAGCTTTTTTTTTATGGAACTAGAATGAAGCGAGTGATAGTTCTGAATACACATTTTTGTTTGACCCATGCTAGTGCACTGCACTTTCAAAAGATAAAAGCAAGGATGTGAGAAAACAGAAATGGAATAAAACTAGCAAATGGACTTAACTATATTTCAAATGAGTAATTTAACCACTGTGATAAGGGAAGAAAAAACCCAAATAACTTTTGAACAAACTACTTTCTATTACTGAAAAACAGCTGAAAAAAATCCTGACAGGTGTCACTGAGCAATCCTGGACAACTTCCAACATGCCCTAGGCATGAACACACACAGATCCCGGAGCCATACTCCCATGCAGAGAAGGGAAATGCAAAAGCATAAGCGTGGCAACCAGGAACCCCACACTGGAGGACTGCAGTTGCAGGTTAGTACCAACTCACAGAGAGAGACAAGCGAGCTACCTTACACATGTGCAGAGGTTGTGTACACAGACACGCCCGAGCACACTCAGTGTGCTCCAGGAGAATGAGCACCCCTAGCACCGAGCCTGTTCCTAATTCTGTCCTGGCTGGTGGGCACCAGGGCTCCAGAAGAAACAAGCCGCTGCAGGGCATGCTGCAGGGTAAGCCAGGCCCACAGGGGCCAGGAAGCAAAGGAGCACAGTTGGCCAAGCCAGAACCCTACTTTGAAAGGATGCCCTGGCCATGAGAATAAGTCAACAGGATCACAGGAACATTACAGCCCCTGAATAAAATGGCGTCCACAAGTCCACACTCATGAAGTACATTACAAATGCATGTGCAAAGAGGAAGCTCTTTCCTCCAGTGGAACAATGGGATTAGAAAATCACTAGTTCACAAACACAGCAATAACAGTTTCAGGCGAAAATCATTCACAGATGCTAAAACCAACAGATTTCAGATACAGAATTTAAAAGTCTCCCCCACAAAATATTTTAAGGTAAAAAATCCAACTCTTCTGTGGGAAATCGGGCGGACACTGATCAAGTGTCATCAGTCACTGGGCAAACACGTGCCTCCTGATGGAAGACAGCACTCTGTGCTGATCCTCCAACAAACATACGGCCTCAGTCTAACGAGGAAGCGCAGGTGACTCCAAGTGAGCACGTGACTTACACCCTCACTGGCTGCACCCTCCAAACGCCAAGTCATGGAAGTCACAGAGACCAGCCCAGATCAAAGGAGCCTAAGGAGACAAATAACAACGCAACTCGTGATCCTGGAATGAACCCTAGACTAGATGTTGTTGTTGTTGTTTTGCTGAAAAAGACATTATTGAACCAACCAGCAAAATGTGAGTGTGGCCTCTGGGCGGCCGTCCTGGGCCAGGCCAGGCAACCCCCGCATCTCTGACCATCACACCGGGGTAAAATGTGGAAATGTGCTTGTTCTTAGAAAAACACTTCCCTACCAAGGGTAAAAAGGCATCATGACCGCAGCCGAATCTCAAGTGATATATAAACGCTGAGAGACAGTAATAAAGGAAATGTACTAAAACATTGAGTGAATCCGAGAAAATGGCATATATGACTTCTTTGTACTATTCTTGCACTTTTTCTCTAAACCTGAAATTACTTCAAAGAAAAAAAATACTTCTGCCAATACATTTCACTTACATATTTCTTACATGTAAGTATAAGAATGCTATGTAGTAAAACACCTAAATAAAAACTTTTATCACTACAGAAATTCTAAGTGGAAGTACTGTCACTTTAATTGGCAATTTTGGTTTGCTTTTAGTAGCAGACAAATAATGTATCTCATCATCAATGGAATTTTATATTCAAGGAATTGAAAGCATTCCAGGGTTTAATAGGAAAATATGGCCTAGAAAGGCAAAAACTAATCCTACCACATTTTCTCCATTTGGGAAAGAAGTCAAAATCACTATCACAAAACCACTAAATACCTTGTGTTGCTAGAATAATCCCACATGGCCACGTCGAGGAGGCTCCGAACCCAGGTCTTGGAGGGCTCCTTGAGGAACTTTTGCTGGTAGATCCCCACTACAAGATCCTCAACAGTGAGAAGTTCCAGATTTTGCCTGATTTCTTTCATCGGTGAACAGAAAGACAGAGAGGAGTGGTGACTTCAGGTACGGAGAGCATGTACACCAAAATGGAAACAGACAGATATCACTGTCCCCAAAGCAGGGCTCAGGGCTACTCACCTGACCCCTTCTCCATGTGCTTCAGACACCAGTGGACTCTGGCTCGATCATCAGACTGCAGGAGAGAACAAATGACTCGTCTTTTCTCCTGCTTGAGTTAGTTTTTATTAATGTTCTCCTCTTAAACAGGGGGGGGGGGGGGGAACAGGGACAGAAGAGGGTGGTGGAAAGGGAGGGACTGGAGAGTCTGTGTCAACTAGATGAGAACTATAGCAAAGTAACATGTATCAGAAAAAACCACTAGTATTAATAACCAGCTATATTCATAAAATATTTTATGAAAAGCTAGTGAGACTTAGGGTAGACAAATGAAGAACTCAATGTTCAGAAAAAGATAATCTATTCATGGTTATTTTAGTAAATAGTGAGGTTAAAAGCCAATTCTTCAGCTCATAGCCTAGAAGATTTTAGACCCAGCAATGAACAGATGAACTCTAGAAAATAAGAGTGTCAAGGGATTGCTGCAGGACGGTTTTGATTAAACGGTGATCTTGTATAGACGGATGGGTCTGTGGACTAAAACATCCACTTTTCATGGTGAAAGGATGTTGAAGGGATTTCATGAGGAGGAACTAAAAACGAGATCTATCAAAGCAGCCTTTAGTACAAGAGAAATTTAGAAGAAAAGGCATCACACCTAATGACACTGAAAATGACTCCCAGTGAGTCACACACACAGTGAGCCACACACACAGCTCACACACACACAGCTCACACACACACAGTGAGCCACACACACAGCTCACACACACACAGCTCACACACACACAGCTCACACACACACAGCTCACACACACACAGCTAACACATACACAGCTCACACACACACAGCTAACACACACACAGTGAGCCACACACACAGCTCACACACACACAGCTCACACACACACACAGTGAGCCACACACACAGCTCACACACACACAGCTAACACACACACACAGCTCACACACACACAGCTAACACACACACAGCTAACACACACACAGGGAGCCACACACACAGCTAACACACACACAGTGAGCCACACACAAAGCTCACACACACACAGTGAGCCACACACACAGCTCACACACACACAGCTAACACACACACACAGCTCACACACACACAGCTCACACACACACAGCTAACACACACACAGCTCACACACACACAGTGAGCCACACACAAAGCTCACACACACAGCTCACACACACACAGTGAGCCACACACACAGCTCACACACACACAGTGAGCCACACACACAGCTCACACACACACAGCTAACACACACACAGTGAGCCACACACACAGCTCACACACACACAGCTAACACACACACAGTGAGCCACACACACAGCTCACACACACACAGCTCACACACACAGTGAGCCACACACACAGCTCACACACACACAGTGAGCCACACACACAGTGAGCCACACACACAGCTCACACACACACAGTGAGCCACACACACAGCTCACACACACACAGCTCACACACACACAGTGAGCCACACACACAGCTCACACACACACAGTGAGCCACACACACAGCTCACACACACACAGCTAACACACACACAGTGAGCCACACACACAGCTCACACACACACAGCTAACACACACACAGTGAGCCACACACACAGCTCACACACACACAGCTAACACACACACAGTGAGCCACACACACAGCTCACACACACACAGTGAGCCACACACACAGCTCACACACACACAGTGAGCCACACACACAGCTCACACACACACAGCTAGCACACACACAGCTCGCACACACACAGCTCACACACACACAGCTAACACACACACAGTGAGCCACACACACAGCTCACACACACACAGCTCACACACACAGTGAGCCACACACACAGCTCACACACACACAGTGAGCCACACACACAGCTCACACACACACAGCTAACACACACACAGTGAGCCACACACACAGCTCACACACACACAGCTCACACACACACAGCTAACACACACACAGCTAACACACACAGTGAGCCACACACACAGCTAACACACACAGTGAGCCACACACACAGCTAGCACACACACAGCTCGCACACACACAGCTAACACACACACAGCTCACACACACACACACAGCTAACACACACACAGCTCACACACACACATAGCTAATACACACACAGCTCACACACACACATAGCTAACACACACACAGCTCACACACACACAGTGAGCCACACACAGCTAACACACACACAGCTCACACACACACAGCTAACACACACACAGCTCACACACACACATAGCTAACACACACACAGCTCACACACACACATAGCTAACACACACACAGCTCACACACACACAGTGAGCCACACACAGCTAACACACACACAGCTCACACACACACATAGCTAACACACACACAGCTCACACACACAGCTCACACACACACACAGCTCACACACACACACAGCTCACACACACACACAGCGAGCCACACACACAGCTAACACACACACAGCTCACACACACACAGCTCACACACACACACAGCTCACACACAGACACACAGCTAACACACACACAGTGAGCCACACACAGCTAACACACACACAGCTCACACACACACAGCTAACACACACACAGCTCACACACACACATAGCTAACACACACACAGCTCACACACACACATAGCTAACACACACACAGCTCACACACACACAGTGAGCCACACACAGCTAACACACACACAGCTCACACACACACATAGCTAACACACACACAGCTCACACACACAGCTCACACACACACACAGCTCACACACACACACAGCTCACACACACACACAGCGAGCCACACACACAGCTAACACACACACAGCTCACACACACACAGCTCACACACACACACAGCTCACACACACACACAGTGAGCCACACACACAGCTAACACACACAGCTCACACACACACAGTGAGCCACACACAAAGCTCACACACACACAGCTCACATACACAGTGAGCCACACACAGCTCACACACACACAGCTCACACACACACATAGCTAACACACACACAGCTCACACACACACAGTGAGCCACACACAAAGCTCACACACACACAGCTCACATACACAGTGAGCCACACACAGCTCACACACACACAGCTCACACACACACATAGCTAACACACACACAGCTCACACACACACATAGCTAACACACACACAGCTCACACACACACAGTGAGCCACACACAAAGCTCACACACACACAGCTCACATACACAGTGAGCCACACACAGCTCACACACACACAGCTCACACACACACATAGCTAACACACACACAGCTCACACACACAGCTCACACACACACACAGCTCACACACACACACAGCTCACACACACACACAGTGAGCCACACACACAGCTAACACACACACAGCTCACACACACACAGCTCACACACACACACAGCTCACACACACACACAGTGAGCCACACACACAGCTAACACACACAGCTCACACACACACAGTGAGCCACACACAGCTCACACACACACAGCTCACACACACAGTGAGCCACACACACAGCTCACACACACACACACAGCTCACACACACACAGCTCACACACACAGTGAGCCACACACAGCTAACACACACACAGCTCACACACACACATAGCTAACACACACACAGCTCACACACACACATAGCTAACACACACACAGCTCACACACACACAGCTCACACACACACAGCTCACACACACACACAGCTCACACACACACAGCTCACACACACACAGTGAGCCACACACAGCTAACACACACACAGCTCACACACACACATAGCTAACACACACACAGCTCACACACACACACACAGCTCACACACACACAGCTAACACACACACAGCTCACACACACACACAGCTAACACACACACATAGCTAACACACACAGCTCACACACACACAGCTCGCACACACACAGCTCACACATACACAGCTCGCACACACACAGCTAACACACACACAGCTCACACACACACATAGCTAACACACACACAGCTCACACACACAGTGAGCTACACACAGCTAACACACACACATAGCTAACACACACAGCTAACACACACACAGCTCACACACACAGTGAGCCACACACAGCTAACACACACACACAGCTAATACACACACACAGCTCACACACACACAGCTAACACACACACAGTGAGCCACACACACAGGTAACACACACACAGCTAACACACACACAGCTAACACACACACAGCTAACACACACACAGCTAACACACACACACAGCTAACACACACACAGCTCACACACACACATAGCTAACACACACACAGCTCACACACATAGTGAGCTACACACAGCTAACACACACACATAGCTAACACACACAGCTAACACACACACAGCTCACACACACAGTGAGCCACACACAGCTAACACACACATAGCTAACACACACACACAGCTAATACACACACATAGCTAACACACACAGCTAACACACACACAGTGAGCCACACACACAGGTAACACACACACAGCTAACACACACACAGCTAACACACACACAGCTAACACACACACAGCTAACACACACACACAGCTAACACACACACAGCTCACACACACACAGCTCACACACACACAGCTCACACACACACAGCTCACACACACAGTGAGCTACACACAGCTAACACACACACATAGCTAACACACACAGCTAACACACACACAGCTCACACACACAGTGAGCCACACACAGCTAACACACACACACAGCTAATACACACACACAGCTCACACACACACAGCTAACACACACACAGTGAGCCACACACACAGGTAACACACACACAGCTAACACACACACAGCTAACACACACACAGCTAACACACACACAGCTAACACACACACACAGCTAACACACACACAGCTCACACACACACATAGCTAACACACACACAGCTCACACACACAGTGAGCTACACACAGCTAACACACACACATAGCTAACACACACAGCTAACACACACACAGCTCACACACACAGTGAGCCACACACAGCTAACACACACATAGCTAACACACACACACAGCTAATACACACACATAGCTAACACACACAGCTAACACACACACAGTGAGCCACACACACAGGTAACACACACACAGCTAACACACACACAGCTAACACACACACAGCTAACACACACACAGCTAACACACACACACAGCTAACACACACACAGCTCACACACACACAGCTCACACACACACAGCTCACACACACACAGCTCACACACACACAGCTCACACACACACAGCTCACACACACAGTGAGCCACACACACAGGTAACACACACACAGCTAACACACACACAGCTAACACACACACAGCTAACACACACACAGCTAACACACACACACAGCTAACACACACACAGCTCACACACACACAGCTCACACACACACAGCTCACACACACACAGCTCACACACACACAGTGAGCCACACACAGCTAACACACACATAGCTAACACACACACACAGCTAACACACACACATAGCTAATACACACACAGCTAACACACAGGCAAAGGGTCTTCCGCTGGGGCCCTTCCGTGGATCTTGGTTACCTAAGGCGATGCCTTACAGAAACGCTCCCTGGGACTTTACCTTACAGTAGATAGGTGGCCACTTCCCTGGGTTCGGATGAATGAACCTGTAAAGGTTCTGCAGCACAGTTGCTTGGTCACATCCAGATTCAAAGTTTGAAATAGGAATTTTATGACTAGAATCACCTGAAAGAAATAAAGAGAAGGCAGGAGTTCAAAACTCGACTAAGACAAATGTTATGAAGCAGGTATGAAAAGAGGAAGAAAGGAAGAGTAGTGGGTGCTTCCTGTTGAGCACTGAACCAAGCCTGGTTAGGTTAGGGACTTCACCTTGTCAGGTAGGGGATACACACAGAGAAGGAACAGCTGTTGTCACAGACAAAAGCACCACAGCGCCCCCTGACCCAGTTAGCTTTCCACAGTTTACCTGTTTCAACTGTGATCTGAAAATATTTAATTGAACATTCCCTAAATAACAATTCTGTAAGCTTTAAATTGAGCACCATTCTGAATAGTGTTATGAAAATCAAGTGTCCCTTTCTGTTCCACTCAGGACATGAGCATTCCTTTGTCCTGGGCCTCCACGCTGTAGATGTGAACTACCCCTTCTCACTTAGCAGTCCAAGTTATCAGATCGACAGTCCCAGTGCCACAGTTCTTGTGTTCAAGACCTTATTCACTTAGGAATAGCCCCACAGCACAAGGGCAGTGGTGCTGCGACTAGGCTCTGCCACAGAGAAACCGGAAAGGCTTTCTTTATGTGAAAAGGTACAAGTTCCTGACTAGATAAGAAAAACAATTATATGCTAAGGTTGCCAAGATCCTAAGAATGAATCTTCTATCGATGAAATTGTAAAGAAAAAAAACAGTGAAGAAGGCTAAGCCAGTACAATAAGATATTCTGAGATAGACACATTCACATAACTTGTTTTATTATTACTGTTACTAGGGGCCCAGTGCACAAAGTTCATGCACTGGAGGTGGGTGATCCCTCAGTCCAACCTGCCCCCTCACACATACTGACTGCTCCCTCCTGCCCAAGGCCTAAAGCCTCTGGCCAAGGCTTTAGGCCTTGGGCACCCAGCCATCGCCCTGCTCAGCTCAGCCCCAGCCTTAGCCCGGGCCACCGGCAACCACCTGGCTCTGGGGGCCATGCACTCCCCACCACTGCTTTGGCTCCACCCCCAGGGACCACAAGCTCCCCGCCACCGCCTCAGCTTCACCCTAGGAGCTGCGTACTTGCTGCAGGGCGCCTCAGCTCCGGTCCAGGCCTTAGCCCTGGCTGCCCATGACTGCCCGCCCCCTGGAGCCACCTCGGCTCTGCTCCCCTCAGCCCCGGCCTTAGCCCTGGCTGGCTCCGGGTGGGCATGACCAGTGGGCATGGCTTGATCAAAGGTACGGTCAATTTGCCTGTCACTCTTTTATTAAATAGGATTAATCTCTTAGTGTGCCTAGTTGATGTTACCCTTCATCCCAGGTTTGTCTGTAGAGAACACAGTACACATAGGGTTTAGGACTCTGCGGTTGGTTTCAGGCATCCCTGGGGAGTTCAGACAGGTCCCCTGTGGATAAGGGGGGGTGACTGTGTTAACAGTTGGCAGTGGAGAACTGAAACCCAGGTTTGTGAAGTGACTGAGCCTCAGTGTCTTCACTATTTCATTAATCTGTTTGTTAATAAGGCCACAGAACTTAGCAATAATGACCACTTTTTCAAAGTTGTAAGAGAAAGAGTTCCACTTCCAGCAAAAAATGGACCAAATAACTCAGACCAACTTTTCCACAACAATGCAAAGTGCTTGGAGACCCCCAGAGTACACCCAGCCGCAAGGAATTATCAGAGGAGGTGAAGTGAACACAGACTCCAGAGCAGAGCCTCATGTGGGGCGGTGACCCCTGGAATCGTGTGCCAATTCCAGAAGTGGGAAGTGACCGGTGGAAAGTGTGAGTTCACTGCTTTGGGAGCCTGGAGAGCTAGTGAGGCCCCAGTGTCTAGAAAAAACAAACAGAAATCCTCTTCAAAGAAAAGGAACTTGGTCTCTCGCCGAGGGAGGCGGGGGTTGTATCCGGGCCGGGACTTGGTCTCTCGCCTCAAGTTACTTTAAAATCATTTTCTCAACACTTTATACAAATTAGTAAGTACACAAAGAAATAAGAATCAGAACCAAAACAGAGTGATAGAAAGAGACCCAAAAATATTTCAGATTCTGAAGTGATTAGACAGATTTTAAACAATCATGTTTATATCTGAGGTCAAATTACAAATTCAGCATAAAACTGGAAACTACGAAAAGGATACGGGAGTTCAACTTCTGATAACAGCAAAGTGGGGGAAAGGTGAACCAATAAGACACCTGCTGGAAAGCCCTGAGAGGTACAAATGGGGTGAGGAAAGATGGCCCCAGAACCTCAGAAGAAGAAATCTTGGAGCTGAACCGGTAACTTGGCATTTACTGATTCTGGAAGAGGAGGGTCAGAGGCTGGGAAACTGAGTTGCTGACAGACCCAGAGCTAGTAAGAATTAAAAGTAATGCTCCAGTGTTACCGTGTTTATAAAAATATCCTATATAATAAAGAGCTAATATGCTAATTAGACCGAACAACCAAACGACCATCCAGATGACCTTCCTGACAAAGCTGGGGCTGCAAGGGCCTGCAGAGGCTGCAAGGACAGAGCCCCTTGCACGAATTATGTGCATTAGGCCTCTAGTTTGTAATAAAAATATTCTATTATCTTCCAGCTTCCTTGTTTCTGCTGTAAAGTTAATTATAAATTTCACTGATGATCTTTTGATGGTAATCTGTTCACCTTCCCCCACTTTCTAGTTGATCTTTCAGTAAAATCAACTAGAAATAGACTGACTCTCATGAGGTCTGAACCCAGTTTTAATCCTGAAATTGGATTAAGGCCATTAGATTAAGGCCAGCCTTGGGACAGAAGCAACACCATCTTTGGGGAGAAAAAAAAACAGGATACATACTGTCCAGCACTCAATGAAAAATAACCAGACATATGAAGAGATATGATAGCTTGAATGAACATCAAGATAACCAACAGACTATTAAAATAGACCCGAAAATAAAGAAAGCTCTGTATCAGCATTATCAGACATAAGACATTAAAATAATGAGGCTTATTATAATCAGGAAATTAAAAAATAATTTCAGCAAAACCATTAACAAGAACTAAATGTGAATTCAAAGACTGAAAACACATTCCTTAAGACTACAGAATAACCTTAAATAACAAAATCAGGTAAATTGATCTCTATCTTTAATGTGAATGTACAAAGGTCATGAATAAAACTTTTTTTTTTAAATATATTTTATTGATTTTTTACAGAGCAGAAGGGAGAGGGATAGAAAGTCAGAAACATCGATGAGAGAGACATCGATCAGCTGCCTCTTGCACGCCCCCTACTGGGGATGTGCCCGCAGCCACGGTACATGCCCTTGCCGGAATCGAACCCGGGACCCTTCAGTCCGCAGTCCAACGCTCCATCCACTGAGCCAAACCGGTCTCGGCATGAATAAAACTTTCTGATAAAGTTTTATTTTTATATCCAGTCTTTACTCCACATGGAATCAATTTGTTTATGGTGTGAGGTAGAGATTTGGTTTATTCCCTGCTACCAGATGTGGATTACAGGTATCTCAGCCCCATCCTTCCTATCTAATAAAAGAGTAACATGCAAATGTGACCGTACCTGGGCTCCTGACTGGCTATGCTACCAGCCAGTTGGAGCAAGGGGTGGGGTGGAGAGGTGTGAGCACCAGGCCACAGGAGCAGAGATAAAGTGTTGAAGTCATTAAGCACCTGGCCGGGACGTGGAGACCAAGTGGTGGCAGTGACGGCAGCCAGAACTCACCACAGCTGAGTCAACTGAGGCCCCGGGACCCGGAGAGCGGGGGCAGCAGCAGCTGAGAACTCACCACAGCTGCATCGAATGAGGCCCCTGGCATTGCTAATATGATGCGTAGCTTCAGCTGTACGCCAGCAAAAAAAAACGGAAGGCAACTGCCAGAGGGAAGGCCCCCAAGTCCCAGCTTCAGCATACCAGCTGAAACTGACAACAGGCAGGAGGAAGTCCCACCCCCACAGAATCTGTCCAAATCAGCCTTTGGTCACACTGCTGAAAGGCCTGTCACTCTCTTTCTCAGAACGTGGCAATAGAGAGGTGGGGCTATGTCCAAAGAAAAACTGTTGATACAACGGAGCTATATAGCAGAAAGGTGCCGACATTATCGACAGAAAATGTCTGAAGAGCGATGTGCACCTGATCTTGAAAGAAGGCGACGCCTGCGACAGAATGTACCTGAAGAGCAGCTATTGGAAAAACGTCGCTCTGAAGTCGAAAAACACCAACATCTTCGACAGGAAATGTCTAAAGAACAACGTGCTTTTGAAGTTGAAAGAAGGCGGTGGCGAAGACAGAATGTGTCTAAAGAACAGTCATCAACAAGTACTAGCAATAGTGGTAGGAACTGCTTTCTCAGCGAAAATGGAGTACGTGAGGATGCAATTCTCGAACATAGTTGTAGTGAAATGACTGTTAGATATGAATTTTGCCTATCACTAAATTTCTCTGATGAAAAACCATCTGATGGGAAATTTACTCGATGTTGTAGCAAAGGGAAAGTCTGTCCAAATGATATACATTTTCCAGATTATCCGCCATATTTAAAAAGATTAATAACAAATGAAGATTCTGACAGTAAAAATTTCATGGAAAACATTTGATCTATAAATAGTTCTTTTGCTTTTGCTTCCATGGGTGCAAATGTTGCATTGCTATCAGGCTATGGGCCATACTGTTTTAGAATACATGGACAAGTTTATCATCGTACTGGAACTTTACATCCTTCTGATGGTGTTTCTCGGAAGTTTGCTCCTATATTTTGGATACAGCCGAAGCTACACGTAAAAGATTAGCAATCCCAGCAAACCAGGCCTGCTCAGAAAGACTCATAATCAACAACCTCATGCATGAAATAAATGAATTAACAAAATCGTACAAGATACTTCGTGAGGTAGAAAAGGAAGCCCAATCTGAAGCAGCAGCAAAAGGTATAGCTCCCACGGAAGTAACTATGGCAATTAAATATGATCATAATAGTGACCCAGGTAGATATAATTCTCCCCGTGTAACCAAGGTTGTGTCATATTCAGAAATGAAGATGGAGAACCTTCTTCTGAAAGGGACTTGCCCATTCATTGTAAACCAGATCCCAATAATTCAAATGGCACTAAAGTGAAACGAATCAGTATCCTGTTTCCTACATTAGATGCAATGACATATCCTATTCTTTTTCCACATGGTGAAAAAGGTTGAGGAACAGATATTGCATTAAGACTCAGAGACAACAGTGTATTCAACAATAATACTAGACAAAATATAAGAACACAAGTCACCCACATGTAGTATTATGGATTTTATCTCTCTGTGAGGGACACTTTCAAACCTATTTTAAATGCAGGAAAGTTAACTCAACAGTTTATTATGGATTCGTATTAAAAAATGGAGGCCAGGAGGAACCAAGATGGCGGCATAGCTAAAACACCTATCTTGCCATCATACTCAACTTAACGAAAGAACAAACACCTTCCAGAATCACCAGAAAGCTGGTCGAGTGAAAATTCCACAAATAAAAGTGAAAATAAGACACTGTCACTCGCAGGAGCGGCGGCGGACAGCGTTGAAAGATTCGCGCAAGGAGAGGTTTGGAGCACGCGCCAGCAGAGAGGGCGGGCGGCTGAAAACCGGCCAGTTTTCTCGAACAGGGAGACAAAGACGTCCCACTGGGCTGATTCTCCAGCTTTGGATGAAGTCCAGGGAACCCACTATCATACGGGGTAAAAACTGGACAGTGGGAGGGCACGCCGAAGCTCGGGTGCTGCAGAGGTCTCCAGCTTGTGGAGAAGGCAGCTTGCTCGAACAGCTCAGCTGCATGACCACGCAGAGAGCACTCTGCGACTTGCTATCTCATTCGGGAAACCATCAGACTGCTTTGTTTTACGACCCTGGGTGAGACATTGGGTGTGCAGTCTCATTTGGGGAGAGTCTGAATTCCCCGGCAGCCGGTGGAGCTCGGCAGCATTTCTCTTTCAGAGGTGCTGGCAGCCATTGCCCCCAGCACAGAGTCCCTGGGGCCGCACAGGGCGGAGCTAATGCTGTCTGTTTGGCCCGGAGACTCCGCCCATCCAACCTGAGCACAACTGAGCTTCACAGACAATTGGCCTGGAGGTCAACCCTCCAAGTGCTAACAATGATTAACCTGAGCTTAACTTCAGCAAGACTGTGCAACCCATATCCACCTCAGGTAACTGGGAAGGCTGAGCCACTGTCCCTAGTAGGAAGTCTACCACACAAAGCTAATTGACCAAATCAGGGAAGCAGCCACCATGCAGAGACATAGAAAGAAATCAGATGTGAAAGAAATGGAGGAAAAAAACGACTGGACCTGGAATTCAAAACCACGGTTATAGGGTTTTTCAAGAGGCTCCAACAAAAGGTCGAGGCCTATAAGGAATTAAGCAAGACCACAAAGGAAATGAATGAGTCCTACAAGGAAATGAAGGAGACCCTCAAGGATATAAAGGAGACTCTCAAGGATATGAAAAAAGACCAACCAGAAATTAAGCATACACTGACTGAAATAAAAAATAATTTACAAAGACCTAAAAGTGCTCTGGAGCACCCCAAGAATCAAGTTCAAGATTTGAAATACAAAGAGGGAAAATCCACTCAGCTGAAAAAGCAAGAAACCAAAAGAATCCAAAAAATTAAAGATAGTGTAAGGGGCCTCTGGGTAACCTCAAGCATACTAACATCCAAATTATAGGGGTGCCAGAAAAAGACAGAGAGCAAGACAATGAAAACCTATTTGAAGAAATAGTGACCGAAAACTTCCCACACCTGGTGAAAGAAATTGACTTAGGAGTTCAAGAAGCGCACCGAACCCCAATATATAGGAACCCTAAGAGGACCACACCAATGCACATCATAATTAAAATGCCAAGAGCAAAAGACAAAGAGAGAATATTAAAAGCAGCAAGAGAAAAACAGATGTTTACCTATAAAGGAGCACCCATACGATTGTCAGCAGATTACTCAACAGAAACGATGCAGGCCAGACGGGAGTGGCAAGAAATATTCAAAGTGATGAACAGCAAGAATCTACAACTAAGATTACTCTATCCAGCAAAGCTATCATGCAGAATTGAAGGTCAGATAAAGTGCTTCGCAGACAAGTAAAAACTAAAGGAGTTCATCACCACCAAACCAATATTATATGAAATGCTGAAAGATATTCTTTAAGAGGAAGAAGAAAAAGATAAAAGTGTAAATTAGGAACAACAAATACACATCTATCAACAAATGAATCTAAAAATCAAGTGAATTAATAAGCTGATGAACAGGATATACTGGTGAATGTAACAGAATCCCGGACATAGAGAGGGAATGGACTGACAACTCTTGGGGAGAAAAGGGGTTTGGGAATGCAGCAAGAGACTGGACAAAAATCATGCAACTATGGGAGAGGACAGAGGGGGGGTGAGGGCGGAGGGTGGGATGGGTACCAGATGGAGGGGAACTATAGGGTGAAAAAAAAAGGGAACAATGTAATTAATAAACTGAACAATAAAGATCAAAAAAATAAAAATAAAAAAATAAACACACACAAAAAAAATGGAGGCCAATCGGATAAATTTTATTAAAGCAAACCAATGTAAGTTGAGAGTTGAAAAATATAGCGGTTTGATGGATTATCTCAAATCTAGATCTGAAAATGACAATGTACCCATTGGTAAAATGGCCCTGGGGCTGCAGCATCTCCAGTTTCTCAGCTCATGCCCTCTCTCCAGGAGGCTGGGGAGAACATATATGGTAAAGTTCTTTACGCCACCGCAGAGTAGTGGGACTCGGCCAAGCAGGCACATAGAAGGGCTGGGGCCCTTTCTGGCCCTGGCATTAGGCAGCATGCCCTGTGGTCCTGGGTGCCTGTGGCTGCGGCCGGCATGAGTGAAGCTGGCCCAGGCCCTGGGTGCCTATAGCTGGCCACAGGGAGGGAAGCCTGGGTCCCAGGTGTGGGGCAAAGCAGAGGCAGTTAGGAGAAATCAGGCCAGCAGGGGAGCACTTAGGGATGATCAGGCAGGTAGGCAGAGGTGGTTAGGGGTCACACATCCCCGAAGGGGTCCCTGATTGGAGTGGGTGCAGGCTGGGCTCAGGGAACCCTCCTCCGTGCATGAATTTCGTGCACCGGGCCACTAGTTACTGAATAATTCATTACTCTCGGACGTGCGGCACCACCTGGGCCACTCACAAGTCTTTTTGGTATTTCAATCTGCTCTACTGGTCTGCTTGCTTTTTGGTGTTCAGAGCATACTGTTACTGAAAAAACTCAGCCGAAACTGGTTTGGCTCAGTGGATAGAGCGTTGGCCTGCAGACTGAAAGGTCCCAGGTTCGATTCTGATCAAGGGCATGTATCTTGGCTGTGGGCACATCCCCAGTAGGGAGTGTGCAAGAGGCAGCTGATCAATGTTTCTGACTTTTATCCCTCTCCTTTCCTCTCTGGGAAAAATCAATAAAATATCTTTTAAAAAAAAAGAACTCAAAGGACACAACCAAAGGTGGATCTAAAACACTCATTGCCTTTGTAAGTATTATAAAATAGCTGATTACAGCAGATTCAAAAAACATTTTCTAATTTTAGACACTTTCAAATATAAATTTTAAAATAAATCTATTATGACAATTTTCATTCTAATCAAACAGGAACCTGGTTAAAATCTAGTTTCTAGAAGAGTTTAAAAGTTCAAGAACTGAGGTATATACAGTCATGTCCTTTGGCTGCTGAAAACTTGAAAATAACCTGATTTTCTCATCTAAAAGTAAATTCAGAGCTCCTTTGTATGTTTAACACCATCATTCTGTCATTTTTGAAGCATCATCTTTTTTCTTGATTCTGAAAGGTCTCCCCATAAATTCCCATAAACCTAGATAATCTTATAATCCTAAAAGACTTACCTATATCTGGCCAGTAAAAGCAGCCAATGTCAAAGCCAAAGGCTATATGCAGAAAATAAAAACACAACCCCCATGAACAGAAAAGGGATATTATACTACAAAGTGCATATGATTTTTAAAGTGTGTAAGGATCATATTTATACATCTACCACTCTCTGAAGAGTCTCCAACAACTAATTTAGGGTTATTTTTCAAATGACATTTCATGTGTCTGATAAAAGCAGTCTTAACCAGGTATACACACATATTCATGTACCCCACTCCTTTATACTTACTTGCAGCCTGACAATGAAACCGAAATCCTCGTGGAATTTCACCTGTAATACAAAATATTTTGCTGAGAGGAGCAGAAATCTGGCAGCTCTGTGGTTATCCTACAGCAATAATATTCCACAGGACGACTAAGTCATAAGATAGGGAGGTAACTGTTACTGTTTTGTGAAAATACAAAATAGTAAACCTATTTCATCATGCGTGTTTTAACCAAAGGTATGACGACTATCAAAAATTTTTGTATTTTTGTCAAGCCACTTCGAAAAGCAAATTATTCCTTACCAAGAAAGAAATCTTATTAAAGAACACTTGGCCCTGGACAGTATGGCTCAGTTGGTAGAGTGTTGCCCCATGCACAGGCAGGTGCCTGGTTTGATTCCCAGTCAGGGCACATGCCCAGGTTCCAGGCTTGATCCCAGATTGGGGTGCATATGAAGGCAGCCAATCAATGTTTCTCTCTCTCCCTCTCCCTTTCCTTTCTCTCTAAAATCAATAAACATATATATATTAGGAAGAATACTTATGCTAAAGGGTCTGAGCTCAGGATCCAGGAATAGGCCTCAGGGGTTCATGAGGTCCTTGACAGTTTAAGTTCTCTGAGGAAAGGTCTCCAAGCTCTAGCTTTCTCATGTTTGCAACCACATAAGAAAGTAGTCATTTGGCTTGTCCTGAGCAACAACTCTCAGTATGAGCAGGATTCGGTTTTCTATCATCTAGAAACAAGAAAACATGCTGGGCATCTTAATGAACTTAAAAGCAACTGACAAAACCGAGGAAGTTCTTTTCCTGACCTCTTCTCCTTTACACTTCTCCATACGAAGAGGTTATATTTCTCCTGCTTACCTTTAAAAGTAGAGTGTCCCCAATCTCAGTGGTTCCCAATGTGGGGCACACGCCCCACAGGGGGGCAATTTGATTTCTAAGGGGGGTGAATTTTTTGCATTTCTTTTGGTCCTAGGGTCCTCATATCCTATCTAATAAAGAAGGAATATGCTAACCGACCATCATTCTGTTACAAAGATGGCTGCACCCACAGCTGAGGCCAAGTTCCCATTGGAGCCTTAACAAGCAATCAGCAGGGACTCGAGGCTACACCCTCCCCCGCCCCTGTAGGGCTTTACAGGAAACCTCAGGCTGCATCCCCCACCCAGCAGGGCTTGACAGGGGACCTAAGGCTGTGCCCCTCACCTGGCAGGGCTTGATGGGGTACCTCAGGCTATGCTCCCCACCCAGTGGGGCTTGACGGGGGACCTCAAGACATGCCCCTGCCCTGGTCTGGGCTGGGGGACTTCTAGCCATGGCCCCCGTCCTGGCACCAGGCCAGGGGACCTGAGGCTATGCCCCCTGCCCAGCAGGGCTTGACAAGGGTGGAACTAGCTGGGTCTAGATCTAGCCCAGTGGGGTGGGAGAGCAGCCAGGTCTAGGTCTCATGCGATTTTGAGGCACATGTGGGTGGGCAGGGACTTGACTCTGGGTCCCTTGGTGCACCCCAGACTCTGACAGAAGATTTTCATATAAATTTTACTAATTTTCTTTCATCTCTGACACATCTATTATAGAGAAAGGACAAATAACAAAATTAAATTATTTCCCCTAGTTAATCCCCTTTTTTATGTGCATGAATTCTGTGCACCAGGCCACTAGTAAAATATATAAATATAGATGGCGACATATTTATTTATTTCAGTTCTCTATTATGTTTTAAAACTTTATTTGCTATTTCTTCATATTACTTCATGTCATTTTTTAAACAATTCTTAGTGATTTCTTTGTCAGTAATTCAACTGTCCCTTCATTCTTTTATTTTTCTCTTTCACAGATGCCAAGTTCTTTGGAAGCTTGTTTAGACCAAGTGAATGGCCTTTTAGGCTTCCTCCATGTGAAGAGGAGTTCACCTTTTGAATAATAAAAATTCTATGTCACGGGGAAGGGGGGACTTCAGGATTTGAGAGTGCTTAGGTGGGGGCATGGTCAATAAAAGTTTGGGGACCACTGGTCTATCTTCTTGAGAACCAAACCAAATCCCATGCCTTTGTAACGAACTGCTTTGATGAGGTGGAACAGTGAGAAGATAAGATACTAAGAACACCTGAGAGTCTGCAACTACAAGGCTTTTTCCACACTTTCTCACTATTCCTTAGAGCACCTCTCTAATAGGTTCAGGATGGTTAAGGACTTTGCTCAAAGCTACAAAGCAATAAATAGTTAAAAACTGGTGACAGCTGCGATGAAGGATGGTGTAAAGAAACCTTTGCGAGGAGTCACATTATAAAAGGCTTTTAGAAAATTCCCCAGCAGGTGAATTTAGAGCAGCAGGTGAGCACAGATTCCAGGCATTCCATCCATCCATCCAACTCTGATGCTTACCTTAAGTCAAAAGCCTAAACCAGTGGTCGGCAAACTCAGTCAACAGAGCCAATTATCAACAGAACAACTATTGAAATTTCTTGTGAGAGCCACATTTTTTAAACTTAAACTTCTTCTAACACCACTTCTTCAAAACAGACTCACCCAGGCCGTGGTATTTTGTGGAAGAGCCACACTCTAGGGGTCAAAGAGCTGCATGTGGCTCCCGAGCCACAGTCTGCCGACCACGGGCCTAAACCAAAAACCTGTGTCAACACCTAATTCTTAACAGTTTTCAACCAAGTATTATGAAGTCTTGTTACAGGTTAAGCACTCAACTGGACATCAGCTTTTAAGAAAACAAATAGTGTATCAAATGAGTTCAAGATAAAACCCATACTTTTAAAGATCTAGGCCTGCTCCATCTGGCTACTCACCAGGACTGATGAAACTGTGGAAATCCTCTATGATACCATCTTGGAGAGAATATTTCACACAGCCTATTTCACAAGGGAGAAAGCGCTGTTCACAGTGAGGAGGCAGCTCGCCATGGCTAAAAATGTTCAAAAAATAAAAAATGCCTCCAAGGAGAGCTAAAAAAAAAAAAATCACAGACAACATGAACAGATGAGCATCTCAAATTTACCCTTCTACAAAAGCAAAACTCTAGAGCCATTTTTCTTTTGTTCCTATATTCCAAAAGGAGCTGGGAAAAAGAACGAATCAGCTATATGGGATAAATGAATCAAAAGCTTTCCAATGGTACTTATCACGGGTTAAAGCAATAACCAGTCTGCATGCAGCAACAAGATTATTCAAACTTGCAGCCGACTCTATATAATTTAGAGAAACATAAGCCCCGAATCTCAGGAATGACCATTGTCAACAAGTATAAGAATTTGGGAAATGAGTCCAAATTAGTGTAAGAAAACACTGATATAAACTATGGACAATTTAGTTCACCCTTTCCTGGTTACCAATATATACAAGACTATCTATACATTATCTTAAGGCAGAAGAAAATGTGAGGGTGGTCTTATTATCAGGACTGACCACCTTTAAGACTGTTGAATGTTTATGAATCTTCAACAAAGTCAGACCACAGCTAATAAAAACAGCCACACCAATGGTTAAGCTTCAACCTATGAACCAGAAGGTTCAGTTTCCAGTCAGGGTACATGCCTGTCCCCACTGTGGGGCAAGCAGGGAGCAGCCAATTAATGATTCTCATCAATGATATTTCTATCTCATTCTCTTCCTCTCTGAAATCAATAAAAATAAATATATAAAAAATATGTCAGAAGGGAATGGCAAGGACTCTTATTAGCTATGTTCTTTTCTGGGCTAGATCAATAACTCAACTTTACCTTTATAACACAAATGTGTGTAGGTCCCTATTTACTTAAGTGTCTAGCTATCAACACTAATGCATAAAATATGTTTGATAACATATGAGTTGGTAGAAATCAAGAGAACATATTTTTGTAAAACAAAACTTTCCAGTGTTATTTCAACAAATGCAAATTACCTGATCTCTTACTACATTAGCAACATTATTCGTGAACACCTGTAATTGATTACTTTGAAATGCAGGTTCAAAATAAACAGAACACACTTTCTGATCAACATATTACAGTGTCTTGAGCACCCAAATTTAACTAAACAAAATACATTAGGATTACTCTACCTTGATCATTTTTCAGAGACAAGCTTGACATATCCGGTGGTGAAACACTCTGCTTTGGTACAAGCATGCCTGGCTTCCTCAGTGGGGTGCAAACAGGTTTCTAAAGAGTAAGAGAATGATTGACCACATACTTATTCTTGCTTGGCACTTTATACCACAAACTTAAATTTAGCAAAATAGCTGGAAAACAGCCCACAGATTACTTTAGTAACTTCTCCAGGCTAATGAGCCCAATGAGTAAATACATACACACTTGTCAATGACAACAAGGGGAAAGGCAAATAATGATATAAATATCCTGAATCAAAGGTGAGTGGCAAATAACTTAATTCAATAATTTCTGAAAATTACTTGTCCATTACTGATAATCTAAACTATTCCTACTGAGTCGTAACATGTGCCAGTCAAGTGGCCAAAAGGGACATCATTCGAAAAATTCTCTGTTTGCCTTTCAAAAAAATAAAATAAAAATCATGCTGACTCCAAGTGTTAATGAGGTGTATAGACAATACAGCTTACTTCCTGATGGGGAACATAACACATTGCAGTCAAAAGAATGGGGGGAAATCAAGGCTTGCAAGTATAAATAAGTACAAATTGAAGTGATTAGAGCTTCTACCCTAAAATAAATCCCCCAAATAAAAATCTCGCAAACCTAAAACATAGCAAATCTCTCTGGAGTTTCAATCCAATGTTGGCAGTTGAGAGGAAGAATGGAACTTCACTATGTAAGAATGGAAAGAACACAGGAGTGGGAAACGCAATCACCTGGCACTTTGATATAAATCAAGAAAACAATCTTACTGAGTATTTTTATGTCCTACGTACACAGAAATTTACCAAATTCACGGTCTTCAGTGCTTCCCTGTATGGCATGGAACATTTGCCAACTCCTGCAAGTCTCACGTCAGTATTTTACATAGGGCAGCTGGCCTGGTTCATTTAAAGATACTGGCCCAAACTACTTTAAAATATCCGAAAAAGCGTTAACCATGAAAGGGTGGAAAGGGACGCTCAGAGGTGGTACAGGCCCTGAATGCCACAGCTCTCTCTGCTTCAGGGTTCACTGGCTGCAGGCTGCCTAATGGGGTTTCCCTGGTCTTTGCTGCCAAAGGATACCAACCTGTGCTTTACGCAGGCAGCCTCCTGGGTTAATAACAGGCATTCTGACAACAGGGAGGAAAATTAAAACCTTCTAACCTCAACGCCCAGCCATCTGCTCTGACATGGCCCCATTCACTCATCCAGCACCTACTCAATGGGCCCGGATGCCAGACAGGTAGCTGCTCATCTGAGGAGACCTTTACCTGCTTCTCGGAAGGTCCCGAGTCCTTTCCCTGAGCGGCTCTCCATGCTCGAGCCATGTCTGCGTACTTCTCCTTTTCGTCCTGGCTCAGGAGCTTGGGGACATTGCAGGGAAGACACGAAGAGAAACAGCAGTGAGACCCGACGCCCTGGTCCCGTAGGCGGATGCCTGGACTTCGAGGGGCTGCGATTCAGGCGTCCGTTTGCCCGGGTGGGTATAGGGGGTTCCCCTCCCCCTGGCACGGGATCGCTGTCTTCCTCGAGGCCTCCTTCCCTCCGGCCTCGTCCTCCGGCCTTGCCCTCCGACTTGCCCAACTGCCCTGCCCGCTGACCCCTCCAGCCTTACCGCCCAATCAGCAGAGCAGTGGGGTATGGCGTCCGCCACGCGAGCCACTGGCAGGCCTCGCCTCCGCAGTTCAGGGATCTTTTCCTGCACGAAGAAATAGTAGGCATTCCGGGTGGCCTTACGGTTCGGCATGGCGAACGCGGGCAGGCTTCGAGGGACTTGAGACAGCACCAGCCACCGGCGCCCTCGCCGGGCTCCCGCCCTTAGTAACCGAGGCTGCGCCTGCGCGCCCAGCTCCACAGCTCTTGGCCAATCAGGGCTCAGCGCGCAGCCGCATTGGCCAAGCTGGCGGAAAAAGAAGGGTGCGAGGTAAGATCCCTCCGCGAGCGGTGGTGGGGGCGGAGCGTGGGCGCGGGTGTAAAGCATTCTGATTGGCTAGGATGAGCGTGGCGGGGTGTTGTCACGGGAAAGCGTGGAGCAATGTCTGGGCATTATTGCGTAATATGGAACCCAGCAGAGAGAGAAAAGAGGACCAGCGAGTGCTCTAGTCCCCCATGTTTTGCGACTGAGTATAAGGGCCAACTGTGCCAATCACTGGGAAAGGTTTCGGTAGGGACGGAGTGCGTGAGGACTCTTAAAACCAAAATCTTTGCCCCCAAGAAACTTATAGTGCATCGCTTCTCGGCCTTTTGGCTAAGATCAAGTGTATCTTACAGTTTAATGTCTGATACGTCCTCTTTCCGAGGACAATATATTAAGTGTGTATTTGAAGCAGGAAGGTGCAATAGGAGCTTGCTCTGTCCACTTGGCGCATTGACCCAGAATTGCAGTACCTCTGGGAACGATACACACACCAAAAAAAGATTTAAAAAAAAAAAAAGAAGAAATTTATAATGTAAGGGGGAGGGGTGAGATGACAAAACCAATATTGTTTTTCACCTTTCTTAAGTAATGTCTATTATTGTTACAAAGAATATGTGGGGTTTTTTTTAATGCAGTTTTTAGTGTTAGGGAGGAAACATAGAGGCTGAGATTTAAAATAATGTCCTTGAATAAAGTTTTATAGATTTCCTCATAAAGATCTGGTTCGTTTTTTTAGTTTTGTCCCTAAAGTATATTTGTTCTTAGTTTTTCATAGTGTACTACTATGAAAACTTTATTGTTTCCATTATATTTTCTAATTGGTTACTGCTGGTGTGTAGAGGAGGTATTGATTTTACTGTTAATTTCGTGTATTTAGTCACACTGCTGAACCCTTCCTCTGGTTTCAAGTAATACAATCAATTTTGCTTCAGTCAGTGGCTATGCATACTTTTTAAGATACTTATTTTAAAACATTTTTATAACAAGCTATGCAGTTAAGAAGTATCCATACCCTACTCTTTCCAAATAGATAAGCAACTTAGAAAATTATTGCTTCTCCACACTTGGTTTCCCAACCTGCAGCAGGCAGTTAGGTATGAGCAGAGTAGGAACCTTAGGCCAGGTACAGAGGTTCACCAGGGAGGCGAGCCCTGGGTGCTTAGCAATCAGCAAAACTACAAGCCCTTGCAGGACCACTCCCCTATGTATTAACCCCTGGAAGATGACAACTAGGCTTCAGGTGTGTTTCAGCTCCAAGCCCAGAGAAGCAGCAAAATCAGGTGGAGTGACACAGGGCTGACATCAGGACCAGCTGCATTGACTAATGACCCTCTAGTGCTGACCAATCATTTGACCACAGCGGAAGCACATCAGGGAAGCTCATGAATGTTCTCTTGGTATTCTCCCTGAGGCCTCCAGATAAAAGCCCTTGGTTCAGGGACGAAGTGCAGCTCTTTCTATGGAGCACACCCTGGCCTTTCCCAAACCCCTTCTCCCAGAGGCCTTTCCTTTCCTCTCTCTTTCTCTAAAGTTCCAAGGGTCTTTCTTTTGCCTCTGTAACTTGTTGCCTGAGCCCATTTATTCTATGGATCACTTCTACCTCTGTGATTTTATAAATAAACTTGCTCTTATAGTTTGAGTCTTGTCTCTGAATTCTTTCTTAGCCAAAACACAACTACTGAGGTTGCTGAACTCCACTGAGGTCTAACACCGGGTGCTGTTCAGCCTCCCCCAAACCCACTTATCCACCACCCCGCTTCCATTTCCAATGCTGTTTTAGTTCCACATTGCTTTCTTATAACAGTGTTGTGACACAATTGAAGTACAATAAATTGAATATATCTAAAGCATATCCTATCTAATAAAAGAGTAATTTGCAGATTGACCATCACTCCAACACACAAGAGGGCTGCCCCCTTGTGGTCAAAAATCCTGCCCGCATGTGGACACAAGATGCCCACCACAAGATGGCCAGCAGGGGAGGGCCGTTGGGAGGTTCCAGGCCCTGCAAGGGAGGGCAGTTAAGCCTGCAGGGGAGGGCAGTTAGGGGTGACCAGGCCAGCAGAAGAGGGAAGTTGGGGGCAAACAGGTTGGCAGGGGAGCAGTTAGACATAATTAGGCTGGCAGAGTAATGGTTAGGGGGTGATCAGGCTGGCAGGCAGAAGCAGTTAGGGGCAATCAGGGAGGCAGGCAGGCAAGCAGTTTGGAGCCAGCAGTCCTGCATTGTGAAAAGGATGTCTGACTGCCCGTTTAGGCCCAATCCTACTGAGATTGGACCTAAACAGGCAATTGGACATCCCTCAAGGGGTCCCAGATTGGAGAGGGTGCAGGTTGGACTAAGGGACATCCCCCACTCTCCCCCACCCCATGCACGAATTTTGTGCACCGGGCCTCTAGTAATTTAATAAGGCTTAACATACAAGTGCAACTATGAAACCATCACCAACCAAAGTTTCCTCATCACCCCCTTCAGCTGCTTGAAGTTGCCCTCAGTTTACTGATGGTCTGTTTACTTTTTCCTTCAGGCTCTTTTCTCTGTTTCATTTTACAGTTTCTATAGCTATTTTTCATGTTTACCAATCTGTCTGCCAACTCTAATCTATTAATCCCATCTAGTGTATTTTTTTTTATCAGATCATTCCATTTTCACCTCTTGAATTTCATTTGAGCCTTTTAATATCTTTCATATTTTTACTTAAGTGGTCTATATTTCCTCTACTTTAACATGGTTAGAATAGTATATAACGTAGTTGTAAAATGGAGTATAGTTATAATTATTTAATGTGCTTGTCTACTCATTCCACCATCTGTATAATTTCTGGGTCTGTTTCTACTGATTAATTTTTCTTATTATTATGAGTTATGTATTGTCCAGCTTTTTTACAAGCTTGGTAATATTTGATTGGGTGACCAAAATAAAATTTACTATGTTGAGTGCTGCATATTTTTGTACTCTCCTTAGTATTATTATACTTTGTTCTGTGACAGAGTTATGTTATCTAGAAACAGTCTGAGTCTAGATTTTCCTTCTTTTGTGGCTAGCTTTTATGCTTTATTGTTTGGAATCAGAGCAACCTTTAGGACTAACATTCTCCTCTGCTGATATAGCACCCTTCTGGGTACTGTGCTTGACAACCCATGAGTTTGGAGATGTCCCTACTTTGGCTGATAAAAACAAGCTACTAGTATTGATAGCCCTGGGTGAATTTCAAGGGTTGTTCCATTTAACCCTTTCAGGTTTTCTTACCACAGCACTGTGTGGTTTCCTCCCACATATTCAGCTGGAGGTTCAGGGAAGAGCTTCCCTTGATGTCCAGAGCTCTGTCTTTGTGCTGCTCTCCTCTCTTCTGGCACCCTCCCCTGCAAACGCTGGCCGCTATGGCTGCCTAGACACCCAACTCCACTTCCTCATCCCAGAAAGATCTAGGAGCTCTGTCTAACTTACCTCTCTTGGTGCTGCCTTCTGGTAGCAACCTGGATCAATCGCTGGGCTCACTGTTGTTTATTTCTGTTTTTTTCGGGGATTTCTTACCTCTGCTATCTCATTCCCAATGTCTGAAAACATTGTTTCATATATTTTGACCAGTTTTTAGTGGTTTCAGGCTGCTGGATAAATTCATTTGAAATGGAGGTAGTCATGAGAAGAAATGAAAGAAGAGCATATGTTAAGGACCGAGACAATAAAGAGTTTGGTGTGTCCTGAGAACAGATAGAAAACTGGTTTGTGTCCAGTCAGTGGAGAATGATACATGCTGAGGTTGGAGTGACTAGTCTTTGGGCCTGGCAGTGTCAGGGGCTTCGGTATTATTCTAAGCACATGGGTGGTCATTTAAGGATTTTAAAAAACATGTGATATGGTTCACAGTTTAAGAAGATCAGTCTTGAGGCCAGTTGGAGAATAGGTTCAAAGCTGCATGAATGGACATGGGACATGAGGCTCCTTCGGGAGTCTAATGAGAGATGATGGTGACCAAACAGAGAAGAAGCAGTCGATGTGGAGAGAAGAGGATGGCTTCAAATTGTGTTTTGTGGAAGAACAGAAGATGCTGATGGATTGGAGGTGGATGTGAGAAAAAGTAGGAATCGTAGGGTTTTTGTTTGAGTAACTCAGTGGCCAATGGTGCCTTTTTCTAAGAGAGTGAGGACTGGGGGAGAGAGGACAGTGCTAGCAAAAAAGAGTGTCCAACACTCCCAGTGATACGTATCTACGACCTGCTTCTCTCCTTCTTTGATAAGACTGACTTTTTTTTTCAGTCCTCCTTAAATAAAGTCCTCCATAAACAGAACAGTTCCCCCTTGTTTCGGCCAAACCAGTCTTCCTGTCCAGGAATTCTGGAGGGTTGCAGGTTTTTGTTCGGTGTGCATAGCAGGAGTAGGGGGAGGGGGATCCAGAATTCACTTATGAACATGCTATTTTTGAAATACCTATTATATAGTCCAGTGGCTATCTGTGTCTGGAGTTCTGGGCTAGAGTTAAAATTTGGAAGTAAGCCATATAAAGACGGCAAAGTCGTAGAAATGGATGAAAGCATGTAGGGTGAGGGTAAAGAGAGCGGGGGGCGGGGAAGGATCCAAGATGGAACCCTGAGGAACACAGCATTGAGAAGCCAGTTAGAAGAGGGGAAAGGTGACTAAGAAGAAATGTCTGAAAAAGCAGGGAGAGCCTGGCTGGAGGGACTCAGTTAGTTGAACATCATCCTGTGCAACAAAAGGTTGCCAGTTTGATTCCCAATCAAGGCACATACCTGGGTTGTGGGTTTGATCCCCAGTCAGAGCATGTGCAGAAAGCAACCAATGTCTCTCTCACGTTGATTTCTCCCTCTGTCCCTTCTCCCCTTCCTCATTTCCTCCCTTCTTTATCTCTCTAAGCATGTCCTAGGGTGAGGATTAAAAGAAGAAGAAGTAGGAACAAAACCAGGAAAACAAGAGAATGGAGTGTTTCCAGGAGGAAGCACTTCTTTCATTCAATAGGTATTTATTAAGAGTCTACTGAGTACCAGACTCTTTTTTATGCATAATAATGAGTTGAATAGGACAAAACTTATAGTGTGGAAGGAAGGCAATAAAGAAATAAACAATTATATATATAAGACATCTGAACATCTTATTGGACAATAAGCCCAGTGAAGAAAAATGGTGCAGAATAAGGGAACAGGGACCAATAGAAGGTGTAATTGTAGGATGGTCAGAAATGGCCCTATTTGAGAAAATGGAACTTGAGCAAACAACAGAAGGAAGTGAGGAAGCAAAACAGGAAGATGTAAGGCAAAGAGCATGCCAGTCAGAGGGAACAGCAAGTGCAAAGACCATGGCGGGTTCGAGTGGAGCATGTCTTGGGAAAAACAAAGCATGTCTGTGGTGGAGTGAAGTAAGTGAGGAGGAAAGTAGAGAGGATATTAGAGAGGGAGCTGGCACCAGGTCATGTGGCACTTTCAAGGCCACTGTAAGGACTTAGGACTTGAATCTAAGCGAGTGATAAGCCATTGGAGATAGGATGGCTTCTGCTGTATTTATTTTTTATGAAGGCATAATTTTCAGCTGAATGGGTGTTGTGAAAACCACCCAAGAAGACCCAGCATTTTAGGAAAACATTTCCCTAATGCTAGTTTCTTCCTGACGCTAATTTAATGAGGGCTCTGACAGTGTTCAGAATGCACCCTCCAACCTGTGCTGCAATCGTGACGACAGTAACCATCATGGAATGCCGCTGAGTCAGACTATTAAATGTGGCACCAGCTGAAACCGGTTTGGCTCAGTGGATAGTGCGTTGGACTGCGGACTGAAAGGTCCCGGGTTTGATTCCGGTCAAGGGCATATACCTTGGCTGTGGGCACATCCCCAGTAGGGGGCGTGCAAGAGGCAGCTGATTGATGTTTCTCTCTCATCAATGTTTCTGACTTTCTATCCCTCTCCCTCTGCTCTGTAAAAAATCAATAAAATACATATATTTTTAAATGTGGCACCAGCGTTATCATCTCTCCTCTTAACACCCTCCTGAAATAGATTAATGAACACCCTCATTTTACAGAATGGAATATTGAGACTTAGAGTGGGGAAGTGCCCTCCCTGGACCACACAGCCTGGGAGTGGCTCTTTATCGCTCTCATTCCAAACTGTTCACTAGAAATGCTCAGGGTGCTTTGCCAAAGCAGAAAGGGGGAGGGGTTAAAGTCTCCCAGCACCTCTAGATGTGGCCTGAATGCACGCCCACTTCAGTGAGTGACTCAGCCACGTCTGGTGGATTCCTCCTGCGTGCTCCTCTGCACACCTGTGGCCTCGTGCCAGGTCATACGGATCCTGCCTCTGTGTCTCCCTTAGTGTGTCTCTCACTTGCCGTCTGCTTTCCATCCCTGCTGCTGCATAATCTAGTTTTGTGTGCTTGTTCTTTCTTGTGCTCTTGTCTCGAGCTGTCATCTGGAAAAGGCCTCTCCTTGTGTCTCTTCCCACCAACCCATCCTCTACCCTGTGGCCAGAATAACTTGGCAAAAACGCAGGTCTGATCTTGTTCTTCCACTTGATATCCATATGGGTGGTCTGTTGTCTGAAGAATTAAGGCCAGACTTGGTAGCCTGGCTCCCTACAGCCTGACGTCAGCCTACCTTTCTCGCCTTGTTGCTGACTCTGCCCTTTGCGAAGCCACATTCCCACAGAGACCTCGCTCACCTCTGCCTGCTGCCTAGGCATCTGCGCCACCGCGGGTCCATTTCTGCCGCTAGACATTCTGCCCGGGTCATGCTGAAGACTTAGCTCAGCAGCCACATTTTCGTGAAGACATCTCTGACCAACATTCCTAATGGGTAACTGCCCCCTCTCCCTTTGCTCCCCACCGTTCCTGATCCATGTCCTAAGGTGACCCTGCTCCATTGTCACATTTGAAGACCACAGGCCTGTCTCTCCTCCACTCTCACACGTGTGCTGCCACTCAACCATATGCGCTGTGACTTACTCATCTTTAAATTCCTATTCATCTTAAATTTCTAGACAGCATAGTTTCTAGATAATAGTAGGTGTTCACTAAATATGAATAGACTGATGAATTCAGGGAAGACAGAAGAAATGAGGAAAAAGCAAGAAGAATACCCTTTATATAGTTTCTTGAACAATTTGTAATTCATTAGACAAATCCCTACAGACCATCTCTGCGGGAGAGGCACCCATTCAGAAATGGGATCAAGGTACAAATTAACTGGTGAGAGCCTTGCTCCATGGCTCCCGCACAATGGCCAAGGCTGCTGTTTGTGAACTCTAGCTGAGAGCCCACAAGACCCTTCTCCTGTTTGAGCTGCTTCCTTTCTGATACTCAATGTCTGGCCCATTTTCTGGGGGTGAGGTCATCAGATGACATACTTGCTCTGGCTCACTTCCCTCCCCTAGGTTCTGTCTTTGACCTGCGCCGGAGGAGAATGCATGGGGCTGAGATGCAATCTTCTGGCTGAATCACTCACCTCACACCTCAGGCCTTGAAGACATGCAGGAAGACAGACCACCTTTCCTCTCTGGGCTGAAGGATGTGGCTTGACCCCTGGAACCTGCTCTCTTGGAGGCTGTCAGTGCTGTTCTGGTCCCCAAAAAATGCTAAAATGAAAGGAAAACAGGAAAAAAAAAAAAACCCTGCAGGCAGGGCTCCTAAAAGAGGGGTAGGCTTACTCCTCTCTGGCCCTGTAACCCACAGTGGAATGACAGGCTGAGCCACCAGGCAGTCAGGATGCCGAGGGCTACAACTGGGCAGAAGGAATTTGATAACTGCTGATGAGCAAGGCAGACAAGAGCAGGTGTACACTGTGACTTTGTATCTGGCTAGAGATACGGACCTAACAAAACACCTGTTGCCCTCTCTCCTTCCTCCAGGGGTGTCCCAGAGCACACTGTGACAGCTTCTGTCCAGCACCTTTTCCTATATCACAGAAATATCAGAGAACATACACAATTATAAAGAAGAAAATATGAAGGAATGACAGCCCTACCCAGCATAACCACTGCTACTCTTTCATTGTTCCCATTGCCACTTTAGAATGTATTTCCCATCATTGAGACCACAATCTAAATGGAATTTGATGTTCTTCTACAATTTTATGCTCTGTTTTCTGCACAGTCTCCTTGACTGAAGTGCTGTGGGGACAACATGATCAGAGAGCTCATGAGGGGGAGGCTGCCCCCGTTGGGGTGTGGCCTCCGGCAGACAAGCAGACACCCTAATTCAGCACTCAGTGCCACTGCAGCTTGATCTGAAGCCTGAGACAGCAGGAACTTCAAATCTGCTTTGAGATGTGGAATTTTCAGCACAGTCTCCCAATCTCCTACTTATTATACACTTCCCACTGTTCTTGGCAGGACAGCTTGGAAAATGTTTGGCATCCTATACTTCCATTTGCATTTCCTTTCTGCAAGGCATTTTCTTAATGGAGCTGCTTATTTCCAAATAGGAAAAGGCTTCCAGGTTGAAAATGGCTCCATTTCTCAGTATAGTTGCCCAGAGTCTCGATATTTTGTTGTTGTTGTTTAGTTTCTTGCTTTAATTTAAATGTCTTAAAATTTATACTTCATTTAAAGTACAGGAATGGAGAAGATAATAAACCTAACAGGTAGCACAAGGGAAAGGAAGATTAACAAGACTTAGATAAGAAACTTAAAAAAAATAACATGGTACAGAAATTCTGAACATATTTAAAATCATTGAATTGTACACTTTTAATGGGTTGCATGATATGTGAATTAACCTCTTTAAAATTGAGAGAGAGAGAGAGAGAGAGAGAGAGATTTTTTTGTTCTACTTACTCATGCATTAATTGGTTGATTCTTGAATGTGCCCTGACCAGGATCAAAACCATAATCTTGGTGTACTGGGACAATCCTCTACCCAACTAAGCTACCTGGCCAGCGCCTCAATAAGCCTTTTTCAGTGGCACAGAAAGAAGCGGGGAGAAACACGGTATCTGTGTTGGAGTCAAGGTCAGAGAAGAGGAAAGGTGATGTTACCTGTGTGCTTTAAGAACACCAATGTAAGCGATTTGTGCACCTGCTCGCCTGGGCCTGCAATGAAGCCATGTTTGGGAGGGCTTAGCTGGTTATATTTATAGCCATGTGGTTGCTACCGGCAGCCAGCAGGTCTCACTTCTCTTTTCTCCACATCCTAATTCTGTTCTAAAATGCTGCTCTGATGGCAAGACCTGTGAGTTCCGCACACCTACATGTCACAGGGGCTTCCTGGGTCTGCTCTGATCACACAGGCCTGTGTCCTGACCTGTGTCTGGTTGTAGCACAAAGTCTGAAGGACTGGGGATGCACACCCTCCCTGGGCCATGAAGATTAACCTCCACTTGGGGTGGTCCTGTTTTCCTGTGGGGTGCAGAAGCACTTGAGGAAGGCAGGTAAAATGCACATCTCCAGGCACACCAAGAGCTTCTGATCTTATCATTCCTAGCAGAGCCTGGGGATCTGCCTTTTGGGCCACTACTGGTGTGATTCTGATGCTAAAAGTTCAAAAGCCACACTTGAAAGAGCACCTGATTCTGGTGTCACCCAGCCATGACCACCAATGCATCAAAAGAATGCCCTGTCTCCCCTCTGGTCTCCATTGCTTAGGCTTCATGTCCAGATCATTAGATGGACTCTACACGTTTCCCTTAGCACTCCCCCACCTTGACAATAGCATGTGTGCTGAGGGGGGCTCACACTGAGACTCAGTTGGTGCAGCTGCTCCTTGGGGACAGCCCACTCAGGAGGGGCAGGCAGACGCACTGCACCTCCTCGCTGGAGGACACACGGTGCTCTGTAGGAAACCAAGCTGATGGTGGCCAGGCCCTGGCTCCATGACTTCCTCTGGCACAGCTCTTCCCCAGCTCCAAGTCCTCGTTGACCCACACACCCTCCGAGCACAATGTCACAGCTCGCTTCTCCTGTGGGCGTCACTGCCCACTTCCCTGCACAGCCATTCCCCTATTTCCCAGATCTCATACCCAAGTTTTGTATAAAGTTGTATTGTTATGTATGCTTAGATCCCAAAGACTTTGTGCACCGTGCGCGCACACACACGAAATGACAGTGCACAATACTGATATTGATATATCACCATATCAACCTCTGCTCTAGAGGTGCCTTTTATGATGCAAAGGGCATATGCTTCAGAGTTTGAAGACCTCAGTGCCTTCCTGCTTACCTGGCCTTAGGACAATTGGTTCTGGTCCCTGGGCCTGAGTTTCTTCATCGAAATGAAAAGTGAACGCTGGTGAAGCATCTAGGACTGTGCTGGGAACTTGATAGGAAACCCACGAGTGTTAGGTAATTCTTTTAGTTTTATGTTCTATTTTTTTTTATTTTTTTCATATCTGAAAGGAAATAGGCCTCCCAATGTCTCACTTAGGCTCTTAATTGCAAGCATCAGACACCATCTCTAGCCTAAACCAGGGGAGAGGGGATTGATGCGAGGCGGTGGGGAGCTCCCAGCGCTGCCAGGAGGCTGAGGAGCCAGTGCAGAAAGTGGGCTGGAAAGAGAAGCTCATCCAAGATCACACGGCCAGACTGCGCCTCCCCAACGCCACTCTGAGCCCTGGATGCGCTGGTCCTGGAGGCAAAACCAGTTCTCCGCCAACTCTGCTTCTTGCATCACTTGCTCTGGAACTCAAGCTCAGAGAGCAGGACCCAGGCCATCAGGGGCCAGGCTGTCTTCCGGCTGCAGTGGTCAGGGATGGCTCTAGACGTTTTGGCTTCCATAGTTGGCATTCCTCAGAACTCAGGGCATTCGCTCAGAGGTCAGGCAGCCGGACAAGACCACTGTGCAGAGTGGATGCTCTCGCGTCTCCTGATGTTCAGGTCTCACGCGCAGTTCACACACAGTCATCCTTCAGTTTCCGGGGCACTTTCTCCGTATCTCCAGGATCGCATCTGCCCTGTTTTCCTAGCAATGAGGGATGTGTTTAAAGGACAAGGTGGGCCCTGGACCGCAGGAAGTCTGTCTCACTCATTCTCATAGCCCAGGTTCTTAGCACCTAGTAGGTGCTTAATTATCTTTAGGAACATACCTTTCTGCGTTGTCTCTCAACACACGGGCTCCTTTCCTACACACACACACACACACACACACACACACGCACGTCACAGATCTGTTTACAACATGGAAATCAGTCGTGTGAATGTGTCCTGAATACTGTGAAGTGTTGGGCAAATGCGCCTGATCTAAGCCAAAAGGAGAAACGGTAAATGTTGGGACAAATGAAAACCGACATATTGTTTATTTCATTCTCGGTTGACAATTCTGTTGAAGAGCTGTATGCCCTTAGTAATGTTCTAACAGGAGGAGGTTAGGGCGCGGGATTCCCGTCCACCTTTTCCAATTCTGCGGAGCATCTTGGTTCACTGCGTATCAGAAAGCGACCCAGAGGCAGGGCCCCTTGCCCAGGGGCCTTGCTGATAAGCTTCCCAAGTCCTGGTGGGTCCGACCTGGCTGCTCAGTCCCTCTCTCGCAGCGCAGGTTAGCAGGGGCCACACGCACGCACAGCCGCCCCTGCTTGCGTCCCCAACCACGGGTCTGGTTCGGGCTCCGAGCAGCCCGCGCGCCCTACCCCGGCTCCCCGAGTGCACTTGGCCGCTGGGTGCTGCCCGCGGGGCCAGCACGTGACCCAGAAACTTTGGAGGCCTCGGGGCGGGCAGCGGGCGTCGCTGCGGGGCGGGGATCGCTGCCGGGAGCGTGGCGTGCGGAAGCGGGAGCGGGAGCGGAGTCGGAGCCGGAGCCGAGCGGCCGCGCGCCTGGGCCGTCCGCGCTGTCCGCCCGGGAGGCGCCCGGGGACGCGGACACCGCTCGCGCCCGCCGCCGCCTCTACCTCTGGTCTCGCAGACAGATCCCGCGCCCGCGCGGCTCCCCACTTGGCTCGTTCATTCACTCCCCTGGATGGGAAGTTGGGGGAGATGGACAGAGTCTCGCTGGCGTGGATGGCTCTCTTCGGGCTGACAGGTAAGCGGCGTTTGCCACCGACGCGGGGAACTTTATATTCTTGCAGTGGGGGTTCATCCACGCGCCACCCCACGCCTCGGTTGTGCCTAAGCTGTGAGCAGGCTGGGTGCGTGGGGGAGGGGCTGCGTGTTAGCTTGACGGTGTGGGGGAGACCTCCGAGTGCAAGTGAGCCGATGGAGAGGCAGGTGTCTGACCCACTCGTGACTGGAGATTGCTCTTTGGAGCCTGCGTTCCCCCTCCAGACAGCCTCCTGCCTGTGGCTCCCCGAGGGCAGTGCTGGGGAAGCCTGGCGGGAAGAGGCTGGAAGCTCCGAGGAGGCTGATTAATTAAGGAAACTGGCGTTCTGGGGGTGGGGATGGAGGAGTGTCTCCTTAATTCCTTCCCAGGAGAAGCGGGGACCCAGGGGCATTCTCAGGCAGGGCGTGAGGAGGGGGGTGGATGGAGGTTCCATTGGTTGTGGAATTTGGGGCCCTGCTGTCTCTTACTTGTACCTTTTGGGGAGTAGTCCCACCATGAGAGAGGCCCCTTCTTCTCCCCCCAAGTAAACAAACCCGTCCCCACAGTAAAGATAATCGGCAGAGATGCTCAGAAGACAGGGCTTCTCTCAGCATGCCACTTCTTCCAGGTGGCCCTCCAGGCTTCCCTTCCTTTTCGGGAGCTCCCACCCTACTGGGGTCTGCAAAGACTTTTGTTTCTGACACTTTACACCCCCCCCCCCATGACTCTGTGTGTTTGAGGGACAGGTGGGCCAGCAGGGTGGCCAGACCAGAGGCACACAGTAGCCCTGCTTGGGTAAGGGTGCTCGGAAGATTGGGTGGTTTGTACAGGTCTGAGGCAATGATTGTGGAGACCGAGTGATGGAGGAAAGGAACAGGGATCAGAAAGGTTATGAGGATAGTATGGGGCAGGGAAAGGCAGGAGAGAAAATGCAAAGTAGCATCCCAAAATGAAGTTTTGTCTGCTCCAGGGGCACCAATCAGAAGGCTTGGGAGAATCAAGTCAGTTGGAAAGGGGAACACATTTAACTCATCTAGGGCAAGTAGGCAAGAGGGTAAAATACACTTAAGAAAGGCAACCCCTGCCCCCTCCACTTCAGAGTAAGAGTCCTGACTCTCACTCAGCTTTGTCCTGGTCCCAGGGAAGAGCCCTAACTGGCTCCTGTGAGCCCCATGGCCCCGGAAGGGGCACTGCGCTGAGTTAGCCTCTCCTGCCTGCTCTGAGTGTCTCCCTCCCACACTATTCAAATGTGAATCATCTGTAATTTCAGGGTTTGGCTGCTCCATGCCTCCCCCTCCCCTGGCCTGCCAGGGCCTGCCACCTCCCCCTTGCCGATCCTCAATTTGCCTCCTCTTCTCTGTTACCTTGTCCTGGGAACTTTGGCTCTGAGCCGCATAGGCATCGCACCTTCCTTGAAGTCAGCTGGGCACCTGGGAGGGTCCTTGAGTCAGAGTACCCCAGGGCCCTGCAGGGAGCTGGAGCAAGGGAGACAGCCCTGGACGGGTGGCTCACGGATTCTGTGGCAATGGAATCAGGTCACTGGCAGAGACCCAGGCAGCCGGGAACCCAGGCAACCTTGACTGTGACAGAAAGGAAGCCCACAGGACCAGCACCAGCAAATGTGTGACGGAGCAGAGACTGGAGACCAGTGCTCTCAACCAGGGCCTGTGCGCTGGCTCTCTCCTAAGCTGCCTCTGAGGTTTTCATTGTAAGGTTTTGTTTTGTTTGTGCTGGGAAGGGTGGGCTGCTTTGTCCACGCCTTCTTCCTTCTGCATCCAGAGAGGCTGCCCTTGCCCAGAAGCAGGCAACAGGTTAGTGAGCAGGGCCCTTGCTTTCAGAGCTGGGCCTCTGTGCTCTGCAGGTGAGGCCGGCTCCCTGGGTCCCCCGAGCACCTGCTGGCATCACCTGACGCCAGATTCACTTAGGCCTTGCCCCCAGTGCCTGACAAGCTGCTCTCACCCTGAACAAGGTGGAGGCGACAATGGCGGAGGGGGAGGGAGGAGAGAAGAGCAGTGATGGGGACCTGAATCCAGACTCATCCTTCACTGGGAAGCCAGGGGAGGAAAGGTAAGACAGTGCAGTCCGGCCCAATCAATGGATTCTCTCTTGAAGGGGTGGTGAGGGGAGGGAGGAAGGGAGGAAAGGACAGATTAGAAATGAGTCAGAGCACCAGGAAAAAACACTCACTGTCCTCTCCCCCACTCCCCTCTCTCCCCGTCTTTTTCTCTCTCCTCCCCCCCCCCCCCCCCCCGCGTTTCTGTCTTGAAAGGCAGGCTGAGCAATTTCTAATCAACATGCCACTGTTTTGCTGGGGCTCCAGCAGCTCCTTGCTGTCTTTCTGGATTCGCACAGCTGTAGATCAAGCCTGGTGGTTTCTTATTGTCGCTTCCTGTCATAGATTGTGTTCTGTTGTTGTCCTTGTTTCAAACAAAATAAAATGCTCAGGGCTGCGGCTGCAGCAACAGGTGCCACGGAGCAGGAAGCCTGGAGGCTTCGCTCTTTGTTCCCAAATGCGGATGTGGATGTGGATGGCGTGGCCTGGGGTACTCTCCTGCAGCCTGCAGCGAGGGGTGGGGGGTGGGGGGTGGGGACAGCAGTGGGGGGACACTCTGGAGACTGGGGTTTCTGCGATGAAGACTGCTTGCTCTAGTAGCATTTCTTTTGGTTCCCCTTTGGTTTCATTCATTCACTTGTTCATTCATTCTACAAGTGTGTGTGTTAAATTCCTGAGTGTCTAAGTATTGTGATAGATGATGAGAATAAAGAGATGAAGATAGTCCTTGTGCCCTGGCTGGTGTGTTCAGTGGTTAGAATGTCAGCCCGCACCCTGAAGAGTGGAGGGTTTGATTCCTGATCAAGGGCACGTACCTGGCTGGGTTCCAAGGGCATGCAGGAGGCAACCAACCAGTGGATGTGTCTCTCTCATATCCATGCTTCTTTCTCTCTCTCTCCCCTCTCTCCCTGTCCACTCTCCCTGAAAAACAATGGGGGAGGAATATCCTCAGGTGAGAATTAACAACAACAAAAGACAGTCCCTGCCCTGAAAGAATTGTCAGCCTGCACGGTGACTCAAATGAGTCTTCGGGTTATTTTGATATGGAGCGAGCACATGTATGACAGAGCGTGGGGGAGGCATGTCCAGCCCGAACCCGGGGTTGGGCAGAGCAGCTCTGAGGTGGCTCAGAGGGGGTGATGGCCCAGGTGAGACATTTATGCCCACCGTCAGCTGCCGAGTTCTGCCCTGTCCAGGCGCGTGTAGGGTCAGCACAACCCCTGCCTTCAGGGAGTGCTCAGCCTGGAAGCACCACGCAGCGATGAGATGACAGCAGCAGTGGGGCCTGCACCAGGTGTCGTGGGCTTCCCGGGCTCCCGACCCAGCCTGAGCAGGAAGGGCGGTTGGCATTCAGGTGGATGGCTGGTAGGAGGACAGGCCTGGGTGTGGAGAGGTCAAGTGTATGCGGCTTGGAGAAGGAAGGGCCACTTTGAGGGACTGCTGACCCCTCCCTTCCATGAGCCCCTTTCCTGTCCTGCATGCTCTTCCACTTCTCTCCCTGCTCTGGTCTCCTGTCCCCTGGGAGACACCGTATTCACCCCAGAGCACCTTCTTTCCACTCTCCCCACAGCTCTCTCCTCCCCCAGCTGATGCTTCTCTCTGAACCGGGAGAGGGACTTCTTTCAGTCTCCCCATCACTCCTGAGGTTCTAGGCTCACGTGACTCTTCAGGCTGACCAGTGCGCACAGACCGGGGGAGCACCATGGGTCTTAGGGTGGTGAGCGTCCTGGTGCAGGTGCCTGGCCACTGTTCACAGTATCAGTGCCAGGACTTGCTTAGTGGAAGGGACTCTGCGCTCATCTCCTCCACAGATGAACTGTCCAGCCATGATATCTGGGTCTTAGAATCTGTTGAATGACATGATTTCTAAGGTCCCTTTCAGCTCTAAGAGTCTGGTTCTGATCTTTTCTCCAATTTGGGGGGAGTTAGAAATCAGAGCCACAAGGCCAGTCTTCCCCATGACTCCCCCAGGGAGGAGCCAGGGCCCTGCAGCCTTGCCCTGGCCAGGAGTGACTGACAGGGGAGACGCCAGTGGGGAAGGTTTCTCAGAGGAACAGACAGGGTCACACTCAGAGCCCGGCGGACAGAGCAGGGTCAGTTGGAACGATGGAGCGTGTTCGTGTCAGGACCGGTGGAGTGAGCGGGGCAAGCTTTGGCACAGGCGGGACTCTAGCCAGCATGGCCCTAGAATGCCCCTTCTAGTCTAACATTTTCTTCCCGGACTCGCCTCTTCATCCTTCCAACTGCGGTCTCTTTGTCCCGAGCCAAGACTATAAAGGAAGGCGCCATGTGGCGGTTGTTCTTGCGCATTTATTTGCCCTCGTGCTTTCCTCTGTTAACGGGCTCGCATGTTCATTGTCCCTCTGAGAGGGCATGGCTGGTGTCCCCTCCGGTGCCTGAGAAAACCAAGGCTCAGAGGTGGCCCACCTGAGGCCAGGATGTCTGCCTGATGAAAGGATGTGAAACGGCGGCCCTGGCTTAATAAGGCTGTTTCAGGTGCCTGGGTCCAAAGGAGCCAGTCTTTGGCCGGCATACCGGTGTCTACTGTGGGCCTTGGGGAGTGAGGCTCAGAGTCCGGAAAACCCAAGGACACACTGCCAGGACAGTGAGAAAGAAAAGCATTTAGCATTTCAAATTAAATTCTGAGAGGTACAGGAAAGGAGTGGACGCCGCGCGGGAGAGCAGAGGTGCCCCGTGACGGAGGCGCTGCTGCGTGTCGGAGCCAGTGGGGACGGGCTGGCGCTGTGTGCCCGGGAGGCCCACAGGGTGTAGCTGTGGCATCTATACCCTGGAGATCAAGATAATGTTGGCTCTTTGAAAAGGAACGAAGACATTGTGGATGGCCAGAGTTCTTCATTGGCCAGGAGACAGGAGGACCCCAGAACAGGGCGCCTCCAGCCTCCATGCTGCCCATGCATCGGGGCCCCGCAGGGCTGTTGCCCATTCAGCTCGGGGTCCTGCCCTCCCTGTCTATGCGTGTGGCTCATCTACAGGCGGTGTGAGAGGCAGTGGGAGACAGGGATTGCACTCCAACTGACCTTTGACTACTAGCTTAATATTTTACCTTAATTTCTTTGGCTTTCAAATGAAAGTGTTGTGATCGTTGAAATTATGTGAAACTCCTAGCACCATCTTTGGCTCATAGTAGGCCCTCATACTCCTTAGAAACCCCAAACAGGCATGTTATTCAGCACTTCGATGCAGCAACAAGCAACTCCCAAATTGGAACAGCTCATAGCAGCGAACATTTAGGGCAGCGTGCCTGCGGGTCAGCCGGGCCTTGGCCAGAATTGGTGGACTGGGCTCAGTTCTGAACGTCTTCCTACTCCAAGACCCAGGCCAAGGGAGCAGCCGCTATCTGGACATGCTGTTCTCTTACCGTGGTGGGCTCAAGGGACCCTGGGGAAGGGGCAGAACCAAACCATGTGAATGTCTTTCCAACTTCTGTTTGGACATACCTACTGGGACATGAGCTAACATTTGATTGGCCAAAGCAAGACACAGGGTCAAACCCACAATCCATGAGGTGGTTAGTGTACTCCACCTACAGGGAACATACAAGAGAGGGGAGGAGAAAAATAATTGGGAGCAAATAATATAATCCACCAGGTCAGATTGTTGACAAATGTTTCAAGTACCTATTATGCAGTAGAGTCTTTCAAAAAGATGGAAGGGGGAGTTTGTTATCAATGGAGGAGACAGGTCACCAAATAGGAGATTCTCATGTCATGTGATGTGGTTCTGTAGGACACTATGACCACAGTAAGAGCAAGAAGCAGCCTCTAAAGGAAGTGATAGCTGAGCAAGACTGGAAGCATCTGTAGAAGTTACTAGGGGAGCAGGATAGAGGAAGGGACATTTACAGAGGGAACAGCATACACAAGGACCAAGAATCAGGGAGGACATGATGTTTTCTGAAATTCATAAACATTTCAGTATGGTGGGAGAATTCACTGCTTCAGGGGGATGGAGGAGAGTGGCCCCATCTGGAACGAATCCTTATGCTCCTGAAGTGGCCAGAGGGTCAGAGCCAGGGCCGCCACAATCAGATATTCATTCAGGAATATCAGTTAGGGCTCAGTGTGGAGGGTGTGTTAAACGTGGGGAGACGTGCAACAGAAACCCAATAGGAGACCCTTGCAGAGAGAATATGGGCATGTGATCCAGAGCTCACCTGGGGCAGCGGGGATGTGAGAAGTGGAAGACGAACAGAGAGAGAGGACAAGGCACGGGCTTGGGTGGATGTGGAGGAGGGAGGGGAGGGGTGTTAAAGGTGTCTCCAGGCTTCTGGCTTGGGGCTGCTGGGGATGCCACCCATGGACATGAATGAGTACAGGAGGAGAAACATCTTAAGGGTGGTAAAGCTTCAAGCTTTTGCATTATAGTGAAGTACTACAGTCTAAGCTACTGTCACAAAGAAATCCTACAGTAATTCACACAAAATAATTTCCTTCTCTCCTGTAACTATCCAGACCCAGTAGAGGTGAGTCTACTATTCCAAACATACGGCTCCCAAGATCATGTCCCAGCCAGCAGGAGCAAAGGACACAGAGGGCCAGGGTAGGCAGCCCACCTTCAGAGAGGGGACCCAGAAGTCGCACATGTCACCTGTCCTCACATACCTTTGTCTTCACCTAGTCATGCGGTCACAATTAGCTGCAAGAGAGTCTAGTACTTGGCTGGCCAGATTAAAACCTGGGAAGTTCTGTTACTAACAGAAGGGGACAGTTAGCATGTCCTTCCATCGAGTGATGCATTTGAAGTGCTTGTGTAACATCCAGATGGAGAATAAAAAGAAGTCATGTGCTGGGGTCTGGAGCTCAGGTGAGAAGACCAGCCTGGAAACACCCCTAAATTGATAAAGATCACTGAGAGCTTTCTTACTGGAGTTTTCTCTGTGCAAGTGGCTGGTGCATCCTAGAAAGCAGCCCACCTGAGTGAACCCTGGGTTCCTGTGAGCTGGAGGCTGCTCTCTTTACCATGGCTTTGGTCCCATTGGGACAGCAGGTAAACCCGCCAGGCACTAGCTCACTTCAGATGTCTGCAGACGAGGCAAATGAGACAGGAAGGAGACAAGGCTCCTGGCTCTCATCTGCACTGCGGATGATAGAGAACAGGATAGCATGGCTCCACTGGACACAAGGAGCAAGTGCTTAAAGAATGGCATTCTATGTGCGAAGTGCCAGTATTGGCAGCAAATTCTAATTAGGCCATGAGCCAAGCCCACCTGGGCAAGAGCAGGACTGGTGTTTACCACAACCCCATGGAGAAGGGGAAAGACTGAGACCTTTGGGGAGTCGTGGGGAGAAGACATAAAAGAAGGCTCTCACGGTTTCTTAAATCTCAACATGGTACATCTGGTCACTCTTACCCTGAAATGGATCAAGCAGTCAGGTATCATGGTAGCAAACAGGAGAACTTAAGCAGGAAAGGAATTAATTGCAAGTTGATTAACTCACAGAACCAATGGGGCAGCTGGAGAATCATGCTTAGATATTAGGCAGACACTAAGGGGATGGCTACTCTTCTTTGTCAACTCTTTTTCACTTCATTTTATTTTATAATTTTGTTGTTGTTGTTAATCCTCACACAAGGATATTCTTTTCATTGAATTTTAGAGAGAGTGAAAGCGAGGGAGGGAAGGAGAGAGAAAGAACCATCAATTGGTTGCCTCCCACATGCGCCGCCACTCCCCCCCTCCCCCCCCCCCCCCCCCCCAAACCAGGGCGGAGATCGAATCTGCAACCCAGGTACCTGCCCTTGACCAAGAATTGAATCAAATCCAAGACCCTTCAATCCTCAGGCCGACACTGGAACCACCTAGCAACACCAGCCAGCACCCTTTTTTATTTTATTTTATTTTTTTAGCCCATGTATATCAAGAAGATGAATGTCTCTATTTGGGGAGGGATTCAAGCTGCATTTTCTTTGCCTTAAAATCTTGAGCCTGGCGGTCAGCATCCCCTTGCACCTTCCCTGCGCAATGCTGCCAAGGGATGGACAGCTTTCTCTCCTTGTTTGGACTCTGGACAAACTTGGAGCAGATGTTTGGACATGCCTTACTCATCTGACACTTAGAAAACCTGCCCATCAATCGTCCCTAAAACAGTCTTGGGAAATTGGGACACATTACCAATGTGAAGACAGAAGATGAAGCTCTTAAAGAAGATGTAGCTCAGAGGCAGGAAAGGAAGGTTTGTGTTGTCATAGTGGACGGAGGAAAATCTTAGACTTTGAAGGCCGAGGCATGCTGGGGTGGGGCAGTTCTGAGGTCAGATCCTACCTCTGGGGCTTGGAGAGTTCGGGCTGGGTGAGCTGCAGATGGTTTCTGAAGACGCCTGTCGCTAACAGTGCTAATTTTCCGTGACCTTTTCCAGCAAGCGCTGCCTCTCTGCAGCGAGGCTGTGCTCACAGATCTGCCTCACAAAGACGCCACCAGGAATAGCTTACTACTCGTGGGGAAAAGGAACTTGCTTTGAAAAAAATGAAAGTGCTAAAATAAGAACAGCCTTGCTTCAGACCCCACTTTTGTTAATCTTTCCAGTGCATAGTCCTTTTCCGTGTGTGAGAATTGGGCCAGGGCCTTATTTTGCCATCCGGGGAGGCACTGTCTGCACTGGGAGCTAATGTTCCTGGCCTGGTGAGGAGGTGCCTGGGGTGACTCACTGAGATGGGGCTGCTGCTCAGAGCTGCCACTCACCCTTCTCCTAGGCAGCCTTCCTAGGGCACTGGCCAGAATGCATTTTCTGCACTGGGGGCCTGCTGAGAAAGGCCCTTCAGATCACCCCTCACTGGTTCTGTCCTTCACTTATGCAGCCCTACATCGTGTGTGCTTCAGCTACACTCTGCGGCTGGGCTGTGTACTGAGTACTGTCAACCAAATCCTGGTCCCTGCCCTCAGGGTCCATAGAGTTAGAAACCAAATTTATCTTGAATTTCTCAAGATCAAGGGCTGGTCTCTTAGACCTTCTTGGACCCAGAGTCCTGCAGCGTGCCCACACCTACTCGTATGCATGCACGACCATGCTCAGGGCTTCTCTCCGTCTGCGCCAGGAACTCCTCCAGTTACACGTCACTGCATCCCCCTCGGGAGGGAATAAGTATTTATAGTTGGAGAGTGAGAAATATTTTCGTTTGCCCAGAGCGTGCCTGGAGCCAGATGGTGGGGAAGACCTTATGTGCCATGTCCAGGCATTTGAATTTCATCCTGAAGGAATGGGGAGTGAACAGAGGCCTGAAAGCAGGGAACAGAGGGTTAGCTATGCCTGGTGAAACGTGGAGAGCATATCGGGCGGAAAGTAGGGCCCCACGGAAGAGGCTGCTATCTAGAACAGGAGAGCGGGAGGCCCTGAGGGGTGTGGTGGTTAGGAACTGTGGAGCCCGTCAGCCTGGGTTCAAACTGACCATCACTTGCTAACTCTGAGATGTTGGGAAAATACCTACATTCTCTAAGAATCAGTTTCTTCATCCATTAAATGGAGTATAATAATAATATCTGCTTTATAGGGTTTTTGAGAGAATTCACTAAGGTACCTGGCTAGTGCTGGACACAATTTCTCACTTGGGAAGCATTTTGTAACTATTTTGGAGTAACAGCGATAGATATCTGTCAACAGGGATGACAGTGGGAATGGAGAATGCTCAAATTTGAGAGCTTAGTTAGCCTTAGCGACCATCCGAGTGTGATCAGGGCCAGAGAGGAGATTACCAGAATTAGAATTTCTTTCTGAGGCAGTAGGTCAGGAGTAGACTGGCAAAGAGCTGGGAGAGGAAGAACCAGCAAGGTTAGAAGCAGAGACGATGAGAGATGAGGTGTAGACAGCCTTCATTTGAAGTTCTTGTTAAACTTATGCAGATGAGGCTTGAGGGAGGTGAGGCCTTAAGTAGTTGGAACTAAGGGATAGAGTGACCCTTAGCTTGGATGCACAGATGGATAAATACTACAAGAGGCTGAGAAGTCTGCACTTAGTTACCTGGCATTAAAAGACATTCGGCTTTGCCCATATAGACTCCAGCACAAGAAGGGTAGAGCTTGGATTCTAGTTTAGGACTGACTACAAGATCCATGCCTTAGCTATCCGGCTGTAACAAGGCAGATGATTCTGAGAATGTTTTCCTTCTCTGGGGCAGGAGTTTATGTCCATGTCATAGCAGGAGCTGAGAACTGAGTGACCCCTGTTAATAATTACAGAGGCCCAATGGCTTGGTCTCATTCTGAGCGAACAGAGCTGGGAAGGAGGTTATTCTTAGTAATCATCTGATGAACAGAACGCCATACTTGACACTCTGATAAAAAAAAAAAAACCCCAATGCTTCTGGCTGCACCTGCTCTTTTGCTGGTTTTATTTATCTGAGGAAGGCTAGGAAATGTAATTCCCCCAGTTCGCCTGAATAGGTAGCAGAGCCTACAATGGTGGTGTCAAGTACACAGTCTGTGCAGGGAACCGTGCCCATTCCTGGTTACCCAACCGCAGCCCCAGCTAACTGAAGTCACTTCACCCTTCTGTCCCATTTGGAGTACCTGGAAAATTGGGAGGTGCATAGTACTGGAAGAGGAGTCATGAGGTTAGAGCAGTGCAGTGGGAGTTAAGGAGGAACTGTAAAGAACGTTCCTAATCCAGCTGTGTGAGTCAGGGAGGAGGGTATTAGCCCATCAGCACAGAGAGTGGGGAAGAAGAAGGGGGAGGGCAGCAGTGGAGCCTGGGAGCTGGGGCTCTCAGGTGAGCTCCCAGGTGGGAAATGGAGCTGGCCTACACAGTCTGGCTGTGGTCAGACCTACTGATGCTGGATGGTCATCAGGATGTGGGAGCCTCAGAACTGCAGTAAGGAAAGGACAGTATTTGAGAACTGTCCTCTACAGGCCATGGTCACAGGGCTCTGCATGGCCTGCTCTCTGCAGGAGATCCAGGAGGCGACAGTGGTTGACAGCCCAGTGAGGGAGAATTCTGAGGCTCATTTTACAGGTAGGGATTGCCTCAGGGCCTTACCCCTACTCTAAGGCCAGATTAGATTCCAAACCCTGTCTTTTGGCGCTAATACTATGTTGCTGAACCATGCATGCCATCCAGGGCTCATTTAACCAATTTCCTCTGTAGAGTCCTAGAAATTCCCACGTGAATCCTCATTCACTTGCTCTTCCAGCTCTCCAGTTATCCCATCGGCAGTTGTTAAGTGCTAGGTAGGTTCAAAGGACTTGAAGATTTCCTAAATCCCAAGTACTGTGTTGTGTTCACTTCCAGTTCCAAGGAGAACAGAGCCCTTTTCTCTTCACAGGGAATAGAAGCTAGTTTCTCCCTGTGCATTAACATAGGCCCTCCTGGACATCTGGAGACATCAGCCCAAATATCATATCTTACCCTCATCAAAGGTATTTCTATAAACACCTCCTCCATAGTGTATGGCTGAGCTGGAGAGTGGCTTTGCTTTGGAGAGTCACAGTGAACGTTGGCAGCAATAAAAGACAAGGCACCCACGTGTGAAACTAGGCTTTCCTGCGTGGCTCAAGTCTACCTATAATTCTCGGGTGAAATTGTCCCAAACAACCGGAAGCTGATTGGCAAGCTTCTGGCTTCCTTTCTGAACCTCTTTTTATTCATGTCTTTGCACTAATTTTCTTTTTTTCTGCTTCTAATCATAGTTCTATATTTGCTTCTAACCTCACATTGAGCTAGAAACTCTTGATTCTCCTATTCACCTGAGGAAGTGATGTCCTCTTTGGTTGGCATTTCTAGATCTTACCATTGAGTTCATAGTGGCCCTCTGCCTCCCAGATGCTCCCCTGGTCTTTCATTCACTGAAATTGCCCTCCTTCTTGGACACCAAGCCTCGGTTTTCATCTTTTCACCACTGAAACTTCTCATCTGCTCTCTCTCCTCCCTAGCCCCCTTACACCCCCTATTTTGGATCATCCTTCAGAGCTTTTGAACTTAGTCTGCTGCTTCTGATCTGAAATTCTCCATTTCTCTCAAAGCCTTCGTTCCCCTTCATCTCTGACCCCTTTGCTTGGTCCCCGGCTGGAAGAGAAGTCACTTCCTCCAGAAACACACTTCCTGTCTTCACCAGCCTCCTTTATCAGAACGTGTCGAGTACCTATGGGCTTCACAGGCCTGGGCAGCAGGTTAAGTCTGACGGTGGCAGGCATGGAAACAGATTCTTGCAAAAGTACCACAATAAATGTCTACAGGAGAACTCGGGGAAGACTGACGGCCAGGGAGGAAGTGACCAATGCACTGACTGGTCACAGGCGGCTTTTGAGCTGGGTTTTGAAAATGGAAGGAAGTTTCCAGGGAAAGAAGTGAGACAAAAGCATCCCAGAAACAAGGAGCAACAGGTGTGAACTGGCACCTGGGGAACGTTGGCGCTCAGTGGTGCTACAGGAAGTGAAGGAGGTAGGAGGGACTGGGTGATGGAGGGAGAGCCTTAAATGCCTCGCCAAGAATTCTGAAGTCCCTGGAGGAGGAGTGAAAGGTTTTGAGGAGAACCTAACAGTCAGAGGTAGAAAGTTCACCTGAACTAAAGAGGAGGCACTGCCTGTGAGCAGCTACAGTAGGAAACAGATGAGATTATTGCGATAGTACACACAAGTGCAGAGGAGGGCATGTAAGAAGTGGGTTAGAAGGCGGGCAGGGTAGTAAGGATGCTGAGGTCACATTGATGTGATTTAGTGACTGGTTGGGTATTGGGAGCGATGGCAGGTTTCTGAACAAGGTGACCAGATGGAGACTGATGCCATTAACTTGAAAAAGAAAACAGGTGGGAGTTGGGGGGCAGGGGAGGTAGGGGAGACAGGAGGGCATGCCCACGGGCTGTGTGCGATGTTCTGGGTATGGGTGCTGTATGGGTGTTTCCTTCTGTGTTGCAGCTCTGGTGGGTGGTCTCCAGGTCACAGTGCCCGACAAGAAGAAGGTGGCCATGCTTTTCCAGCCCACGCTGCTCCGCTGCCACTTCTCCACGTCCTCCCGTCAGCCCGCCGTCGTGCAGTGGAAGTTCAAGTCCTACTGCCAGGATCGCATGGGGGAGTCCCTAGGCTTGGCCTCTCCCCGGGCCCAATCTCTCAGCAAGAGAAACCTGGAATGGGACCCATACCTGGACTGCTTGGACAGCAGGAGGACCGTTCGAGTGGTCGCTTCAAAACAGGGCTCGACCGTCACCCTGGGAGACTTCTACAGGGGCAGAGAGGTCACCATCGTCCACGGTAATCAAGCCTCTGCTTTGAATTAGGATGGGAGGGACCTTAGGTTCAGTCTCCCATGATCCAGGGATGCTGGCCTCTCAGCCTCTCAGCCTCTCAGCCTCTCAGCCTCTTAGCCCCTCAGCCCCTCTAGAGTGATTTTCTGGGACATGAGAGCAGCAAGAACCCCACTGAGTTGCTTTAATGGGCTCGTGGGGGGAGCATGTGACAGCCAGAGCAGATGGAGCTGAGCTTGGGAAGCGTCCTTCCTGCCCTGCTCTCCGGTTGGAAGGCCTTGCTGTCAGAACTGAAATTAAATGGGTTCTAGCAAAAGAACTGCCTCAGTCAGATACCTTGACGTCAGTCTGCAGGGCCTTTCCTGACTCAGAAAGCAGACTCGTTCCTGGGGGAAGGGATGCACGCCTGCGGGGTCCTGAGCCAGGTGGCTGCCATGCCCACGCCCCATGTGGTTTTCTTTCTCTTCCAACCTTGCTCCTGTTCCCTACAGCTTCGAACAAGAAAGGGTCTTAAGAGTCTGATTTGATCTATTGGGTTATTTGCATTTTGAAGAACTGCTGTGAAGCCAGTCCTTTGCAGTAGTCCAGGTAATTCTAGAATGTACCTGGTTCGCAGGTCCTCTGCGCCCGCTTGGTTACTTGGTCTTCTGTTCCTGGCCCCCGACCTGGAACAAGACCGATTCTGCAGGGGCTCCCAGTCTCTGGCCTCAGGGACGCTGGGTTTTTACTTTGTATGTTTGTTTAGATAAGTTTTCTGTGATAACAGATGCAGACCTTCAAATTGGAAAACTCATGTGGGGAGACAGTGGACTCTATTACTGTATCATCACCACCCCCGACGACCTGGAGGGCAAAAATGAGGACTTGGTGGAACTGCTGGTGTTGGGTGAGTGGAGACCTGAGCATCTTAGCTGCTGGCCAGTTCTCTTCTAGGTCCTTGACCCTGCACCCGGCCCTTATCCTCTACACCCTGACAAAACCGGCATTCCTCCCATCTCGTTTTTTGGTAGCTATGGCCCACTGCTTAGCAATGTCTTGAATGTTTCTTTTGCTCTGTTAGGTTTTTTTTTTCCTTCCTTTCATTTGCAGCCTTAACCCATCTTTCTCGCTATAAGCTTTACTTATCTTTATATGCTAACTGAGAAGGAATGGCCTGAGGCCCCTGAAGAGGGTAGAGAGCCAGGAGAGCTGGGAAATCACTGGTGAGTCAGGACCTCTGAGAATCAGGAATTCTTCCCGTTCATCAGCCCCACTCAGGACAATTAGGGAGAAGGCTGGGGACTGGAGGTTTCATGCTGAATGGCGCCATTGCAGAGCTGCTGGGGAATGTGGCAGCGTTTAATTGGAAGGCAGATTTCTTGAGACCTAGAGGTGTCTGAGTTCTTCTCAAATCAAATATATATCTAATCCTTATTAATAGCAATTTCTCCATAAATGCCAACTTATTACTTTGGGTTACTGTTCCTCTTTTGTGAACTGGAGGGATGTCAGTGGGGTAACCTCCTATGAACTTAAAATTGAGCATATATTTCATGCTCTATAAATGTCGGTTAAACAAGGAAATTGGAATAAAACATAAGAATGAAAAAGAGAAACTACATGAATTTGTAGGGTGGGAGTATTGATTAGAAGCAGGGTAGACAATGCACTAGGGACGATGTGCTGGGAGAGGAGTCAGTGAGGGGCTTCTGGAGAACACAGAGGGGTGGATTGACAAAAGACAGCGTAGAAACATTTCTGAGGTCACTGGGACGCCTAGTTCACTGGGTAGCCAACTGTTCCACCAACTCAGAGAAGAGGACACAGGTTGGAGAGCAGGTTGGGGGGCAGGAGAATGAGTTTGGTTCTCGATGTGTTGAATATGAGAGGCCTGTGGGGCACCCAGGTGGTGTCCCAATTAGAAATATAGGCCTGGAACTCAGTGGAGAAGCTAGGATGAGAGACAATAGATTAGAGAACCATGAGTGATAGTCAGAACCATGAAAGAATAGATGAGTCAGCCAGGAAGATTATATAAAGTGAAGAGGGCCAAGGACGGAACCCATCAGGCATATGTCCTACTTTCACTTCAGAAGAAAGTAAGAAGCATGGCGCTGCCCCTGGGCATGCCTTAATTTCCCCACAATGCGGGGAGCTCTCCAGCAGCGAGGGCCGCTTGTCTGCAGAGGCGTGGACCACTCTTGTCTGTGTTTGCATCTGTGCTCCCTGACAGAGGGTCTACAGTAAGGAAGCTAGAGGGCATCTTTTTTCCCTCAAATGACAAATGGGCAGAATCTGTAATTAATACTTACTTTGTTCCTCTTAAATGTTAGTCAGCGCTGAGCATATATTTGTTGACTGATAGAGTGTCAATACAATAAATATCTACAGTCTCCAAAGAGAACATGCTTTAATCTCCTTAGGCCTAATTCTCCAGTTGGGTATTTACATTATTACTTGTGGTCGATCCATCGGGGACTGTGGTAGAAAGCAACAGAATTACATGCTGGGGAGCAGAAAGGAATTCATTGGGAGGAAATTGCAAGGAAGACAGGAAAGTCAGTCTCTGAAAAGGATGGTAGTATATTAGGGTAATGCTTGTTAACTTCTGTAAAAGCAATGCCCAAATCCGAATGTCTTACCACCATGGAAGTTGGTTACTTCATCTGGTCATAGATGAGGGTAGGAGGTTCACCCGATCGCTCCCTTCCAGGTGGTGGTATAAGGGGTCTGGCTGTTCTATTGTTCAACTCTGCTGCACGGGAGATCTTTGGTGCCAGCCACACAGAAAGATAAAATGAGGCAGGTCGGTTGGGACTTTTTAGAGACCAGGTTTGGGTCACTTCTGTTTTGTATGTGCCCAGGAAGAGAGTTAGACTGTGTAGATGAACAGCCTAATCCCTGCCCTGCCAAAGATGCCCTGGGGTCTGTGTAGCAAGAATTAGTAGGCAATATGTTTAGGGTTCCATAGTCAGGAAAAATCAGTTCAACTGTTATAGATTCCACTCTTGCATTTTCCACCCCAGAATCAGTCTCAGGAGAGAGTCCCGTTGGCTCAGTTTGGACAGGTGTCTATGGCTTAGCCTTGATGACCAGGGGCTCCTGGGTAGCTCGTCTCTCAAGATATGAAAGAGAATTGATTTCCCAAGTAAGCTTTGGAGCACGATTACAAAAAAGGACAACATGACATGAGATGCCCCCAAAGCAATATGTGTCCACCAAAGTGACACTGCGTCTATTATTACTGTTAATGTAATAGCTAATCATGTGTAGTTCATAAAATTCTCCTATGATAACCTTGTCAGGTAGGAGAGCACACATTATTGTCCTCATTGCCCAAGTGAAGAACTTCATGTTCATTATCCTGGTGCAGATACCCAAGAGCGTTGGTTCCTAGCCCCACCTCTTCTCACACGGGCCCGACCTGTCCATCTTAAGCGGCTGTAAAATGTGGCTGCTGCTTGGAAAACCAAGATGGCGGCATAGGTAAAACACCTATCTTGCCGTCATACTCAACAATTTTAATACTACAACTTAACGAAAGAACAAACACCTTCCAGAATCACAAGAAAACTCGCCGAGTGAAAATTCCACAAATAAAAGTGAAGATAAGACACTGTGACTCAGAGGAGCGGCGGCGGACAGCGTTGAAAGATTCGCGCAAGGAGAGGTTTGGAGCGCGCGCCAGTGGAGAGGGCGGGCGGCTAAAAACCGGCCAGTTTTCTTGAACGGGGAGACAAAGACGTCCCACTGGGCTGATTCTCCAGCTCTGGGACGAAGTCCAGAGAACCCACTATCATACGGGGTGAAAACTGGACAGTGGGAGGGCACACTGAAACTCGGGCACTGCAGGGGTCTCCCGGCTTGTGGAGAAGGCAGCTTGCTCGAACAGCTCGGCTGCATGACCGTGCAGAGAGCGCTCTGCGACTTGCTTTCTCATTCAGAAAACTGTCAGACTGCTTTGTTTTATGACCCTGGGTGAGTCATTGGGCATGCAGACTCATTTGGGGAGAGTCTGAATTCCCCGGCAGCCGAATTCACAGCGGCTCTCTCTCAGAGGTGCTGGCAGCCATTGCCCCCAGCACAGAGTCCCTGGGGTCACATAGGGCGGAGCTAATGCTGTCTGCTTGGCCTGGAGACTCTGCCCATCCAACCTGAGCACAGCTGAACTTCACAGACAATTGGCCTGGAGGTCAACCCCTCCAAGTGCTAACAACGATTAACCTGAGCTTAACTTCATCAAGACTGTGCAACCCATATCCACCTCAGGTAACTGGGGAGGTTGAGCCACTGTCCCTAGTAGGAAGTCTACCACACAAAGCTAATTGACCAACTCGGGGAAGCAGCCACCATGCAGAGACATAGAAAGAAATCAGATGTGAAAGAAATGGAGGGGAAAAAATGACTGGACATGGAATTCAAAACCACGGTTATAGGGCTTCTCAAGAGGCTCCAACAAAAGGTCGAGGCCTATAAGGAAATAAGCGAGACCGCAAAGGAAATGAATGAATCCTACAAGGAAATGAACAAGACCCTGAAGGATATGAACGAGACCTGCAAGGAAATGATCAAGGCCAACGTGGAAATGAAGGAGACCCTCAAGAATATAAAGGAGACTCTCGAGGATATGAAAAAGGACCAACCAGAAATTAAGCATACACTGACTGAAATAAAAAATATTATACAAAGACCTAAAAGTGCTCTGGAGCACCCCAAGAACAAAGTTAAAGATTTGAAATACAAAGAGGGAAAATCCACTCAGCTGAAAAAGCAAGAAACCAAAAGAATCCAAAAAATTGAAGATAGTGTAAAGAGCTTCTGGGTCAACCTCAAGCATACCAACATCCGAATTATAGGGTTGCCAGAAAAAGAGAGAGACCAAGACAGTGAAAACCTATTTGAAGAAATAGTGACCAAAAACTTCCCACACCTGGTGAAAGAAATTGACTTAGGAGTCCAAGAAGCGCACCGAACCCCAATATATAGGAACCCTAAGAGGACCACACCAAGGCACATCATAATTAAAATGCCAAGAGCAAAAGACAGAGAAAATATTAAAAGCAGCAAGAGAGAAACAGTTGGTTACCTATAAGGGAGCACCCATACGATTGTCAGTGGATTTCTCAACAGAAATGATGCAGGCCAGACGGGAGTGGCAAGAAATATTCAAAGTGATGATCAGCAAGAATCTACAACCAAGATTACTCTATCCAGCAAAGCTATCATTCAGAATTGAAGGCCAGATAAAGTGCTTTGCAGATAAGAAAAAGCTAAAGGAGTTCATCACCACCAAACCAATATTATATGAAATGCTAAAAGATATTCTTGAAGAAGAAGAAGAAGAAGAAGAAGAAGAAGAAGAAGAAGAAGAAGAAGAAGGGGAAGAGGAAGAAGAAGAAGAAGAAGGAGAAGAAGAAAATAAAAGTGTAAATTAGGAACAACAAATACACATCTATCAACAAATGAATCTAAAAATCAAGTGAATTAATAAGCTGATGAACAGGATAAACTGGTGAATGTAACAGAATCACGGACATAGAGAGGGAATGGACTGACAACTCTTAGGGAGAAAGGGGGTGTGGGAAGTGCAGCAAGAGACTTGTACAAAAATCATGCAACTATAGGAGAGGACAGTGGAGGGGGGTGAGGGCGGAGGGTGGGATGGGTACCAGGTGGAGGGGAACTATAGGGGGGGGAAAAAAGGGAACCATCTAATTAATAAACTGAACAATAAAGATTAAAAAAAAAAAAAACGTGGCTGCTGCTTGAGGCCCAGGAAATGATTTTTACTTGTCCCAGGTTGGCTTTAAAGTTTCATTTTATTTCTTAGTAAAACTGCTCTTAAGCACTGACGGAGGCCCTCACTTCAAAGGCATAGTTGTTCTTGTCTAGGCGGCTCCTCCCACTGTGCCTGGGTCTCCTTTCCCCAAACGTCCGAAGCATCCACAAATCTCCACGGATGCTTCTTTCGGAGGGTTCAGAAACGTCCAAAGACAAGTAAGTGACTCGGGAGATGGGAGGACCTCCATGGACTCGCTGTAAACATGACAACTGAGCCCCTTGCATATCTCTCTGATGCTTGAGAAGGCAAAGCCATTCTGGAATCCGATGTGCTCATGGTGTTTGGGTGCCTCGACTTGACACTGGCAAGTACCTTAGAAATGGTTAGACAGATGTTTGGGGTTGTGGGGCTGGACCTGCCCAGCCCTGAAAGTGGCAGTGTCCAGAAGTCAGACACCCAGGATTAGCCCTGGGTGTAGGGTTGCTGGCAAGGACAGGCCGTCTGGGACCTGGAGCCCGGCCACTGCTGGGGGATGAACAAAGCCCGGGCAGCCCCAGCTGCCAGGAAAGGACTCCACTGGTCAGGAAGGTGCCAGCGGGGAGGCTGTTATTTAAAAATCTAAAAGCAGCTCGCTTTGCTCTGCCTCTCTTCTGTGAACAATGTGAGGGCCAGGCCTCTTCCTTCTGATACCCCATGTGGCCGCTTGTGTTTTAAGGGCCTTCAAGCAGAAAAGGAGGAAAAGAGCCAGGCAGAAATAGGGCAGGATGCATATTCTTGCCTGTGGGCAAGAACAGACCATGTTTATATGGAAGCTAAAGAAGACTTTCCCATGGGAAATGGCAGGTTTTGGAAACTGGTGAGTGAGGGGAAGCATAGGCGCTGCCCCTGTGGTGAGGGGAGGCAGGCTCTCTCTCCCAGGGTCTGAGTGAGAATGACCAAGACAGGGTTCAGAACCCCTCCTATGCACGTACCTTCATCTCCACGTCCACAGTTTGCAGAATTAATTCTCCATGCAGGCCTGTGACGCCTCAGACACTGCTATCTTGTTCTGTGTTAATACTGTCTGTTGGAAGGGAAAATGGTGCAGGTTTCTTGAAAAATTTTCAAACCAAGAAAGAAAGTACAAAAGGAGAAAATACCTCCTGAACTTTGGCCACGCAGAGCTGACAGGCTGTTCTCCAGAACTCCCGCTGCATAGCAGCCCTAGACTAGGACCGCATCCAAGGGTGTTCCCCGAGGCAGGCCTGGCCGTGCTAGTGTGGGGCGGGCCAGAGGGCCTCTTCCTGCCAGTGTGGGGGCCAGAGGGTCTATTCCTGCCAGTGTGGGGGGTCAGAGGGCCTCCTCTTGCCAGTGTGGGGGTCAGAGGGTCTATTCCTGCCAGTGTGGGGGGTCAGAGGGCCTCCTCTTGCCAGTGTGGGGGTCAGAGGGTCTATTCCTGCCAGTGTGGGGGTCAGAGGGTCTATTCCTGCCAGTGTGGGGGTCAGAGGGTCTATTCCTGCCAGTGTGGGGGTCAGAGGGTCTATTCCTGCCAGTGTGGGGGTCAGAGGGTCTATTCCTGCCAGTGTGGGGGTCAGAGGGTCTATTCCTGCCAGTGTGGGGGTCAGAGGGTCTATTCCTGCCAGTGTTGGGGGTCAGAGGGCCTCCTCTTGCCAGTGTGGGGGTCAGAGGGTCTATTCCTGCCAGTGTGGGGGTCAGAGGGCCTCCTCTTGCCAGTGTGGGGGTCAGAGGGCCTCTTCTGCCAGTGTGGGGGTCAGAGGGTCTATTCCTGCCAGTGTGGGGGGTCAGAGGGTCTATTCCTGCCAGTGTGGGGGTCAGAGGGCCTCTCCTGCCAGTGTGGGGGTCAGAGGGTCTATTCCTGCCAGTGTGGGGGGTCAGAGGGTCTATTCCCGCCAGTGTGGGGGTCAGAGGGCCTCCTCTTGCCAGTGTGGGGGTCAGAGGGCCGCCTCCTGCCAGTGTGGGGGTCAGAGGGCCTCCTCCTGCCAGTGTGGGGGTCAGAGGGTCTATTCCTGCCAGTGTGGGGGTCAGAGGGTCTATTCCTGCCAGTGTGGGGGTCAGAGGGCCGCCTCCTGCCAGTGTGGGGGTCAGAGGGCCTATTCCTGCCAGTGTGGGGGTCAGAGGGTCTGTTCCTGCCAGTGTGGGGGTCAGAGGGTCTATTCCTGCCAGTGTGGGGATCAGAGGGTCTATTCCTGCCAGTGTGGGGGTCAGAGGGTCTATTCCTGCCAGTGTGGGGGTCAGAGGGTCTATTCCTGCCAGTGTGGGGATCAGAGGGTCTATTCCTGCCAGTGTGGGGGTCAGAGGGTCTATTCCTGCCAGTGTGGGGGGTCAGAGGGCCTCCTCTTGCCAGTGTGGGGGTCAGAGGGTCTATTCCTGCCAGTGTGGGGGTCAGAGGGTCTATTCCTGCCAGTGTGGGGGTCAGAGGGTCTATTCCTGCCAGTGTGGGGGTCAGAGGGTCTATTCCTGCCAGTGTGGGGGTCAGAGGGTCTATTCCTGCCAGTGTGGGGGTCAGAGGGTCTATTCCTGCCAGTGTGGGGGTCAGAGGGTCTATTCCTGCCAGTGTGGGGGTCAGAGAGCCGCCTCCTGCCAGTGTGGGGGTCAGAGAGCTGCTCCTCCGTGCCAGCTGCTCCCGCACAAGCTCCCTCCAGCAGGTTCAGCTTCCTGGACTTTAACCCTCTTACCTCGGGTGGAGTATAAAGTACTTTCCTCCATAGTTTCAGCAAAAGTCCTCTTTCTGGGGGTGGGCCACTGTTTCCAAAAGAAGCAGAGAATGCCAGGCAGGCAAAAGCAAACACTGCCAACTGCCAACCTGCCCGCATGTTGTGGCTTCATCGGCTTCTGTGTCTTCATTGGCCAAATGCAGTGCTACTCCAGGGGGTAGGTTTGCCTCGGCAGGTCCTGGTGAGGGGGTGCTAAGTTGGGGTTCAATCTGCTCCTGCTTCTTTCCCCCTCCCCCTGTCCTTTCCCAGGCTAAAGACATATACCACCTAGGAACAGGTGTGTGTGAACTTTCTTAAATACATGTTTTTAATCCACACCTGAGGGTATGTTTATTGGTTTTAGAGAGAGAGGAAGGGGAGAGAGAGAGAGAAACATGGATTGCTGGCCTCTCATCTGTACCCTGACCCAGGGCTCAAGCCCTCTACCTAGGTGTGTACCTGACTGGAATGCCATCCTGCAATCTTGTTGGTGCAGGATAGCGCTCCAGCCAGCAGAGCCGGTGGGTCGGGGCCATGGGTTGTTTTAAGGATTGAAAAAGGTTTGTGTGTTTGTTAGTGACCATTAACACACACTATTATATTAGTTTTAAGTGTACAGCATAGTGATTAGACAACTATATTCCTTATGAGGTGATCCCCATCAGTCGGTACTCATCTGGCTCCATACGTCATTGTTGTTACAATAGTGCTGGCTGTATTTGCTTGAGGGTTTTATGGGCAGGTCTCTCAGGCTGTGCAGAGATCCCAGCACTCACCCAGGGTCTGTGCCTACACTTGAGCCACCCCCTCCCCCAGGACATTCCTCTGGCTCTTTAGAAAGGCTACTTGTTGCCAAGGCTTCCCTCTCCACTCTAGGCCTCTTTGCCTGGCCAACAGCTCCTAACTGAGGAGATTTGCCAATTAAAAGGGCTGCAGCTCCCAAGTTCCCATGGCAACAGCCTCCTTGGAGGTCTTTTTGGCCTGCTCAAACTTTGATCTCTAAGAGTGGCTGCTCTGGCTTCTCTGGGAGGTTTACAAACAGCAAGAGGGAAACCGAATTGGAGGGGAAGAAAGAAAAAGCTCCTCCTGCAGAAGGGAGACGACGGCGTTAATTATAGCCACACTCTGGGTCTAAATCTGGGGTGACGCCTGTGGAACACCCTCGGATTTGGGCTGAGCCCACATTTTCACTTGTCGAATCAGCTGTCCTTCAGACAGTGGCCCTACTCTAAAGACCAAAAGCGGAGTTGATTCTGGAGGCGGGTGGAAGCGCCCTTTCTGTCCTCAGTAGACACTGGAGCCTTCAGATTTCTAGAGGAGATGAGACAACTGTTCTGGCTCCCCAAAGGGAGAGAGAGAAGACTAAAGAGGAGTGACCTTCAGCCTCAGCCCTTGCCCTTTCTCCCAGCCCGCTGCCCCATGCTGGCCTTATGCCCTGAGCTCACTAGGTGCCTCTGATGGTCTTGGTTTTGAGATGAACCAGGAAAATGGGTTGAAGGAATGGAGGAGAAGGAAGAGCTGGGAAAGTTAGGTAGGTATCAATCAACCAAAACCTGATTCTGGCTCATGATTGTCAACAACAAGCCTACCCTGCAGTCGGAGTGCAATGGGGGCCGTGGAGCCTCCAAGACCCCCTCCAGGCCTCTCTCTCTTTGCAGGAGTGGGGAGTTCCTAGGGGGGGAGGGCAGTCTCAGACTCTCCTGCATCCTTGCCACCTTGCTCTTGGGCACCATGGAGTGCAGTCAGTTTTGCTTCAAATGTGATTTTTATCAAAATTATTATTTAAATGTAGTCAGTATTTTTTGCATACCAAGTGCCTAGCACAGTGAGGATTCAAAATAACAATATATGACAGTCTTGTCCCCATAAAAAAATCACTGTCTTTTGATAAAGATAAAAATTATATATTTGAAGCAATCAGAAACCAACACAAGAAAAGATTAAAACTGTATTTGATATTTAATATCCAGGCTATTGATGCTCAGGAGGGGCTGTGTTGCCCCAGGAGACATTGGGCAATGTCTGGAAATGCAGTTGGTTGGCACACACATGGGGTGCTGGAGTCTAAGGAGGCTGTTCCAATCCTGCATGCACAGGACAGACAGCCTCCTACACCCTGCATACACAGGACAGCCTCCTACACCCTGCATGCATGGGACAGACAGCCTCTACAACCTGCATACAGAGGACAGACAGCCTCTACAACCTGCATACAGAGGACAGACAGCCTCTACAACCTGCATACAGAGGACAGACAGCCTCCTACACCCTGCATGCTTGGGACAGACAGCCTCCTATACCCAGCTAAGAAGATCTGGTCCTAAGTGTCAATAGCCAGGTTGCAAAATCCTTATCTGACCACAGGTCAGTCTGGGGATTGGAGAATGTCATTGCCAAGAGCATGGCTGTGGGGTCATAGTCCCTGGACTCGGTGCACCAGTAGAGCTTGGACAGACCAGTGTTGTTGCCTTTGCCTGATGTCCTTAACTGTAAAAGCAGAGGAGGAGGAATAAAATTTCCTGGAAAAACTGTTGTGAGGCACATGATCAGAACCAGTAGTATGAGTTCCCTTCCACCCTGCCATCCCCCTCATCTCTTTGCCAGCCTGTCACCCCTGGTCTGAGGGACTCTGCAGGATTTATTCATTGTGGGACTCCTGCTAGGGGGCCAATTTTCCCATAGCCCATTCCACAGAGAGACTTCGAGCCACTGTGAATTGGCAATCTTATTTCTAACAGCCACGTTTTCACGGTGGCATCTGTGCAGTGCCCTGTGGAGATGACCTCTGCAGCCCCGCGGGAACTTCCTGCCATGGGCTTTAGGACATTCCGTCCCAGGGTGCTGCCTTTTGGTTGCTCTGTTTTGGTTGCCCTCAATTCTCAGTGGATGGCCCTTAGTTAATTACAGGGTGTTGACTACCTATACAAGGATTAGGTGCCACAGGGCCCTCAATAAAGTCTGGAAGGCTTTGGGGAGCACCTACAGCTTTGATGAAAATATGCGTGGTCCTGGAAGGTCTAGATAGGGTGACTTTATGATTTATGGTCCAAACTAAGAGACTCCTAGAGTGAGAAGGAGAGCCTGCTAATCTATGTCAGGACAACAGGCATAAACAGAATATCGAGGCAAAGTGGCAAGAGGGTCACACCATCTTTAGCGATGACCTCCCCCCGCCCCCCCCCCCCACCAAGGTCCTCCTCTCAATTGACAAGAAGTGAAGTTCCAGGGGAGCTTGGGGCAACCTGGTGTCAGCTCAGCTGCACCTGGGAGCCCTAGCTGTAGCTGGCATTTCATTCATGAGTACCTACTATGTGCATATCTCCAAGCAAAGGGTCCATACAACAGATGGTGGTTTGCATAATATCTTCTAACTGAAAAACTGGCGCTAAGATTTCCTCAGGGTAAGGGTAAGGGTAAGTGAGTTCCATTTAGGCTCTTCCAGTCCTGAGTTGTTAAGAGAACAAAGCAGGTCTTGGAGGCCGGGGTTGGAATGCCCCAACCCTAGCCCCAGCCCCAACCCCAGCTGTGTGTGCTCCCTGCCTGCCCCCAACTCCCACCCTCTTCCACAGCCTCCTCCCAGCTCACTTGTTGCTCTTGGAGGTGGGAGGAAACTGGCCTTCAATTAGTGTGCATTCTTTCAGCCCTGGTTGCCGGTTGCTGTGGTGACAGGGGTGCGGGTTGGAGGGAGGGGGGAGCAGCTGGGTCCGCAGCCAGCCTCATTGTAGTCCTTGGAAAGACTGCAGGCCTGTGCCTGTGTGCAGGAGAGGGGGTGTCACCAGAGAATCGGCTCAGCCCTGCACAGAAAGAATGGCAGCCTTTGGAAGCTGGTCAGGAGACAGGCATCCCATTTTCCTCCAAAGCCAGCTGCTGCTATTCAAGTGTGCAGGGCTGCTTTCACACAGAAAGGGGCCGACCTGGGAGAGGGCAGGAGCTCTGACATCCCAGGGCTGTGGGGGGCGTGCCTGCCCTCCCCCCCCCCCCCCACTCCCGGGCTGTTTTGGTGAAGGAGAGTAGCTGTTGGTATCTTTGTAGCAAAGGTGCCTGGGCCAATGCAAGGAGCCCAGCCGCTCAGGAAATCCCCTGGAATCACACCAAGAAACTCAGTATCTTCTGTCCATGAACCTCTCCCTCCTCACAGCATTCTGGAGGCAATTGTGGCCATCCTCTGCCTTTCATCTCCTGGCAACTGGAGCACCTTACGTTACTGATCACATTTTACACCTCTTCACTCTCTGGGGCAGGGGCTTGGCTCACTGTAGCACTTTTAGAAGACCGAGTACTTTGCAGTTGGTGTTAGTTGTGTCCAAACCCCTCTGCCAGGGACTGAACCTCCTGGGATGCTAGGTATTTGAAGGAGAAACCATGAGAAGTTGTAGATATGTAAGAGAGTCTTTATTGTAGCCCAAGTAGCTATTGCTAACACGGAGCCACTAGACAAAACTGTTCTTGAAAGTAAAGTCCCATACAAGCTGTACACCGGCTTAATAACAATGCATCTTTCCCACATAGCAGCAGCAGCCTCTGTACCTACAGCAGCAGCCTGGTGGTCAGCAACATACTTTAATACCAACTCAGACAAAAGAGGCTTCTTTCCAAAACACTGACCTCACTATGTTGGGTTATAGACAGGCACGTTTGCCCAGCGTACATATTCAGACTACTGTGGCCTTACTGTGCACCTGCATATAGTATCTTAGCTTTGAACATTCTGATTAAGAGTCCCATGCTCAGAGTGGCCTTGCACATCCAGTGTACTCTGACCAGGTCCCCATGGTGTTATCATTGTTTGTAGCAGCATGGTGAGTGCCCTTTCATAGATCATAAGGTGACGACTACTCGGTAATCATTTTTCTGGCTGCAACTTTAAAAGGTGCTGAAATTTTTAACCACCTCTAACATTTTCTACATCCAAAAATTACACTTTAATTATCTAAGTAGGGCAATGATGCCACAAACACATTTGAAGGTCCCTCACTGCAAATACCAGATGAGGAAGCAGTTAAATTTAAGAATAAGCAAATATGGAGAGGGAGTGAGGTATTGGCAAAAAATAAATAAATCTATACATATAAAGAGGTAATATGCTAGTTTGTCTGTATGGTGGGTGTCCTAGTCACGACCATTCTGTGGGTGGGGACAGGGGCAGGGACTTTTGCCCTCAATGCTGATGTCATACTGCCTGCGTGTGTCCTCGCCCAGTGCTGAGCTGGAGCTGCCTGTCTGTATCCCCAGCTACAGACGTGACACTGCCTGTGTGCGTCCCATTCAGAGCTGATGTGAAGCTGCGGGGTCGGTGGGTGGGGCCTGGGCTTGACAGGGCACCTCAGGCCACACCCCCTGTTCCAGCCCTGGGCCAGGGGACCTCATGCTGTGCCTTCCCAACCCTCCCCCGCTCCAGCTAAAGCACCAGGCCAGACCTGAGGTGCCCCGCCCCTCACCTGGAGGGGCTTGATGGGTTTGGCGCTGGCTGGGTCTGGGTGCTGCAGGTGGTGGGCAGGGACTTGACTCTAGGTCCCACAGCGTACCCCAGACGCTGACAGGAGAGAGATTTTATGTATATTTTACTAATTTTCTTTCATCTCTGACACTTCTATTATAGAGAAAGGGCAAATAGCAATATTAAAATATTTCTTCTCATTAATTCCCGTTTAATGTGCACGAATTTTGTTCACCAGGCCACTAGTAAAAAATAAATACTGGAATGGGACAAGTAGATCTAGGTTCTACTTTTGGTTTGATCGTTAGCCAGCTGTGTGACTTTAGTAAAATTTGTAACCTCTCTAAGCCTCAGGTTCTAAAAACATGGGTGGGTTAAAGATTGGATGTCCTCCAAGATCTTTTCTAGTTATCAAATTTGACTTCTGTGTGAATAGAAGTCAGTGATTTGGACCAACCTTATAATCACTGCCAAAAGCCCAAAGCATTTATGAACAGTTAATTGCAGATAGTGTAATATTAGTCATTATTAGTATTGGAGAGATTCCAACGTCAGAATTATTCAATACAGTTTAAAGTGAACTAAAATGTAAAGGACACAAAGAGTTCACATATGAAAGGCTTGCGAACATGGTCTATAAATATATATAAAGAGAGGGAGATCAGCTCCAAATTCGTGATGGGTAATCATAAACTCACTGAATGCATGGCTGCAGGGGGGAGGGGGAATATGGAATAAAAGCTGGGATGTGTGTGCCCTTGGGAAATTTCCTATCTATTTGGGATTCCAAATAGCCATAGAAACAAGTTTACACTTCAAAGAGCCAGAGAAAGGCAGCTTCTCTCCTCAAAGACTTGAAAAGAAACATTTGGGAGGATTAGGAGCTGAGAGAATAGGGCGGGTACTTGTGCATCCCTGAGAACTGACCCAGGAGTCTGAGGAAGGCTGGCCGTGGGAGGAAGCTCACCTGTGCGTTCGGCAGAGGAAGAAGAGGGAACCTCGAGGGTGGGGAAGCAAACACCAGTGGGTCATTTGTGTAGTGTCTTGGCGAAGCCCAGGAGGACTCCCCGTGAATAAGCTCAGTGCAGTGAACGGAGATGGCCACGCTGTCTGCAGCGGCAGCCTCGCCAGGACAAAGGAAACAAGGGTAACCTTTGCACTCTGAGGGCTGGGATTTAAGTTTGAAGAGTAGAGACAAAAACTCTCTTTTTGGCTAAGTTCATAAGCTCATGGTATCTCTGTAACGGCTGTCTTAAAAATACCCCAGCCTGGTGGTTTACAACTTGTGGGGTGCAAGGTGGGGCAGTCCTTCAGTCCCCTTAACTGGATGTTTGGGATGTTGGGGTACCGTGAGGATGCTCCTACCATTGAGCCCCGAGTCCAGGGTGCTCCCCCTTCCCTAGCACAAGAACCAGGGCTCAGTGAACGAAGGCTGATGAAGAGCCAGTGTCCATCTGGGAGGGACAAGGGCACCCTTGGGAACAGCCAATCAGAAGCCAGCATACCCCACAGAGAGGATTTGCTGCTGGAAACACTTCACAGTCCAGAGGGTGAGATGCCTCCTCTTGCGGGGCTGCTGGGGATGTCAGCACAGAACGCAGGCCCTGCCTAGAGGGTTTCATCCTCAGTACACTACTCCTTGCAGCCAGGAGACCGGCTCTGAGGCAGGGTGCCCCCAGGGTCCTCCAAGCCTGGCGCACCCACCTTCTCAGTGCAGCTTCCTTCAGGCTGTGGGAATCCACATTGGAGGCGGGAGGCTGTGGGGTGAGGACTCTCACAAACAAGGACAGTTAGGAAAGAAGGGAAGTAAGTCCATGGAAGGGCCTGGCCTACCGTGAAAGGAGCACTAGCGTCTCGGGGAAATGTCACAGGATAGGGTTTGTTGGGACTATGACACTCTGGCTCTGGGGAAGGCCTCAGGGCCAGGTGGAACCCGATGGAAGGAAGGAAGGCTGATGAACCATTGCATGGGCAGGAGGAAGGCCCCTGACCTCAGTTAGGTCCTGTGACGTTGAAGTAGGTTCCAACATTGAGTTCTTACACTCACACTGCTGGACAAGCTGCAGGCGAGGCGTGAGCCTCAAGAGTGTAGGGATCTCGTTTAGTTCCCCTCTGCATCTCCATCTGGCGCCATATACATTTCTTGATGAATGAATGAATAAATAAATGAATGAATGAGAGACACTCAGAAGTGATGGGTCTGAGGAATAGTACAAAGTGCTCAGGTAACTTCAAGGTGTCTGTGGCAAACAACAGCGGCCGTGGGGATTGTGAGTTGTTCTATCCACTGTGCGTGCTGCTGCTGCCATGATCATTCAAACCCAGGTATGCGAGGATTTGGGGCTGCGATATGTGTGATGCTTTGGTGTGAAACTGGTACTCATGTGTGTGCTGGTGAATGATTCGTGTGCTGAGTTGTGGGGTTGACTCCTTAGAAATGTCTTTAAGGATTCTGCCGAGTTCGGGGACACCAAGCGCCTCATGAACACTATTTTCTTTTCTTTTCTTTTTTTAATATATTTTATTTTTTTTACAGAGCGGAAGGGAGAGGGATAGAAAGTCAGAAACATCGATGAGAGAGAGACATTGATCAGCTGCCTCTTGCACGCCCCCTAGTGGGGATGTGCCCGCAGCCAAGATACATGCCCTTGCCGGAATCGAACCCGGGACCCTTCAGTCCAGAGTCCGACACTCTATCCACTGAGCCAAACCGGTCTTGGCATGAACACTATTTTCTATAATAGCTTGAGCGATGTTCGAAGAGAGAAAACGGCCTTCTGTTTGCAATGTCACCTCTCCATCCTTTTCTCAGACATTCAGTGACATGTAACTGCCCTCTTACACTGAACCCTGGGGGAGGAGCAGGACCCGGCTGGGCCAGGCCCTGAAGCAGGGCCTTTGCTGCAATTGTGTGGACTCCCAGTCAGGCCTGCCTTGGACAGGATGGGTTAGACTGGGGAGGAGAAACACAGCATTTCCAACTGGCGAAGGCCATTCTCAGGAATCACTAGGCGAGAATATGGAAGCAAAATGCTTTTCAGAAATATAGGGTCCCAGTGTAAACCCACTTTTCAAAGTGCCTTTAATCCAATAAAGTACGGCATGGTGTGCAAGCCAGTGCGCGCATGTTCTCACTGCTGCCATGATGGATGGCACTGTCCTAAGGCGGGAGCCCTATCATGTTCCCCCCTGGACTGCGAGAGGGTACCCCGGCCATGGGGCCACCACCCCATGCCCGTGGGAAGCTGTCCCAGCCTCAGGAGCATCCGCTCTGGGTTGTGGCTTCAGGGAGAATGAGAAGTGGGACACCAGTCCTTCTGTCCCAGTGACAAGCTTTGTGAAGCCCTGTCCACATTTCTGACCCCTCCTCTGCTTGTTTTCATTTTTTTTCAATTACAAATATTAAAAACATGTAAAAAATGTAAGGCCCTTCAGTGTTCTTCCCTGATGGCCCTCCCAGCTCCCATAAGTAGGAAGAGCTAACAATGTGGTGTGTGATACTTTCAGATCCTAACCCAGGCGCCTACAACCTGTGTTCCCTGATGTTCTAGGTAGAGAAGCAAGGTCAGACCACCATCAAGGTCACCCAAGAGCCTGTGGAGAGATACAGCTTGTGTGTTTCATGTGCCCATAAACATATCTCTGTATATACACCCTATTTTGTATGCTTATCTAGTGTTATTTAAAACTCTGTGCATCAGTTGCCAATGTTCATACATCAGGATATTTCACGTAAAAAATCTGAGGTCCGGTTCATCTTAAGAAACAGGAAGACCTGCAGACACGCAGGCACATTTTTTCTGGGGCAACAACTGGCCAGATTTGGGGAGAAACAGCCCTCATGGACACACAACCTCCTGTTTGCTATACCCCCGCCCCCAGATTGGTCTGGCTGCACATACATTTGCACTCCTGCTGGTCTCTGTAGGCAGATAGTTGCTTTTGCAACTCTGTTCACTGCATATCAGACTTAAGAACAAAAAATATTATAGACAGGGCGACCTGCAATGAACTGCCCAAACTGGAGCACTGGGAGTGAGAAGAGGAGCTCTGAATAGTTACACCAGGGCAATGGTAGCCTAAACCAAGACCGTCACAGATGAGCCAAGCCAGGTGGCCTCCTTTATAGAGCACTTCATTGTCTGAGGAGAAAACTGAGACCAGAGGAGGCCGAGAGTTGCCTGCATAATCACCAGTAAACTCCTGGCAGTGCCGCCCTAGTCCCCGTCTGCTGCTGCCTCCATGGAACATGCCCTATATGATATGTACGCGCACGTCCCCCCTTGCATGCCTGGGTTTTTTACAGTTTATAGTCATCACAGAGCTAATTCCCTATGAGAATGCACAACTGGTAGCTTATATCAGCAGTAATTTCTATTATGAATATAACTAGTGGCCCAGTGCACGAAATTCATGCACATTTAAAGAGGGACCCAGAGTCAAGTCCCCACCCACCCACATGCACCTCAAAATTGCGTGAGACCCAGACCTGGCTGCCCCCCCCCCCTTATTGGGCTAGATCCAGACCCAGCCAATCCCACCCTTGTCAAGCCCTGCCGGGCAGGGAACTCAGCCTCAGGTCCCCTGGTCCGGCATCAGGATGAGGGGTGTGGCCTGAGGTCTCCCAGATGGCGTGTGGGGGGTATGCCTTGAGGTCCCCCGGCAAGACCTGCCATGTGGGGGACATGGCCTGAGATCCCCTGACAAGACCTGCTGGGTGGGAGGCATGGCCTGAGGTCTTCCACTGAGCCCCGCCAAGTGTGGGTGGCACAGCCTCAGGTCCCCCATCAAGCCCGGCTGGGTTGGGGGCATGGCCTGAGTTCCCCTGACCCAGCACTGGGGGTGCATCTTGAGGTCCCCCGTCAAGCCCCGCTGGGTGGGAAGCACAGTCTACGGTTCCCTGTCAAGCCCCGCTAGGCAGGGGGGCACAGCCTCAGGTCCCCTGGCTTGGTGCTGGGGTGGGGTGTGTGGCCTTAATTCCCCTGGCTGGCACTAGGCCAGGGGGAGGAGCCTGAAGTCCCCTAGCTCAGCACCAGAATGGGAAGTGCACTTTGAGGTTCCCCATCAATCCCTACCAAGTGGGGGCGTGGCATCAAGTCCTCTGCCCTGGCACCAGGGCAGGGGTCGTGGCCTGAGGTCCCCCAGCCTGGTACCAAGGCAGGAGGCATGGCCTGAGGTCTCCCAGCCTGATGCCAGGGCGGGGCACAGCCTGAGGTTCCCTGTCAAGTCCTGCAGGGTGACAGGGATGCAGCCTGAAGTCCCCTGTCAACCCCCAACAGGTGGGGGGGGGGCATAGCCTGAGGTCCCTTGGCCTGGCACTGGGGTGGGGGATGCAGCCTGAGGTCCCTTGTCAAGCCCCACAGAGGCAGGGGAGGGTGTAGCTCAGGTCCCTGCTGATCGCTTGTTAAGGCTCCTCATTGGAACTTGGCCTCAGCTGTGGGAGCAGCCATCTTTGTGATGCAGTGATGGTCAGTTAGCATATCCCCTCTATTAGATAGGATGACTTGAGCCCCATCGCATGTCTAGAGATGTTTAAACGCTGGTCGGCTTGAGAGCCAGAGAGAAAATGCAAGAGAAGCTTCTCATTGTACTAGCTATGATAAGAGGCACATTTAGAAGTGCTAATTGTTCTCATTGTTAAAGTGAGTCTCTGATAACTGGCTTACTAAAAACACTGTATATTGGTTTCTTGATCATTGACTATTGGCTGGTAATTAATAGTAATTATGTCTTTAAGAGATGTCCCAGATGCCAAATCCTTGGCTGGCTGGCTGTTGCCTTGTTGAGTTTCCAAGAGATACCTGTACAGAGAGCGTGCCAGGCGAGGCCAGCGGGTGCTTTTAGCCGTGCCCTCAGACTTTGGCCCCAGCCCCAGTCTGGCCTCCCGTCCCAGAAAACGCGACTGGACCACGTGTGAGCATAGAGGCACCGCTTAGCAGATCATGGAGGCTTCAGCTACAGACGGGCTGGGCACTCTCGGGAGGGTGCCTTCCCCAATACCTTGCGTGGCTCACACGTGTCCTACTGAGACCCTGCAGGCAGATGCAGTGCAGACAGAAGGGGGCTCTGCTTGCCCCAAACCAAGCCGGAGCTGGCCTACGCCACCCTCCAAGCTGCCTAGCCCTTGGATGGGCTCTGATCCCAGTGAGCTTTCTAAGTGTCGGGCCATCACCCACGCAGGTGACGTGACCAGGACACTGTCTCCACACTGGCCTTGCGAGTCAAGAAGAGCCAAGAAGAACAAAGTGAGCTGAGATCCCTTTCCCGCCCCCGCTAACGCTGCGCCCCCAGGACAGCATCCTCTCTGTGGCCTGGGCGCCTTTTCCTTGACCTCTGTCGGAGTGCTTTTCTGTGGGGTGGCTTGAGGAAGGAGAGCCAGCGCCCAGCCATGCCTTTTGACTCCAAATGTAAACCACACACGTGACTTTTTCTCAACTCCGCCTCTAGAAACTTGAACAGGAACGGCTGTTTTTGAATGAACCAAGTCCATGTGCATGAAACGGACCCCACAGTGGAGGTGATGGACAGAGCCTGGGAAGTGCTCACACTTTGGCTGTATTTGTATAAGTAAAAATAGCCATTGATTTCAGTCATTTTACTCATTTTAAATGTTTTAATTGATGGGTTTTAGAGAGGAAGAAACATTGATTTCTTGTTCCACTCATTTAGGCATTCATTGGTTGCTTCTTGTACGCGGCCTAACTGAGGATCGAACCCACACCCTTGGTTTATCAGGATGATATTCTAACCAACTGAGCTGCCCGGGCAGGGCCTCCTTATGCTCTTTTAACGTGATTACTAGAAACCCTGCAGGGACCCGCCACTCACGTTAGATTTGCACTGGACAGAGCTGTTCTAGGTGCAGTCACACACGTAAAGGAAGCAGCTTTCAGGTGCCAGGGTGACCCTTTGCCATCCCAAGCCTGACAGGAGGCAGCTTGTGAACTGTTTCCCAGTGCACCTTGACTAGCGAGACCCCGTGTGGCCGGGCGTCCGGCGCGGGGAAGTCCCAGCAGGGCCTTTCCACCCACTGCGATAGGAGAACGTGGTGCAAGCGCTCGACACCTCTTCCTGTAAAGGAGGCTGGTTTACAAAAGGACTGACCTCCTTCCCCACATCTTCAGTGGCTCCCTTCCTGCAAGCTCCGTGCCAACCGAGCCTCGAGGGGCACCTGCTTGTCCCCACACCAGCCCTTATGCTTCTCTGCCACGTCACGTGGAAGGCAGGTGGGTCCATGCAACGCCAGCTGTGGGTGCCATATGGGAAAGCCGTACCGAACAGAGCGTTTCCGAAGCCAGGGGAGAGGAGCGTGTAACCGATCTAGCTTATCTCTTCTTTGCCTTTGAAATGTTAATCATTGAAATATCTCCAGACTATACTTAGAATTACATACCGAGATCATTCCGAGTTAAAACTAAATATGCACTTTGTTTTCATGGGTGTAGGGGTGCGTGTGGATGTGTGGGAATGCAGGTTGACTGTCTGGATACAGACGGTGTGGACTTTCCAATAAAAGGTGCGAGAGGGACGCACACGTGAGTGGACGGCATGTGTCTGGCTGCTGGGTCAGGGCCTTTTGTGGGCAGGCAGCATTGCCTCCTCCTGGAAGTGGTTGGAGGGGAAGCTCTGTTTCTGCTTCCACCGGATGTAGGTACAGAGGTCACTTATGTAGCTGCCAGAGGTCGATGGGGAAGGTCATTCTCTTGTAGGAGCCCCTCCGCTGTGTATGTCTCGTCACCACAAAGAGCCTGGGCCAGGCCCCAGGCTGTGTTTTCCTGTGGAGTAACCTCTTTCCTTCTTCTTTCCCTTCTACCTCTTCTAGGCAGGACAGGGCTGCTTGCTGACCTCTTGCCCAGTTTTGCTGTGGAGATTATGCCAGGTATTCAGTCATTTAACTCTTCATTTGCTTAATTTGCTGTCATTCCATCTGTCTGGCTTCTGCGTTAGTCACTAATTGCTCCTTTAATATATCTGCACATTTGTCTCTATGTGTCTGTGGTCTTTTCCAGGATAAACTAAGCCCATTGGGAGAGCCTTTAAATTGTATCTCTTTGGTTACTAGACCCTTAAAAAAGTAATGAAAATTAAAAATGGCTGAGATGGGTACCCAGTCCTGACCACACATGCCAGGCATGCAGGCTCCCTGGCCACCTCTATGCCCAGGGCTGCACCCACCTGGCACTAATTATCCTTAACAGAGTCGTTACTTGTCTGCATTCCTTAGGCCCTAAGTTATATGTGTACCCATTCATTAGTGTGCAACCATGTTACTCTGAACTTCCCTTACAGCTTTATCGGAACTTTTTTCTCCAAACTTAATGAGAGCTATGCACCCCTCCTCCCTTGAAGAGCACACATCTACATACCTACTCTCCTTTGTGTACAACTTCAGTGCCTTCTGGGGCCCCTCAGTCCTGGGGGGGGGGGGGCTGTGGACTGTCTCAAGGACACCTGTCCTGCTTTTTGTGCAGCTTAAGTTGAACGCAGCAGCCTAGACAAGCCACCTCAGGTTGGTGTCGCCTGTTGTCCATAAGGAAGAGGCTAGGCTCAGACAGAACAGGAATGGATGGACCATCGGGTGGCACAGCCAGACTTGGGGTAGGAAGGGGTTCCCTCTTGCTTTGGAGGGTTTCTTCCCACAGTTGCAGAGCTGCCTAAGGTTGCCAGCAGCAGTGAGATACACAGTATTGATGGCCATTGGTTTTGACTTGATTCAAGGCTTCAGAAACACCCAGTCTTCCCAGGAGAGTGCCCTCATTATTCTTCCATGAATTCCCTGGCTCTTTCCCAGTAGCCGAGGAGCACAATACAGACATTCTTCTTCCTGTTCATCCCAAGGTCACACAGAGCTGTCTCTTTGTGATCCCCCTTATCCAGAATTGTGTCAGTTTGTGCGTCAGAGAAACAATGTTACATCGCATGGCTTCTTCAATTAGAGATTATATTCCCCAAGAAAGAGTTGCCGTATTTTCTTCTCTGCTTCTGGACACCTGGATGCCCTCCCTTTTGGCTGCAAGAATCCTTTCTGGGATAACAGTGTTTCTTCAAGGCACCGCAGTCTGTTCGCCTTGACTGCCTGACCCGCCTTGTGGCCACCTCGCCACACACCTCATTGAATCCTCAGGGTAACAAGCATCCCAGGGCACGTGGCATCACGTTATTCCTAAGGCCCAGGCCAAAGCCCTCAGCCATGCAGTGCCTCAGCAGGAATGCTCCCCGGACCACACTAGTGACGAGGTCTCTCTCTTGTCTGCAGAGTGGGGACCTGGCCACTTCAAACGTGTTTCAGGGGGATGCAAGCAGGGACGGTCAGAAAGCAGGAGCTGTTTTCTCTCTGAGATCTAAACGAAGATCAATAGCTTTGCCGTGATCATAAACCTACGCAACAAAAATGTCACATTTTCAAGCTTTCACTGAATGGCCACTTAAAGGAGTATTTAATACCCCAAATTTAAGAAAGTAACTCGTAAAGTCCATTGTAAAGGGATTTTTGGTAGATGATTTTCGATCAAAATTGCTGTAGTCTTTTAGCTTTGAAGGGAAACCGCGCTCACCCTGGCCTTCCCCGCCTCCCGTGGGGAGTTGGGCCTTACAGCAAGTCAGCAGCGGGGCAGGTCAGCGTCTTCCTCTGGAGCCTCTCTGTCCTGGTCTCTGGTTGTGATTCGTTGCTCAGGTATCAGCCCCCGTGCTGAGTTCAGGAAAGGTATTCCGGGGCGATGGGCAGGGAAACGGATGGAAACATAAGGACACGGACCACCTAAACGCGTTCTGATTTGGACCAGGCAGACATGGAGAAGTGCCTCAGGGCTTACACTCCCAGCGACAAGATTTAACGACTCCCCAAGATACATACTCACAGAACCCACGTTCTAGCTCAGCAGACCCGTCCCCTCCCAGGCACCAATCTCTGTGCTCCGCCCCACACATGTCCTGACACTGCAATCAACGTGGTAAACCCATTCCCTGGGGCGGGCCCTGAGCCACCGTGGCTTGTGCTGGGCATTATTGTGCTCATAGGACTTGGTGACCATCCCTTATTACACCCCATCCCTGGGGGGTCTGCACTTCTCACTCTCCAGTGCCTCCCGAGTTTGGGGGCTCTGTGCCCTCTGTCTCAGTACCCCCCCCCCGCCTCTTCATGGGGATACCCCGGTGAGTGGGCCACCCTGACAGGGTTTCTCTGTGCGTCCTTCCAGAGTGGGTGTTTGTCGGGCTGGTGATCCTGAGTGTCTTCCTCTTCTTCGTCCTGGTGGGTATCTGCTGGTGCCAGTGCTGCCCGCACAGCTGCTGCTGCTACATCCGCTGCCCGTGCTGCCCGGACTCCTGCTGCTGCCCTCAGGCCTGTGAGTAAAGGGCAGGGGTGGGGGGCAGCCCATAAGGATCTGTGACCCTCGGGGCGGCTGTGTGCCCGACTTCCTTCTCCACCTCCTTTCCTTCCACCAGAAGGGTGGCTCATCCCATGCTCCCACCCCGAGGGAGTCCCACTTCCAGAGCCAACACCCTGTGTGCCATCTCACCTCCACTCACCTCTCCATGCTTGTCCATGCCGTCACCAGCATGTGCCGTCCTCGTTGAGACTGGGATGCAGGAAGGGCAGATGCAGGAGGCTGAGACTGTGGGAGAGGAACCTTCTCTGGTCACACTTCTCACAGCAGAGAACCCCTCTTTGATGAGCGGAGTGTGCAGACCACAGTCTTGGGTACCATCCAGCCACTGGCGGGTTCTATGTGCTCCCATGACCAAAGGGCCCACAGAAGAACAAGTCCTCCTCTGGGGGTTCCCAAGGTGCCAGGCCCAGGTAGGCATCACGTTTAGAACCCCAGCTGTCAACCAAACACGGTGCGCAGGGAGAGACATGGCGCTATGGTTAGTACCCTCGGGAATAGCGCACTTCCGGGAGTCAGGTTATCTGCTCTGCTTTGGGGCTCACAAGCAGCCCCTTACTTTGCCGCTGAAAGAGGCTCCGGCTCCCCTGGAAGCTAGCTACCCTAGGCAGCCCTGGGGCTGGCTGCCTACACAGTGTGGCTAAGAGTGGGCTGCTGCTGTCACAGAGCCACTTAGTGACTCAGTTGCCAGGTGCCAAACACTGAACTTCCTCATGTCATCTGTGGTGGAGCAGGAGGAGTCCATGGTAGCGGGGGGAGGGCTTCCAGTTGAGTGGCTCAGGCCTAGGAGAACACACACATACATGCACACATATGCACACACACACATGCACACAAGCACACACAGGCATACACAGACACACATACATAAGCACACCCATACACACAGAAATAGACACACAATACATGCACATGCATGTGCTAACACACGTATACACAGACGCATGTAATATACACATGTACACATGAACCGGAACACAACATGCACCTGCCAACGTAAGCACACACGTGCACATGCATGCACATATAGGCACATATAGGCACACATCCAGGAGGTCCCTAAAGTGCATCCTCAGGGACATGAGGTATAAGGGTTGTGAGGGTGGGACCATATAATCTCTTGCTCTTCATCTCCCTCCACAGTGTATGAAGCAGGGAAAGCAGCAAAGGCCGGGTACCCTCCCTCTGTGTCCTGTGTCCCCGGCCCCTACACCATCCCCTCTGTCCCCTTGGGAGGAGCCCCCTCATCGGGCATGCTGATGGACAAGCCGCATCCACCTCCCCTGGCTCCAGGCGACTCCACTGGAGGAAGCCGCAGTGGTAAATGTGGTTCCATTCTGCCCTGCCCGCGTTCCTCCTCGGCTTCCACACGGAGACTAGCTGATGGCAATGTCAGCTCAGGGAGGCCCCTTTAGGAAATGGTTTCTCCATCCCAGAAGCTAGTCAGTAGTTTCCTCTTCCCTCCCTATTGCTTAGGACTAGCCGACCGGTGCCGAGTGCCCCGGGCCATGTGCTCCAGCCGCAGAAAGACGCTTTATCAGGCATTTGGGTGCTCAAGGGTGTGGGACTGGGGGGCTATAGGAGAGAGCTGGCTGCCAAGTCTTCCGGGAAGAAGTGAGGTCTGAGCTGAGCCTGCAGGAATGAGAGGACTGTGAGAGCAGAGTGGGAGGGTCACTGGGCACCCCCAGGCGGCAGCAGGTGAAGCCCGAGCAGGGAGAACACACTGTGTATTGGATGGTGTCCAGCTCGCCGGTCTGGCTCCAAGAAGAGCTGGGGCTCGGAGCACAGCAGCAGAGTCCTGAGCGGAGCGTGCTGACCAGCACGTGGTTCTCGGGGGAGAGTGAGTGGGACCCCGAGCTGAGATGCAGCTGAAGTCGTTTAGGGGAACATGTGAGCATCTGGGTGGAGATCATGAGCTGAACTGAGGGCAATCAGACAGGTGCTTGGAGAGGAGCCCTTCAGGCAGGAAGTGGAGGTAACGGTGGTGCGCTTCACAGCCGGCAGTGAACTCATTGGTCTGGAGGCCTGTTCAGACGAGATTGGCGCCACCTCGGGATGATGAGTCACGGCTGTGGGCCGGGCGGAGGGGGGTGGGTTGTGCGTTAAGATGTGGAGCAGGAAGGTTGAAGATGTGTGTATGAGACTTAGCAGGAGATTTGTAAATCCGGGGGTGGGTGAGCCACGGGGGTGGGGAAAGCAGGCATTTCTGCTCTGGAGGCATCTGGGCAGGGACCAGGGCCTCGCCCAGCGGTGAATTGTAGGTATCGACCAACCGTGGACAGAGCAGGCATCCTCAGTGAGTAATCAGCATTTGTGTTTTTCTCTCCCTGGAACTATTCACAGAATCCTGTCGCCTGAGACCGGAAATGAATCACAGGCAGGGAAGTGGAAGTTAATGATCAAAGACGCAGGGGATTAGAGAGAGAAAGGCAGCCACTGCCCGGGGGGGGGGGGGGGGGGGTGTCGAAGGCCAAGAGCCATCCAGGGAACTTATCTGACTCTATTGGCTGCTCCCCTTTCCTCTAATTTCTCTCCTTCCTGCCTTCCCACCAGAATCCTCCCCCATACTTTTAAATCAGCGAATCTCAATAATGAAATGATTCATGTTCCCAGAATGGCCAGGACTTCCTCTCTCCTGTTTCCAGGCTTCCCCAGCCCTGCTGGTGGCAGTTCCGTCGTTTCGGCCTGGCTGCCGTACTAACCAGCTGTAGTTAGAAATGGCTGGGAACGAGGACAGTGTCTTATGTCACACAGTGAGAACCCCTGGGTTGGCTGGTGGAACAGCTCCTGGCATCACGGAAGGACTGTTATTTCCACTTGCTCCCTGGTTCTCCCCTGATGGCTGCCATCGCTCTGGGAACTGCATTCTGAGGCAGGAAGCAGACACGCTTCCTTCCTGCCCCGCTTTGTCCAGAGTGATGGGCCTTTGCCAGAAGCCCCTCCTCCCATCGACATCTGCAGTCTTAGTGGCAAGCACTGCCCCAGGTCCCTTTCTAAACCTGATTGGCTTGGACTAGTCAAGACCCATCTCTTGCCCTGGCTGGCTTGGAGCTCAGTGGATAGAGCATCAGCTTGTGGACTGAAAGGTCCATGGTTCAATTCCGGTCAAGGGCACATGCCTTGGTTGTGGGCTTGATCCCCAGTGTAGGGTGTGCAGGAGACAGCCAATTGACGATTCTCTCTCATCATTGATGTTTCCATCTCTCTCTCCATCTCTCTTCCTTTCTGAAATCAATCTATCTATGATAATAAAAGGGTAATATGCTAATTAGACCGGACATCATTCCAGACATCCTTCCTGACAAAGCCAGGGCAGGAGGGAAACCAGCCGGGGTCCTGGGTGCCAGAGGGGAGCCAGTGCCAGCAGCCAGAGGAAGGAAAGCGCACTCTTGTATGAATTTTCATGCATCGGGCCTCTAGTATACATATAAAAGATTCGTTTCTTAGACCAAAGCATTTATTGACCTTGGAAATGAACAAAACCAGGGATCTAACAGGAAAGGGGTGTCACACCAGCCTGGCCCTGTGGGTGTCCCCACTGGGCACCACGACCAGAATTTCTGTACTCCTGGTCCCATGATCAGAATTACTGATAACTCCAACGTTCCATGTAGATTATCCTCGCAAGCATGTTAGACATGTAAAAAAAAAAAAAAGGCTGTTTTATAAAGATATAAATTTAGCTTATTTTATATTCACATGCCACCTTAATTTTGGGGTAGTCACCTAGCAACGGTAACTTTTCAGATTCTGTTTGTACACACTACTCTTTTGCACTCTGGGTGGTTGCAAAGGCAGCTTTGAGGAGCTGAGTATAGAATAGCCAGTTAGCTAATGCATGGGAGATGGGAGAGGCATCCGATTCCTTCTCCCGTCCTTCATGGTGGCTGGTGGGGACCTCCTACAATGAAAGATAGCAGCCTCCTCCTCCCCTGCCTGGACCCACCCTTCAGCTCTGTGTTCTCTTCAGTGGACATTCACACTGTGCCCGTTCTCCAGCCTGTCTTCAGCCTGTCTTCTTCCGGGATTCCTCCTTTTGGCCTTTGAAACCTTCCATTACAGACAACACCCTCTGCTGCCCCCCTGCAGCCCTCTGAGGTCGCATCCCCACCCCTTATCGCCTCTTCACTGCCAGACTCCTTGGGAGAGTTTTGAACATTTCATGTCTGCATGTCCCTGCTCTTGTCAACTCCCCAAACTTCCATCTTGCTCTTGCTGTCACTCCAGAAGCTATCCCGCCAGGCCGCCTTTTACTAAGGCTAGTGAGTTCTCCTCAATACTGGCTCCCCTGAGCTATCAGGGGACCTGCTGGTTGTCCTTTGTGTGTGGCCCAGAGGCCAGTGTCCACCCCAGGGAAATGGACTCATTCCCAGGCTGTAGCCATAGTCTGTATGCCAGTACCTCCCACCTTTCCTCTGATTCCCAGCCCTGCTCCCTCCATCTCCATCTCAGCCCTGGCCCCTCCATCTCCATCCCAGCCCTGGCCCCTCCATCTCCATCCCAGCCCTGGCCCCTCCATCTCCATCCCAGCCCTTCTCCCTCCATCTCCATCCCAGCCCTGGCCCCTCCATCTCCATCCCAGCCCTGGCCCCTCCATCTCCATCCCAGCCCTGCTCCCTCCATCTCCATCCCAGCCCTGCTCCCTCCATCTCCATCCCAGCCCTGCTCCCTCCATCTCCATCCCAGCCCTGCTCCCTCCATCTCCATCCCAGCCCTGCTCCCTCCATCTCCATCCCAGCCCTGGCCCCTCCATCTCCATCCCAGCCCTTCTCCCTCCATCTCCATCCCAGCCCTGCTCCCTCCATCTCCATCCCAGCCCTGGCCCCTCCATCTCCATCCCAGCCCTGGCCCCTCCATCTCCATCCCAGCCCTGGCCTCTCCATCTCCATCCCAGCCCTGGCCCCTCCATCTCCATCCCAGCCCTGCTCCCTCCATCTCCATCCCAGCCCTTCTCCCTCCATCTCCATCCCAGCCCTGGCCCCTCCATCTCCATCCCAGCCCTGCTCCCTCCATCTCCATCCCAGCCCTGCTCCCTCCATCTCCATCCCAGCCCTGGCCCCTCCATCTCCATCCCAGCCCTTCTCCCTCCATCTCCATCCCAGCCCTGCTCCCTCCATCTCCATCCCAGCCCTGGCCCCTCCATCTCCATCCCAGCCCTGGCCCCTCCATCTCCATCCCAGCCCTTCTCCCTCCATCTCCATCCCAGCCCTGCTCCCTCCATCTCCATCCCAGCCCTGCTCCCTCCATCTCCATCCCAGCCCTTCTCCCTCCATCTCCATCCCAGCCCTGGCCCCTCCATCTCCATCCCAGCCCTGCTCCCTCCATCTCCATCCCAGCCCTGCTCCCTCCATCTCCATCCCAGCCCTGGCCCCTCCATCTCCATCCCAGCCCTTCTCCCTCCATCTCCATCCCAGCCCTGCTCCCTCCATCTCCATCCCAGCCCTGGCCCCTCCATCTCCATCCCAGCCCTGGCCCCTCCATCTCCATCCCAGCCCTGGCCCCTCCATCTCCATCCCAGCCCTGGCCCCTCCATCTCCATCCCAGCCCTGGCCCCTCCATCTCCATCCCAGCCCTGGCCCCTCCATCTCCATCCCAGCCCTGCTCCCTCCATCTCCATCCCAGCCCTGCTCCCTCCATCTCCATCCCAGCCCTGGCCCCTCCATCTCCATCCCAGCCCTTCTCCCTCCATCTCCATCCCAGCCCTGCTCCCTCCATCTCCATCCCAGCCCTGGCCCCTCCATCTCCATCCCAGCCCTTCTCCCTCCATCTCCATCCCAGACCTGCTCCCTCCATCTCCATCCCAGCCCTGGCCCCTTCATCTCCATCCCAGCCCTTCTCCCTCAATCTCCATCCCAACCCTGGCCCCTCCATCTCCATCCCAGCCCTGGCCCCTCCATCTCCATCCCAGCCCTTCTCCCTCCATCTCCATCCCAGCCCTGGCCCCTCCATCTCCATCCCAGCCCTGGCCCCTCCATCTCCATCCCAGCCCTGCTCCCTCCATCTCCATCCCAGCCCTTCTCCCTCCATCTCCATCCCAGCTCTCCTCCCTCCATCTCCATCCCAGCCCTGGCCCCTCCATCTCCATCCCAGCCCTGCTCCCTCCATCTCCATCCCAGCCCTGCTCCCTCCATCTCCATCCCAGCCCTGCTCCCTGCTACCACCCTCTCCCACCACCTCCCACCTGCTCGAGTGGAATGATCTACCTGCTCTTTCTGCACCCACTTTTCCCTCACTCTAATCCACTTCCTTGTCACCTCTACCTGCCTCCCCTCACCCTCACCCTTCTAGCAAAAGAATTGAGTAGGCAGGTAGGGTTTGGAAATGTTATTTTCAAAACTAATGAGGATGTGTCTCTGTGCCCGCTGTGTGCACACAGAGAACATGCACATTTCCAGCGCCACCTCCCCACAGCTGATGCTGTCATGTGGGGGTGGCATCTGGCAGCTGCTCCATCATCCCCAGAGCCTCACTCAGCTCAGGAAGCTGGCACTCCGAGACCACGGCCACAGCCATGGGCCTGCCTTAGGAATGGGCATCTTTTGCAAATTTTTAAGTTTCATTTGCCTGCAAAGGGGAAATTAGCTGAAAAGTAGTTGAGCCTCAATGAGAACAAAAGTATGAGCTCAAATCTTTTACAATAATGTTTCAAAATTATAGTGTGGCATGAAAATGAGTATGCTAATAATCCCTCTCCAGTGAAAGCAGAATCGGTGAGGCTAATAAATTAGAGAAGCTGATGCAGAAGCCACACCAACCAAAGGACTTGAACCTGACTGAACCTGAAGAGAGAAATAAACTGTCACCTAAACTGAAGCATCACTGGAACATACTCATTTTCCACAAAGTGTTGGGACAATTCTTGTTAAAATAGCACCACCCAGCATGGTCTTCAAACTCAGTACAGACAAAACCAACCAGACACCATCCTATTTATCTTCAAATCAATAAAAATTTCACAAATGCTTATAAATTGCCCTTCAAGGGATGCATGGTCTAGAAAGTGGTCGGCAAACCGCTCTGTTGACTAATGAGTTTGCCGACCACTGGTCTAGGGGAGTGGTTGTGGGGCTAGCAAATGGGAATAAATTGAGTGAACACTGCAAAGCAGTGTTTGATCAGGCCGTTCTCTCCGGCTTGCCCAGATAAAAGAGCCTCATCAGGTGTGTGGCGGGGGAGGGGGGTAGGAAAGGCCAGGTTTATGCTTCTGGGCCCCAGGGGACATGGCGGCTCCTCGCAGCACGGGGGAAGAGCCCCAGCATGCAACGCCATGGCACTGGGCTGACGGAGAAAAGAACCTGTTCAAGGGAGGATTGCCTAGTGTTTTAGCTCCTGGAACCAATGGGTGATGCCTCCAAAGTCTCAGGATCGATAGTTCGCCTCTGTCCTTTGTGACAGTGAGATGAGTTCAATTTCTGGGGTCATGAGCCTGCAGGTAGCCGCACAGGTGTCTGTGCAGCGGGGACTGAGGCACACTGCTGCCTTCCTGCAGCTGGACCGGTTCCGGTAACACGCCTGGTGAGCGTGTGCTGCATGGCAGAACATGTGCTCCAGTCCACGTGGCGGCAGCCTAGGTTTTTAGCGGTTGTCAGGGGCCGGCCTCGCCGTCGGGGCAGCACCTGAGCACAGCCCAGCTCAGTCTTCACGGCTGGAGGTTCACATGGGGCTCCTCACACTCTCAGAACGCTCAGATGAAGCCACAGCGAAGGCAGGGCAGCCTCTTCCCCAGGCCCACAAACACGCTAGTTTTCTTACCGAGGGGATCATCATCAACAATAACAACAATAAAGCAAAACCGACCAAGCCTGCTCCCTCCAGCTACCCTTGGAGGCTTCTCACACGTTCATATGTCTGTCAGGTGCCGGCGCTGTGCTAGATGCTGGGGTGAGAGAGAAACAGGGAACCGGTCCTGTCTGCCCTTGGGAAGCTGGCAGTCTAGAGGGAAAGTACTGAAAATACTCCTAAGGAAACCAGCAACCCCACTGCACCCTGCCAGCAGCAGCTCGCTCATATGCCCTCAGTAAGCGGCTGCTCTGGGTACAGCAAGGTCCTGGGTGTTTTTACACAAAACCACAAGGACGCCTGTCCCTGCAGAATCTGGGAAGATTATACACTTCTACAAATAACTTTAAACAAACCAGAATATATCAAGGGCTGTGATGAAAGTTCAAACTAAATGACTTGTAAGTTAGAAATGAGACAGAGAGAGGAGAGAGAACTTCTCTAGTGACGAGAATCGGAGCCTGCGGGAGGTGACGACATACATTTGAGCTACCCCTAGTGATTATAGAGACTTGACAGTTCCTGGCTTTGGTCTGTGTTGTCCTCTCTTTTTGAGATTACTTAAAGGGTGGGAACTGGGAGTTGCCTGTTTTTTGGGTTTTGTTGGGTTTTTTTGTTGTTGTTTGTTTTTGTTTTTTTTAGTAATCCTCACCTGAGGATATTTTTCCATTGATTTTTAGGGAAAGTAGGAGAGAGATGGAAAGACAGAAAAAAGCACATCGACTGGTTGCCTCCTGCAACCAGGGCCTGGGCCAGCGAGACACCTGCAACCAAGGAATGTGCCCTTGACTGGAATCGAACCTGGGACCCTTTGGTCTGCAGGCCAACACTCTATCCACTGAGCCAAACTGATGAGGGCCTGAGTTACCTTTTACAGACATGAAACAGAGAGGAACCGTTTATTTGGGGGTCCCTGTATAAACCAGTGGCATGTCCACAGGGTGCCCAGTCCCCACCCCAGCCCTATATGCACCCATCAGACGGAATTGCGTTGGAACAGACAGAGCAGCTGGCGGGATGATTGCATTTTAATTGAACTGTCTGTACTACTCTGCAAACGCCTCTGCGAGGTGGGAGACCGTGCAGCTTGATACATAAAACCATTTCTTCTAATAATTGTTTCTGCGAAAGGATTATGGATCTGACCTCTGGGAGGAGTCACTAAACAGCGCATGGAGATTTTCTTAATGCCACAATAATGGCTGTGGACTGCCCAGCACCGTTTCAAATACAACAACAGCGCCTGCCAGCGGGCATGTGGGCGCTGTGTCTGCCCAAGTACCAAGCTGTGGCCTGGGTCCTGGGGAACAGCCTATTACAGTCTCCCATGTACATGGCTGTGGGAGCTTTGTCCACCGTAACGTGGCCAGAGATCCGGAGGCACACAGCTTCTGTATGGCATCTGCCTCACTGTGGGAACAGGATGTTGGTGCTGGGTCCCCAGCTTCCACTTCAGGGTACAGTCCTGCCGGGCGGATATAGGACCATGCCTCAGAGCACAGCGCCCTGGCCACTTAAGGCCTTCTTGCTCTGGGCTCTTCTTCCTCATCCTCCTCATCTCTCCTGCCTACTGTGACCCAAGACTCCAAGCTGCCAGTGATTCTGGAGCAAAATTAGGCAACTCTTTGGAGCCAAAGTTTTCTCAACCACAAACTGGCTAAGAACATCTCCTCCCTTGGGTGGTATGAGGGCCAATGGCCACGCATGCAGCGAGCATCCAGCACATGCTATCTGTTGCCATCACTGTTCTGTTCCCATCCCGTGCACTCCCTGCTCTCCTCTCCTGTCCTCTCCTGTCCTCTCCTATCCTCTCCTCTCCTCTCCTCTCTATGACGATCAGACCTCCCGCTGGGGCTGGTATCGGACTAGATTGATACTTGGGGAGTGTGGGGCTCAAATAGCTTTTGTCCTTGACAATATGAGTGATAGGAATATAGGAGTTGGATTATGTCTGATGCTTTAATTTTGTTATTAAGCCCTGAAAATAACACCTGCTTGTAACACACAGCAAGCAACAGGTGGAATTACTCATGTCTAAAAATAATAAAATAATAATAATCACAGATGTTACATCTTATTTTGCACTAATGCCTGTATAGCCTGTAATCTAACATTAGCTCCTGTGCACCACACAGGTGTGGAATTTTTACACCCTCTCCCGGGCTGCTAGAGGCATTCAGGCCACCTCTGTCATGGTCCCTCATGTTGAGGTATCTGTTTTGATCAGGCCGTTCTCTCCGGGGCTCCCACCGAGTGGCGGTGTGAGCCGCAGGCTAGAGAGCAATCTGTCTCAATCTGGAAAGGGGTCTTGTGTTCAGTGAGTACTTAGGTCAGAGTCCTGAGCTGTGAGAGGAGGAGCTCTGTGTGGGGCTCTGGAGGTGGGTCAGGAAGCAGCGGTGACCACATGACTAACATGTACCAGAATACAACTGTTTTGACCTGCTGGTCCCCGTTCCGAGGGCACCTGTGATTAAGGGGTCTGCAGTGTATAAATATAGATGTCCGGTGACTCCAAAGAGCGCTGCTACGCGTGGGAACCATGGTTTCTACCTGGTACAATACACGAGGCCCCATCCCCTGAGTTTCCCAGCTCACCGTGTGTCCTCTTCTCCACAGTTCGCAAAGGTTACCGGATCCAGGCAGACAAAGAGCGGGACTCCATGAAGGTCCTGTACTACGTGGAGAAGGAGCTGGCTCAGTTTGACCCAGCCCGGAGGCTGAGGGGCCACTGTGAGCATCTGTGTTGTATGTGACCGGGCCTTCCCTCGCGCAGGAATTCACAGCTAAAGGGGACTTGGAGGAGGGGGGTCCCCGAACTTGGGCAGCTTTTGACTTTCAGGATCAGAACTAGCAGATGCTGGTGATAGCGTCCTGAAGAAAGGGCTTTGGAGGGTGCAGGAGGGGCCTGGGGCTTCTATGTGAAGAACAAAGACATGTCCAGCAGAGTCAGGTTCAGCATCTGTGGACCGGGAGTGTCGCTGGGCTGTGCGCTGGGGTTGGAGGTGTCTTACGGAAACAGTCCCCTCCACTGCCCTTTAAGTATATCCAGAACAGAGACTTCCATGTGGAAGCTGAGCGTCCAGTCTTTCCAACAGGAGAGGCGCTTGCACTGAACAGCCGCCGGCCGCTGGCCGCGTGGAGGCCCCGTGCGTGAGAACAACTGTGCTGGTGCGTGTCGTTCGAAGAGGCCTTTGTGCCTCTGAGATGCCAAACAGCAGAAATGAACAGACAAGCCACGAGGCTGCCCCTTGTCAGAGGAGATTTGAATCATGGAGTCACTCACCCCAGTCCTTGGGGCTTTGCGGCTGACACAGCCCATGCTTCCCAGCTATGGGGAGAGGCGGTCCGGGCGGGTGTGCCGGGACTGGTGCAGCGCCGAGCATGCCACAGGCAGGGCACTGAGGGCACCACACCCTGTCTTTGAACCCTCCTCACCCTGGAACCTGCCAGGGATGAGATGGGATTGCTGGGCCACTGTGAACGCAGCCGAGAGGAGCTCTGTGCGGACAAAGGACAACTGGTTCCTCCACATTTGCAGCTCTGAGTTCCTCCCGCGGAGCTGCATTCACAGCAGCATCCTCCCACCACCGGCTATAAAAAGCCCGTCTCCAGATTGGGATGTCAGGGATGCAGATGTCACCGCACTTGACAAGATAGTTGTAACCATGTTGTCATGGATCCCTGGAAGGGGACAGAGTCGGTGATCCAGGAGAGGAGCCCTGGGAATCTTGGCTCGGAGATGAGTTAGGCTGGTTTAGGTGGCACGTCCTGTCTACCTGGATGAAAATGGTCCCCAGGGCCTGGCAGGTCACAAGGTCATGGACTTTCGGTGCCCACGGGGACCCTGGAGATGGCCGGGAACCACCTGTGCGGTGTAAAGACGAGGACACGGAAGCCGGAGGGTGCAAGTGACAGAATCAGACTGGAGCCCAGCCCTCCTGACTCTCTGTCCTGTGTTCTTCGCACAGAAACCTGTGAGCAGGCTGGGTGGCTCCATGGCGGCTGTGACCACAGCCTTCCAGCTCGTGCGACTTGAGGGAGTCAAACTGGGAAGAGGCGGAGGTGCTGAGTCTCCCTCCTTCTTTTGCAGAGGAGGGAAGGGAGGCAGTGGGAGGTCACCAGTGCCAGGTCTTGGCGCCAACACCAGAACTGGAACCCTGTGTCCTGGAAGCTGCCGGTTGACATTGCGATAAAGGCACAGAGATGAGGCAGGAAAGCAGTTCACGGGGCTTGGAGAGGTTCTATCCCTGAGGGCAGAGAACCCTGGGGAGGGTCACAGAAGTAGGATTGTCTTGAAGGTCTCTTCTAAGAGTGGATCCATAGTATCAAGTTGCAACAAGGGAGGCATCCATTCCGTGAGCAATTGGTATTCCAGGGTCCACTAACCATGTGACCCTCACTTGCCCTTGGGATGCCTTAAGTCTGGAATCCCAGTGCAGGGATCAGCAAACTACAGTTCCCAGGGCACCCATGCCCCGCCTCCTGTTTGATGAATAAATTTCATTGGAGCACAGCCATGCCAAGTCACATCTATATTAGCTATGACACCTTTCATGCTGCAATGGCAGAATTGAATAGTCCTGACAGTATGGCTGGCAATCCTAAAATACTTACTGTGTGGCCCTTTACAGAAGAGTTTGCCTGTCCTGTCCCTGAGTTACAGGTGTCCGTAAAGCGGAGGAGGCTGGTGGTCATGCTCAATGGGCAGAGACTTTAGACCCGGCAACCTGGCCCACCCATCCGTAGATGGGGAAACAGAGACGGACCTCCTGACCTGGACACAGATTGCTGCTGCTGCAGTCTGAGCACAGTTCTATAGTCACATGTGACTGCTGACAAGCCTCACCCTGGGTTTATTTTAAGGTTCTCTCCTGTATGCTTCCTGGGATAATGTTCGTCACTAAGCTCCTGAGAAAGGAAGGTTCTAGATTTTATTCCTCAAGAGGTTCTGAGTTACTGTCGTTTAAATACACACTAGTCCATTTTCCTTCGGAGGAAGAAAGGTTTTAAATTAGATTGTAATTCAAAACTACTGACCACCAAAGCCAATTGATGACCAGCTCCCCGGTGCTCCTGGGCAGCCCGTGCCCTGGAGAAGGAGAGGCGGCAGTGCTGCTGTGGAAGGACCACCCTCCCTTCGTGAGGCAGCAGCAGTTCGCAGGGACACGGGAGAAGACGTGGGGGGACTCAGGTCCACGCTTGTGCCTCCCACATCCCATCTTGGCTTACCTCTCGTTCAGCAGCCAGAACTTCCATGTTGTAAATGTTGACTTTGATAATATTTTGAAGTTCTAACCAAAGGATTTTAGAAAACAAATGGCTTGAATTGCAGTTCAAATAGATTAAGTAGATTTATTTTCTTAAGGAAAATAACATGCAATCCATTTCAAAGTTTTATAAATAAATAGGCGTGTATTTTTCTTTCCGGATTGCAATGCTGGTCTTTTTCATAAGTGCTGTTGCAAATAGCTCCTGAGGCCACCTTGGGAAATGAGAAAGCTGTGCCCAGCCTCCTCCCCGTTCTCACAATGTGGGGCTGGGGCTAGACCACATGTGGAGGCTCAGACCCTGGTGCAGCCGCCCCTGTCCTGCCTGCACCTCCAGACAGCTGTCCTGACCACCAGGCCACATATACCTAGAATACTCTTTCAGGAGGGAAAGAGTCCGCCTTGGCCCTGGAAATGGATTTGGAGCCATTTGGTGAGGGTATTCCAGGTTCCTAGATGAGCTTCCAGTAGGAGGTAGGCGGTCAGACACGAGGTGTGTGCATGCCCCCTTGGCCCTGTGGACGTCTTGCTCTGGGATGGGTACAGCTGCAGGAGGTTGGCATGGGTGCTTCACTGCTGGGGCGGTACTTGCCCTGAAGGTTCCGCCTCGGGACTCGACCAACAGCAGGGAAGATACTGTGATCTGGGGCTTCTTTCTCTTTCACCTCTTTTGGCTCAACATGCCTGGGGTCGTCACAGCTCATCACAGAATCATGCAAGAAGATGACACACGTTTAAACAAGATGATGGTGTCTAGGAGGAGATAGCTGCGGGCCCACATGCTGGGGACCTGTCTTAGGTGGAGCAGTGACGATTGTTTTCCGAGTCCAAGAACAGAAGCCTCCCACTTTGGCAAGTGAGCTTCGAGCTGGACCCAGCGTCCACCGAGCTAAGGACACAAACAGGCTAGTTCAGGTCTTTGCCACCCTGAACAGATGGGGCTGAGCACTGGGTGGGGTTCCCCGAGACTCTTGGTCTTGCTCTGGCCAGCAATCCTGTCCTGGCCAGCATGTAGAACGCTGTCCTACCTCATTTGGTCCCTGCAGATAACAACACCATCTCGGAACTCAGCTCCCTACATGAGGAGGATGGCAATTTCCGCCAGTCTTACCATCAGATGCGAAGCAAGCAGTTCCCTGTGTCCCGGGACTTGGAGAGCAATCCTGACTACTGGTCGGGCGTCATGGGAGGCGGCAGTGGGACGAGCCGGGGGCCCTCGGCCATGGAGTACAACAGAGAGGACCGGGACAGTTTCAGGCACAGGTGAAGGGGGTGGAAGGGCAGCCTGGGGGCTGGACGTAAGGGCAGGGGCAGAAAGTGGGGTGGATCTAAGGCTGTTCTTACCCAGTCGCACCTCTGCCTGCCATTCTAGGTTATCCTGCCACATTCTCTATGAGAACACCCCTCCCCACACTTATTAAGCAACGTGACATGTGAAGTCATCCTTCCAGGCACTTTGACATGGGTACTCCAGTCCTCTTAATGAACCGTTAGCCTTTCCCTGCCTTCTCATATGTTTATCCCATGGCCTCTACATACCCCACCCATCAGCTCATCCATTCTGCTCATTTGTTATGTGAAAGGTAAAATGCCAAACACAATATACAGTTGCATCAGATTGTCATAGCTCTACAGGCAGGTACTGTTAAGGTCCCCGTTTTAACTTTCAGACACTGAACCCCACAGGGAGGCTAAGGACTCACCCCAGGTCACACAGCCAGTGAGCGCAGGAGGCCAAGGTGTGGGACCACTCGTGTGGCCACTGCCCTCTGGGGCACCTTCCTCACTCACCTACCTCTCCCTTGAAGGGCAGCGCCTTTCTGCTCGCCATCAATGTGGGCTCCTCGGGCCTGCGCCTAAGAGGAACCCTGTTGGTCAGTTGGGGGGAGGACAAGGCCTGTTCATCACCAAGTATCACAGGGCTCCTGGGCTGCGGCTGTGTGAACTACGGCCACACCTGTACCCAGGGGCTGAGGTGTGAGCAGTGGTACAGGCTGCCAGCCAAGGTCACGTGACGATGCTCGGGCGGCCCCGCCCCCTGGGCCCCGTTGAGATGCTCTGCACTGACCCTGAGGGACACGTTGCCTCCCCTTCCCTGTGGAGAACCTGCCCTGAGAGGTTCGGCCGAGCTCCGGCCAGGTCCCCAGACCCAGGCAGACACGTGTCCCTCGCATTCCGGGCAGCCTGACCGGTGTCCCCTCTCCCGCAGCCAACAGCGCTCCAAGTCCGAGATGCTGTCGCGCAAGAACTTCGCCACAGGGGTGCCGGCAGTGTCCATGGACGAGCTGGCTGCCTTCGCCGACTCCTATGCGCGGTCCCGCCGGGCGGCCGAAGACAGCCTCGACGCCAGGGCGGGGGGCCGCTTCGAGCGCACGGAGACGCGGGCGCGTGGGGGTCTCTTTGGGGACGGCCCACCCGAGGGGTACCCACCCGAAGGCTACTCACCCGAGCGGTACTTCGGGACACGAAGCCACAGCCGCGAGCCCCCGGCCGAAGCTGAGCGTGCCTGGACCCCCGAGGACACCCCGCTGCCCCGGCTGGTGAGCCTGCCGGTCACCTGTGAGCACCCGGGCCGCGGGGGCAGCCTGGAGACCCCGGCCCGGCGCGGCGCCCCCTACTACGCCTGGTCACCGCCGGCCACCTACCGGGCACGTGCTCCGCGCGGCAGCGACGAGGGGGACTCAGCCGAGGACACGCTGCCGCCCTACAGTGAGCTCGAGCTGAGCCGGGCGCCGTCCCACCGCGGCCGCGACCTGTCCGCCCACGGTTCCTCGGAAAAAAGACGGAAGAAGGAGCCCGCCAAGAAGCCGGTGAGGCAGCAGCTGCCTGGGCAGGGCATATCCCGGCTGGGGTGGCCAGAGGAGGGGGCAGAGCAGGTGAGCCCAGACAACTGAGGTGCTGGTGGAGGAGGGGGCCGGCTGCAGGGAACTGGGGTGCTGCTAGTACCCACCCCCGCCACCTCCCTCTCCCTGTGACAGGTGGGGTGAGGAGGCAGGGGCCCCGGGAGCTGGCAAGGCAGGCACGCAGGTGTGTGGAAGGAGAAGGTGGCTCATTAGTGACCATCTGTAACAAGCAGCATCGGGATTCTAGGTGCCTTACATGGGCTGGGAGGCCTGCGAGCAGAACTTCCTGCATAGGATGACCAGGGAAGGCAGAGGTGCCATCAGTGCACACCATTGCACACCCCTCCCCATCCTATGACTGCATCCCTCCAGGGTGTGGGTGCCGGGCTTGGGCCAGGCTGTGGACTGTGCCCGCAGAACCACCTGTGGTGCGCTGGCTCTCTAAACCATGTGTGGTCTCATGCTGGGTTCTTTCTGCTCTTCTCCAGAATGACTTTCCAACCAGGATGTCCCTTGTGGTCTGATGTTTGTTCGAGACATCTCTCGGGATGACGAGAATCAGAAGTGGACAATGGGGACAAGGCACAAATCCAAGAGCCAGCAGGCCCGGGACCTTCTCCAGCCGCCACCTTGGAAGGTTTGCTGATCTTTGCCTTGGCCAGGGGTTGGGGGAGCCTGAGCGAGGCTGATTCCAAACCTCAGTTCCATCTGACTGGTTTGAGAAATCCGCCATGGAAGTGACTGCACGCAGGAACATTCCATATGCGCATTCTCACCCGCCCAGTCTCCTTAGCCGAACCAGGATTCTTTCCAAGTCTGACTGGAGTGAGCTGGGATGGCCAATCTCCAGGAATGCCGCTGCCTCCAGCACGCATTTCCATGCCTCCTGGCTGTGCCGAGAGGCAGCAGAACTTACTACTGCTTCCCGAAGGCCTTCTGACAACGGGAGAGAGCTTCAGGCTGAGTACACCTGTTACTCCCGTCCTCCGTCACTAAACTACTGCGGTTACACTGAAGTCAGAAGCTGTCAGTGAGCTCATGACCATGACCTGCTGGACAGTCACAGAAATGACTTCAGTTTGCTGTTCAGAAGGACAGTTCTTGAATGGCCGGAACAATACGGAAGAGAGTATATACCTCTTTGAAAAGCTGTCTAAGTGGATTCCTTTTCCATTCTGAGAACATAAACTGCTTTGTTCTCTCTCTGCTGCACACGCCTCAGTCTTGGGCAAGGGCTGGGGCCACACAGAGCCCCGCCTCCCTCCCAGGCCGACAAGCTTTTTGATAAATGCTCCAAACTGCAGGTGCAGGAGAAGCGGGAGCGAAAGGAAAGGATGCAGTAATGGAGTGAAGAGAAAAGAATACATGTTCTCGTATTTGAAATATGGGCCATTTCCCCCATGGACGCCACGTGATCTCCCTGGGTTTGTCCTGTGTTTGCTATGTAGAGTTTCTGCCACAGCAGCTCTGCTGTTCCAGGACCCGGAGATGTGCCCACGCACCTTGACCTCCAGACGCTTTGGAGACAAGGGGTGCTGCTTCCAGAGAAGCACTTCCTGTTCCCACCATTGCCTAAATGACAGGTTTGCCTCCCAAAGCTAGATCACTCTGGATTTTTTAATTTGTGTAAGTTGCAAAAAATGGCCACACTTTCCTTCTCACTGAGAAGTGAAGTCTGTCTCTCCATCCTCAAATCTGGCATGGCCAGGTGATTTGATTGGGCTGGTGGCCTGCTAACAAATGTGGCACAAGCTGAGACAGAAAATCCTCGGGCATGGGACTGCCCTCTCTTGCTATTCTTGGGCACCTGGCAGTTACCACTAGAGGAATGAGTTGGGCTGTCCTGCTGCATGATGGGAGAAAGGACCCAGTTCCCCCTTCCCCTCTCTGACAGCCTGTCAACTTTCAGCTGATTGCAGACATGAGGGAACCAAGCTAAGACCAACAGAAGAACTGCCAGTGAGCGAGCCCACATCACGGACTCCTACTCAAGGCGTTGCTCTCTTTACATGTTCATCTTCTTCTTGCTTCACTGTCCAGCCCTGAATCCCTGACTCCACAGCCTCCACTTTCTTGCACAGACTTTGGCCAAAGCCTTTTTCCCCAGGCTGTTTGGCAGGACCCATCGTTGAATCCAGTCCCTGAAGGGTACTTGCCTGCCACACTGGTCCATCCTCTACCTGTGGCTCCCTGGACAGCTTCCTTCTTCAGCATCTCCTTGGGCTTCTCGAGGGCCACCTGACTGGAGCGAGGCCTCATTCTTGGAGGACCATTCCATTTACATCAGGTATTGCCAAAACAGTTGTACGTTTGCAATGAGATGAAGAAGTGGCTGGGTGAGCGCCAGTGGATGGATTGATATCATTGCTTGGAGAACTGGGCTACCAAGGACTCCACAGTGGCTCTGGCCTGTCCGAGAGGACCCAAGCAGACAGTTCAGCTCAGTGCTGGCACTCCCAAGGGCTGGAAGACATGAGCCATAACCATGGTGCTGAGTCTTAAGACATGCTGCTGTCCCTGGCCTCCAAAGTCTAGGTCTAGTCTGTCCATTTGGGCCCTGGTTCAGATGGAAAAGATGATTAAAACATCCTTTCTTAGTCACCAGCTTTGGAGTTCGACTTGCTCAGGCAATCTTGGAGAACATCGGTAGCTGCGGGTGCTATGATCTCTTTATCCGCACCCTGAATCAAGCTTCTCACCACCAAAGAGCCCCCCCACTGTTGAGGGAATGTGGATGTAGACAGGCACTCTGGCGTGGGTGACTGTGGAGGAGGCAGTGGGAAAGGACTAAATTTGGAAACCTGCCATTCCAAGAACAATACAAGTACAGACAGTGACAGACATGGAGTAGCCTGGGGCTGGGCCAGCTTGTCCTCTGTAGAGTGACTGAGATGACAAGGCCTTCAGTGAAGAGAGAAAACAGTCGCTTCTGGGTACGTGGGCAAGAGGTGAGGCTGACAGACCAGGGAAGGCAGAGGTGCCATCAGTGCCCAGGCTTTCCTGGACCCCCTTATTTCTGCTCTCCTGAGTCGTGTGTCCTGAGAGGAAGGGCTTCTCAGCCTCCTTCCGGGTTTTCTGGAGTGAGGCGGGTGTGAGGCTGACCTCTGACCACTGGGAATGGGGAACAGGACATGCCCAAGGAAGGACTGGGAGGTTTCATGCATCATGTGAAACACTACTGTGGATAAGTGACAGCAGACCCAGAGATTAAACGTGTGTGTCTTTTATTTAAATGGATATGTTTTGGTGATATTTTAGTATTGTGTGTGTTTCCATCCATCTTAGTTCATGATATTCTCAGTGATCGGAAAAGCCAATGTTAATAAAGAAAGGTGACCTGAGAGAGGGAGTGAGAGGAGGGCCCAGAGGATGAGGTGTGAGCTGCTGTGTTTGCCTGTGAGTCACAGTGAGTGGGAGACATGTTGAGGGAATGTGGATGCAGGTGGCAGTGTCCCCTGATAGATGAACTGCATCTCTGGGCTGTGCATAGACTCATTAGGAAGCCAGGGACGTTTGTCATGGAGCTGACAGTGCATGCCAGCTGTCCTGCCCAAGTGTGTTCACAGGAGCCCTGGCCTGGCCGCTCCAGGCTCCGTTCCCAGCCTCCAGTGCTGCCGGCCACCCTCCCGACACAGAAAGTCTTACAGAGAAGATGGGCCTCATCTCCTGAGCCTCACTCTGCCCCTGGCACGGGGTTGGGAGGGGCTGCCACTCACCCCCAGGCACTCCGTGCTCACACCGCGCCCTGCCTGTCAGTGCTTGTCGCGTCTCACTCACACAGCTCCTGGACCAGCTCAGACAGCCTCTGCCGGAAGCTGCTGTCTCGGCTTGAGCGGTGAAGTACCGTCGCCCATTGGTGAAGTCACACACGGAATTTGGTCTCCGGACTCCCAGCCTTAGGACTTCTCTGGTGGATCCATGATTCCTCAAATCGCCCGACCACACAGATGACTTGACTGCTGCATGTGGGGTGGGCAGGAAAAATCAAATCTACACGACCCATCCCCCCAGCCCAGGTCCCAGTGCTGCCTGAACCTGGCAGGAGTTTGAAAGTGACTTGGGTGTAGGGATCCAACCAACATGGCATCCAGGTGCTTCAGGGGCCTAGATTTTCCTGCCAGGATCCACTCCGACCCCCCGGGAAGCTGATCCGTGACCTTGGAGTTGGAGCCTCTGACATCCGAGTGGGTGAAGACTCTCATGAGCTGCTGCAAGCAGCTGCCTGGCCCACTGCTGGGGCGGTGAGAAAGTGACTAATATTTGCCTGATGTTCAGGGTGCTGCTGTTTACAGGCTTTCCTACAAGCAGTTCATGGGAGGGCATGTTCCGAAGAGATCTGTGAACGGCGGGGTGGATGCTGGAGAGCCCCCTGTGGGAGGAAGGAGAAGGAACACGGAGGCTGGGGAAGGTGCTGCCCGCGTCACCTGCCTGTTCATTTTTGTGCCTCTGTGGCATCGAAACTGAACTGTGTATGTCTGTGGCCCGGGACTACCTTTCAGTATAAAATATACAGAGTGAATTGCATTGATATTTTAAACCGAAATAAAGCATTTTTCACCTCCGTGTGTGGTCAAGACTCATGATGAACACAACTACATCTGATCATGACCTGCAGAGACCCAGCAGGAAAAACTCACACCCCACTGCCGCGGGTTGCTTAAGCCCTGTGGCAGCAGAACAGGCCGCTGCTGTGGGCCTGAGGAAGCACCGGCTGTTCCCCAGGTTTGTGTGAGCATCTCATGGCTCTGTGCAGGCTGCCCGCCTCAGGAGAGAGGACGCTGGGAGGCTGCACAGCGGGTGGGGCCCAGCTCGTCGCCAGAAAGGACACCTACGAGAAATGGCACTTGGGGAAGTGAGGAAGGAAGCAGTTCATGGGAGGGCATGTTCCGAAGAGATCTGAAAAATTCCACAGCATCCTAATGAAGAGGAGGCATCTGGACAGCTGTTAGCCAAAGAAGGGATACGTACTTCAGGGAACCACTGACCTCCTCCCGCCAGGCTCTGGTGTTGCAGATCCAGGGTCCTGGGTGAACAGAAAACCTGTCCTCGCCTGAAGCATCAGGGCTCAGTTCTTTGCTATTAAGCAGTTAACAGTATAATGTTCACCCGCAGATTTCCCTGAAGACAGACCAGGTAGTGTTGTACTCTGATGCCCTCCTCTGGACTTCCTGTTGTTTTAAGCCCATCTCGCTCTTTTGCTTTATAAAATAGCGGTTTGATTTAGAAAGTGTTTTAGAATCACCTGTGTATTTTTAGACATCATTTCCTCCTGCGTTTCTTATTTTCTTTTGTGGTCTTCCCCCTTCTTTCTGAAAGAAGTCGTCTTTAGAAATGGTCTAAGGATACCATACTCAACTAGTTCTTATTTATCAAAAAACCCAAGTCTTTATGTCATTCTTGTTCTTGAGAGATAATTCCACTGAATACACAACTTTAAATTAATAGTACCTCCTGTCCACACTCTCAAGACATCACTCCCTCTGACTTTTGTGGTTGGTTGTTTTGAGAAGTCAGTTACCAACCGAATAACCCTTGCTTTTGTAAGTGATCTGTCTTGTCTGCCTGGCTGTTTTTAAGATTTTCTTTTTGTCTCCAGTGTTCTTTGGTTTAAATAACATGTGACCAGGTGTGAATTTTTTTTAATTTTATTCAGATTGGGATTTGTTGTGCTTCCTAAATTGTGGATTGTATTTTCCATCAATTACTGAAAACTCTAAGCTACTAACATATCAACTATTCTCTTTAAACTCTTGAGAATTGCAATTAAATGTACTCAGACCTCTTCATTCTATGCTACATGTTGCTTAATCTATGGCATTTCCATTTCTTTGTCTATTTGTACTGTGTTCTTCAGGTTCATCTTCCAGTTCCCTACTTCTCTCTTCAGTTGGCTCTGATCTCCTTTCAGTTTTAACTTTAGTATGTTTTTCTTTTCTTTTTTTTATTTTTTATTTTTATTTTTTACAGAGAGGAAGGGAGAGGGATAGAAAGTCAGAAACATCGATGGGAGAGAAACATCGATCAGCTGCCTCTTGCACACCCCCCACTGGGGATGTGCCCACAGCCAAGGTACATGCCCTTGACCGGAATCGAACCTGGGACCTTTCAGTCCGCAGGCCGACGCTCTATCCACTGAGCCAAACGGGTTCGGCTGTTTTTCATTTTTAAACTTTCAATTTAGGTCTTTTTTAAACCTACATGGTCATTGTTGAGAGTATCTTGCTCTTTACTCCTGTATAAAATTCTTATTTCTTTGAATATATTAAACTCACGCATTTTTTTATTTTAGCAGAGGCCCAATGCATGAAATTTGTGCAAGAGCGGGCCTCCTTTCCCCGGCTGCCGGCACTGCCTTCCCTCTGGCAGCCGGGACCCGGGCTTCCCTCCGGCCACCGGCAGGCAACTGGGACCTGTTCTCACAGCCCTGGCTTTGTCGAAGATCTTCTGTTCTAATTAGCATATTACACTTTTACTAGAAGTATTATAGATACTCAGTGGTGCCAAAATCAGCAGTGTTTGTGGATCTAAGTTTGAAGTTCATTACTTTTGCTGTCACTCATGCTTTCTTGTTTCCTTATGTGTTACATCTTTTTTTTCCCTGTTGTTTAGAGAGAGAGTGAAAGGGAGGGCTAAAGGGGTTGGGAGGAGAGAGAGAAACATCAACATGAAACACTGATTGGCTGCCTCCTGCACGTACCCTGACTGGGGCAGGGGACTGAATCTGCAACTGAGTTACATGCCCTTGACTGGAAATTGAACTGGAAGCCCTTCGATGCACAGACCATGCTCTAACTACTGAGCAATGCTGCCAGGGCTGTTTTATAGGTTTGATTGTGAACTCATGTTTGGTAGAATGTCATTTTACATTGGTGCCAGCCAGGAAAGACGTTCTTGCTTCGGAGCTGCCCTCCTTCTCTCCATGATAACTCCACAAAATGTAGCTACCCTCGGGGGCCCAGAGGAATGAGTGACTGAGTGAAGGAGGGGGACAGCTAAGGGGGTAAATCTAGAAGGTACACGCATTTCTTTCCAATGTGAGCCTCTAGAGCGGGGGTGGGGAACGTGTGGCTCTCAGGCCATGTAAGGCCTGTGAATCATTGGGTCTGGCCTACCAAGGCATTGTGGGTGAGTTAATTAAATGTTTAACAAATACAGCAGGCCAATTTTTAAGTTGATAATTCTGTATGGCCTGAGAATGATGTTATAAATATGCAAACGGCCCTTGGCAGAAAAAAGGCTCCCCACCCCTGCCCTTCACTAAAATGAGCCCAAGATAGGGGAGAACAAGGAGATTTAACTTCACAAATTATTCAGTGTTTGATGGAAATAAGAATTCATTAAGAACAACATGTATCTAAATATCATTCAAGAAGCAAAGAAGGACTAGACCCGTAGGACGGATTGGAATTAGGCAACTGTGGGGACAAAACCATCCTATCTAATAAAAGAGAAACATGCAAATTACCGTACCTTCACTACACTACCAGCCAATTAGAATCGGGGAGCCGGGCAGAGTGGCGTGGGAGGGCGGGGCAGTGCGGGAGGGCGGGGTGGCACAGCGTAAGCCCACGCTGGAGGTCAACCGCGCAAGGTCCAAGCCTCAAACAGAGGCAGCAGAGTGATCGCACCTGCTGGGGGTCAACCACCCAGGGCCCCAGCCTCAGAGCATCAGCCAGAGGCTTGCGCTTTGGCGGAAGGCAGAGCAGGGTGATCTTCTATGCTGGTGGTCCCCCACCCAGGGCCCGAGCCTCAAACAGAGGCAGCAGGGTGATCGCACCTGCTGGGGGTCAACTGCCCAGGACCCCAGCCTCAGAGCATCAGCCAGAGGCTTGCGGCCTTGGCCCAGGGCAGAGCAGGGCAATCATATGCACTGGGGGTTCCCCGCCCAGGGCCTGAGCCTCAAACAGAGGCTTGTGGCTTTGGCCACGGGGCAGAGCAGGGTGATCAAGCGCGCTAGGGGTCCCCGGCCCTAGACCTGAGCCTCAGATCCTTGGCCAGAGGCTTGGGGCCTTGGCCAGGGTGGAGCAGGGCAATCACAGCTAACTGAGGGTTCCCCGCCCAAAGCCAGAGGCTTTAGGCCTTGGCAAGGGTGGAGCCAGAGATCAGAGGAGATAGGTGTGAACTGTAGAGGAAACACCTTTTCTGACTGCTCATTGGCTAAGCTCTCTGTATGCCACTGGTAATATTCTTAGTAATTTGGGTATAAGAATCCAAAAAAGTAATCTAGGGTTCTTCCACCACATTCCTGGAGAAAAAAAATGAAGGTCTGCTGCTGGAGGGCTAAGAAACATCATATCCTTTCCGTAGGCAGTTTGGCTCAGTGGATAATGTCTAGGTTTGCCAACCGCAGGGTCCGGGTTATATTCTGATCAAGGGCATGTACCTTGGTTGCAGGCTCCTCCCTGACTAGGTCCCAGGTCAGGGCTCATGCCGCAGGTAACCAATCAAAGTGTTCCTCTCACTTTGATGTTTCTCTCTGTCTTTCCCTTTCTCTTCCACACTCTAAAAATCAATGGAAACATATCCTCAGGTGAGGATAAAAAAGAAAAATAAAGAAATGTTATATCCTATGAAAGACACATCTTGAAAATGCCTAAAGAAAGTTGTCATTTTTTCATGGTGAAGGGACCGGAGTCTGGGTTGATGAAAACACCTTGGTGGCTGTGGTGACTGGCAGTGGCTGCAGCAGTGGGGTGATGGGGCTGGTGCCTTTCCCTGATCAGCCCAGTCGCCTCCCAGACTGAGGCTTAGGCCCACTCCCCGTGGGGAACGGGCCTAAACCATCAGTAGGACATCCCCTAAGAGCTCTCAGTATGTGAGAGGGGGCAAGCTGGGCTGCGGGTACCCCTCCCCCCCCCAGTGCACGAATTTCATGCACCAGGCCCCTAGTCCTATCTAATAAAAGAGTAATATGCAAATTGACCATACCTCTGATCAAGCCACGTCCACCAGCCAATCGGTAGCAGCTATGCAAATAAACCCCAACCAAGATGGCTGCCACCACTGAGAGCAGGAGGGAGGCTTAGAATTCCCCAGCAACAGAGGAAGCCAAGCTTTCCGCCTGCTGTTGCTGGCATAGGCCTCCACTCAATGCTACAAAGTTTCAATTATAAAAGATGCATAATCCAAACAGAAATGACGGCAGCCACAGAGCTGGAGAGAGCAGAGGTTTGGGTTGCTGGGGCAATGGAAGAAGCATAGCTTCTGCAGCCCTAGCACCTAGGCCTCCACTCTAAGCTACAAAATTTCAAACAGAAATGGCTTTTGCCATGGAGTGAGCAGAAGGCTTGGCTCTGCTATAGGCTATAAAGTTTCAACTGTAGAACATAAATTAATCCCAGATCCCAGCACCTCCTCTTGTGTCGCTGGGGGGCATGGCCAGCCTGCAAACCACCACAGGCCCCTCGCCCAGGCCACCCCATACCCCAAGGGAACCCCTGCCCTGACCTGGGACACCCTTCGGGGCAAACCAGCTGACTCCCACCCATGCACCAGGCTTCTCTCCTATCTAATAAAAGAGTAATACACAGATTGACCATCACTCCAACACACAAGAGGCCTGCCCCCATGTGGTCAAAGATCCTGCCCCCATGTGGACACAAGATGGCCACCACAAGATGGCCAGCAGGGGAGGACAGTTGGGAGGTTTCAGGCCTGCAAGGGAGGCAGTTTGTGGGCCATCAAGCCAGCAGAGGAGTGCCATTGGAGGGACCAGGCCTGCAAGGGAGGGCAGTTGGGGGCGATCAAGCCTGCAGGGGAGGGCAGTTAGGGGTGACCAGGCCGGCAGAGGAGGTTGGCAAACAAGTTGGCAGGGGAGCAGTTAGACATCAATTAGGCTGGCAGGGTAGAGGTTACAGAGTGATCGGCCTGGCAGGCAGAAGCGGTTAGGGGTAATCAGGGAGGCAGGCAGGTGAAAAGTTTGGAGCCAGAAGTCCTGGATTGTGAGAAGGATGTCTGACTGCCCGTTTAGGCCCAGATTAGAGAGGGTGCAGGTTGGGCTGAGGGACACCCTCCTGCGCCCCCCGCCCCGTGCACAAATTTCATGCACTGGGCTTCTAGTTATTTTATGTCTATACCCTGTTCATTTCCATATGATTAGTGTAAAAGGCCTATTTTCTTTCTTTCTTTCTTCCTTCCTTCCTTCCTTCCTTCCTTTCCTTCCTTCCTTCTTTCTTTCTTTCTTTCTTTTTTTTTTTTTTTTGCCAGACTCGGGTGGGGTTGAGAGGGGTGAATGGAGGGGAGGGCAAGGGAAGCGGGGAGAGCGGGGACCCAAAGAGCCAAGGCCTATTTTCATATCCAGTTAATAAGTAAATAGGCCGATTTCAGGTTCTGGAAAATCTTGGCAGAGACATCCTGATAATAGGCATCACGCCACTGAGGTGACATGGTATTTTCTGCTGAACTTGTTTTAAGTATTTCCTGAATGCTTATCAGGTGGCCTGCTATGACCACCTGGTAAGGCGGGAGGTGTAGGGGTAGCTAGGCAGCCAGCTGCTCAGAGAAGGGACGTGAGTTAGCCTGCTGTGCCACCTACTGGCACCCCTCAAAGGCCACGCCTCTGGGCGAACTTGCCAGGATTCAGGTTTTGCGCTGAATTAAAAAGTCTTGCATGCATTCACTTTCGACAAACCAAGTAAGTGCATTGGGCCTTATTTATTTATTTATTTATTTATTTTAAATATATATTTTATTGATTTTTTACAGAGCGGAAGGGAGAGGGATAGAAAGTCAGAAACATCGATGAGAGAGACATCGATCAGCTGCCTCTTGCACACTCCCGACCCGGGATGTGCCCGCAGCCAAGGTACATGCCCTTGCCGGAATCGAACCCGGGACCCTTCAGTCCGCAGTCCGACGCTCTATCCACTGAGCCAAACCGGTCTTGGCGGGCCTTCTTTATTTAGAAGTGCTGGGTTCTCTTGTGTGTTCTGAAGCTTTAGACCTTGCCACGTATGTCTTCAAGGCAGATTCCTGTGGAGATACCACGTGTTTCTTGCTTGGACCCAAGTGGGAACGAAGCACACGCATCCTCCCATGACTTCAAGCTATTTGTTTGTTTTTTTAAATATCTTTATTGATTTCAGAGAGGAAGAGAGAGGGAGAGAGATAGAAACATTAATGATGAGAGAGAATCGTCAATTGGCTGCCTCCTGCACACCCCCAACTGGGGAATGAGCCTGCAACCTGGGCACATGCCCTGAGCAGGATTTGAACCAGAGACCTCTCTGTTCAAAGGTTGATGCTCACCCACTAAGCCATGCTGGCTGAGCTTAAAGCTGTTTTAAAATGTGCTTTTGACGTCATTATATACCAGCACTTTGTGAAGGCAGTACAGACTATGATGCCATTGAAATATCAGGAAGCAAGTTTCTGGTTAACAAGTAAAACTTACGTCATTTAACTGTGTGACCCAAGGCCCCAGTAGCCCAGTCCCCAGCCTCTCGTAAAAAGATGAATCCAATCTCCCTCTGGTTCTCACTCCCATTGTCTCTAAAATACAAGCAGAGAAGAGTCCATCCTCTCTGGTATTAAAACATTAAAAAAAAAACAATTCTTGCTTTTGGGAGATGTTTCCTTACATTTGTTTACATGTCTGTGCCCATACTCTCCCTGGGGAGAGTTTGCCAACTTCTGTTTAGCACCATTCTCATAAAAGCCCTTTGTTTGACTGAAAGGAATGGGCAACATTGCCACCCACCTCCCACAGCCTCTCCTGTGGGTGTGTGGCCCAGGGCTGGCCCCGCCCTCCTGCACGCGGGGGAGACAGCCGCTGAAGTCCCGAAGCTCTTTTCCTCTGCAGTGATATCAGTAAGAAGTTGTCTGATTGTCAGTGACGGAAAGGCAGCTCAGACTGGCTTAAGGGAAAAAAGGAAAGGATGGAGGTGGTTTGCTGGAAGATCCTGGCCTGGCTCACGGGATGGGGAGCTGTAGGAACTGACCGGAGACCTGGGTCTGGGTGGAGTCAGAATCTCCCTGTGCCCATCACTCCCTCCTGCTTGTCTCCTTACATTTCCATGTCTCCCAGGGAGGTCAGACCTCCTCCGCCCCCAGGCTCTAGCCCCCAGCAGTCCAAGAGCCACAATTATCCAGACACACGAAAGGCCTTATTCAGGGGTAATCCTGGGAGAGGCCAGGGGTGACCCACACTGAGCCCTGTGCCCACTTTTGAGCTAATTGCTGTGGCCGGAGAGATGGCAAGTCCATTTCTGACCAGGAGGATGAGATTCTGTGATGGAATGGACAGTGGATGGGCAATTTCTCCTAAAGATAGAGGGAGGGGTTATTGACAGAGGTAGGAACGGGATTCTGGGCAGACAGCAGGCATCCATTCCTGCATCCCAGAGCTTCTTACCCGATAATTAAAGGGCCCTGCGCCCCCCCCCCCCCCCCAGGCAGTCTCCCAGTCTGGGGCACTGGAAGCTGTTTCCTCAGCCACCTGCGGAAACCTGCAGAGCCTTCCCCGCTCCAGGGCAACACGCGATCCTTCTGAATTTAGAAATCCATCTCCCGTCTCCATCACCACCTGAGCCAGGACTGTGATCTCTTTCCTGGGTTCTCCTCCACCCACCTCCAGGCTTGTCCCTAATAATCCTTCCACTTTGTTGCCACCGTTCTGGATAGTTTCAAGAAAAACACTCAACGTTGGGCAAAGTGCCTTCTCCTTTTCTAAGTTCACAGACCTGGGGACTTCTAGCCTTCCTCTCCACCTTTTCATTCTTCTTCTTTTTAAAAAAATATGTTTTTATTGATTTTAGAGAAAGAGGAAGGGAGAGGGATGGAGAGAAACGTCAATGAATGAGAAACATCATTGGTTGGCTGCCTCCTGCATGCCCCCACCTTCCCCCCAACTGGGGATCGAGCCAGAAACCCTTGTATGTGCCCTGACCAGGCAGGAATCAAACCAGTGACCTTTTGGTTCATGGGCTGACATCCAACCACTGGGCCACACTGGCCAGGCCGCCTCTTCATTCTTTCCTGTGTGAGCAGGACAGAGAACTAGCTGGCTCATTGGCTCCCCCCACCCCCACCCCGCGGACGGTGAGTGCTCAAGCACCTCACATCATCTCTTCTGGCCCCATGACCCCTGTCGTTTCCGTTCTCGGGACAGTCAGCACCTTGGTGCTTCCTTCTCTCCAGGGAGGGTGCGCGTGGGGGGCGCTGTCCCTGTGTGTGTCAGGCCAACACTGCATTCTCCCCAAGGTCCTAAAAACCCTGCGTTTGGGAGTGACCTGCCCCCTCAGCCCTCATTTGACTCGTGATCTTACAATGTCGGGTATGTGGCATCAGTCATGGGAGACCAGACGGTGTCACCTTAAACCACTATGCTTGCCAAGACGTCTGTTGACCTCAGAATACCGGTACTTGCTCTGGAAAGGGTACATACATATGATTCTTACATCATATATGTGTGTATATTTACTTACATCATATGGCAGTGGCAAGGAGGGGAAGGATTGATGGGAGTGTTTTAGCTCACAGAATGGTCACCATGGCAACAGGAGCCTGGATCGTCTCTCTGGCGACACAGTGCCTGAAATTCTGCCTAGAAGGACGTGTGCACTGGCCGGGGAGGCTTGAGGACGTGTTTCAAAACGACGCTGGTTCTTGCTCAGCGAAGGTCACTGCCTCGCTTGTCCAGGTTCTGCTTCGGGAGGGCTGCAGACCAGCAGTTTGAGCAGCCGGGCGCAGACACCCTCAGCCTGCTTTGGTCGTGCTGCTCGAGAACGCGCCAGCCCGGGAAGAGCCTGTGCTCGAAGCACCACCCCAGTGTGACAGGCACTGAGTCTAAAGCGCCCGACCCCGGCCGGCCGCTGGGCTGTCGGGAGCACCTGCTCGGGCACTGCCCGCCCTGCGGCATCGTGGCTCCCCAGTGTGACAGGCACTGAGTCTAAAGCGCCCGACCCCGGCCGGCCGCTGGGCTGTCGGGAGCACCTGCTCGGGCACTGCCCGCCCTGCGGCATCGTGGCTCCCGCTCCACACGGGGGGCCACGGACACGGGACTGCTTTCAAGGGAAACCCGACCAGGGCTTGAGCCCTACATACTCTTGTGCTAAAGCAGGGCTTCAAATAATGCCGTTTTGTTCAACATTGTTTTGCCATAAGATGCCAACAGAACTTAACTCTTGCTTCTATCAATTAGCCTTGACAGTCTTGGTTTCGGTATCCCTCTTTTCGCCGCCGTTCCAGGAACCTAGGGACAAGGTTCAGTGAGGAGTGACTGATTTGATTGTAGCCAATATGCGGTGGGGCTCACCTGCTCCTCAGTACAGATGACGGAACACTGATCACAATGCCCAATGAATATGCCTCCCCGCCACCTTTTCCCTCCCCACCGAACCTCTAGCCTCACTTTCAAGGAGCCTGGGGCCTTGGGCAGTCTTGGGGAGAGATTCACAGAGGTTCCAAGTCACTGTGACTCCACACATTTCTACCACTAGCTGGCTCTGGCCGTGCTCCTTGCTTTGTCTGTGGTCACTGCTCACGCCACGCTGACCCCGCCTGGTGTGCCCAGCCACCATGTCAGCCTAAACAAGGCCACTGCTCCTCTCTACTTGCCCCAGGGGACTCTTCCTGAGCCCGCAGCACAGCTCAAACCAGGTTCACCTTTGGCTGTGAATTTTCTTAAGGTGCAAGGATAACCAATGGGGCAGGTCACCAGATGAGACAGGTCCTCGTATGGGACACTCTGGGGCCCAAGGCCCAGGCTCAGCCCCCTCCATGTGACAGAGGCCAGTTCACCTCCCTCCTGGAATGCCCTCAACACACCTGTATTCCTTTTTATAAAGCAAACCTGTGACATCGATTTCTGCTGTGAGTCACCAAACTCCTTGGAACTTGCCCCCTAATCCCATCAGGCCAACAGCCAAGCCCCACAGGCCTGTGGGGGGCTTCTGGCCCCGGCCCCTGCACTGTGCTGCCAGGTTAGGGGAAACCCCAAGGAACGGCTGCACCTTGGAGTCACTGGCAGGGCTCTGAGAAACATCAAGACCTGGGCTTCGTTCACCAGACATTCTGGCTTGGGCTGGAGTGTGGCCTGGGCACGGCATTCAAACTTCGCCAGGTGAGCCTAACACCAACGCTGAGATACTGCTCTTATCAAAGTTATAATGGGACAAATTAAACAGAAAGTATTCTCCAGTGTAGCAACAAAGTGCAGTCATCATTGGCCACATCAGGTTCCAGAAATGGAGAGGAGACACCCTTCATGTCTTGCAAAGGCCCCGGGGCTCCCCGGCCACCAGCCCAGAAGAGCTCTGACCTCGCCATGGGGTCTCCAGGAGGTGCAGACGAAAGCGAACTCACAGTGAGCCTCCTGGTCTCTTGGGGTTGGCAAGCTCTGCCTTCCCCACACATGGCTCTATTGCCCCGTTGGTCTCGAGCTCCCAGGCTGTTCCCCAAAATGGCAATTCATTGTTTTCCTCCTGCAGGTGACAACTGGAGCGTGGCAATGGTTTTGAGCCCAAAGCTGCCAGGACCTTAGAGTGGCTCGTGTCCCCTGGTGTAACTGTCCTCCAATATTCCCAGAGGGCCTGAGAGCTCTCGCCATTGGACCACCTAGCAGTGTGCATCCGAAGGCCAGGATTCTCCGGCCCCTTCTAATCCAGAGGAGGAATGCACGCGGGTCACCCCGGAACCCTAGCTCCTGGCATCCTAGACACAGGACGAGGGCGCATCGCCCTCTGGTGGCGGTCGAGCAAACAGCAGGGCGAGGGGGAGGAGCGCGCCTGGGGCCGCCTCTCTCTCCAGGTGCTTCCTCGGAGACCTGGGCTTCGTAGGTGCTGCGCGCCTGCCCTGCAGCGATTCTGCCCCCAAAGCCGGTCACCCGCCCTTTCCGGCATTTGCAACTCAGAGACCCTGATCTCCCAGGAGCCGCCCTGGGAATCGGGCGCAGAGCCCGGGTCGCACGTGGGTCGCTGCCGACCTGAGATTCCTCCGAAGCGGCGCGGGGCCGAGGGCTCCGGACTCCTGCACCCAGGGGCCGCCTTCCCGGGAGGAGGTCCGCTGTGTCCGGCAGACAGGACTGGGGCCGACCTGGAGCGCATCGGCGGCCACAGCTTAGGGGTCAGGAGACAGCTAGGCGGCCCGAAGGAGGGGGCCAGCCACCCACACGGGTTTGCAATCCGAGAACTTACTAGTAACCTGCCTCTCTAGACAGAAGTGGCGGGAAGGCTGGGACCCAAAATGACAGAACCCGCAGCCCCGGTTTCCTTCACCACGTGACCGACCGGGGTTTTCGTTTGAATTAAATGGCGGTAATGAAGGCCCACAGTGGGGGCCATTCAAGAAATTGCGTGTGCTGAGTCCACAAACATGCAAAGAAGCGAGGTGCTGTTCATCCAGGGGGACCATCCACCCAGAACCTGTCCCGACCAGCAAAGCCAGCGGCAACCCTGAGCTTTGAAACTTCGAGGAAAGGGAAACATACACAGGAAAACACACCAATGAACAAAATAAGAAAAATAAGACACCAAATGACCAAAGAGTTGAATCGGGAACTTTAAAAGCCTGTCCTCTCCACCAGAGCCGGCTCACAGGGATTCTGGAGAGTCAGCCGAACTTTCAAAGCACAGAAGAGCCCTCTCTCTCCCTTTCGCCATTGTTTCAGGGGATAGGAAAGGGGGGAAGCTCCCCAGCTCCTTTCACGGTGCAATGTTTCTACCCGGACAAGAGCGTATTCAAAAATTTCCATTAATGTTATTAATGACCATAGATGCAAAAACCCTAAACATGACATTATCAAGTCAAATACAGCAGTGTATTTAAAATGCATCTGAATCTAAGAGGATTTATTTCAGGAATACAAGAGCGTTTAACATCAGAAAAATATCTATTGTCGTTATTCAACACATGGAAAAAGTAAAGGAAAAAAACAGTATCCTCTGAAAGACACAGAAATGTTTGCACATCTGGTGAGAATTCATGAAACTTCAGCAAAACGGGTACAGGGTATCTTTCCGAGTGTAGGCCACGTCGTACCTACTAGTGAAATGTGAGGAGTGCATGGAAGTCAGGGCCCTGGATTGGAGGGTCTGACCTTGAGATGTTCAATCTGGCTACTACCACAGGTGGGTTTTCAAGTTTAAACTGTATTAAAGATTCAGTTCCCGAGTCTAACAAGTTGTATCTCAAGCACTAAGCAGCCAACTGTGATGACCACAGTGCTAAGTGCCTATATGGGGCCACGGACCCTCATGTACTCGTTACAATTCAATTCTTCCGACAACAGCAAGAACTGGTATTAGCCCCACCTTGCAGATGTGACACTGAGGCAGAGTGATCAGGTGACTCGCCCAGAGCCATGGAGCCAGGACAGGAAAAGCCAGGATGCAAACCCCAGGCCCACTGGCTCGAGATTGCCCTTTGACACGACCCTCTTTTGCCTCGGTACCCCTTCAGTGCACCAACAAAGCAAATTGGGGAACATAACAGGGGGGAAGGAACAGGCCAAAAAAGATGTCTTTACACTAGCAAAACAATTTTTAAATACATATATATATATATATATATATTTTTTTTTTTGCAGAGAGGAAGGGAGAGGGATAGAGAGTTAGAAACATCGATCAGCTGCCTCCTGTACACTCCCCACTGGGTATGTGCCTACAACCAAGGTACATACCCTTGACCGGAATCAAATCTGGGACCCTTCAGTCTGCAGGCCTATGCTCTATCCACTGAGCTAAACTGGTCAGGGCAAGACACTTTATAAAAAAACAATTAGGCATGAAGCAAACAAAAGACATGCAAAACAGCTCCTTACCTGGGAGGAAGTCCTGGCTGGCCAGGGTAGGGTGGTTGCAGGCTCCCACAGGTGGCCGGGAGGCACTGTTTGGCACAACTGCAGCCAGTACCCCAGGCAGTGAATCACCTCCTGGATTTCAAGCAAAGACCCCTGGCAGACTCTTCTAAAATTCCCCTGTGGCTTCCCCTCCTTCCAGGGGGTGACCTGTGGAGCCTCATCTCCATCCTGCAGGGTCTCCCTGTGCCAACAGCAACCTCAGTGACGGTGCTTGTCTCTGATCTCTACCTGCCCCAAATGCCAAAGGTCTCTCCCAAGCTGGACCTCCATCAGGACTCAGACACTTTTTGCAGCACCTTGGAGAAGCTCTTCGCATTCTGAGCAGGGGCCAAAGGCTTCATTCAGCCAAGCTTCCCAACTGCCCGTTGGGCTCGCTGCTTCCAGGCGTTTGAAAGAAGTCTTTCCAGTGTGCGCAGTGTAATTTAGGCTTGTTTTTTGAGAAGTTTAAAGGATGATCCCACAATACTTCTGGGATGATGCCCAGGGCTAACGTCATCCTTAATGGGAGCTCCTTGCGCCATCTGCTCTGTCTCATTACAGACTGTCTAGTGCTCTTACTAATCACAGAACCAAGGGTGCATCACCATCAGGCTCCAGAGTAAGAAGAGGTAACAGAATGTGAGGAGCTACTTCTGGGATTCCCTTCAGGGCACTAAACGCCCTGGGGGGCCCACAGGCTGTTCGCATGGCTGTGCCTCTTGTGTCCTCAAGTGGTCCAGCTGTGCCCCCTATTCTTCCCTCAGAGCTGAGCAGTAGCACCTACAGCACCTCCAGTCTGTTGATTGTTCTAATGCTAAAGCTCGAAGTTGCAACAATACTTAAACCTACTCCTCTAACTGGCTGGGAAAGACAAATGAAATTGCTATAGGATAGTTTTAAAAATATATTTAAAGAACTAGATGAGTCAATCTTTGTGGAGTTATTTGCATTGTATAAGTAAAGTCCAAGTATGTACAGTTGATAGCTTCTGATTATCTCCCATCCCCATTACGGTTTCCCCGGTAAATGTTTGTTCCTCAATTGGAAGACTCACAGATCCAGGAAAAATGTTCTGATCACATTAATTACAACCAGGAGGGTGTCAAAACACGGTGAAGACCACGCCCACTTGTCAGTGTTCTTGGGTTGCTTAGTTATCTGCCATTCACCAGAATCCCTACGTGCCTTCCGTTTTTCAGGGTCCTAGAACATCAACCACCAAGAGCTTCTAAGAAAGAGGAATACAGTTAACATGTTATGGACTGAAGCTGTACACCCCCTTCCCCCAATTCGCATGTTATTAACCCCAAGAGTGGCTGTGTTTAGCATATTTGGAGATGGGGCTTCTGAAGAAGTAATCAAAGTTAAATGAAGTCATAACTGCAAGATAAAATTTCCAAAAGCCCCCATTAACCAAAAAAGGGGGGGACAGTGGGGTAATATCATGTAAGGAAAAATATCCTATAAGTAAAATACATGTAGAAAATTCTTACTCCAGAAAAGAAAATTCCATTTGTAAAACCAACTGCAGGACACCTATGAAAAAACACACATGGTGTCAAAATAAGCCAAAGGAAAATCATTTAGGCAAAAATAAAAAGAATCCCAAGTCCATTTTGCAGAGAGGATCCCTTTGTTAACTTTTGGTCGAGAATGTGTTTGTGTGTTTGCAGAGAAAAACTCCAAGACCATGTGGGTTCCCGAGACAGTGAGGAACTGACGGGTCTGTTCCAGTCACGAGGACGGTCCAGAGATGGGGGACACTGACGACACCTTGCCATGCTAGCAGTCGGCAGCTGTGCGTGGCTGCAGGCGGCCCAGGACCATACCAGAGAGGATGGATCTTGCATTGCCACGATGTGTCCACCATCTGGATACCATTGCTGACATGTACACATGAAGAACTATTTGACATTGAAACTGGGACTCAGAACAGTTGGACATTGAAACTGACACTCCAACTTTTTTTTTTTTTTTTTTTTTTTGCTCTTATACGTTTGTTTCTAGTATGCAGAGGTAAGATATTTTTGAAGAAAAGAAACAGGGGGGAGTGATTGATATAGAGGCAGGGTGGCCTTGAACAGGCTGTCAAGCTAGAGGGGGAAGGCTTGGGTGGATGGGAGTCGGATGCTGGGGGAGATCAACTGAAGGACTTGTATGCATACATAGGAGCATAACCAATGAAGGAAAGACACTGGGGCAGGGACGGGGGCAGGTGGGGACATGTGCTGGGGGGTAAGGGAGGCTGGGGGGAGGATATTGGGGGGAAAAAAGGAAAACATATGTACTACTATTAAATATAAGTTATATTGTAAATTTAAATAAATAAATAAATAAATAAAAGAAGTCATAAGGATGGGGCCCTGGTCCTACAGGATTAGTGTCCTTCCAAGCAGAGACTTTAGAGAGTGCCCCTCTCACCCTCGTGCTGAGGAAAGACCAAGTGAGGGTAGAGATGTGATTGTCTATAATCCAGAAACCAAATTTGCTGGTTTCAGACTTCCAGCCTCCAGAATTGTGAGCAAATAAATTTGTGGTTAAGCAATCTAGACTGTGGAACTTTAGCATCCTGTGCAAAATAAACACAGCTGACTCTCAACGCTATGGGGTTAGGGACACTCCCTCCCCGTGCACTCAAAAATCTGTGTTTAAAATTTGACTCTACACTCAGCCCTTCAAATACCCGAATTCAACCAACTGCAGATTGAAATAGCACTTGGGAATTGGCAGTTAGGAATGTGGAAATACTGTTTTCCAGCCGTGATCAGTTGAATGTGCATATATGACACCTGTGGATTCGAAAGGTCAGCTGATTTACTGAAAAGAACCTGTGTAGATGTGGACATGCTGTTCAAACCCGTGCTGTTCGAGGGTCAACTGCATGTATAAAGCTTCAGAGGGTTTAGGCTGGGCCCACGGGAAAAGCTGTGTTCCAGTCAGACTTTTCATGTAACCCTATGTAGTTTATACATTTAGAAACATTATCCTGAGAAGGGCTGCAAAGCTTCACCAAACTGCCCACAAAGTCCCATAACTAAGGCACAAAAAATATTAAGAACCAAGTTACTACAAAGGAGACAGAACTGAACCTCACATCACCCTGTTTGGCCCTGGAGGATGGCTGGTTAGCCAGAGACGGGCAAGATTCCTCAGGGAAGGAACAACCTAAGACAGGCACAGTCGCAGAGGGGCCAACAGGAGAGAACTAAAAGGTCAACAGAGGTGGGGCACAGACCCTCACCCACAAACCTTGCAGGGGCTTGAATTCTCACCCCTCCTGAGGGAGGTCTCCTACCCCCACGGCTGCTTCGCCTCCCACGCACAACTCAGACCGGGACCCAGGCGGCAGACAGAGACTCGGCCAGCAATAGCTGATCTATATCTAAATTCAATCTATTACCAGGAATGCTCAGAACCTACTCAAAAATGCAAATATTCCTTTCCACTAGTATTTACAGGGTAAACTGAGATTTCTGTTTGAGTATTAAAATTGACAGTAAAATAGTAATCAAGTTTTCAGATTAATTTAATTTGGACAAGTGAAATAAGTGAATACTCAAGAAAATTTAAGTGTACTGGACAAAAAGCTTTTCCTAAAACATTAACTAAAATATTTATTACTAGTTCGCCTCACTGTAAAATTGCCTAACATCCAAAGAACCTAAAGCAGTCATATTTGTGTACAAAAATTAAAATTTAAAATTACCAAGACTGCAAGATAAAATTTCCAAAAGCCCCCATTAACCAAAAAAAAAAGGGGGGGGGGGACAGTGGGGTAATATCATGTAAGGAAAAATATCCTGTAACTAAAATACATCTAGAAAATTCTTACTCCAGAAAAGTAAATTCCATTTGTAAAGCCAACTGCAGGACATCCATGAAAAAATACACATGGTGTCAAAATAAGCCAAAGGAAAATCATTTAGGCAAAAATAAATAAAAAGAATCCCAAGTCTATTTTGTTAACTTTTGGTCAAGAATGTGTTTGTGTGTTTTCAGAGAACAACTCCAAGACTATGTGGGTTCTTGCAACAGTGAGGAACTGACGGGTCTGTTCCAGTCACGAGGATGGTCCAGAGATGGGGGACACTGACAACACCTTGCCATGCTAGCAGTCGGCAGCTGTGCATGTCTGCAGGCAGCCCAGGACCAAACCAGAGAGGTTGGAACTTGCATTGCCACGATGTGTCCACCATCTGGATACCATTGCTGACATGTACACATAAACAACTATTTGACATTGAAACTGGGACTCAGAACAGTTGGACATTGAAACTGACACTCAAACATTTTTTTTTGCTCTTATACATTTATTTCTAGTATGGAGAGGCAAGATATTTTTGAAGAAAAGAAACAGGGGAGAGTGACTGATATAGAGGCAGAAAGGCATTGAACAGGCTGTCAAGCTAGAGGGGGAAGGCTTGGGTGGATGAGAGGTGGATGCTGGGGGAGATCCACCGAAGGACTTATATGCATGCATATGAGCATAACCAATGAATGAAAGACACTGGGGAGGGGAGGGTAGGTGGGGACATGTGCTGGGGGGTAAGGGAGGTGGGGAGGAAGGATAATGGGGGGGGGAAGGAAAACATATATAGTACTATTAAATGTAAGTTATACCGCAAAAAAATCAATAAAAATATATTTAAAAAGAAAAGGAAAAAAAAAAGAACCAAGTTACTTCCTCTGGTGGTCACAAAATAAACCGTGTGGTCTTGGAGTGCAGGCCTCACCAATTGTTTGCAATCATAAGTCCTACTATTTCCTAGTACATTCTTCTCTATACCCTTTAACTATATTAAAACATGTACATCCATACAGATAGAGGTGAGAAAGAGCATTTTACAGTATTGTCTGAAGTTTTTAATTCTAGCAGACACATATACTTTGAGTGTGAGACACTATATAACATAGTATAACCACATATATATACACCAAATGTACCACATAATAAGATTACAAATTACAGTGAACAGCATAATGATAAGTTCAACAGGGCAACCAGAAGGATTGATGTTTGAAAGCTGGACTATAAGAAACCTTTCAGGAAAGCAGAGCCGCTGAGTCTGACAAGGAAATAGCTCACATGTTTGCTGTCAGCGCTGAGGGAAGAAGGCTAACCAGCTGATGCTAATGACGGAGTAAGTCAACCAACACATTTCTGCTGTTAGGCAGTGATTTATAACTAGGTCTAAAGAACCTAAATATCCTATCTGGGAGAAATAATCATCATCATAATAACAAACACCAAACTGAGATATCTCATAACTCCATCAATACCCAATCCCACCGCCCAAAACACCAGTGCTTTATTATACAAAATTGGGAAGAATTCATAATGGGGGGTGAGGAGGAAGGCAAGCTTTTAGGGGATATATAAGTAAAATAGCCATGTGAAAATAAACATTTGGAATGGCTTTCCTTTATATAGTATTTGTACAGGATTATATTTATAATCCTAAATGAGGCCAAGCTTTATGCATAAGTTCATTACTGTTGCTTCTAACATAGAATGAAAGCAAGCAATCTAGCAACCAGGAACTGATTACTGTGTACATTCTATCCATGGGGTATTTAACATGCTAGCATTAGAATTAGGATTAAGGGGACAATGTAATACCAGATGAAAATACTTATCCTAATAAAAGAGTAACATGCAAATGTGACCATACCTTGGCTCCTGATTGGCTATGCTACCAGCCAATCGGAGCAAGGGGTGGGGTCGAGAGGTGTAGGCACCAGGCCCCAGGAGCGGAGATGAAGTGGTGAAGGCATCAAGCGCCCGGCCACGGGAGCGGAGACCAAGCAGTGGCAGCAACAGCGAACCACAGCTGCGTCTGAGGCCCCGGGCGCCGAGAACAAGGTGGCAGCGGCGGTGGCGGCTGCGGCAAGAAATCACCACAGCTGCATCTAACTGAGGCCCCTGGCATTGCTAATAATGTTTTACATGTAGCTTCAGCTGTATGCCAGCAAAAATGGAAGGCAACCGCCAGAGGGAAGGCCCCCCGAGTCCCAGCTTCAGCATCCCAGCTGAAACTGACAACAGGTAGGAGGAAGTCCCACTCCCACAGAATCTGTCTAAATCAGCCTTTGGTCACACTGCTGAAAGGCCTGTCATTCTCCTCTATCTCAGAACGTGGCAATAGAGAGGTGGGACTATGTCCAAAGAAAAACTGTTGATACAATGGAGCTGTATAGCAGAAAGGTGCCGACGACGTTATCGACAGAAAATGTCTGAAGAGCGACGTGCGTCTGATCTTGAAAGAAGGCGACGCCTGGACAGAATGTACCTGAAGAGCAGCTATTGGAAAAACGTCGCTCTGAAGCCGAAAAACACCAACATCTTCGACAGGAAATGTCTAAAGAACAATGTGCCTTTGAAGTTGAAAGAAGGCGGTGGCGAAGACAGAATGTGTCTAAAGAACAGTCATCAACAAGTACTAGCAATAGTGGTAGGAACTGCCTCTCAGCGAAAATGGAGTATGTGAGGATGCAATTCTCGAACATAGTTGTGGTGAAATGACTGTTAGGTGTGAATTTTGCCTATCACTAAATTTCTCGGATGAAAAACTATCTGATGGGAAATTTACTCGATGTTGTAGCAAAGGGAAAGTCTGTCCAAATGATATACATTTTCCAGATTACCCGCCATATTTAAAAAGATTAATGACAAATGAAGATTCTGACAGTAAAAATTTCATGGAAAACATTCTATCTATAAATAGTTCTTTTGCTTTTGCTTCCATGGGTGCAAATGTTGCATCGCCATCAGGGTATGGGCCATGCTGTTTTAGAATACACTAGAGGCCTGGTGCATGAAATTCGTGCACAGGGTGGTGGGTGGGCAGGGGATGTCCCCTAGCCCAGCCTGCATCCTCTCCAATCTGGGACCCCTCGAGGGATGTCCATTTAGATCCGATCCCAGTGGGATTGGACCTAAACGGGCAGTCGGACATCCTTCTCACAATCCAAGACTGCTGGATCCAAACTGCTTGCCTGCCTGCCTCCATGATTGCCCCTAAGAGCTTCTGCTTGCCAACCTGATCACCCGCTAACCACTACCCTGCCAGCCTAATTTATGTCTAACTGCTCCCTGCCAGCCTGTTTGCTCCCAACTTCCCTCTTCTGTTGGCCTGGTCACCCCTAATTGCCCTCCCCTGCAGGCTTGATCACCCCCAACTGCCCTCCATTGCAGGCCTGGTCCCTCCCAACTACTCTCTTCTGCTGGCCTGATTGCCCACAACTGCCCTCCCTTGCAGGGCCTGGAATCTCCCAACAGCCCTCCCCTGCTGGCCATCTTGTGGTGACCCTCTTGTGTCCACATGGGACAGCACTCTGGTGTGTTGAAATGATGGTCAATCTGCAAATTACTCTTTTATTAGATAGGATAGAGGCCTGGTGCATGGGTGGGGGGCAGCTGGTTTGCCCTGAAGAGTGTCCCAGATCAGGGTGGGGGTTCCCTTGGGGTGAGGGGCGGCCTGGGCGAGGGGCCTGTGGAGGTTTGCAGGCTGGACACGCCCCCCAGCGACCCAAGTGGAGGCCCTGGGATCTGGGATTAATCTATGTCTACAATTGAAACTTTGTAGCCTGGAGCAGAGCCAAGCCTCTGCTCCCTCCATGGCAGCAGCCATTTCTGTTTAAAATTTTGTAGCCTAGAGTAGAGGCCTAGGCCAGCAATGACAGACTGAAAGCTTGGCTTCCTCCGTTGCCTGGGAAACCCAAGCCTCTGTTCTCTCCAGCTCAGCGGCTGCCACCATTTCCATATCTTTTATAACTGAAACTTTGTAACATTGACTGGAGGCTTAGGCAGGCAAGGGCAGGCGGAAAGCTTGGCTTCTTCTGTTGCCGGGGAAACCCAAGCCTTCCTCCTGCTCTCAGTGGTGGCAGCCATCTTGGTTGGAATTTATTTGCATAATCTGCTCCTGATTGGCTGGTGGGCGTGACTGTGGGCGTGACTTGTGGGCATGGTGAAGGTATGGTCAAATTTGCATATTACTCTTTTATTAGATAGGATGGACAAGTTTACCATCGTACTGGAACTTTACATGCTTCAGATGGTGTTTCTTGGAAGTTTGCTCAACTCTATATTTGGATACAGCCAAAGCTACACATAAAAGATTAGCAATCCCAGCAAACCAGGCCTGCTCAGAAAGACTTATGATCAACATCAACAACCTCATGCATGAAATAAATGAATTAACAAAATCATACAAGATGCTACATGAGGTAGAAAAAGAAGCCCAATCTGAAGCAGTAGCAAAAAGTATAGCTCCCACGGAAGTAACTATGGCAATTAAATATGATGGTAATAGTGACCCAGGTAGATATAATTCTCCCCGTGTAACAGAGGTTGCTGTCATATTCAGAAACGAAGATGGAGAACCTCCTTTTGAAAGGGACTTGCCCATTCCCTTTGTAAACCAGACCCCAAATATCCAAATGGCACTAAAGTGAAACGAATCAGTATCCTGTTTCAATGACATATCCTATTCTTTTTCCACATGGTGAAAAAGGTTGGGGAACAGATATTGCATTAAGACTCAGAGACAACAGTATACTCAACAATAATACTAGACAAAATATAAGAACACGAGTCACCCAAATGCAGTATTATGGATTTCATCTCTCTGTGAGGGACACGTTCAATCCTATTTTAAATGCAGGAAAATTAACTCAACAGTTTATTGTGGATTCGTATTGTTGTTATATCATTCTGTTATTATTTATTAATGAAATTATGTATTATTTTCATATACATTGTACTCATTGCCTTTTATCTCTCACAGTTTTATTGTAGAGAAAGGGCAAATAGCACTATTAAATTATTTCCTCTATTTAATACCCTTTTAATGTGTACAAATTTCATGCACTGGGCCACTTGTCCTATCTAATAAAAGAGTAATATGCAAATTGATGGTACCTCTGATCAAGTCATGCCCACAAGCCATGTCCACCAGCCAATCAGGAGCAAATTATGCAAATAAACCCCAATCAAGATGGCTGTGGCCACTGAGAGCAGGAGGGAGGCTTAGAATTCCCCAGCAACAGAGGAAGCCAAACTTTCTGCCTGCCCTTGCTGGCCTAGGTCTCCATTCAATGCTACAAAGTTTCAATTATAGAAGATACATAATCCCAACAGAAACGGTGGCAGCCACGGAGCTGGAGAGAGCAGTGGCTAGGGTTGCCGGAGTGATGAAGGAAGCCAAGCTTCGGCAGCCCTAGCACCTAGGCCTCTACTCTCGGCAACAAAGTTTCAATTATAGAATTTAAATGAACCCAAACAGAAATGGCTGTCGCCATGGAGGGAGCTGAAGGCTTGACTCCAGTCCAGGCTACAAAGTTTCAATTGTAGAACATAAATTAATCCCAAATCCCAGGGCCTCCACTTGGGTCGCTGGGGGGCGTGTCCAGCCTGAAAACCACCACAGGCCCCTTGCCCAGGCCACCCCACGCCCTAAGGGAACCCCCACCTTGATCCAGGACACCCTTCAGGGCAAACCAGCTGGCCCCCACTCATGCACCAGGCCTCTATCCTAGCTAATAAAAGAGTAATACACAGATTGACCATCACTCCAACACACAAGAAGGCTGTTCCCATGTGGTCAAAGATCCTGTTCCCATGTGGACACAAGATGGCCACCACAAGATGGGCAGCAGGGGAGGGCTGTTGGGATGTTCCAGGCCTGCAAGGGAGGACAGTTGAGGGTGATCAAGCCTGCAGAAGAGGGCAGTTAGGGATGACCAGGCCAGCAGAGAAGGGAAGTTGGGGGCAAACAGGCTGGCAGGGAGCAATTAGACATCAATTAGGCTGACAGGGTAGTGATTAGGGAGGTGATCATGCTGGCAGGCAAAAGTGGTTAGGGGCAATCAGGGAGGCAGGCAGGCAAGCAGTTTGGAGCCAGCAGTCCTGAATTGTGAGAAGGATGTCTGACTGTCCATTTAGGCCCGATCCTACTGGGATTGGGCCTAAATGGGCAGTCGGACATCACTTGAGAGCTCCCAGATTGGAGAGGGTACAGACTGAGCTGAGGGACACCCCTCACCCCCCTTGCACAAATTTCATGCACTGGGCCGCTAGTTTTACTTAATAATAGACAAACATGTAAGTTGACCATACCTCTGCTACACCCATAGCCAATCAGAGTGAGTATGCAAATTAACTCAAACAAAGATGATGGTTAATTTGCATACATAGGCACCCAGCGCCTGTGTCCTGGCACCCAGGTCACTATGAAGTAAGCCATCAGAGCCCAGGGGGCAGGGGCGGAGCCAGCAATCAGCTGATTGCAGGGAGATTGCTGGGAGTCCTCTCCCCAAGGCTGAAAGCCTCGCTTCTGGCCTTGGGCAGGCCCAGGGTGAGCCATCAGTAGGACATCCCCTGAAGGCTCCCAGTATGTAGAGGGGGCAGGTTGGGCTGAGGGGCCACCCACCCCCAGTGCATGAATTTCATGCACCGGGCCCCTAGTGTTATTATGTTAAAAACCCACCAACAATCAAAACTGAAGAGAGAGCGTGATTCTAAATTATGGCTGTGGGGGAGAAATCTCAGTTAAAGAGTTTGGTAAAACACTTTTTTCTTTCTTTCCCTCTTATCCTCAGTGTATTTTCTCCATTTTTTACAATCATTTCATTCGTTCAGCAAAGTTAGTTAGTGCAGGCACTGCCCGGGGACAGAGCAAACCGCATGGGGTGAAAGGTGCGTGCTCACTTAGAGAGGGGTGCGCTTAAGATACGCCAAGTAATTGACATATCAGATGATTGGTGCTGGGCGGAAAACGAGGCACAGAAAGAAAAGGAAACTGATGCTACAGTTGCTGTTTGACGTGGGCGGGGCGGGGGTCAGTGAGAGGCCCGGTGAAAGGACTTGGGTCAGGTGTCTCCCTGAAGGCGGGACGCGCCGGCCCAGGAGGCGGCGCTGCAGCCGCGCCGCACCGCGCGGAGGGGTCATGTGACCCGAGGGGCGGAGCAGGAGGGCTGAGCGGACCGCGGGCTTGGCTCCGCCCTTTCCCTTCTGACAGGCGGGCAGGCGGGCGGAGCCGACAACCAAACCGACGTCTTCCCAGCGTCGGGCGGGCGGGATTGGGCCGGGCTCCGGCGCGAGGTCTCCGCCGCGTTGGTTCTTCGGTTGCGCGGCGCGGCTGCCGGGTCTGCGGTCGGGCCGGGAGCTGGGAGCAATGGCGACCTTTGTGAGCGAGCTGGAGGCGGCCAAGAAGAACCTGAGCGAGGCGCTGGGGGACAACGTGAAACAGTAAGCGGCGCGGTCTGCGGCCTCCGCGCGGGGCTCAGGCCCCGACCGCCGAACCGCCCGGAGACGCCCCCGCCGCCCGGGCCTGGGCAGCCGGCGTCGCGGGCGGCGGGGCCTCTGCGCCGGGCGGGCCGCCGGGCCTCTCGGGCTGCAGGCCGCCTCCCCGCCTCCCCGGGCACCCGGACTGCCCTGGGTGGCGCGGGAGAAGCGCGCTTCACGCCCTGGCCTACTGCGCGGGTGCGCCCCGGGCGGGCGCCCCAGGAGGGCTTCCTGGAGGCGGAGGCTCTGCGCTCGGTGAGGTGTTGGCCCGCGGGATGGCAGTTTCGGACCCTCCGGTAGGAGAATAGCATGGGCACTTAGGAACAGCTTTCAGGCGCTCTCGGTGTAAGGCACTGCCTCATGAAACCTCAGCAGAGATGTGAGCCAGGTGCAGTCATTCCCGCTCGATAGGTGAGAAGATGGCGATCCAGAGAGCTTAGTGACTCTTCAACTAGAGAGTAAGTCACAGCAGGATTGGGACCCCCCTGGGCCTAATACCTGACGGGTTGGTTGCCAAGGGCCCGGGTTACAGCAGGGGACCGAGGACACTCACTGTTGGGTCAGATGCTAAATGGGCGAGTGTCATACCCATCATTCAGTCCGGGCCCAGGCCGAATAACATCGTAGGAGCAACCTCTGAGATGCTGTGGATAGTCCCCCAGTGGAGTGTCATGTTCAAACAGGTGCTTGATGTTTTGGGTGACTTGGTCATTTGTTACTACCCTTCTCCAGGTGCCTCCAGTGTGTCCTGGTCTGACCACTCACACGCCCCCCCTTCACGGAGGCTGGCTGGCTTGGTTTTGGCGTGGGTATACAGTAAGTCAGCGTAGGGACCAAGACTAGAGTGGTCTTGCAGCCTTTGATAGCCAGGGGTGCCTGTTTGGGCACAAAGTTTGCCCACAGGTAAGATAGCACCGTGTTGGAACAACTCCCCTGCAGAGCCTGGTCTCGGCTCCGAACCAGCTCACACTCTCCAGACATGCGTCTGTTTGCATCTTTCTTGTAGACTAGTGAGGCAAGTTTCTTGTGTCACTGACCTCTTGCTGGAGAGAAGAGGACTGGAAAGAGCTCTGTTTCACTTCCTAATTGTTCCAGTCCTTTAAAAAACAAAGAGGGCCTGTACACATCCACTGTGGGAAGTTATCAGCACTGAGCGTGTGAAACGCGGTGGCAAGCTGTGGAGCTAAACATGTTGAGTGAAAGTCTTCGGTGACTTTAAGATTCCATTAAGGCTGCGTGTTTTCTCCTGGGAAGAATTTTTTTTCGCTCGAACCCACAGCTTTGGCTGCAATTTCATTCATCCTTGGCCAGTTCATGCAGAGATCATGGCTAGTTCCATGCAGAGGTCATGGCTAGGTGCATGACAGATCACGACTAGGTGTGTGCAGAGGTCATGTGGGAGCACCCAGAAGCTGATGGATGAACAGGAGAGGCCCTGCTTGGGGCACAATAAGGCAGTGAGGGCATTAAACCATCTGGTTGAGAAATCTCTCTTTTCTTTTCCTGTTTGGAACTCAGATGAGCATTAGAAAGTAAGCAAGTGTGAACTGAAAGTGATTATGAGACATGTACTAATTTATTAATCTTTTTGATGAACAGGGAGCAGCTTAAGTACGGAAATAAGAGATGTGGATGTAAAAACTCATATATTTTACTTGTTTCAAGCGGTGTTATGTTAGAAAAGGTTGGATCTTTTCTACCAGTCAACTAGTTATTTTTATGATGAGCGGTTGCTTTTCACTTTAAAAACCACTAAGTTTCTGACATCTATGGGTGTTTTCTTGGTGGTGAGCCGTTTTAGAAACGAATTACTTCAACCAGTTAGATTGAAACCGGACTGTATTTGAAAGGAAAGAGGTCAACCAGAAACAGTATTAATGACTACTCCCCAGTCCATAAAACACACATATTTTAATATATAAATCTATGTTGAAATTGAATTATAGTTTTGGATGTACAACAGAATGATTTCGTATTTGTAAATATTGCAAAATGAACACAAGGGAGGTCTACTCACCGTCATCACCATACACTAAACATGTTGCCTGGCTGGTGTGCTCAGTGGTTAGAGCAGCAGCTCACACATCAAAGGGTCACAGGTTTGAATCCCAGTCAAGATTACATACCTGGGTTGCAGGTTTGATCCCCAGTCCCGGTTGGGGAGGGTGTGGGCAGCAACAAATTGATGTGTCTCTTTCACATCAATGCTTCTCTCTCTCTCTCTCTCTCTCTCTCTCTCTCTCTCTCTCTCCCTCCCTTCTCTCTCTCTCTCTCCCTTCTCTCTCTCTTCCTTCTCTCTTCCTTCCACTCTCTCCAAAAATCAATGGGGAAAAATTTCCTCAGGTCAAGAGGAAAAACAAAGTTTTTTTTCTTGTGATAAGACCTTTTAAGGTCTCTCTTGGCAGCTCTCAAATACTCAGCACAGCATTATTAACTAGGGCATTAATGCTGTAACTGCGACTATTAAATGCAGTCTTCTGAAGAGTAGTAGTCTCTTAGAAGGGGACAGTGAGGAAGGAAAGACAGCTGTGCTTTTGGCCACTTGGCTCACAAGTTCGTTTCTGTGACTACCGTCAGCCCCTTTCATGGAGGACTTTCCTCCTTGCCCCTCCCGTTGGCATTCTGATTGCCAGGTGTGCTAGTCTGTGGGGGTGGCCATAACAATGCCATGGACTGGGGGACCTAGACGGGCATGTATTTCCCACCGTCTGAGGCTGGAAGTCTGACACCAAAAGGTCAGCAGGGCTGGTTTCTTCTGAGGCCTCTCCCCTGGGCTCGGTGATGGCCATTGTCTCGTCTCTCTCTGACCTATCTCATAAGGACACCAGACACGGTGGGTCAGGGTCTACTCTGACACCCCCTTGGGGATTGCACACCGCTGGAAAGGCCCTGCCTCCAAGTAGTCACGCTCCGGGTGGCGATCAGGGCACTCGCTCTCACTGGGGAGTGGAAACTGGCCTGGGCTGGAACAGTCAGGTGAACTCGGGGAAGAAGGAAACAGCCTGTGGTTCTTCATACTGTTCCTGCCCCTGCAGGTACTGGGCCAACCTGAAGCTGTGGTTCAAGCAGAAGATCAGCAAAGAGGAGTTTGACCTGGAAGCTCATAGACTTCTCACACAGGATAATGGTAAAATAGCTACCCACCGGGGGGGGGGTTTCCCGGGTTTGCAATACATTAGTCTTTTCACTTAAAAAAAACAAAACAGTTTGATTTTAGTGGTATATAAGGTAGTTTTAATAATGTGGATATTTAAAAATAAGTGTAGAGAATGGCAGAACAGGGGACATCCAAAATACTTAAAAGCTACACTGAAGTAGTGGTTTTCTTGGTTGTAAATATTGTGTATTTGACTCTGCACTCCTCCCTTTTCCAGTGCATTCTCACAACGAGTTCCTCTTGGCCATTCTCACGCGGTGCCAGATTTTGGTGTCCACCCCAGGTAAGGGAGCCGAAATACACACAAGACACTGGCTTCAGCTTCCAGAAACAGACACATGTCTGCAAGCGAAATGTCCTTTGAAGGGCTGAGAAAGTGGGGGTATGCTGGTGCAGATTCCTTTATGACCATGTTAAAGCAGGGCTCCCTAGACTCACAGTGCCTTTGGTCTTGACTCCCCACCCCGCTGGACTTCAGACACTGAAGTTGCACGAAGTGGGGAAGGGCTGGGTGGCCAGAATGAAGATGCGAAGGCCAGTGCAGGGAGGGCAGCGGGGGTTTGCATGGATGGAGGGAGTGGGATTACAACCTGTGGGGAACCTGGGCTTCCGCTTGTGAGATGCTGGCACCTGGAAGGTAGGTGCTTGACCGATTATTGGTGGAAAACAAAAAGTCCTAGACGGCAGCCTATTGGGAGGTTGAACTAAACAGGTGTTGATAGAAACACCCACCCTTGTGTCCCTAATTGCTTGGAGCTTAAGTGGTCCAAGCCACCTCTTTTAGCCATCTTGCATTAATCAACTAGTCCAAAACAAATAATTGATTACATGCAAAATTTGTCCCATGATAAAACTTAGCCTGGCTCTTGTTAAAAAGTGTATTCTTAGGAACCTCCTGCTGTCGATTAAGTTGATTTTTTTTTTAAAGGGGCTATGGAGATGCTGATGATCATGTATTAAAAGCCCATATTTATCCAGAAATGGCCGGTGTTTTGTGTCATCCATCCCTGTGCCAAACCCTATTGTGTGATAAAGAATTCAGAAAAGGTCTCCTGGAGCCCAGTTCCTCCTCCAAGAAGTCCCCATTGGGTGCATCCCTAACCCTCACCTGCCCTCACTGCGTGGGCCCAACGTGTCAGCTTTCTGTGTTCTGTTAGGCTGGGGGTGCACTTTGGCCAGGTGCATCGCAGAGGTGATCCACTTCATTGTGAAAAACTGGTTTGGTCGGAGAACCAACCCCGTGAGGATCAGATCTTTCTTTTGAGGCAGATCTTACTTTTGCGCGTACTGTGAGACACCGTGCGGCCAAGAGATAAGTGATACAAAATAAAACCCCTGGTTGACTGGAGCCCTGGGTACGGGTTTAGCTTAGGGAAAGGAGTTATTATTGGATGGTCTTAGTTTTAATTTGTAAAATAGAGACAGTGATGTTGAACCTACAGGATAACAAACAAACAAACAAATAAATAAGCAGCCCTAGCCGGTTTGGCTTCAGTAAAGAGTGTCGGCCTGCGGACTGAAAGGTCCCAGGTTCCAGTCAAGGGCACATGCCCAGGCTGCAGGCTTAATCCCCCAGTGGGGAGTGTGCAGGAAGCAGCCAGTCAATGATTCTCTCATTATTGATATTTCTCTCTCTCTCCCTCTCCTTTCCTCTCTGAAATCAATAAAAATATATTTAAATAAATAAGCAGATGAAGTAAGTAAAAAGATGCTTTTCAAAATACTCAGTGCCTGTGCCCTAGCCAGTTTGGCACAGTGGATAGAGTGTCTGCCTGAGGACCAAAGGGTTCTGGGTTCGATTCCGGTCAAGGGCACATACTTTGGTTGTAGGCCTGGGCCCTGGTCCAGGCTCATGCAGGAAACAACCAATCGATGTGTTTCTCTCACATTGATGTTTCTCTCGGTCTTTTCCTCTCTCTTCTACTCTTTCTAAAAATCAATGGAAAAATATCCTCAGGTAAGGATTAATACACAAAAACCCACAGAAATGCTTAGCAACTATGGAGAGTTAATAAGTGTAGTTGGTTGACCTGAATTAAATAAAACCTTTGATATTCTTGAATGTTTATTATTGGCTATCCTATCTAATAAAAGAGAGTAATATGCAAATTGACCATCACTCCAAGACACAAGATGGCCGCCCCCATGTGGTCAAAGATCCTGCCCCCATGTGGACACAAAATGGCTGCCACAAGATGGCCAGCAGGGGTGGGCAGTTAGGAGTGACCAGGCCAGCAGAGGATGGCAGTTGAGGGGGGACCCAGGCCTGCAGGGGTGGGCAGTTAGGAGTGACCAGGCCAGCAGAGGATGGCAGTTGAGGGGGGACCCAGGCCTGCAGGGGAGGGCAGTTGTGGTTGATCAGGCAAGCAGAGAGGGAAGTTAGGGGTGACCGGGGTCTGCAGGGGAAGGTAATTGGGGGAGATCAGGCCAGCAGGGGAAGACGGTTAGGGCCAACTGGGCCTGCAGAGAAGGGCAGTTGGGGGAACCAGTCCTGCTGGGGAGGTCCCAGGTCAGCAAGGGAGGGCCAGCCGTGGAGGGCAGTTAGGGGTGACTGGACCAGCAGGGGAGGACAGTTAGGGGCAGCCAGACTGGCAGGGGAGGGTAGTTAGGGACGGCTAGAACGGCAGGAGAGGGCAATTAGGGGCAATTGGGCTGGCCAAGGAGCAGTTTGTCATCGATCAGGCTGGCAGGGAAGTGGTTAGGGGGTGATCAGGCTGGCAGGCAGAAGCGGCTAGGGGCAATCAGGAAGGTAGGCAGGCGAGCAGTTGGGAGCCAGCAGTTCTGGATTGTGAGAGGGATGTCTGACCGCCTGTCATCCCTCAAGGGATCCCAGATTGGAGAAGGTGCAGGCTGGGCTGAGGGACACTCCCCCCTCCCCCGCCCCGTGCACGAATTTTGTGAACTGAGCCTCTAGTTTTTAGATAAGTGAAGAAACATTTGGAATCTGACAGATTATTTCTCTATCAACACCCAAAATATATTTTCTTAAAATGAAATTATTTAATATTGGCTAGCAACAAAGAGAAGATTTCTGTTACAAGTAAAATATATAAATGTGGGTTTGAACTGATAGGTGGTGGTTTGTATCCTAGCTGGGCAGGAAAAGTCATTTAAAAATAACTGTATGGAGCGGCTGCAGTGTCACGTTAACCCCCACAGCAGCGTACCAGGGGCGTTGGAGCCTCTTTTATAGATTAGGAAACAGACTCGGAACAGAAGAAAATCTGCCCAGGCCCCGTAAGAGCACATGTGAGTGGCTCCAGCTGCCGCCCTGCAATTCCTGCCCTTGCTGTCTGTCCTCATAACGCTTGGCTTCCTCTCCCAGAGCATCGGCCACAGGACAGCAGCGTCACCTGAGGTCCAGGTTGGCTGCTGACCTTCTCAAGTGAGGTCGGGATGCCGAGATGCCTGGAACGATGACTTCCCAAACAGTTCTTTCTTAACCAAGGAACTGGGAGGATTTTTTTCCAAAGCTTTAAAAATTCATCCTTCCTGCCCAGCCCGTGTGGCTGAGTGGTTGGGCATCAGCCTGTGTGACCCAGAGGTCACGACCTGGTCGGGCACATGCCCGGGGTGCGGGCTCTATCCCCAGTAGGGGGCGTGCAGGAGGCAGCCGATCAATGTATCTCTCTCATAATGTTTCTGTCGCTCTATCCCTCTCCCCTCCTCTCTAAAATCAATAAAAACACATTTTTAAAAATAAAAAAAGTAAAAAGGGAAAAATAAAAACTCATCTTTCCAAATAATGTTTTGCTAGGATGGTGGGTGATGTTCTTTTTTCTCTTAAAAAATTTGGAGGATATTTTTTTCAAGTGAATTACAGTGAGCTTGTGTTACTTTGACAGTTTTTCATTAACACTAAAAAATATGTTGATGGCTAAAGAGAATAGTACAGACGGCCTTACAAAGAAAAGCTTCTCCCCCTCACGCTGTTCCCAGACAGCTATGCTTGTTTTCTGTTTGGGCCCTCAGGAGCTCCTCAGAGATGCTTCCTTCTCCCTCTAGATACACTGATTGAGATGGGTTTCATATCTCACTGCTCTGTTTTGTGAGATTTCCTCAACTTCTTTCAGCCTTTCTGTCTGTGCATCCTTTAATTCAGCATTTCCATAGAATCTTCTTTTGTTTAATGGATATGTGACGTCTCACACTTCTCTGAGGACACCAGCGAGGAGTGACTTGAGTCCTCTGTGTAGCCTGGATCCTTTACCTCTTGAACCTCTATTTTTCATTTGCTTAACTCGGTCTGTCTTAAGATGCTTCGGGTAGATTATTGTCAGACGCCTGGGGCTTCATATTTAACAATGGGCTTCTTCCTTGGAGGCCAGCATGCAGCCCAGCGACCTCAGTGAACCCCCGAGATGCTGTCCCTGTAACTTGAGTGCTCCGTGCTCACCCCATCTGTGTTAAGTATCGCGTGGATGGCAGTGAATGTGACTGGACTGGCCTCACGGCAGTGGACTGTCCTGGACTTACCCCTCACGGGGCTAGCAGCTGACTGAACAGGGCACCCTGCGTTTCTGCTCTGTACTGAGCCCACTGGGTAGGAAAGGGGTTTATGTGGACGACCTTTGCCTGGAGAGCTTCCACAGATGATATTATGGGTCCCTCCTGGTGCCCACTGCACTCACCACCTCCGAATCCGGTCCTTTCGGGTTTCTCCTGGGCAGGTGACTCCGCCTCACTGCCCTGCCTGTGATGAGGCTCATGGCGTTGATTGCTAGCTGGTCATGGCTAAATCGTGTCTGCTCTGTAAGCCAGCACCCTTCAACCGCTGTGCAAATCTGTCCGGACCTCATCTTGTACCCTACTCATTGTACTCTTTGTCTGCTGTGTGGGGGGACCCCTCACTTTGCTCTGTTGCCATTTTTTAGCAGGTCCTCTCTCTGTGACACAGCTGCAGGGACAGTAGCTATGGTCCTCCCTCTGTGACAGGGCTGTACGGACAGTAGCTACGGTTATCCCTCTGAGACACGGATGCAGGGACAGTAGCTACGGTCCTCCTTCTGTGACAGGGCTGCATGGACAGTAGTTATGGTCCTCCCTCTGTGACAGGGCTGCAGGGACAGTAGCTATGGTCCTCCCTCTGTGACAGGGCTGTAGGGACAGTAATTATGGTCCTTTCTCTGTGACGGGACTGCAGGGACAGTAGTTGTGATCCTCCCTATGTGACAGGGCTGCAGGGACAGTAGTTATTGTCCTTCTGTGACAGGGTTGCAGGGGCAGTAGCTACGGTTCTCCCTCTGTGACAGGACAGGGACAGTAGCTATGGTCCTACTCCTGTGACATGGCTACAGGGACAGTAGGTATAGTCCTCCTTCTGTGACAGGGCTGCAGGGACAGTAGCTATGGTCCTCCCTCTGTGACAGGCCTGCAGGGACAGTAGCTAAGGTCCTCCCTCTGTGACAGGGCTGCAGGGACAGTAGCTACGGTTCTCCCTCTGTGACACGGCTGCAGGGACATTGCTTTGGTCCTCCCTCTGTGACAGGAGAGGGACAGTAGCTATGGTCCTCCTCCTGTGACATGGCTGCAGGGACAGTAGTTATGGTCCTCCCTATGTGACAGGGCTGCAGGGACAGTAGCTATGGTCCTCCTTCTGTGACACGGCTGCAGGGACAGTAGCTATGGTCCTCCCTATGTGACAGGGCTGCAGGGACAGTAGCTATGGTTCTCCCTCTGTGACAGGGCTGTACGGACAGTAGCTAGGGTTATCCCTCTATGACACGGCTCAGGGACAGTAGCTATGGTCCTCCTTCTGTGACATGGCTGCAGGGACAGTAGTTATGGTCCTCCCTCTGTGACCGAACAGGGACAGTGGCTATGGTCCTCCTCCTGTGACATGGCTGCAGGGACAGTAGCTATGGTCCTCCTCCTGTGACAGGGCTGCAGGGACAGTAGCTATGGTCCTCCCTCTGTGACACGGCTGCAGGCACATTGCTATGGTCCTCCCTCTGTAACACGGCTGCAGGGACAGTAGTTAAGGTCCTCCTCTGTGACAGGACAGGGACAGTTCTATCGTCCTCCTCCTGTGACATGGCTGCAGGGACAGTAGTTATGCTCCTCCTCTGTGACTTGGCTGCAGGGACAGTAGTTATGGTCCTCCTCTGTGACAGGGCTGCAGGGACAGTAGCTATGGTCCTCCTTCTGTGACATGGCTGCAGGGACAGTAGCTATGGTCCTCCCTCTGTGACAGGGCTGCAGGGACAGTAGCTATGGTCCTCCCTCTGTGACAGGACAGGGACAGTACCTATGGTCCTCCTCCTGTGACATGGCTGCAGGGACAGTAGTTATGGTCCTCCCTATGTGACAGAGCTGCAGGGACAGTAGCTATGGTTCTCCTCTGTGACACGGCTGCAGGGATAGTAGCTATGGTCCTCCTCTGTGACATGGCTGCAGGGACAGTAGCTATGGTTCTCCCTCTGTGACATGGCTGCAGGGACAGTAGCTATGGTCCTCCTTCTGTGACACGGCTGCAGGGACATTGCTATGGTCCTCCCTCTGTGACAGGGCTGTACGGACAGTAGCTACGGTTATCCATCTGTGACACGGATGCAGGGACAGTAGCTATGGTCCTCCTCTGTGACATGGCTGCAGGGACAGTAGCTATGGTTCTCCCTCTGTGACAGGGCTACATGGACAGTAGTTATGGTCCTCCCTCTGTGACAGGGCTGCAGGGACCATAGCTATGGTTCTCCATCTGTGACAGGGCTGTAGGGACAGTAGTTATGGTCCTCCTCTGTGACAGGGCTGCAGGGACAGTAGCTATGGTCCTCCTTCTGTGACATGGCTGCAGGGACAGTAGCTATGGTCCTCCCTCTGTGACAGGGCTGCAGGGACAGTAGCTATGGTCCTCCCTCTGTGACAGGACAGGGACAGTACCTATGGTCCTCCTCCTGTGACATGGCTGCAGGGACAGTAGTTATGGTCCTCCCTATGTGACAGAGCTGCAGGGACAGTAGCTATGGTTCTCCTCTGTGACACGGCTGCAGGGATAGTAGCTATGGTCCTCCTCTGTGACATGGCTGCAGGGACAGTAGCTATGGTTCTCCCTCTGTGACATGGCTGCAGGGACAGTAGCTATGGTCCTCCTTCTGTGACACGGCTGCAGGGACATTGCTATGGTCCTCCCTCTGTGACAGGGCTGTACGGACAGTAGCTACGGTTATCCATCTGTGACACGGATGCAGGGACAGTAGCTATGGTCCTCCTCTGTGACATGGCTGCAGGGACAGTAGCTATGGTTCTCCCTCTGTGACAGGGCTACATGGACAGTAGTTATGGTCCTCCCTCTGTGACAGGGCTGCAGGGACCATAGCTATGGTTCTCCATCTGTGACAGGGCTGTAGGGACAGTAATTATGGTCCTTTCTCTGTGACAGGGTTGCAGGGACAGTAGCTACGGTTCTCCCTCTGTGACACGGCTCCAGGGACAGTAACTATGGTCCTCCCTCTGTGACAGGGCTGCAGGGACATTGCTATGGTCCTCCCTCTGTGACAGGACAGGGACAGTACCTATGGTCCTCCTCCTGTGACATGGCTGGAGGGACAGTAGTTATGGTCCTCCCTATGTGACAGAGCTGCAGGGACAGTAGCTATGGTTCTCCTCTGTGACACGGCTGCAGGGACAGTAGCTATGGTCCTCCTCTGTGACATGGCTGCAGGGACAGTAGCTATGGTTCTCCCTATGTGACAGGGCTCCAGGGACAGTAGCTATGGTCCTCCCTCTGTGACAGGGCTGCAGGGACATTGCTATGGTCCTCCCTCTGTGACAGGACAGGGACAGTACCTATGGTCCTCCTCCTGTGACATGGCTGCAGGGACAGTAGTTATGGTCCTCCCTATGTGACAGAGCTGCAGGGACAGTAGCTATGGTTCTCCTCTGTGACACGGCTGCAGGGACAGTAGCTATGGTTCTCCCTATGTGACAGGGCTCCAGGGACAGTAGCTATGGTTCTCCTCTGTGACACGGCTGCAGGGACAGTAGCTATGGTCCTCCTCTGTGACATGGCTGCAGGGACAGTAGCTATGGTCCTCCTCTGTGACATGGCTGCAGGGACAGTAGCTATGGTCCTCCCTATGTTAAAGGGCTGCAGGGACAGTAGCTATGGTTCTCCTGTGACACGGCTGCAGGGATAGTAGCTATGGTCCTCCCTCTATGACAAGGTTGCAGGGACAGTAGCTATGGTTCTCCCTCTGTGACACGGCTGCAGGGATAGTAGCTATGGTCCTCCCTCTATGACAGGGTTGCAGGGACAGTAGCTATGGTTCTCCCTCTGTGACACGGCTGCAGGGATAGTAGCTTTGGTCCTCCCTCTGTGACAGGGCTGCAGGGACAGTAGCTATGATCCTCCCTCTGTGTCACGACTGCAGGGATAGTAGCTATAGTCCTACCTCTGTGACAGGGCTGCAGGGACAGTAGCTATGATCCTCCCTCTGTGTCACGGCTGCAGGGTCAGTAGCTATAGTCCTACCTCTGTGACACGGCTACAGGGACAGTAGCTATAGTCCTACCTCTGTGACATGGCTGCAGGGACAGTAGCTATGGTCCTCCTTCTGTGACATGGCTGCAGGCACAGTAGCTATGGTTCTCCCTCTGTGACAGGGCTGCAGGGACAGTAGCTATGGTCCTCCCTCTGTGACAGGGCTGCAGGGACAGTAGCTATGATCCTCCCTCTGTGTCACGGCTGCAGGGACAGTAGCTACGGTTCTCCCTCTGTGACAGGGCTGCAGGGTCAGTAGCTATGGTCCTCCTTCTGTGACATGGCTGCAGGCACAGTAGCTATGGTTCTCCCTCTGTGACACGGCTGCAGGGATAGTAGCTATGGTCCTCCCTCTATGACAGAGTTGCAGGGACAGTAGCTATGGTTCTCCCTCTGTGACACGGCTGCAGGGACAGTAGCTACGGTTCTCCCTCTGTGACAGTGCTGCAGGGACAGTAGCTATGGTCCTCCTTCTGTGACACGGCTGCAGGGTCAGTAGCTATGGTCCTCCCTCTGTGACAGGACAGGGACAGTAGCCATGGTTCTCCATCTGTGACAGGGCTGCAGGGACAGAAGCTACGGTTCTCCCTCTGTGACAGTGCTGCAGGGACAGTAGCTATGGTCCTCCTTCTGTGACACGGCTGCAGGGTCAGTAGCTATGGTCCTCCCTCTGTGACAGGACAGGGACAGTAGCCATGGTTCTCCATCTGTGACATGGCTGCAGGGATATTGCTATGGTCCTCCCTCTGTCACACGGCTGCAGGGACAGTAGCTATGGTCCTCCTTCTGTGACACGGATGCAGGGACAGTAGCTATGGTCTTCTCTATGTGACAGGGCTGCAGGGACAATAGCTATGGTCCTCCTTCTGTGACATGGCTGTAGGGACAGTAGCTATGGTCCTCCCTCTGTGACACGGGTGCAGGGACAGTAGCTATGGTCCTCCCTCTGTGACATGGCTGCAGGGACAGTAGCTACGGTTCTCCCTCTGTGACACGGCTCCAGGGACAGTAGCTATGGTCCTCCCTCTGTGACAGGGCTGCAGGGACATTGCTATGGTCCTCCCTCTGTGACAGGACAGGGACAGTACCTATGGTCCTCCTCCTGTGACATGGCTGCAGGGACAGTAGTTATGGTCCTCCCTATGTGACAGAGCTGCAGGGACAGTACCTATGGTTCTCCTCTGTGACACGGGTGCAGGGACAGTAGCTATGGTCCTCCTCTGTGACATGGCTGCAGGGACAGTAGCTATAGTTCTCCCTCTGTGACATGGCTGCAGGGACAGTAGCTATGGTCCTCCTCTGTGACATGGCTGCAGGGACAGTAGCTATGGTCCTCCCTATGTTACAGGGCTGCAGGGACAGTAGCTATGGTTCTCCCTCTGTGACACGGCTGCAGGGATAGTAGCTATGGTCCTCCCTCTATGACAAGGTTGCAGGGACAGTAGCTATGGTTCTCTCTCTGTGACACGGCTGCAGGGATAGTAGCTATGGTCCTCCCTCTATGACAGGGTTGCAGGGACAGTAGCTATGGTTCTCCCTCTGTGACACGGCTACAGGGACAGTAGCTATAGTCCTACCTCTGTGACAGGGCTGCAGGGACAGTAGCTATGATCCTCCCTCTGTGTCACGACTGCAGGGATAGTAGCTATAGTCCTACCTCTGTTACAGGGCTGCAGGGACAGTAGCTATGATCCTCCCTCTGTGTCACGGCTGCAGGGTCAGTAGCTATAGTCCTACCTCTGTGACACGGCTACGGGGACAGTAGCTATAGTCCTACCTCTGTGACATGGCTGCAGGGACAGGAGCTATGGTCCTCCTTCTGTGACATGGCTGCAGGCACAGTAACTATGGTTCTCCCTCTGTGACAGTGCTGCAGGGACAGTAGCTATGGTCCTCCCTCTGTGACAGGGCTGCAGGGACAGTAGCTATGATCCTCCCTCTGTGTCACGGCTGCAGAGACAGTAGCTACGGTTCTCCCTCTGTGACAGAGCTGCAGGGACAGTAGCTATGGTTCTCCTCTGTGACACGGCTGCAGGGATAGTAGCTATGGTCCTCCTCTGTGACATGGCTGCAGGGACAGTAGCTATGGTTCTCCCTCTGTGACATGGCTGCAGGGACAGTAGCTATGGTCCTCCTTCTGTGACATGGCTGTAGGGACAGTAGCTATGGTTTTCCCTCTGTGACACGGGTGCAGAGATAGTACCTATGGTCCTCCCTCTGTGACAGGGCTGTACGGACAGTAGCTACGGTTATCCATCTGTGACACGGATGCAGGGACAGTAGCTATGGTCCTCCTTCTGTAACAGGGCTGCATGGACAGTAGTTATGGTCCTCCCTCTGTGACAGGGCTGCAGGGACAATAGCTATGGTTCTCCATCTGTGACAGGGCTGTAGGGACAGTAATTATGGTTCTTTCTCTGTGACAGGACTGCAGGGACAGTAGTGATCCTCCCTCTCTGACAGGGCTGCAGGGACAGTAGCTATGGTTCTCCCTCTGTGACATGGCTGCAGGGACAGTAGCTATGGTCCTCCTCTGTGACCTGGCTGCAGGGACAGTAGCTATGGTCCTCCCTATGTGACAGGGCTGCAGGGACAGTTGCTATGGTTCTCTCTCTGTGACACGGCTGCAGGGATAGTAGCTATGGTCCTCCCTCTATGACAAGGTTGCAGGGACAGTAGCTATGGTTTTCCCTCTGTGACACGGCTGCAGGGATAGTAGCTATGGTCCTCGCTTTATGACAGGGTTACAGGGACAGTAGCTATGGTTCTCCCTCTGTGACAGGGCTGCAGGGACATTAGCTATGGTCCTCCCTCTGTGACATGGCTGCAGGGACAGTAGCTATGGTCCTCCCTCTGTGACATGGCTTCAGGGACAGTAGCTATGGTCCTCCCTCTGTGACAGGGCTGCAGGGACAGTAGCTATGGTCCTCCCTCTGTGACATGGCTGCAGGGACAGTAGCTATGATCCTCCCTCTGTGACAGGGCTGCAGGGACAGTACCTATGGTCCTCCTCCTGTGACATGGCTGCAGGGACAGTAGTTATGGTCCTCCCTATGTGACAGAGCTGCAGGGACAGTAGCTATGGTTCTCCTCTGTGACACGGCTGCAGGGATAGTAGCTATGGTCCTCCTCTGTGACATGGCTGCAGGGACAGTAGCTATGGTTCTCCCTCTGTGACATGGCTGCAGGGACAGTAGCTATGGTCCTCCTTCTGTGACACGGCTGCAGGGACATTGCTATGGTCCTCCCTCTGTGACAGGACAGGGACAGTACCTATGGTCCTCCTCCTGTGACATGGCTGCAGGGACAGTAGTTATGGTCCTCCCTATGTGACAGAGCTGCAGGGACAGTAGCTATGGTTCTCCTCTGTGACACGGCTGCAGGGATAGTAGCTATGGTCCTCCTATGTGACATGGCTGCAGGGACAGTAGCTATGGTTCTCCCTCTGTTACATGGCTGCAGGGATAGTAGCTATGGTCCTCCTCTGTGACATGGCTGCAGGGACAGTAGCTATGGTCCTCCTCTGTCACATGGCTGCTGGGACAGTAGCTATGGTTCTCCCTCTGTGACATGGCTGCAGGGACAGTAGCTATTATCCTCCCTCTGTGTTACGGCTGCAGGGACAGTAGCTACGGTTCTCCCTCTGTGACACGGCTCCAGGGACAGTAGCTATGGTCCTCCCTCTGTGACAGGGCTGCAGGGACATTGCTATGGTCCTCCCTCTGTGACAGGACAGGGACAGTACCTATGGTCCTCCTCCTGTGACATGGCTGCAGGGACAGTAGTTATGGTCCTCGCTATGTGACAGAGCTGCAGGGACAGTAGCCATGGTTCTCTTCTGTGACACGGCTGCAGGGACAGTAGCTATGGTCCTCTTCTGTGACATGGCTGCAGGGACAGTAGCTATGGTTCTCCCTCTGTGACATGGCTGCAGGGACAGTAGCTATGGTCCTCCTCTGTGACATGGCTGCAGGGACAGTAGCTATGGTCCTCCCTATGTGACAGGGCTGCAGGGACAGTAGCTATGGTTCTCCCTCTGTGACACGGCTGCAGGGATAGTAGCTATGGTCCTCCCTCTATGACAAGGTTGCAGGGACAGTAGCTATGGTTTTCCCTCTGTGACACGGCTGCAGGGATAGTAGCTATGGTCCTCCCTCTATGACAGGGTTGCAGGGACAGTAGCTATGGTTCTCCCTCTGTGACACGGCTACAGGGACAGTAGCTATAGTCCTACCTCTGTGACAGGGCTGCAGGGACAGTAGCTATGATCCTCCCACTGTGTCACGACTACAGGGACAGTAGCTATGGTTCTCCCTCTGTGACACGGCTGCAGGGATAGTAGCTATGGTCCTCCCTCTATGACAAGGTTGCAGGGACAGTAGCTATGGTCCTCCCTCTGTGACATGGCTGCAGGGACAGTAGCTATGGTCCTCCCTCTGTGACATGGCTGCAGGGACAGTAGCTATGGTTCTCCCTCTGTGACAGGGCTGCAGGGACAGTAGCTATGGTCCTCCCTCTGTGACATGGCTGCAGGGACAGTAGCTATGATCCTCCCTCTGTGACAGGGCTGCAGGGACAGTACCTATGGTCCTCCTCCTGTGACATGGCTGCAGGGACAGTAGTTATGGTCCTCCCTATGTGACAGAGCTGCAGGGACAGTAGCTATGGTTCTCCTGTGTGACACGGCTGCAGGGATAGTAGCTATGGTCCTCCTCTGTGACATGGCTGCAGGGACAGTAGCTATGGTTCTCCCTCTGTGACATGGCTGCAGTGACAGTAGCTATGGTCCTCCTTCTGTGACACGGCTGCAGGGACATTGCTATGGTCCTCCCTCTGTGACAGGACAGGGACAGTACCTATGGTCCTCCTCCTGTGACATGGCTGCAGGGACAGTAGCTATGGTCCTCCCTATGTGACAGAGCTGCAGGGACAGTAGCTATGGTTCTCCTCTGTGACACGGCTGCAGGGATAGTTGCTATGGTCCTCCTATGTGACATGGCTGCAGGGACAGTAGCTATGGTTCTCCCTCTGTTACATGGCTGCTGGGACAGTAGCTATGGTTCTCCCTCTGTGACATAGCTGCAGGGACAGTAGCTACTATCCTCCCTCTGTGTTACGGCTGCAGGGACAGTAGCTACGGTTCTCCCTCTGTGACAGGGCTGCAGGGTCAGTAGCTATGGTCCTCCTTCTGTGACAGGGCTGCAGGGTCAGTAGCTATGTTCCTCCTTCTGTGACAGGGCTGCAGGGTCAGTAGCTCTGGTCCTCCCTATGTGACAGGACAGGGTCAGTAGCTATGTTCCTCCTTCTGTGACAGGGCTGCAGGGTCAGTAGCTCTGGTCCTCCCTATGTGACAGGACAGGGACAGTAGCTATGGTCCTCCCTATGTGACAGGGCTGCAGGGACAGTAGCTATGGTTCTCCCTCTGTGCCACGGCTGCAGGGATAGTAGCTATGGTCCTCCCTCTATGACAAGGTTGCAGGGACAGTAGCTATGGTTTTCCCTCTGTGACACGGCTGCGGGATAGTAGCTATGGTCCTCCCTCTATGACAGGGTTGCAGGGACAGTAGCTATGGTTCTCCCTCTGTGACACGGCTACAGGGACAGTAGCTATAGTCCTACCTCTGTGTCAGGGCTGCAGGGACAGTAGCTATGATCCTCCCTCTGTGTCACGACTGCAGGGACAGTAGCTATAGTCCTACCTCTGTGACAGGGCTGCAGGGACAGTAGCTATGATCCTCCCTCTGTGTCACGACTGCAGGGACAGTAGCTATAGTCCTACCTCAGTGACAGGGCTGCAGGGTCAGTAGCTATAGTCCTACCTCTGTGACACGCCTACAGGGACAGTAGCTATAGTCCTACCTCTGTGACATGGCTTCAGGGACAGTAGCTATGGTCCTCCTTCTGTGACATGGCTGCAGGCACAGTAGCTATGGTTCTCCCTCTGTGACACGGCTGCAGGGATAGTAGCTATGGTCCTCCCTCTATGACAGAGTTGCAGGGACAGTAGCTATGGTTCTCCCTCTGTGACACGGCTGCAGGGACAGTAGCTACGGTTCTCCTTCTGTGACACGGCTACAGGGACAGCAGCTATAGTCCTACCTCTGTGACAGGGCTGCAGGGACAGTAGCTATGGTCCTCCTCCTCTGACACGGCTGCAGGGACAGTAGTTATGGTCCTCCCTCTGTGACAGGGCTGCAGGGACAATAGCTATGGTTCTCCATCTGTGACAGGGCTGCAGGGATAGTAGCTATGGTTCTGCCTCTGTGACAGGGCTGTAGGGACAGTAATTATGGTCCTTTCTCTGTGACAGGACTGCAGGGACAGTAGTGATCCTCCCTCTCTGACAGGGCTGCAGGGACAGTAGTTATGGTCCTCCCTCTGTGACAGGGTTGCAGGGACTGTAGCTACGGTTCTCCCTCTGTGACACGGCTCCCGGGACAGTAGCTATGGTCCTCCTGCTGTGACAGGGCTGCAGGGACATTGCTATGGTCCTATCTCTGTGACACGGCTGCAGGGACATTGCTATAGTCCTCCCTCTATGAGAGCACAGGGACAGTACCTATGGTCCTCCTATTGTGACATGGCTCCAGGGACAGTAGTTATGGTTCTCCCTATGTGACAGAGCTGCAGGGACAGTAGCTATGGTCCTCCTTCTGTGACACGACTGCAGGGACAGTAGCTATGGTCCTCCCTATGTGACAGGGCTGCAGGGACAATAGCTATGGTCCTCCTTCTGTGACACGGCTGCAGGGACATTGCTATGGTCCTCCCTCTGTGACAGCACAGGGACAGTACCTATGGTCCTCCTCCTGTGACATGGCTGCAGGGACAGTAGTTATGGTCCTCCCTATGTGACAGAGCTGCAGGGACAGTAGCTATGGTTCTCCTCTGTGACATGGCTGCAGGGACAGTAGCTATGGTCCTCCTCTGTGACATGGCTCCAGGTACAGTAGCTATGGTCCTCCTCTGTGACATGGCTGCAGGGACAGTAGCTATGGTCCTCCTCTGTGACATGGCTGCAGGGACAGTAGCTATGGTCCTCCTCTGTGACATGGCTGCAGGGACAGTAGCTATGGTCCTCCCTATGTGACAGGGCTGCAGGGACACTAGCTATGGTCCTCCTCCTGTGACATGGCTGCAGGGACAGTAGTTATGGTCCTCCCTATGTGACAGAGCTGCAGGGACAGTAGCTATGGTTCTCCCTCTGTGACAGGGTTGCAGGGACAGTAGCTACGGTTCTCCCTCTGTGACACGGCTCCAGGGACAGTAGCTATGGTCCTCCCTCTGTGACAGGGCTGCAGGGACATTGCTATGGTCCTCCCTCTGTGACAGGACAGGGACAGTACCTATGGTCCTCCGCCTGTGACATGGCTGCAGGGACAGTAGTTATGGTCCTCCCTATGTGACAGAGCTGCAGGGACAGTAGCTATGGTTCTCCCTCTGTGACAGGGTTGCAGGGACAGTAGCTACGGTTCTCCCTCTGTGACACGGCTCCAGGGACAGTAGCTATGGTCCTCCCTCTGTGACAGGACAGGGACAGTACCTATGGTCCTCCTCCTGTGACATGGCTGCAGGGACAGTAGTTATGGTCCTCCCTATGTGACAGGGCTGCAGGGACAGTAGCTATGGTCCTCCCTCTGTGACAGGGTTGCAGGGACAGTAGCTACGGTTCTCCCTCTGTGACACGGCTCCAGGGACAGTAGCTATGGTCCTCCCTCTGTGACAGGACAGGGACAGTACCTATGGTCCTCCTCCTGTGACATGGCTGCAGGGACAGTAGTTATGGTCCTCCCTATGTGACAGAGCTGCAGGGACAGTAGCTATGGTTCTCCCTCTGTGACAGGGTTGCAGGGACAGTAGCTACGGTTCTCCCTCTGTGACACGGCTCCAGGGACAGTAGCTATGGTCCTCCCTCTGTGACAGGGCTGCAGGGACATTGCTATGGTCCTCCCTCTGTGACAGGACAGGGACAGTACCTATGGTCCTCCTCCTGTGACATGGCTGCAGGGACAGTAGTTATGGTCCTCCCTATGTGACAGAGCTGCAGGGACAGTAGCTATGGTTCTCCTCTGTGACACGGCTGCAGGGACAGTAGCTATGGTCCTCTTCTGTGACATGGCTGCAGGGATAGTAGCTATGGTTCTCCTTCTGTGACATGGCTGCAGGGACAGTAGCTATGGTCCTCCTCTGTGACATGGCTGCAGGGACAGTAGCTATGGTCCTCCCTATGTGACAGGGCTGCAGGGACAGTAGCTATGGTTCTCCCTCTGTGACAAGGCTGCAGGGATAGTAGCTATGGTCCTCCCTCTATGACAACGTTGCAGGGACAGTAGCTATGGTTTTCCCTCTGTGACACGGCTGCAGGGATAGTAGCTATGGTCCTCCCTCTATGACAGGGTTGCAGGGACAGTAGCTATGGTTCTCCCTCTGTGACACGGCTACAGGGACAGTAGCTATAGTCCTACCTCTGTGACAGAGCTGCAGGGAAAGTAGCTATGGTTCTCCTCTGTGACACGGCTGCAGGGATAGTAGCTATGGTCCTCCTATGTGACATGGCTGCAGGGACAGTAGCTATGGTTCTCCCTATGTGACAGAGCTGCAGGGATAGTAGCTATGGTCCTCCTCTGTGACATGGCTGCAGGGACAGTAGCTATGGTCCTCCTCTGTCACATGGCTGCTGGGACAGTAGCTATGGTTCTCCCTCTGTGACATGGCTGCAGGGACAGTAGCTATGATCCTCCCTCTGTGTTACGGCTGCAGGGACAGTAGCTACGGTTCTCCTCTGTGACACGGCTGCAGGGTCAGTAGCTATGGTCCTCCTTCTGTGACAGGGCTGCAGGGTCAGTAGCTATGTTCCTCCTTCTGTGACAGGGCTGCAGGGTCAGTAGCTCTGGTCCTCCCTATGTGACAGGACAGGGACAGTAGCTATGGTCCTCCTTCTGTGACAGGACAGGGACAGTAGCTCTGGTCCTCCTTCTGTGACACGGCTGCAGGGTCAGTAGCTATGGTCCTCCCTCTGTGACAGGACAGGGACAGTAGCTATGGTCCTCCTTCTGTGACATGGCTGCAGGGACAGTAGCCATGGTTCTCCATCTGTGACAGGGCTGCAGGGACAGAAGCTACGGTTCTCCATCTGTGACATGGCTGCAGGGATATTGCTATGGTCCTCCCTCTGTCACAGGGCTGCAGGGACAGTAGCTATGGTCCTCCTTCTGTGACACGGCTGCAGGGACAGTAGCTATGGTCTTCTCTATGTGACACGGCTGCAGGGACAATAGCTATAGTCCTCCTCTGTCACATGGCTGCTGGGACAGTAGCTATGGTTCTCCCTGTGTGACATGGCTGCAGGGACAGTAGCTATGATCCTCCCTCTGTGTTACGGCTGCAGGGACAGTAGCTACGGTTCTCCCTCTTGACAGGGCTGCAGGGTCAGTAGCTATGGTCCTCCATCTGTGACAGGGCTGCAGGGTCAGTAGCTATGGTTCTCCCTCTGTGACAGGGTTGCAGGGACAGTAGGTACGGTTCTCCCTCTGTGACACGGCTCCAGGGACAGTAGCTATGGTCCTCCCTCTGTGACAGGACAGGGAGAGTACCTATGGTCCTCCTCCTGTGACATGGCTGCAGGGACAGTAGTTATGGTCCTCCCTATGTGACAGAGCTGCAGGGACAGTAGCTATGGTTCTCCCTCTGTGACAGGGTTGCAGGGACAGTAGCTACGGTTCTCCCTCTGTGACACGGCTCCAGGGACAGTAGCTATGGTCCTCCCTCTGTGACAGGGCTGCAGGGACATTGCTATGGTCCTCCCTCTGTGACTGGACAGGGACAGTACCTATGGTCCTCCTCCTGTGACATGGCTGCAGGGACAGTAGTTATGGTCCTCCCTATGTGACAGAGCTGCAGGGACAGTAGCTGCGGTTCTCCCTCTGTGACACGGCTGCAGGGACAGTAGCTATGGTCCTCTTCTGTGACATGGCTGCAGGGACAGTAGCTATGGTTCTCCCTCTGTGACATGGCTGCAGGGACAGTAGCTACGGTTCTCCCTCTTGACAGGGCTGCAGGGTCAGTAGCTATGGTCCTCCTTCTGTGACAGGGCTGCAGGGTCAGTAGCTATGTTCCTCCTTCTGTGACAGGGCTGCAGGGTCAGTAGCTCTGGTCCTCCCTATGTGACAGGACAGGGACAGTAGCTATGGTCCTCCTTCTGTGACAGGACAGGGACAGTAGCTCTGGTCCTCCTTCTGTGACACGGCTGCAGGGTCAGTAGCTATGGTCCTCCCTCTGTGACAGGACAGGGACAGTAGCTATGGTCCTCCTTCTGTGACATGGCTGCAGGGACAGTAGCCATGGTTCTCCATCTGTGACGGGCTGCAGGGACAGAAGCTACGGTTCTCCATCTGTGACATGGCTGGAGGGATATTGCTATGGTCCTCCCTCTGTCACACGGCTGCAGGGACAGTAGCTATGGTCCTCCTTCTGTGACATGGCTGTAGGGACAGTAGCTATGGTTTTCCCTCTGTGACACGGGTGCAGGGACAGTACCTATGGTCCTCCCTCTGTGACAGGGCTGTAGGGACAGTAGCTATGGTTTTCCCTCTGTGACACGGATGCAGGGACAGTAGCTATGGTCCTCCTTCTGTGACAGGGCTGCATGGACAGTAGTTATGGTCCTCCCTCTGTGACAGGGCTGCAGGGACAATAGCTATGGTTCTCCATCTGTGACAGGGCTGTAGGGACAGTAGTGATCCTCCCTCTCTGACAGGGTTGCAGGGACAGTAGCTACGGTTCTCCGTCTGTGACACGGCTCCAGGGACAGTAGCTATGGTCCTCCCTCTGTGACAGGGCTGCAGGGACATTGCTATGGTCCTCCCTCTGTGACAGGACAGGGACAGTACCTATGGTCCTCCTCCTGTGACATGGCTGCAGGAACAGTAATTATGGTCCTCCCTATGTGACAGAGCTGCAGGGACAGTAGCTATGGTTCTCCCTCTGTGACAGGGTTGCAGGGACAGTAGCTACGGTTCTCCCTCTGTGACACGGCTCCAGGGACAGTAGCTATGGTCCTCCCTCTGTGACAGGACAGGGACAGTACCTATGGTCCTCCTCCTGTGACATGGCTGCAGGGACAGTAGTTATGGTCCTCCCTATGTGACAGAGCTGCAGGGACAGTAGCTATGGTTCTCCCTCTGTGACAGGGTTGCAGGGACAGTAGCTACGGTTCTCCCTCTGTGACACGGCTCCAGGGACAGTAGCTATGGTCCTCCCTCTGTGACAGGGCTGCAGGGACATTGCTATGGTCCTCCCTCTGTGACAGGACAGGGACAGTACCTATGGTCCTCCTCCTGTGACATGGCTGCAGGGACAGTAGTTATGGTCCTCCCTATGTGACAGAGCTGCAGGGACAGTAGCTATGGTTCTCCTCTGTGACACGGCTGCAGGGACAGTAGCTATGGTCCTCTTCTGTGACATGGCTGCAGGGACAGTAGCTATGGTTCTCCCTCTGTGACATGGCTGCAGGGACAGTAGCTATGGTCCTCCTCTGTGACATGGCTGCAGGGACAGTAGCTATGGTCCTCCCTATGTGACAGGGCTGCAGGGACAGTAGCTATGGTTCTCCCTCTGTGACACGGCTGCAGGGATAGTAGCTATGGTCCTCCCTCTATGACAAGGTTGCAGGGACAGTAGCTATGGTTTTCCCTCTGTGACACGGCTGCAGGGATAGTAGCTATGGTCCTCCCTCTATGACAGGGTTGCAGGGACAGTAGCTATGGTCCTCCCTCTGTGACAGGGCTGCAGGGACAGTAGCTATGGTCCTCCTCCTGTGACATGGCTGCAGGGACAGTAGCTATTGTTCTCCCTCTGTGACACGGCTGCAGGGACAGTAGCTATGGTCCTCCCTCTGTTACACGGCTGCAGGAACAGTAGCTATGTTCCTCCCTATGTGACAGGGCTGCAGGGACAGTAGCTATGGTCCTCCTCCTGTGACACGGCTGCAGGGACAGTAGCTATGTTCCTCCCTATGTGACAGGGCTGCAGGGACAGTAGCTATCGTCCTCCTTCTGTGACACGGCTGCAGGGACAGTAGTTATGGTCCTCCCTCTGTGACAGGGCTGCAAGGACAGTAGGTATGGTGCTCCCTTTGTGACAGGGCCGTAGGGCCAGTAATTATGGTCCTTTCTCTGTGACAGGACTGAAGGGACAGTGGCTATGTTCCTCCTTCTGTGACATGGCTGCAGGGACAGTAGCTATGGTCCTCCTCCTGTGACATGGTTGCAGGGACAGTAGTTATGCTCCTCCCTATGTGACAGGGCTGCAGGGACAGTAGCTATGGTCCTCCCTCTGTGACACGGCTGCAGGGACAGTAGCTATGGTCCTCCCTCTGTGACACGGCTGCAGGGATAGTAGCTATGGTCCTCCCTCTGTGACACGGCTGCAGGGACATTGCTATGGTCCTCCCTCTGTGACAGGACAGGGACAGTAGCTATGGTCCTCCTCCTATGACACGGCTGCAGGGACAGTAGTTATGTTCCTCCCTATGTGACAGGGCTGCAGGGACAGTAGCTATGGTCATCCCTTTGTGACAGGGCTGTACGGACGGTAGATACGGTTATCCCTCTGTGACACGGCTGCAGGGAAAGTAGCTATGGTCCTCCCTCTGTGACAGGGCTGCAGGGACAGTAGCTATGGTCCTCCTTCTGTGACACGGCTGCAGGGACAGTAGCTATTGTTCTCCCTCTGTGACACGGCTGCAGGGACAGTAGCTATGGTCCTCCCTTTATTACTGGGCTGCAAGGACAGTAGCTATGGTCCTCCCTCTGTGACAGGGCTGCAGCGACAGTAGCTATGGTCCTCCCTCTGTGACAGGGCTGCAGGGAAAGTAGCTATGGTCCTCCTTCTGTGACATTGCTTCAGGGACAGTAGCTATGGTTCTCCCTCTGTGACACGGCCGCAGGGACAGTAGCTATGGTCCTCCTTCTGTGACATGGCTGCAGGGGCGGTAGCTATGGTTCTCCCTCTTTGACACGGCTGCAGGGACAGTAGTTTTGGTCCTCCCTCTATGACTGGGCTGCAAGGACAGTAGCTATGGTCCTCCCTCTGTGACAGGGCTGCAAGGACAGTAGGTATGGTGCTCCCTCTGTGACAGGGCTTTTCGGACGGTAGCTACGGTTATCCCTCTGTGACACGGCTGCAGGGAAAGTAGCTATGGTCCTCCTTCTGTGACATGGCTGCAGGGACAGTAGCTATGGTCCTCCCTCTGTGACACGGCTGCAGGGACAGTAGCTATGGTCCTCCTCCTGTGACATGGCTGCAGGGACAGTAGCTATGGTTCTCCCTCTGTGACAGGGCTGCAGGGACAGTAGCTATGGTCCTCCTCTGTGACATGGCTGCAGGGACAGTAGCTATGGTCCTCCCTCTGTGACACGGCTGCAGGGACAGTAGCTATGGTCCTCCTCTGTGACATGGCTGCAGGGACAGTAGCTATGGTTCTCCCTCTGTGACACGGCTGCAGGGACAGTAGCTATGGTCCTCCCTCTGTGACAGGGCTGCAGGGACAGTAGCTATGGTCCTCCCTCTGTGACAGGGCTGCAGGGACAGTAGCTATGGTCCTTCCTCTGTGACACGGCTGCAGGGACAGTAGCTATGGTCCTCCTCTGTGACACGGCTGCAGGGACAGTAGCTATGGTCCTCCCTCTGTGACAGGGCTGCAGGGACAGTAGCTATGGTTCTCCCTCTGTGACACGGCTGCAGGGACAGTAGCTATAGTCCTACCTCTATGACAGGGCTGCAGGGACAGTAGCTATGGTCCTCCTCCTGTGACACGGCTGCAGGGACAGTAGCTATGTTCCTCCCTATGTGACAGGGCTGTAGGGACAGTAGCTATCGTCGTCCTTCTGTGACACGGCTGCAGGGACAGTAGTTATGGTCCTCCCTCTGTGACAGGGCTGCAAGGACAGTAGGTATGGTGCTCCCTCTGTGACAGGGCCGTAGGGACAGTAATTATGGTCCTTTCTCTGTGACAGGACTGAAGGGACAGTGGCTATGGTCCTCCTTCTGTGACATGGCTGCAGGGACAGTAGTTATGGTCCTCCTCCTGTGACATGGTTGCAGGGACAGTAGTTATGCTCCTCCCTATGTGACAGGGCTGCAGGGACAGTAGCTATGGTCCTCCTTCTGTGACACGGCTGCAGGGACAGTAGTTATGGTCCTCCCTCTATTACTGGGCTGCAAGGACAGTAGCTATGGACCTCCCTCTGTGACACGGCTGCAGGACAGTAGCTATGGTTCTCCCTCTGTGACACGGCTGCAGGGACAGTAGTTATGGTCCTCCCTCTATTACTGGGCTGCAAGGACAGTAGCTATGGTCCTCCCTCTGTGACACGGCTGCAGGGACAGTAGCTATGGTCCTCCCTCTGTGACACGGCTGCAGGGATAGTAGCTATGGTCCTCCCTCTGTGACAGGACAGGGACAGTAGCTATGGTCCTCCTCCTGTGACACGGCTGCAGGGACAGTAGCTATGGTCCTCCCTCTGTGACACGGCTGCAGGGATAGTAGCTATGGTCCTCCCTCTGTGACACGGCTGCAGGGATATTGCTATGGTCCTCCCTCTGTGACAGGACAGGGACAGTAGCTATGGTCCTCCTTCTGTGACACGGCTGCAGGGACAGTAGCTATGGTCCTCCCTCTGTGACACGGCTGCAGGGACAGTAGCTATGGTCCTCCCTCTGTGACAGGGCTGCAGGGACATTGCTATGGTCCTCCCTCTGTGACACGGCTGCAGGGACAGTAGCTATCGTCCTCCCTCTGTGACACGGCTGCAGGGACAGTAGCTATGGTCCTCCTCCTGTGACACGGCTGCAGGGACAGTAGTTATGGTCCTCCCTATGTGACAGGGCTGCAGGGACAGTAGCTATGGTCCTCCCTCTGTGACAGGGCTGTACGGACGGTAGATACGGTTATCCCTCTGTGACACGGCTGCAGGGAAAGTAGCTATGGTCCTCCCTCTGTGACAGGGCTGCAGGGACAGTATCTATGGTTCTCCCTCTGTGACACGGCTGCAGGGAAAGTAGCTATGGTCCTCCCTCTGTGACAGGGCTGCAGGGACAGTAGCTATGGTCCTCCTTCTGTGACATTGCTGCAGGGACAGTAGCTATGGTTCTCCCTCTGTGACACGGCTGCAGGGACAGTAGCTATGGTCCTCCCTCTGTGACAGGGCTGCAGGGACAGTAGTTATGGTCCTCCCTCTGTGACAGGGCTGCAGGGACAGTAGCTATGGTCCTCCCTCTGTGACAGTGCCGTATGGACAGTAATTATGGTCCTTTCTCTGTGACAGGACTGCGGGGACAGTAGTTGTGATCCTCCCTCTGTGACACGGCTGCAGGGACAGTAGTTATGGTCCTCCCTCTGTGACAGGGCTGCAGGGACAGTAGCTGTGGTCCTCCTCCTGTGACATGGCTGCAGGGACAGTAGCTATGGTCCTCCCTCTGTGACAGGGCTGCAGGGACAGTACCTATCGTCCTCCCTCTGTGACAGGGCTGCAGGGACAATAGTTATGGTTCTCCCTCTGTGACAGGACTGCAGGGACAGTAGCTATGGTCCTCCCTCTGTGACAGGACTGCAGGGACAGTAGCTATGGTCCTCCCTCTGTGACATGGCTGCAGGGACAGTAGCTATGGTCCTCCCTCTGTGACAGGGTTGCAGGGACAGTAGTTATGGTCCTCCCTCTGTGACAGGGCTGCAGGGACAGTAGCTATGGTCCTCCTTCTGTGACACGGCTGCAGGGACAGTAGTTATGGTCCTCCCTCTATTACTGGGCTGCAAGGACAGTAGCTATGGTCCTCCCTCTGTGACACGGCTGCAGGGACAGTAGCTATGGTTCTCCCTCTGTGACACGGCTGCAGGGACAGTAGCTATGGTCCTCCCTCTATTACTGGGCTGCAAGGACAGTAGCTATGGTCCTCCCTCTGTGACACGGCTGCAGGGACAGTAGCTATGGTCCTCCCTCTGTGACACGGCTGCAGGGATAGTAGCTATGGTCCTCCCTCTGTGACAGGACAGGGACAGTAGCTATGGTCCTCCTTCTGTGACACGGCTGCAGGGACAGTAGCTATGGTCCTCCCTCTGTGACACGGCTGCAGGGACAGTAGCTATGGTCCTCCCTCTGTGACACGGCTGCAGGGACATTGCTATGGTCCTCCCTCTGTGACAGGACAGGGACAGTAGCTATGGTCCTCCTCCTGTGACACGGCTGCAGGGACAGTAGCTATGGTCCTCCCTCTGTGACACGGCTGCAGGGATAGTAGCTATGGTCCTCCCTCTGTGACACGGCTGCAGGGACATTGCTATGGTCCTCCCTCTGTGACACGGCTGCAGGGATAGTAGCTATCGTCCTCCTTCCGTGACACGGCTGCAGGGACAGTAGCTATGGTCCTTTCTCTGTGACAGGTCTGCGGGGACAGTAGTTGTGATCCTCCCTCTGTGACAGGGCTGCAGGGACAGTAGCTATGGTCCTCCCTCTGTGACAGGGCTGTACGGACGGTAGATACGGTTATCCCTCTGTGACACGGCTGCAGGGAAAGTAGCTATGGTCCTCCCTCTGTGACAGGGCTGCAGGGACAGTTGCTATGGTTCTCCCTCTGGGACACGGCTGCAGGGAAAGTATGTATGGTCCTCCCTCTGTGACAGGGCTGCAGGGACAGTAGCTATGGTCCTCCTTCTGTGACATGGCTGCAGTGACAGTAGCTATGGTTCTCCCTCTGTGACACGGCTGCAGGGACAGTAGCTATGGTCCTCCCTCTGTTACAGGACTGCAGGGACAGTAGTTATGGTCCTCCCTCTGTGACAGGGCTGCAGGGACAGTAGCTATGGTCCTCCCTCTGTGACAGTGCCGTATGGACAGTAATTATGGTCCTTTCTCTGTGACAGGACTGCGGGGACAGTAGTTGTGATCCTCCCTCTGTGACACGGCTGCAGGGACAGTAGTTATGGTCCTCCCTCTGTGACAGGGCTGCAGGGACAGTACCTATGGTCCTCCTCCTGTGACATGGCTGCAGGGACAGTAGCTATGGTCCTCCCTCTGTGACATGGCTGCAGGGACAGTACCTATCGTCCTCCCTCTGTGACAGGGCTGCAGGGACAATAGTTATGGTTCTCCCTCTGTGACAGGACTGCAGGGACAGTAGCTATGGTCCTCCCTCTGTGACAGGACTGCAGGGACAGTAGCTATGGTCCTCCCTCTGTGACATGGCTGCAGGGACACTAGCTATGGTCCTCCCTCTGTAACAGGGTTGCAGGGACAGTAGTTATGCTCCTCCCTATGTGACAGGGCTGCAGGGACAGTAGCTATGGTCCTCCTTCTGTGACACGGCTGCAGGGACAGTAGTTATGGTCCTCCCTCTATTACTGGGCTGCAAGGACAGTAGCTATGGACCTCCCTCTGTGACACGGCTGCAGGGACAGTAGCTATGGTTCTCCCTCTGTGACACGGCTGCAGGGACAGTAGCTATGGTCCTCCCTCTATTACTGGGCTGCAAGGACAGTAGCTATGGTCCTCCCTCTGTGACACGGCTGCAGGGACAGTAGCTATGGTCCTCCCTCTGTGACACGGCTGCAGGGATAGTAGCTATGGTCCTCCCTCTGTGACAGGACAGGGACAGTAGCTATGGTCCTCCTCCTGTGACACGGCTGCAGGGACAGTAGCTATGGTCCTCCCTCTGTGACAGGGCTGCAGGGACAGTAGTTATGGTCCTCCCTCTGTGACACGGCTGCAGGGACATTGCTATGGTCCTCCCTCTGTGACAGGACAGGGACAGTAGCTATGGTCCTCCTTCTGTGACACGGCTGCAGGGACAGTAGCTATGGTCCTCCCTCTGTGACACGGCTGCAGGGACAGTAGCTATGGTCCTCCCTCTGTGACACGGCTGCAGGGACATTGCTATGGTCCTCCCTCTGTGACACGGCTGCAGGGATAGTAGCTATGGTCCTCCCTCTGTGACACGGCTGCAGGGACAGTAGCTATGGTCCTCCTTCTGTGACACGGCTGCAGGGACAGTAGCTATGGTCCTCCCTATGTGACAGGGCTGCAGGGACAGTAGCTATGGTCCTCCCTCTGTGACAGGGCTGTACGGACGGTAGATACGGTTATCCCTCTGTGACACGGCTGCAGGGAAAGTAGCTATGGTCCTCCCTCTGTGATAGGGCTGCAGGGACAGTTGCTATGGTTCTCCCTCTGGGACACGGCTGCAGGGAAAGTAGGTATGGTCCTCCCTCTGTGACAGGGCTGCAGGGACAGTAGCTATGGTCCTCCTTCTGTGACATGGCTCCAGGGACAGTAGCTATGGTTCTCCCTCTGTGACACGGCTGCAGGGACAGTAGCTATGGTCCTCCTTCTGTGACATGGCTGCAGGGACAGTAGTTATGGTCCTCCCTCTGTGACAGGGCTGCAGGGACAGTAGCTATGGTCCTCCCTCTGTGACAGTGCCGTACGGATAGTAATTATGGTCCTTTCTCTGTGACAGGACTGCGGGGACAGTAGTTGTGATCCTCCCTCTGTGACACGGCTGCAGGGACAGTAGCTATGGTCCTCCCTCTGTGACAGGGCTGCAGGGACAGTAGCTGTGGTCCTCCTCCTGTGACATGGCTGCAGGGACAGTAGCTATGGTCCTCCCTCTGTGACAGGGCTGCAGGGACAGTAGTTATGGTCCTCCCTCTGTGACAGGGCTGCAGGGACAATAGTTATGGTTCTCCCTCTGTGACAGGACTGCAGGGACAGTAGCTATGGTCCTCCCTCTGTGACAGGACTGCAGGGACAGTAGCTATGGTCCTCCCTCTGTGACATGGCTGCAGGGACACTAGCTATGGTCCTCCCTCTGTAACAGGGTTGCAGGGACAGTAGCTACTGTTCTCCCTCTGTGACACGGCTGCAGGGACAGTAGCTACTGTTCTCCCTCTGTGACACGGCTGCAGGGACAGTAGCTATGGTCCTCCCTCTGTGAAAGGGCTGCAGGGACAGTAGCTATGGTCCTCCCTCTGTTTACAGGGCTGCAGGGACAGTTGTTATGGTCCTTCCTCTGTTACAGGGCTGCAGGGACAGTAGCTATGGTTCTCCCTCTGTGACAGGGCCGCAGGGACAGTAGCTGTGGTCCTCCTCCTGTGACATGGCTGCAGGGACAGTAGTTATGGTCCTCCCTCTGTGACAAGGCTGCAGGGACAGTAGTTATGGTCCTCCCTCTGTGACAGGGCTGTACAGACAGTAGCTACGGTTATCCCTCTGTGACACGGCTGCAGGGACAGTAGCTACGGTTCTCCCTGTGTGACAGAGCCGCAGGGACAGTAGCTGTGGTCCTCCCTCTGTGACAGGGCTGTACGGACAGTAGCTATGGTTATCCCTCTGTGACATGGCTGCAGGGACATTGCTATGGTCCTCCCTCTGTGACAGGACAGGGACAGTAGCTGTGGTCCTCCTACTGTGACATGGCTGCAGGGACAGTAGTTATGGTCCTCCCTCTGTGACAGGGCTCCCGGGACAATAGTTATGGTTCTCCCAATGTGACAGGACTGCAGGGACAGTAGCTATGGTCCTCCCTCTGTGACAGGACTGCAGGGACAGTAGCTATGGTCCTCCCTCTGTGACAGGATTGCAGTGACAGTAGTTATGGTCCTCCTTCTGTGACATGGCTGCAGGGACACTAGCTATGGTCCCCCTTCTGTGACACGGCTGCAGGGACAATAGTTATGGTTCTCCTTCTGTGACAGGACTGCAGGGACAGTAGCTATGGTCCTCCCTCTGTGACAGGACTGCAGTGACAGTAGCTATTGTCCTCTTTCTGTGACATGGCTGCAGGGACAGTAGCTACTGTTCTCCCTCTGTGACACGGCTGCAGGGACAGTAGCTTTGGTCCTCCCTCTGTGAAAGGGCTGCAGGGACAGTACCTATGGTCCTCCCTCTGTTTACAGGGCTGCAGGGACAGTAGTTATGGTCCTCCCTCTGTTACAGGGCTGCAGGGACAGTAGCTATGGTCCTCCCTCTGTGACAAGGCTGCAGGGACAGTAGCTATGGTCCTCCCTCTGTGACAGGGCTGTACGGACAGTATCTACGGTTATCCCTCTGTGACTCGGCTACAGGGACAGTAGCTACGGTTCTCCCTGTGTGACAGAGCCACAGGGACAGTAGCTGTGGTCCTCCCTCTGTAACAGGGCTGTACGGACAGTAGCTATGGTTATCCCTCTGTGACACGGTTGCAGGGACAGTAGTTATCGTCCTCCCTATGTGACAGGGCTGCAGGGACAGTAGCTATGGTCCTCCCTCTGTGACAGGGCTTCAGGTACAGTAGCTATGGTCCTCCCTCTGTGACAGGACTGCAGGGACAGAGTTATGGTCCTCCCTCTGTGACAGGGCTGCAGGTACAGTAGCTATGGTTCTCCCTCTGTCACAGGACTGCAGGGACAGTAGCTATGGTCCTCCCTCTGTGACAGGACTGCAGGGACAGTAGCTATGGTTCTCCCTCTGTGACAGGACTGCAGGGACAGTAGCTATGGTCCTCCCTCTGTGACAGGACTGCAGGGACAGTAGTATGGTCCTCCCTCTGTGGCACGGCTGCAGGGACAATAGTTATGGTTCTCCCTCTGTGACAGGGCTGCAGGGACAGTAGTCATGGTCCACCCTCTGTGACACAGCTGCAGGGACAGTAGCTATGGTCCCCCTTCTGTGACTCGTCTCCAGGGACAGTAGTTATGGTTCTCCCTCTGTGACAGGGCTGCAGGGACAGTAGTTACTGTCCTCCCTCTGTGACACAGCTGCAGGGACAGTAGTTATGGTGTGAAAAACCAAGCTGTCATTCTGAGAGTAATTTGGTTACAACTAGAAAAGGAAGTAGAGGGAATTGATAATGTTTTTTAGAGAAGCTGAAGAAGATGTGTATTTATTTTTTTTACGCTATTAGAGCATTCCATACTTTTGTTTGTCCCAAAATGAAAACACTTATCAGTTTCCGACTCGTTGCTTTCTCTCACGGTGCTTGCTTCCTGTCTCCTAGAGGGTGCCGGGTCCTTGCCCTGGACGGGTGGCTCCGCAGCCAAGCCCGGGAAGCCGAAGGGGCGGAAGAAGATGTCTTCTGTGCGCCAGAAGTTTGATGTAGGTGGTTCGTCATCCGGTCTGGGTAACCCCTGGGTTAAGCTTTTAAATGAATATAAAGTTACTGGTAATGGATTGGACCAAAGGGGGCCTCTTGGGGGGGGGAATGTTTGTGAAGTTAGTGCCTGAATGTTTCTAATTCTGGTTTGTTTTTGCGTAAACATTAACGTTCTCCATATATCAGTAATTTTCCGAATGTTTGGAAGCCGTGCCCGTGTCTTTCTCAGAGCGTTTCTCTGGAGGGCCGTGGCCCCGGTGTATGGGCCTGCAGGCCGCAGGGCAGGGGCCTGGCTTGCCCAGCAGCCCGAGCTGTGGGCCAGCAGAGAAGGTTCGGGGCGTTTGGCTGTAGAATTGGTGCACGTTTTAGAGTAACTGGCTTTTCCTGAGCGAACGAAGTTTCCCCAGAGTCTCGCTGCTCTGGGTGTTCGCCGGGGGGTGGTAGCTCTGGGCTCGCACCACACGCACCGGTCCCGCCTCCGCTGTTTCCGGTCAGCAGCGTCAACCTGGGGCATCCGGACCCAGCAGGCCTCCTGGCTCACACATGCCTGATATAAAATGCAGTGTTTCCCCTGGAAATTGGTTAAAAACAAGTGCTGCTTTTCTAACACAAACTTCAAACATATTAGCCAGAAAGTGTTGTATGTTGGGCTTCAACACAAGCTGCCAGAGGCCCATCTCTGGGTGATGACGGAGAATATGAAGGGGTTCTCAGTGTCTCCCAGAGGACGGCTGAGGTTATGTGAGCAGAAAAAATACCGAGAAAACGATTTTAAACGATGAGTGTGGTGCGGTCTCGGTGGGAATCGCGAGGAGAAGGCAGTAGGAGTAAGTAGTTACAGCCCTGCACAGCGCTGGCCGGGGCTCTGTCCGTCAGGCTGTCCTCTGCGCAGTGAGACCTGTCCGGCTAACCCGAGCAGTGACTGTGCTCCGACACCTTCAGAACCCGCCTGCTTCATGTACACTTAATGCGCTCTCATTGTTTTGAATATAGTGTTGAACCTTCCCCTTGAAGGTTACTCTAGCTCAGGGCCATGTGGTTACAGAGATGCTAATTATTGTAACATCGGCTATACATGCCAGCATGCTCCCTCAGGCCACGCCTCCATTCTTTCCAGGAAACACGCGTGAGTCTGACTGAGCACGAGTTGCTTTTCTGTGTTTCGCCCCGGCGGCGTGGTCCTGGCGTGGCTCTGGGCTGTGCAGTCCAGGACATCGGTTACTCTTGTTCGCGTCCATTCCTCGCCACTGTAATGAATAACTTTGGAAGGTTTTCTTACTCAGCACAGATTCCAGCCTCAGAACCCCCTCTCGGGAGCCCAGCAGTTTGTGGCAAAGGATCCCCAAGATGACGATGACTTGAAACTGTGCTCCCACACGATGATGCTGCCCACCCGGGGCCAGCTGGAGGGGCGGATGATCGTGACGGCGTACGAGCACGGCTTGGACAACGTCACCGAGGAGGCCGTGTCGGCAGTGGTCTATGCCGTGGAGGTGAGTTTGCTGGTGCCAGAAACAAGGTTGCATGTGATGAGCTTATGTGTGTTGTTGGAAGTTGCTGCTGCAAGAAAAGACCCCACATGTCACTCTGATCTCAGAATTGTCAGCATTCACATGGGTTTCTCCCGAGGGAGAAACGCATCGCACTCCAGGCAGGTGCCTTCGCTTTACAGGCGAGCTTCCTGGAGGCAACTGGTGTTTGAGCCCATGTGTCATCTGTCAGCAAGGGAGCAGTTTTTAAGGGGGCAAATGAGGTCGTCGCTCTGTCTGGCATTTCGAGAGCTCGATGCGGCATCTGCGCAGTGGGTTCCTGTCGCAGATACCCCATCGTGCACTCGGCTTTTCACGTTGTTACCAGGGAGTGTCCTTGGGGCCTGACGTGCAGAAATGCTCCAGGGCGGCTGGGTCACCTTGCACTTCTCTGGGTCTCCCCTTCCACACCCAGACCTCAGGAGATTTAAGTTACAAACATTACGATGAGCTCTGCGTGTGGAAATTGTAAACTGCCATGAACTGATGGGAGAGGATCTCATTGGTGTCACAGAAATGCCACCCCTGATCCCCTAACAAGGGCAGCTGGGACGAGGCTGTCCTCTTACGTACTTGGCTTTCATAAGGTGATGGGCTGAAACCCCAAACTTTCTATGTCCTGTGTACCTGTGTTTACATCGCTTCTGTGAGGGCCAAGTTCTCTTCAGGGAAGGGGCTCAGTGGATTGGTCACTGTAACCCAGAAATCCCAGAGCTTGACACTTTTTAAAGCAAGTTTCAAGATGTGTTGCCTCTTTTTAAAGAAAATTACTCATTTTTGTGCTTTTCAAATAAGCTATCTGAAAATCACTTAAAAAAATTTTGTTTATTGATTTCAGGGAGGAGGGGAGAGGGAGAGAGAATCATTGAACGGTTGTCTTCTGCATGTCTCCTGCTGAGGATCAAGCTGCAACCCCGGCGTGTGCCCTGACCGGGATTGAGCCATGACCTCCCTTGTTTGTAGGTCAGCGTTCAGCCACTGAGCCACACCGGCCAGGCTGAAAATCAGTTCTGGGAGGAGCAAGCTTAGAGATATGAAACCTTCTAAAGTAAATTCCATGTAGAACAAGCCCACCTGAAGTAGAACGCGGTAAAACAGCCCACCTCCCTCCTCCTGGCCCTTCGGTCTGGCTCCTTGGTGAACCTCGCCTGGTCCAGAACGGGCACCGTCCCCATCCCACCGGCCGCCTCCTGTGAGCATGCGCAGCTCGGGAAGTTTGAGGATTTTCTCTAAACAGGACTTGATGCTGTTTTCCTTCTTGCTTTTACAGAATCATCTTAAGGACATATTGGCATCGGTTGTGTCAAGAAGGAAAGCATATCGATTGCGAGACGGTCACTTTAAATATGCCTTTGGAAGTAACGTGACCCCACAGCCGTACCTGAGGAACAGCATCATGGTGTACAACAGCTTAATTGAAAGGTGTGTACGGGACCGCTGTTAGATAATGGGTTGGTGTGGCCGTAAGTCTGAGGGACCCTGAGAGCGCAATGGTTTTACTTTATTGTGTTGTGCATCCGCCACGTCCCACAAAATTGTGTCGAGTTTTAAGCCTTTGGGAAAGAAAGACACTCTGTTTCCTAGTGGGAACAGAAGGGACTGCCTTTCTGCAAGTGCTGGGCATGGTGCATCTGGGCATGGCGACTGAAAGATGTTTGGGAGAGAGCTGATTGGGGAGGGGTGACGGAGGGAGATGGGACAGTTGGGGAGGGAGTGAGAAGTGGGAGGAGAGACAGTGTTGGCTCCACGGGGAGGGGCTGTGCCTGCACCCGTTCCTGCCCCCGAGGACCTGGGCTGCAGCTCCTCAGCGGGGCCCAGTTCTCAGTCTCTGCAGGCCTGTGTTTGGGATTACTGGTTCTCAGTTGTAAGTCATTCTAGAGAAAACAGACCAAAAAGGCGGCTCCTGCTGTGGTGAATTCTGGAGACAGCGTTCCTGGCGGGGCGTCCCTGACCTGCTCCCAGGTGGGCGTGTTTCCCAACAGGGCTGCCTTTGTCTGGGTCCCACGCTGTCCTCCGCGTCACCTCCTGAGTGTGGCTTCATGCCTGCGTGTTCTGTCGCATAGGGTCTGCTGTGTGCTGGTGCAGAAACTGTGCCCAGCTTCCCACCTATGGCGCCTGGGCCCTGGGAATGGGCCAGATGGGTTAGTTTCCCCAAGGGGCCTGTATTTGGCCTGTGGACACCCTTGTGCTGGCCATGTCTTCTGGTGGGTTCTTCCTGATCCTGTTGGTTCCGGCACATCCACCTTCCTGTCCAAGTTGGTGTTTTATTTCCTCTTCCTTGAATTAAGATCTATTATGTTTTTTCAACTAGAAGCTCTTTAAGGGCAGGGAACAATCTTGGCTTTATATCTGGAGTGTAGTAAATATTTTAATATTGTGGAGGGAAGGGGTCAATAGTTGCTCCACATTTTGTTTCCTGCGTGCTGGATGGGCTGCCTTCAGGAATGAAAATGTTATTCTTCATATATGCACTCACTAAAAAACAGCTGGGTTCCTACTTCCCTTTTAGATCTTTTTATGAGGTGCATTCCTGCAGCCCCTTCCTCATCTCGCCGATAGGTGTGTGCTCGGAGTTGCTGGGTGTTTCTAACATCTTCTGTTTCTAGCCCGCCAGCTCTTCCTGCCTCTTGTGTCGGCCAGAACCCAGCTGCCCACCCGCACCCCGATGATGCAGAGCAGCAGGCCGCACTCCTGCTGGCGTGCTCCGGGGACACCCTCCCTGCGCCCCTGCCTCCCGTGAACATGCACGACCTTTTTGAAGCTCTGCAGGTAACTCCTGGCTTCCGAAGGTTTTCCTGGGTTGATGGGTGACATGCAGGAACTTGCCCTTCCCGGCCTTCCGTTTTCCAGTTTGGGCTATTTTCTGTTAAAGCCATTCATCCCCCCTCATTTTCAAGTCGTGGGCCGAGTCCTTCCTAATTTCTCTCCCATCCCCCACACCTTCCCAATGAGAGAAAGAAAGGGGAAAAAAAAACCTTGTTCCCTTATTTCTATTTCAGAACCTTGTTATTTCCTGTTTTCTTGTTAGTTGGCTTGGGATTCGTTAGGTTCTGGCTTGGAGTTTATAAGTTGTGTGTCTTTTGTGTAAGTGTTCTGTGGATCTGAACTTTTTCCATGTTAGAAAAGTCGATGTCCTGAGTGTAACTGAGACCCGTCCTGTTCGATCCAGGTGCACAGGGACGTCATTCCCACGCACACTGTGTACGCGCTCAACGTCGAGAGGGTCATCACAAAGCTCTGGCACCCCACCCACGAGGAGCTGCGGCAGGACCAGGTGCACCGGCAGCGTCTGGCCGCCAAGGAGGGGCTTCTGCTCTACTGAGTCACCCTCTGCTCTGCCGCGTCACGCCGCAAACATACTGCTCACTGAGCATTGAATATCTCGGGTCCACACTTCAAGACTGGAGTGGACAGTGTAAATATAGCCTTTCCTATGGAAATGGGACATTGAGTACAATTCGTGTTGCTACTGTGAAGCCGTTAGTAGAAATCTGACTTCGCGAGGGAACTGTATCTGTGTGTGGACGTGTCCTCGTAGGATGGGCGCTGAGGAAGTGGTCTGCAGTGGGAAAGGCCCGGACCTGAGGTGCTGGGTCCTCTGGTCTGCATGTCAGGTAGGTGACCTAGAACAAGGACGCTTGCTGTCAGAACGTGGCCCCGCGACCTGCAGGAAACCTGTGTTCAGTGGCATCCTCTGCTCCGTGTCTGGCAGGCCCGTTTCCACCCGATGCTGAGAGGATCGTGCTCTTGGAATTTGGTTGGAGTCGCCTGCAGTGTTAAGAATCAGATACCTCCCTTAGTGACCGGTTTAATTTTCAACAGATATTCTTTAGGCTGCGCCCTACAAATCATTACCACTCCATGGACAGTATGGCTAGACAGGCTGTGCTACCGGACAGAAACACCACAACAGACTCTTAGAATTAATTGGTTAACCTCATGAAATGTCTCCTTGTGCCTCAAGTTCTCTCCATTTAGTTAATATGCTGACTGGCAGGTTTGTCTATTCATTGTTCACCGAGGGTGTTTAAAGTTTACGTGAACATGTTGCATTGCTATTTGTAACTCCCCAATTTCTGTTTCTATCCTTTCACATGAGAAAGTGAAAATAATTTTCATTTGGCAGTGTTACTGACAACCGGGTTTGTTTTGTTAGAGATATATGGCCTTCTACTTAAGAGAGAGGGTTTGGTGGATATGCAGGTGACTCATGAACAGTGTGCGTGTTAGGGACACCAACCGCCAACACTGTCAGATATTCGCTTACAACTTGTTACTTCCCAAAACTTAGTATCGCTCAGTACCCACGGGGGATTGGTTCCTGGACCCTCCCCACTGTTGCCAAAATCCTCCGATGCTCAGCCCGATCCACATGGTGCAGAACGTTGTCTACAGACTCCCAGCCGCGATCTAAGGGGTCCAGGTGTTCACTGGAGAAAACGCATGTATCCGAGGCCCCAGTTAAACCTGTGCTGTTCAGGGTCGGCTGCGTTAGAATGGGTTCTGGGGTTTAGTAACATGTATAAATATGTACAAATGGGAAGCTGGCTCTGTGTGTTTGATTTTGTACCTTAAATGTGACAAATAAAACTTGTGGGAGAAAACTGTTTGTTTGTTAAATAGATAAGGGACCCTGCCTCCTACAGAAACATGAAAAGCCCTGTGGTGAGACCTTAGCAAGATGTGTCAGAAGAATGTTCTAGAGGGAAAGATGAAGCATGCCGTCTCTTTCTCCTGCGGTCTGTGGACTGAACAGACCGGAAGGAAAGTAAACAGCTGAGCTTGTTTCAGCTGCTGGCCCAAGTCAGAAAAGCCCTTTGGACTTATAAATGGGCCAGTGCTGAGCGGCGGGTCGGGAGGAACGGGAACCAATGTCCGAGCAAACGCCCGGGACCACACACACCTGGGCCAGCGCTGTGTGTGTCCGGTTGTGTGGGCTCCCGGGCGCAGGGCGCCAGGCCCGGTCTGCGGCCCGTCGAGGGCAGGCTTCTCTCTGCTCTCGGACCTGCCTAAGTCCCTACGGTCACCTGCTCTGCGGGCCAGCGGACACTCTGCCTCCTGCTGTGGGCCCACCCTCTGAGGGCAGGAAGGTAGGGAAAATGGTGCTCATGGGCCCGAGAAGTGTGAGCAGATGTCACACCAGAGGCTGCCGCCACCGCAGGCCACCCCGGGATCCTGAGTGCTTCCTGCTAAGCATCTTGAGAAACGCTTCCCCGAGGAAAATGCTGAGAAGTGGGGCGGCTTCACACTCAGAAGGAAACTTCTCCTGCAGGGACCTCCCTCCGGCCGTGTCAGCTGCAGGTTCACTCAGGCGCACCCTGCGGCGTCCCGGCCGAGGCTCGGCACGTGCCCATCGCCCTGAGCACCACTGACCAGCCAAGCACGGCTCTCCTCACGGCACCCATCACCTTGGCGACCGAGGTGTGGCTGCAGTTACCGAGTGCTCGCTCCTGACAACAGGGAAAGTCTGTTCTCCATGGCGTGGACCCCTAACCAGGGTGCCTCCAGGAGATAAAATCAGGACAAGGACCCTGGTTTTAGGGGTCATGCCTGCTGTGCCAACAGATTGATTGGTTCAGAACTTAACTGATGGCTTAAAGGGAAATGTGGTCTAGATTATTCTTGGAAAGTAAACAATTTACTCATTGAGTCCATGGACAGGGTAAATGGTCAGGACTGATTTTACTAAACACGCACCACGAAAGGGCACATGGAGGGTTCGCCAGGCTTTCCTTTTTAAAAGCAACACTGTTTCTGTCGGTCGCGTGCTGGCACGTTTTCACTCATTAAAACCCACACCCCTAACAATCACCTTCCTGGTTCTGATAATGTACCGTCCCTCACAGTGCCCAAGACGGGACTGCTTGAGGGGAAAGCTATTTATGCTTGCTCCCCCCCCCCCCCCCCCCCCCCCCGCCCCAGTTTAAAAACCACACATGCTGATTTGGTTCAGTAGATAGAGCGCTGGCCTGCGGACTGAAGCGTCCCGGGTTCGATTCCGGTCAAGGGCATGTACCTTGGTTGCGGGCACATCTCCAGTAGGGAGTGTGCAGGAGGCAGCTGATGGATGTTTCTCTCTCATCAGTGTTTCTGACTTTCTATCCCTCTCCCTTCCGCTCTGTAAAAAAAAAAATCAATAAAAAATACATTTAAAAAATAAATAAATAAAATAAAAACCACACACATTTTGCTTCCCTCTGTAAAGACACCATTACTGATACTGCCATCCCACGAACAGACCCTTTTGATCCAAGGGTGTAACATTTATTGGTACAATGGGTAAGAAAGGATGAGTCCTTGTTTGCCATGTAGCTTTTCAAATACTAGCAGGTAAGTAAGAAATAAATAAACCACCACAGCCTATGGTCTTTACTATCAAAGTTTATTGTGGAGCCATTTTTCACCTACTGAGGAGTAAGCACATCTATGGCGAAATGTGGGTCACAGCCACCCTGCAGCGCAGCTGTCCTGGGCTCCATTAGGCAGAGGCTGTCAGTGGAAGCATGACCCCAGACACCCCCACAGCAGAGCTGCCACTCAAGGAGCTGCCCAGAGCAGCAGCCCAAAGGCACCGCCCATCGGGGTAGAGGCAGCGGTATTGGAATGAATCAGGAGTTGGACCCATTTTCCACGCGTCTCTGCCAGAGAACTATGGTTCCGAAGCAGGATCCCAAAATCGGGTCTTATAAGCATGCCCCACGCGTGTGAAACAGCAGCGAGGGAAGTGCTGGGAACCAGGAAATGAGAGGATAAATTAAGTGGAATTGCAGGGGATGGAAGGTTCTGGAATGCAAAGTAGCTGGGTGTAGACGCCATTTGAGATGACGAAGAATTCAGCACAGTTTGCCAATGGGGCAATTCATATATTGCAAGTTATTCCGATACCAGAAATTAAGGGACATTTCCCCTTGGGAGGAAAACTGGTTTTAAAAGAAGGAAAATGAGTACCTGAGTAGAAATAGGTGGCTCAAAATGCCAAGAACAGTGTCGAGTAGGAATGAGGGTGTACAGGAGGGAGACCTGGAGGCCTGTCGCAGGCCTGACATGGAGTGACATTTCTAGCAGGGGCTTTGTCTGCGAGGTGCTGGCCTATTTCCTGTAGCACAGATAGTGCTGAAGGAATGTTTCTGTAATACTCGACTTAGGTGGGAATGCAAACTACTATAGTGTAAAAACTCAGAGACCGCCCACCTGCAGGGGAAGGGTTCATCTCAAACAGCTGTGACTGAAGGCCCGCACCCTCTCACCATCCTTGTGAAAAAATATTAAAATGAACAAAACAAACGTCAGGAATCCATGAGCCTTATACCAGGAGCACAGCAGGCCACTTGTGCAGACAGCCTGAGGAAGAGGAACCTGCGGACTGAGTGCTGCCCACATTAAACAGAACCGTAATGTAACCCAGGAAGCTAGCTGCCAGCCTGGCTGGGGAGACTAATAAAACAGCCCCGTTTGCTTTAACCTGGATCTTCCCCACTAACCAAGTTTATCTATAGAAAAGCCGTCGGCTGGCACCAGGCCAGTGTGTCTGAGTGTCGTCATCAGTATCTCTTTCTCCTAAAAGAGCAAATGCTTTAAGTACAAAAACGACAGGTTTTTACACAGCCTTCTCCGCAGTCCTGACCTGCTGGCGGCAGGCTCTACGGGAAGCATTTTTAAAGGCAGGAAAACGACGACGAGGTTTCTCTCCCCAGAAAGGACACAGTGGAGTGGCCGACGGAGCCCCGTGGGCGCTGAACGGTCTTCTCCAGGAAATGCCTCGTCTTCCCACAGGTTTCCCCTGGTGGGCCCTGGAGTCGCCTCTACAGGAAACGGAGAAGCAGTTTCTTTCCTGATCATGTGTGATGAAACGGAGGGTCCCAGACTCCTGTGACTCCCGCGGGTGCGGGCGGTGTCCAGGTGGGATGCCTGGGCGCTGTCCGGACCGGCCCTTCGCAGCCCTGCGGCTTGCCTGCTGTCCCTGTGGCCACACTTCCAGTGCTTTCCTCCTGCGTTTCTCCCCAGCGCTGAATTCAACAGCAGTCCACTGCTGAAAGAGAGAACCTAAGTGTGAATTAACCGGGACTTGGTGGAGAGCGTGTAACTTTTAATAAGCGTAATTATTCCATTCGTCAGATTGCTAATAAGATGGGGGGCCGCGGAATGCCCACGTATCCTGGATCCCCGTCCACTGCTGCGGCTCCTCGCCTCAGCAAAGAGCCGCTGCACAGTGCCCGCATCTGGTGGTCGGTCCGGTGGCCAAGCATCAGCACCCACGCTTCTCGGCACAAGCATTGCTCTGTTCTCTCCCCTCTTCTGGCAAGTCGGACCCAGTCCTTTGGGTGGCAAAGAGCTTAGCACATAAAAAATACACAAAAGCGTCACCTAACAAGGAGAGGAAACAAGGTACAGTGAGAAAGGGACGAACGCTCACTAACTCGGAACAATATGCAAAGGCAGTGAACGGTTAGCGGAAAGGGAGGCTGAACCGGGTGGGAGGGGGGACGTGAGAACAGACAGCTTTGGAGATTTCGAATGTTATGGTAAGAACTGGGTTGCACTGGAATTCTAGGGAGTCCATGCTGGCAGTGGGTCCCCCAACGAGCACCCCTAGACTTAGGGGCAGGGAGGAGATGGGTCCCCAGGCAGCTCGCAGGGCACAGAGCCTTCTATTCGCACTTCATGTGGAGCAGGAAGCAGACAGCACGGAAACACCTCGTCACACTTTAAAAGGAAGTTCAGGCAGGGCTGCTCTAGGTCCCCTGTCCAGTGACAGCCGCCTCATGTTCAATACGCATTGTGTTTGGAGGGACAAGTAACTGAGAAACAAGAACAAGAGGGTAAAGCGAACCCTGTTCTGTGTCCCTACTGTCCGCGGCTCTCTCTCCAGGAGGGGGACTGGTGTTCTCTGCCAGACCCATTTCCATCTGAGCCTTTCTTCTAGACCCGTGCTCAGCAAACTGCGGCTCTTTGGCCCCTCGAGTGTGGCTCTTCCACAAAATACCACGGCCTGGGCGAGTCTATTTTGAAGAAGTGGCATTAGAAGTTTAAAAAATTTGGCTCTCAAAAGAAATTTCAATCTTTGTACTGTTGATATTTGGCTCTGTGGACTAATGAGTTTGCCGACCGCTGTCCTAGAGGCAGCTGTGAGCCGCAGGTCTGTTCCCCACCCTCCGCCTGTCACCCTAAATATGCATCATTTGTTTTTACCATCTTCTGATGTAAAGATTCAATTGAAAAGTATCTTCCTCAGACGACTGAGAACTACAAGGCAGGAACGGCTCCCCCACGGGAAGCCGTGAGGAAGAGTGAGACATTGGCAAACACGGGAGAAACAAGCACAGGCGATTACTCCCACCTCCCAGGGGGCCCCACAGACCCCCCCCCCCCCCCCGAGCTCCCTCACCGGGACTGAGCCCGAGGCCGGTTCTGAAGGCACATGCGGTGCTGCCTCATGTCTTGGACCTACTGCCAGCAAGGAAACAAAAACTGGGCTTTTCGGACAAAACTTGAACCCCGCGGTCAGACTATGCTCCATCGGCCCCGCAGCCAGCATCACAGAGCGGGCTGGCTGTCCGCAGCTGGCCCTGGCACACGATTACATGCAAGTGCTCGGGGTCCAGCCACAGAGCCGAGGACACAGGGAGCCCAGCGACAGAAGTTTCACCCGAAGGAGACAACGCTGGGCGCCTGCACCCTCAGCATTGCACGTGGGCTCTCGGGGTCTCGAAAGGGGGGAAAGTGCGGTGAGACAAGACGACATGTGACACAAACACGTCACAGGGTGAGGCTCCACACGCCCCCCGACGGTTACCTGAGCCGGGCGGTCAGTTGCTGTCTGTCCTGCTCTCGGCGGGCAGCTCCCCTCCGCCTGGCAGCTCGCCCTCTATCTCCCACAGGACGTCGTCTTCATCCTCCAGGCTGCTGGAGATGTGGCACTTCCGGAACCCCTGCACGATGGAGTCACTGGAGATGCTGTTCCACGCAACCATGACCCACTCCAGGAAGAGGCCGAGGGGGGGCTTCTTGGCGTTCCCGGTGGGGCTGAGCGCCAGGTTCCCCGCCAGCAGCCAGTTGGAGTACTGGGCCCGCACGCTGTCGTTGAGCGGCTTGTAGACCACCACGTCCAGCACCTGCAGCTGCGAGGTCAGGCCGCCCGGGATGATGACCATGTCGGTGTTCATGCTCTCCATGGAGCTCTTCACCGAGTCGGTGGCGTGGCCCCGGAAGCCGTTCAGGATCAGCATCCCTCGCTGCTTGGGCACGGCGCCCGTCCGCCGCCGCCACACCACCTCCAGCCAGTCCTGCATCAGGTCCTCGGTCATCCAGCCGTAGCGGTGGCAGCGGATCTCCATGCCGCTGGGGAACTTCCCGGGGGGGATGTATGTGCCCCTCAGGATGATGTAGGGAGGCAGCTTCCTGCCGTCGGCCAGCACCCCCAGCATCGCCGTGATCTTCAGCTTCTCCCTGCCTGGCGTCTTGACCAGGACGGGCTTTTCACCCCGGTTGTCAACGGTGACCCTGGAGGGCACCTCCAGACAGATGGGCGTCTCGTCTGCATTCCCCATCTGGGCCACCTGGTAGTCGTGCGCCCTGCGCAGGGCCAGGACGCTGCGCTGGTAGGCGACCAGCTTCTCCGTGAGGTCTTCGGGCAGCTGCTGGGGCACGGGCACCTTGTGCCTCAGCGACAGGTCATACCTCCGCATCATCCTGCGGCACCAGCCCAAGCTGGCCTTGAAGCCTTTCTCTGGAATGTTCATCTCCTGGGCGATCTCGAGAGCTTTCAGCTGCATGGCCTCCCTGGTGATGGGGTCCCCTTTGGCCTGCATGTACCGGACGTACTCGGCCACGCGCTGGTCCACCAGGGCGAAGCGCCCGTTCTTGGGGCCTCGGAATGCCCGCCGCATGGCGTGGGCGTTCTGCAGCTGCGGCTTGACCTTGCGCCAGTCTCGCACGTTCTTTTCCAGCACGCCGAACTGCTTGGCCGCCTGGCAGTTGTTGGTGCTCTCGGCGAACTCCACCACCATCAGCTTGAACCCGGCGTCGTAACTGCGGCGCATGCCCCGGCTGAACTGGAACTTGGCTGCCAGGTCATCAGGGGAGAGGTCGTACCCTGGGAAGCCCATGGCCATGTAGAAGGGGTACCCCTCGCTCCACTCGGGCAGCTCGGGGAAGTCCCGCGGCAGGCGGAGGCCAAAGCTGTCCAGGGGCTGTGGCGGGGGAAATGGGGACACCGTGTGCATCGGGCCGGCCCAGTCTGGGGGCTTGACGTCATCTTCTTCATTTTCTGGAGACAAATAGGAAGGGGCAAAGGTAAGAGCAGTGAGCACAATGATGTCCACCATTTTCATGAGTTTGAGGTGAGAATGCCAAGTGTGTCAAGGTAGCTGAGTCAGAGGTAGAGCTGAGCTTGAGTCTCATAATCTGGGGGCCACGTTTGGGCCAAAATGACTCCCATCTGGGTGCGAAGTCAAATACAGCCCTTACTGCCAGACCACGAAGCGTGTGGCCTCCCACGGCCGAGCCACACCTCGATCCAGGAGGAGCTGCGGCAGAGCTGCCCCCAGCAGGCGGGGCTTCTGAGGCAGCGGAGACTCTCGCGTGCCGGCTGGAACCGGTTTCCTTGTGTGTGTGTATGTGGAGGGCGTCAGAAAATTGAATATGATTCGGGGAAATTGCCATAGCTCACCCAACTAAGATGTCATCAGTTGCAAGCAGCATCATCATTTTAAGAGGCATTCTCAATTTCAGAGACGTTTAAGTGGCTGGGGGGTAAGATGTCTTAGAATCAATGAAATATGGCCTTTTAAACTCCTACTTATAGAGAGAAGGCAAGCAAAGCCGTCCTGGCTGCTGGGAGCCGTGCTCGGCCAGCGCTACCGGCTGCCGTGTTCCCAGAGGAAAGGCCTGTTTGCTCAAACAGTGCTGCGCCAGGTGCCGCTTGTCTACCAGGATGAAGGGGACAAGCAGCCAGGGCGAGTAGCTCCGGGCACATGCTGCCACCTGCCTTCCCTCGTCGCCAGAGGGGTACGGGACATCGCGGAGCTGGCTGCACACACCCAGGATGTTTCAATGCCATTCGAACTTCGGTTTGCTTCATCGGCCCACAGGTGGCACTGAGCCCTCTTAACCCAGCAGAGGAGCGCGGAGGCTCAGAGAGCTTCAAGAAGCTGCCCGAGGCCACGCCGCACTGGAAGGGAGATTTTCAAACTCCAAAGCCCATCATCCCTCTGCCTAGCAGCCCTGCCTCACTCTCATGCCCCCCACAGAACAAACACGGAAACTTAAAACCCCGTTTCCCAAGCACCCACGGGCTGGGTGCGGGTTGGCTGGATCGTAGTACCTGCGACGCTTCCTCCCGGGAGCGGCCATCGGTCTGAATTCTGAGGCTCTTCCTCCCCCTCCAGCGGAGAGATCATGTCTGGCTTCGGGAACGGGAACTCTGTCCACAGGAAGTAACCGAGGTTCGGAGCACCATCCACATCAGTCCTTTATAACACTCCCCGCCCCTCCTCCACAAGGAGATTTATGAGAAACGGGGAAAGGGGCTCAGGGCGCGGAGAGAGAAGAGAGGATGGGACATGGGCCTGCCCACGGGAATTCCTGGGTCTCTGCTAATGCGGCCCGGCCCCCGCAGACCCAGCATCCCGCCAGCGGGTGCATCCTGGCACCCTGGCTGTCAGTGCGGGGAGGGGATAAGGATGCTCTGGGGCACGTCCCCATCTTCCAAGGCTGTAAGAGGGGCAGCGAGCTGAGGAGAGGCGATGCTCAGGCCCAGACCCCACGACACCTCTGAGGCTGTTTTCCTGACGTGAAGGCCTGGGTTGGGTGAGGCTCTGAGACCAGCGCAAGCTACTGGGTAAAATGACACAATGTTTATATCCCTGCCTGAACCAAACACGGGAAGTTAAAGGCACGGGTGTTGAGGGACAGAGGCCAAGTTCGGAGAGAGGGTACTAGTCCCACCACCCAGGAGACACGGGAGCACTCTCTGGGCCCAGAGCTTCGGGAGCAAAGGGACACGCGGCATTACCCAGCGACAGCACCGTCTCGTAGTTCATCCTCATGACCTCCCGGTACAGGGCCTTCTGTGGCTCCGTCAGAACGTCCCACTCGTCATCGGAAAAGTAGATGGCCACCTCATCAAACAGGGCCGGCACCTGGGGCAGAACAGGCTCTCTCAGCGCTGGCGGGCACATGCAGGTGGCTCAGTGCATCTCTCCGGGAGGGCCTCCCAGGGGAGCCAGCTGCCCGCCGCACACAGGCTGCTCGAGGCAAAACAGGCCCGAGCACAGGTTCCCACACGCTGAGTGGTTACCATCCCTGTCAGCTCGCAGACAAGGAAAGCAGACCTCCCCAGTCCCGTCTCCAATGGGAGACCCTCCGCATGCCTGGGACACCCTGAGAGCGACCTGTCTCCCCCCGACCCCCTCCTGCTTGTCGCAGGCCCTCAGCGGGGGCTGGTTTGGGTGTGAGCTTGATGGCTCACTGCTGTCTGGACCTCAGTGGTTTCTGGACACTGGTGTCCACTTCCCACACTGAGTGCTGGACTCTGAACCCAGAGCAGCCAGTGCCCGAAGGGCCGGCCTTTCCGGGAGCAGAGGCAGCAGAGAGGGCTAATGACAGCCTGGTTGTAATGAGACACCGGAGCAAACCGGATCCAGCTCAGCCCTAAGGACGAGGCTTCCGTCTCACGTCCCCTGTTGGGAGGGGATGCCGGCAGGTAAAGGTGGCCAAGCCACCCTCACCAACTCCTCTTGCTTATTCAGCCATTTGCTTCCATTTTTACTGCATTTTTTCCTTTCAGTCGCTCAGAACTCTACTCCAAGGTCACCACATACAGGGCCGCTTCCTTCAGGCTGGCTACCTTGACTACTGCTTTCAAAGCTGTTCCCAAAGCTGCAACGTGCTCGAGACATGCAGGGAGCACCCCGAGGGACAACCTGGGACTACCTCACTGCCCCCCCCCCCCCCAACACTTCAAATAAGCAAGGAGGAAGCGAGTTCAGAGAGGACGCGACTGTCCAAAGCCACACGGCCAGTAAGCGGGACCGAGCAGTCTGACTTCCAGGCTCCAGCCGGAGGGGCCCCTCGTGCCCAGGCCTCCTCTTCCCCTACCTCCGCGCCCAGCTGCTCCCCAGAAACTCATCTCCAGCCTGCCATGCCCCGCACAGAGTTCTCCCTCGGCCTCCAAGGTCCCCTGTTCCTGGTCTGGCCAATATCCACCCCACATCCAGGACTCAGCCTCGACATCCCACTCCCGGGGCCTGGCTGGGTGCCCACCCCCCCCCCCCCCCGGCCCTGCCATGCCTGGGCCTCCTGCAGTGGCACTTACCACACTGCCCGCACACAGGGATATAAATATTGGCTCCCGCATCTGCTTCTCCCATTAGAACACAAGCCCACAGAGGGCAGAGCCCGGCACCTCCTGCTTTGTTTCCCTGATCACTTAAACATATTTTTGAATAAAACGTTTAAGCAGAGACTCTCCAAATTCCTCTTCTTTTGTTCCACTCGGTATAGTTGTAAATGGTTTTACCTGACACAAAACCGAACCTAGACACTGGAGTGAGTGGACAAAACCCCACGTGTGAAAACCAGGACTCGGTGCTGGTCCCAGCTGCTCTCATCCTCCCCAACCCTCCCACCTCCCCAGCTCCCCGCAGGCTCTGTGGCCTGTCCCCGGGGAAACGCCAGGTCCTGGCCATACCTATTTATAGGCCCTTCCCTTTGCTGATGAAACGGATGCAGGGCTGCCTCACCTGTCACCTCCCGGGTGCGATCGATTGGTAGAAGGCGGCCGTCCCCGGCCCAGTGCAAATATCTGGCACCTGAGCTGGGAGGGGCGGCTGGAGGCTGGTGCCGGCTCGTCTCTTGGTTTTTGTGTCCGAGAACAGCTCCCAACAAGCCCACATTATACGGCACAGGCACAGCCTGTCGCACCGGGCAGGGCTGCACCGGGCCCTGGCCAGCGCCTCCCTCCTCCAGAGCCCTTTGCTCTGGCCCAGCGCAACAGAAGCAAAGAGGGTGGCTGGGCAAGACTCAGGGGTCGGCAGCCTGAAGTCACCCCAATGCCCCTCCTCCTGGTCTCCAGGGAGGGGCGCTCAGCCCATCCCCGCTGCCGGGCAGGCTGTCCCCCCGAGGCTTATCTCCAGGGTCAGAGCCTGGTGCGCCCACACACACCGCCCAGCATCGGAACGATGGCGGGGATCTCGGAGCAGAGGGCAGTCCTGCCTTCTGTATATTATCTCACTGAGCCCCTCACATGACACACAGACATGGGGGGTCAGCATCCTGCTTTCACAGGGGAGGAACAGGGCTGTTGAGGAACATGCACGAAGTCACGGAGAGAAGTCTGACCCAAAGCCCCAAAGCCTGTGCTTTCTCGCGCTCAGGCCTCACGGCGGCTGAAGGGAGCCCCTGGCTTCCCTTGGAAAGATGCTCTAAGCCTGGTCCCCCAGAGCCACCGAGGAGGCCCCAGCTCCGCCCAGCACACCCTGCCCCGTGGCCGGGCCGGGCCCTTTCTCACTCCTCATCCCACTGCGCTCTCGGTGGTGGCTCCGGAGCCTGCCCCCAGCTCTCTGCCCCAGTTTCTGACCGGGCCTCTGCGCCGGGAACATGAGCCCCTCACTCCCCTCGGGGGGATCCACTGGTGACAAAGACCAGGTTCAAAGTCCATCTCTTTTTCTCTCGACGCTGCATTTCCACGCGATTCTCCTAGGGAGCATTATTCTAGCATCCAGCACGGTACTGTGTCTGCGAGGTTCCCTCTGATCGCCCTCACACACTCTCCACAAGCGAAATACACGTGTGAGAAGCGGATTCTTTCCCTCCTGGGTTGAATGCCCTAGGGCAGGGTTTTGAACCTTCAACCTCAGCAGAACCGACATTGCTGCCCAGACCATCCTCTGCAGGGGGCTGTGCCGAGCACTGGACGTTCAGCAGCGTCCAGCCTCTGCCCAGAAGATGCCAGCAGGACCTCGCACCCTCTCCCCGCGCCACGATGCCCACAGATGTCTCCAGATTTTGCCCAATTCCCCAGGAGGGGAGCCCACTGAGCAAGCCCGGGCGCAGGCCCAGGCCCAGGCCTGCCTTCTGCAGGAAACCTCTTAAGTTGTCAGCCTGAATGCAAGACCCCCAGAAGCTGACCTCCACTGCTGCGCCCCGAATACTGTACTGTTGTTTGCTGCCTTGTCTGCCTTGCGAGACCAGCGACTCGTGAGCCTGGAGGTCCTGTCTCAACAGCCCCAGCACCATGTCCTCCCTGACTCCCTCCTCCCGCAGGGGAGCACGGCCTTCCCCTGGGACATGTCTCACTGTCCGGACACTCAGGCACCCACTTCCACTGCACCTGTCTCCAAGGTCCACCACCCGCCTGGATGTGGGGTGGGTTCATTTACCCTCAAAGCCAAGGGCTCCCATGCCCTGGAGGCCTTGTGCCTGGATCTGCTCAGCTGCAGGATCAGGCTGGGAGGACAGGGGGCAAAAACTCAGAAGAGACAGAGGCACTGCAGCCTCCGCAGCTAGACTGGTACCCAGAGCCCAGTGGTAGGTTGAATCTTTATTTTATATAGTTGAGATATGCAAAATGCGTAACTTTTATCTAGCTCAGGAGGCATTTAAGAACAGTGTCGATGTGTGTCCTTGGGGCAAAGGATAACTTCCCTGCATCCCAGTTCCCTCAGGTGGGCGGGGCACCAGATGACAGGCAGCACCATGAGTCTCCGACTCCAGATATCACTGGAAACAAAGGATGTTATGATATTGATAATGTTGACAAGCAAGGCAGAAGAAGCTGAGAACAGGAATGTCACCTTGTTGCTCATCCTATCTAATAAAAGAGTAATATGCAAATTGACTGTACCTTTGCTACACCACACACCACGCCCACCAGCCAATCAGGAGTTGGGGCAGAGCCAGCCAGCAAGCACGCAGCCCAGGCCGTGGATGGCGGGGCTGAGAGGGCCAGGGCTGTGGGGGTCGGGGCCGAGGCAGCCTGGTAGCGGTGGGCGGGGCCGAGGCGGCCAGGGCCACAGAGGGCGGGGCCGAGGTGGCCCAGGCTGCGGGGGCGCAGGGCTGAGGCAGCCAGGGCTGGGGGGAGGGGCTGAAGTAGCCAGGGCCCTGGGGGCGGGGTTGAGGCAGCCAGCACTCGCTGGCCAGGAAGAAGGCCTGGGGGGGGGGGGGGGCAGGGCTGAGGCCTGCACTAGCTGGGCGGGAGCTGGCTGGGGTGAAGGCCCAGATGGGGGGAGGGGGAGGTGGGCCTGGGACGGAGCCACCCATCGGCCCCATTGCAGGGCATGGCTGGGTGCCCAAGGACTAAAGTCTTGGCCAGAGACTTTAGGCCTTGGGCAGGCTGGGGGGTGGGTGGTCAGTAGGACATCCCCTGAGGGCTCCCAGTATGTGTGAAGGGGCAGGTTGAGCTGAGGGATCACCCACCCCCAGTGCACAAATTTTATGCACCAGGCCCCTAGTTTAAAATATTTACCATCCACACGCAATTGCCATGAAGTCCAGTAAGGCCTGTGAATAACTTCCTAATATGATGTCTCCTGTTACACTGACATGTTTACAAGTTTACCAAGTTCTCTCTACTGTTGTTTGGATATGCTCCCCATCCAGCTGCCAAGCCCCAGCCCCTGCATCCAGGCTAGCTAGGGGTGTAGCTTTCCCTCAGCTCAGTGACCCCAAGTCTTGCTGAAAGTGGTTCCTGTCAACCAGCCGCAGGTTACACCCACTCTCGCCCCCCCAGCCCCCGCCCAGCTCAGTGTAGAAAACCCCCACACTCTGAGTATCATATCACCCTGACCTGCCTTCAGCTAGAAGCCCTGACCCTAATCACGTTTTCATCCATGGACCCTCCACGCTGCCTCCTCTTTACTGTGTTTGGTGTGGAGCCAGATCTGTGTCCCCTACAACGACACTGTGACTCCTTTCTCAGTGTCCTGGATAGACCCTTCTTCCATGGGAACAACTGTCAGAGCATTTAACACAGGTCAGCAAACAGTGGTGTCCACCACGTGCTGGCACTGAGCAGAGTGTGGGCACCCAGGGGTGCGGAGAGACTGGGTCTTGGCCTCCTGGACAGAAGGTAACCCCTTCTGTTTCCACAGCACCTTTTAAAGCCACAGCACTGTTTTCTCGGGAATGCGAACACTTGAGCCTGGTTGGGCTGTTTTTTCGTGCTCTGTCCGCTCCAGGAGGCTTTGCACAAGCCGTGTGTCCCCCAAACCCCGACTTACCCATGCGCCCTCTGAGCAGATGCGGACCTTCTGCATGTTGGTGGAGCCATCCTCCAGTTCCGGGCTCTGAATCTGTTCTTCGCTTTCCTCCACTTTCAGGGTCAGATTCAGAGGGACGGTTGTGGACTCCATCTCTGCAAGCAAGACTATTTCAGAAAAAACAGGCCAGTGTGAACTCTCATGGCCTGAAAGGGCAGGGAGTGGGGGTAGGGGGAAGCTCCACCAACATAACCTCTTAGCCCCAAGCTCCGCTGGATTGGAAGGAAGGGAACAGTCAGGCCTGGGGAGGAAGGGGGCACCTGGAGGCTGGAAGGAGGGGCTGCAAGCAGAGAGCATATGTGGCTGCCTTCAAACATTTAAGAAGCTCTGCGGGCCCTGGCTAGGTGGCTCAGTTGGTTAGAGCATCCTTCCCATTCTCCAAGGTTGCAGGTTCAATCCCAGGTCAGGACACATACAAGAATCAACCAATTAGTGCAGTAAGTGAGTGGGACAACAAATGCTCCCACTCTAAACTCAATCAATAAACAATTTAAAAAGCTCTCTGTGGAGGAGAGCAGCTTGGTTCTGTAGGAACCCAAGGGCAGAACCTGCGGAGGGATAAACATTCATTCTGGGAAGAGAGCAGGGAAGGGCAGAGCTCACAGCCCAGGGTGTCAGCTTCCTATCAGTGGGGCTCCGAAGGCAGACAGGACACTTGCTCCGCTGGGTGTTCCTACAGGCCAGTCAGGCAGCAGGAGGTTGTCTGGCTCAGAATCGCCATCTGGATTTTCCAGATTCAGAGGTTCTGTCCCAGAGCAGGTTCAGAAAGCAATCGCTGGAGCCAGTGACACTGTGAGAAGCGACGCCAGGTAGCCAACAAGGTGCACAACCTGCCAGGGCCCGGCCCTGGGCCAAACCCCGCGGAGCTGCCTGGCTATGGCCATCGCCGGCACAAGTGCCCTCTTAGGGGGGCTCAGAGACAGTACAAAAGGCCGCGCTCTGCTCTCTGAGGCAGGCTGAGTCCCCAGGTGGGCAGCGAGGGCGAATCTTGGGGGCCCCAACCTCCCGGGTGGCCGGGGAAAACATCGCTCCCAAGTTCAAAGTCGGCTTCTTCCATATTTCCTTCAAGGACGGCCGAATACGGCTGAGAAGGGTTTGGGGTACGCGAAACAGGCTTCAGATACTGGAGCGGGGAGGGGGGGGGGGGGGCCCGACTTGGCCGCGGCCTCCCCGCCGGCCCCTGGGCAGCAGTCGGGGATGGTAGGCGGGGTGCCCGCGGCCTGGCCGCCGCCTGCGCCGGGGCTGCTCGGGTCTCTCCAGCCATCTTGTCCCAGTTCCCGTCTCCGCGCCACGGGAGGCCCGGCCTGGTCCGGCCCCGCGCACCTGCCGAGCGCCAGCGCCGATCGCCTCCCGCCGGCCCGCAACAAAGGCGGCGCCGGTGCAGCTGCAGCCCGGCCCCCGCCCCGCGCCCCGGCCCCTGGCCCAGGACGATCCCGCCCCGGCCCCCGCCCCGCCCGCGCGCTCTCCGCCGCCGCGCGCACTCACCGCCGGGCCGACCGCCAGGGCGCAGGGGACGCCGAGAGCTCGGGCCCGGCTGTCACAGCGCCATCCCAGCCGTCTCTCCGAGCCCCAGCGCACGGCCCCTCGGGAGGGAGCGCGGGGACACGTGGTGGGAGAGGGAGGGTCCGGCGCGAGCTGAGGGTGTTGGAAGGCGGGGGGCGGAGCGCGCTGATGTCAGCGGCCAGGCGCCCGGGGACGCGCCCGCGCCCACCCTCCTCCCGTGGCTTCCGGCGCCCCGCGCGCCCCTCCCGCCCGCCTCGCTTCACTCGGCCTCCTGTGCGCTGCGCGCGACCTCCGGTGGTGGCGGCAGGAATAGCCGGGAGCACACGCCCCTGTGCTCCTGGGCCCTTACCAGTGGTTTGCACCCTGGCACACTCTTCTGCTTCAAGGAATGCATTGTGCAGAGCAGACCAGCTAGGGCTGCAGGGGGCGTGGTGTGTGTGTGTGTGTGGGGGGGGGGGGGGGGTGTCTTTGGGGTCGATCCTGCCGTATTCTAGTAGACATGTGTGCGGAACTTGTTCATATACATGGAGAAGGAACTTCCTATTTAATCCCAAACCTGGAATCTCATAGACGAAGTGTCTGGAAGGATCCTCCCCAAAATGTTCAAAGGAGCTGTTTGCTGGCAACTCTGTGAACAATATAACAAGAGTGGATAAGCCAGAAGCCCTTCTTGTTCTAGAACAAGATTCTGGGTTTGGGTGTTGGGAATGCGTTCAAGAAAAAATTATTCTGGCACAATTAAAATGGAAAGGAAGTCTATATATGGCAATAGGTGTCAAGGCAAGAGGGGTGAGACATCCACGCAACTTGATCCAGCAAAAAACAAGTTGGGAATTACAGTTGAAGAGAGTGAGAAGGGTCAGCAGGTAAGAATTTCCCAGCTGGAAGCATGAGTTGAGGGATTCTTGCTAAACCAATTTAACAGGATTCTTGCAGGTGGCAGACTAGATTGACCTGACAGATATCAAGGGAGGTGGCTGGGGAGGAGGGTTCTCTAAAATGGCAGGATTCTTGCTAAAATGAGGCTGGAAGGTCAAGGACAAGAGAGGTGTGTGTGCCCAAGGTAGAGGCCTGCTGGGAAAGAGCCGGAGAACTTCAATTTGGTCAAGGAGAGAGATTTGTCCACTTTTCCAGTCTGTCTCCAAGCTCTCTCTAAGCTTTTGTGGCCATTTTGACTGTATTTTGATAGGTACTCCCTCCCCCCAACTAGTGGGCGGAGTTATAATGTAATTGGCATCTGCCACAGAGACATTGAACCACCAATCAAGTGCTTGCTGAGTGCCCTGTGTCCCACCCTTCCTGTTCCTGCCCTTAAAAGGTGTATTCAGTGGCCACATGGCACCTTTTCTCCCGGACTGTTCTCAAGGTCTGTGGGCCGTTCTCCAGGTCCTGACCAGCTGCTGGCCATGCTGGAACTGGCTGAAGACTGCAAATGCCTGGACTTGACAACCCCCATCACTTTGCCAAGCCCATAGACTACAGGACCTTCTGTCCCACCAGTCCTTAACTCTCCTCGCTCCTCTCCCATGCAGGAAGTCTATCTCCTGTTCCTCGAGAATCCTGACATCTCCCGAACTCAGTCCACAGCCCTGAACCCAGCCACTCTCCTCCACCCAACCTGTGGCAGCGCACTCCTACCCCGACCTGCCCCGACGTCGTCAGAGGCCCTCACTCTGGTACCCAGATCTTCCTCTCTCTAATCCTGCTTAACCAACTGCACGTACCCTCCTGCCCACAATAATCAGGAAAAATCAAGAGGATCAGCGCCTTCCTTAAAAACCATCTAGCATCGGACTGCGGACTGAGGGGTCCCGGGTTCGATTTCGATCAAGGGCATGTACCTTGGCTGCGGGCACATCCCCAGTGGGAGGCGTGCAAGAGGCAGCTGATCGATGTTTCTCTCTCATTGATATTTCTGACTTTCCCTCTCCCTTCCGCTCTGTAAAAAATCAATAAAATATATTTTTAAAAAATCTAACTAAACTCTGTCTAGAAATTCACAGCTCCTGGCCGGACCTCCTGCCCATGGCCCTGACCGGAATCTGGGCTACACCAAGGAGCCCTACTTCCTGCAAGCCCTTTTCAGGAGCCTCACCTTCTTAAGCCCTTTCCAGACAACTGCTCCGGGAACATGCTGACAGGTTTCTGCCCAGGCCAGGACCAGCCGACCACGACTCCCAGGACCAGCCCTGCAGTCGGGAGGACTCCGTCCTCCTCAAGAACTTTACCCCCAAGTTATATTTCAGCTCCAGGCCCAGAAAAGCAGCAAAATCAGACAGGTGATGCTGTGGCAGCCTCAGCACCAGCTTTTACCTCCCAAGTGACTCAACAGGATCGCTCTGAGACTTCACCAACCACCAGTCCCTTGGGGAAACCATGCTGCTGCACCCTCGTCAAGCACGGAAAACACCCGTTTTCCACTCACTTACCCCATGGCTCCTCTCCTTATTAGGCACACTGGTATCTATACTCTTAATTTTGCTCTTTGGCCCCTGTCTCATGCACTGTTTCACTAGTTTCTTGCAGAACAGAATGCAGGCGTTCGCCAACCAGAAGGTGGGAGAGATCTATTTGGCACTGAACTCAGAACCTAACACCAGAATCCTTGAGTCTCCGGGTAGACACCCCTAAGGACGCCCCCTCTCAGCTGGAAGTAGCTACTGAAGATGGACCTTCACACCCTGACCTTGCCCGGACTCTCAAAATTTTTTAAAATAATATTACAAAAAGCCTGGAATGACAGGTACTCCCTCCCCCCAACTGGTGGGCAGAGTTATAATGTAACTGACATCTGCCACAGAGACATTGAACCACCAATCAAGCGCTTGCCGAATGCCCTGTGTCCCACCCCTTCCCATTCTGCCCTGGGCCCAACCTCTTCCTGTTCCTGCCCTTAAAAGGTGTGTTCAGTGTGACACATGGCACCTTTTCTCCTGGACTGTTCTCCAGGTCTGTGGGCCGTTCTCCGGGTCTGCGAGGCAGTCCGGGGGGCGGTCCTGCTGGGTCCCTTCTTCTCTTTTCCCTCCTCTGGTCCTAGTTTCTCTACCCTCCCTTCAAAGATGCCTTCATCCTGAACGTGCACTCTTTCTCCCTTAGGACAGAGTCTTCTCCTCAATAAAGTCTGCGTCCTGGTACCCTGGTCTCTGGCCCCATCTTTTCATCTTTCATATTTATATGTGAATTTCCTCTCTGATATGGGAGGGGCTACTGTGCAGCTCTTAATACATAAAATAGAGGGTAGCAGATACATCTTTAGAGTGTAACTGTGGTGGACAACCCAATACCAGAGAAGGCCTAATGCATGGAGGGGAAACATTATTCAAATGTGGGAGGGAAGAGGTGTTAGAATTTTTATGAACAGGTCTTTTTGTGTGTGTAAAGATAGCGTTTTCAGAGCAAGGGTGACACCTTAGCTCACATTGATTGACATTCCCATTTTAACTCTTCTGAGGAGATGGCTGGTTGAGAGGAAAGAGAGGGAGGGTCAGGAGGTGGGAACTGGGGGCATTGTGGGCAACTTGCCAAAAAGGATTAAGACAACAAGGTAACCAAAGAGCAATAGCAGGTTAGGGTTTTAGTCTCTGAGAGCCCTAATGTTCTCAGGGAACTTCAGTTAGATTTTCCCTGGGAAGTGGACGATCAGCGAGACCCACCTGAATTCTTGACTTTAAGCCCCCTGGTCTCAGCTGTGGTTTTGGGGCCCATCTTCGTACTACTCCATAACTGCCCACAAGTCCTACTCATAGGGACAGCTGCTGGAGTAGGGACAAGACACTGCAGATGTCCATGTGTAAGCCTGGTCTCCAGTTAACCAGATGTTGTCTGGGCTCCACCTCCATCCTGTCATTTAGAGATTCCACTCTCAGTAAGACAAGACTTCGTCTTGGTCTGGATAGGCAGTGACGGAAGCCAATCCTTTAGGCTGCACATGGCTGTAGCAATCCTGCAGGATGGAATTCTGTTGGTGAATGGTTAATAAACACGAGGCCAAGAAAGGAATCCACATGACAGTTCTTTATTGGTGCTAAGGGTCTCCATCTTCCCTCCTCTTGAGTAATCGCAGTACACAGCTATAGGGATTCAGAGAAGCCTCGTTGCCCAAAATACTCACAGTGAACTGACCTTCCGCAGAGCTCCTGGCCCCCACGCTCCAACCCTTGGAGAATGTGGTAGGTTGAATGATCGGTCTTGTCCATTGCTCCCTACGCTGCACATCCACTGTTAAACAACACACCCTACTGAGGCCTCGTGTGTACAGTGTGTGCAGAGTGTGCTTCGGTGGCCCTTCACTTGGCCCAGCCACGTGACATGGCTTGGCCAGTGGAATGAGGGTGGGAGTGGCTATGTGAAAACCCACTTCATGAGAAGTGTCACAGGCTTCCATGTCAGCGCTGGGAGCTTTTGCCCTCTGCCATGACAAAAACGCGCTGAGGCATGCGTGCCCTCCAGCCTGGGCTCCAGAATAAGACCTGTGCTGCTTGGCCATCCTGTGAACATGAGCTATTCAGTGCCGGGGTGGCTGGTTAGGTGGCATTTTTGTGTAAATGGCTGATTGACACAGTGACAACAGCAACTTTGGACTTGGTACATATTTTTCAACGCAAGTACATATTTTTCAATGCCTTAATTTTGAATGTGGTAAATATCAATAGAGGTAACCTACAGCATCCTTTTGGAGTCTTCAGTGATTGTAAGAGTAGAAAGGGGACTGAGAACTAAGGACATTACTTAAAATAAGGGAGAAATGTTGCTATTTCCTAGATGGCTAAAGGCTCAGATTTTTCACATCATTCAGAATAATTTAGGCAATTTATCAGTAAATAGCTAAGAGACAATGTATTTTGTAAAAAGTATTACTCATCAGGGATTGCCTGTTAAGAACATGTTTAAATATTAATAGAAAATAACTATAGAATAAAACAAATCAGGCTTTAAAGGAAACAGAGCAATCTCCTAAATTAAAAACAAACAAAAGGAGCCACATAGACATGGAAGATCCATTACCAAATCCTCAAGGGCAGAAACATGGATTTATAGGATTATAAAGAAGGGAATTCTAAGAAGGAATGTCTTTTATATAAAAACTAGAGGCCCGGTGCACGAAATTCGCATGGGGGGCGGGGGATGTTCCTCAGCCCAGCCTGCACCCTTTCCAATCTGGGACCCCTCGAGGGATGTCTGATTGCCTGTTTAGGCCCAATCCTGGTAGAATCAGGCCTAAATGGGCAATCGGACATCCTTCTCACAATCCAGGACTGCTGGTTCCAAACTGCTCACCTCCTGCCTCCCTGATTGCTCCTAACCACTTCTGCCTGCCAGCCTGATCACCCACTAACCACTACCCTGCCAGCCTAATTGATGTCTAACTGCTCCCCTACCAGCCTGTTTGCCCCCAACTTTCCTCCTTTGCCGGCCTGGTCACCCCTAACTGCCCTCCCCTGCAGGCTTGATTGCCCCCAACTGCCCTCCCTTGCAGGCCTGGTCCTTCCCAACTGCCCTCCCCTGCTGGCCATCTTGTGACAGCCATCTTGTGTCCACATGGGGGCAGGATCTTTGACCACATGGGGGCAGCCCTCTTGTGTGTTGGAATGATGGTCAATCTACAAATTACTCTTTTATTAGATAGGATAAATGCCTGGTGCAGGAGTGGGGGCCAGCTAGTTTGCCCTAAAGAGTGTCTCAGATCAGGGTGGGGGTTCCCTTGGAGTGAAGGGCTGTCTGGGTAAGGGGCTTGTGGTGGTTTGCAGGCCGGCCACATCCCCTAGCAACCCAAGTGGAGGCCCTGGGATCTGGGATTAATCTATGTCTACAATTGAAACTTTGTAGCCTGGAGCAGAGCCAAGCATTCTGCTCGCTCCAGAGTGGCAGCCATTTCTGTTTGAAACTTTGTAGCCTAGAGTGGAGGCGTAGGCCAGCAATGGCAGGTAGAAAGCTTGGCTTCCTCCATTGCCAGGGAAACCCAAGCCTCTGTTCTCTCCAGCTCAGTGACTGCCGCCATTTCTGTATCTTTTATAACTGAAACTTTGTAACATTGAGTGGAGGCCTAGGCAGTCAAAGGCAGGTGGAAAGCTTGGCTTCCTCTGTTGCCGGGGAAACCCAAGCCTTCCTCCTGCTCTCAGTGGTAGTAGCCAACTTGGTTGGGGTTTATTTGCATAATCTGCTTCTGATTGGCTGGTGGGCGTGGCTGTGGGTGTGGTGAAGGTAGGTCAAATTTGCATATTACTCTTTTATTAGATAGGCCCAGTGCACAAAATTTGTGCATGGGGGAAGGGGATGGATGGGGTTTGTCCCTTAGCCTGGCCTGCATCATCTCTAATCTGGGACCCCTGTGGGATTGGGCCTAAACTGGCAGTCGGACAACCCCCTCGAAATCTGGGACTACTGGCTCCTAGCTGCTCACCTGCCTGCCTGCTTGATCTCCCCTAACCACTCTGCCTGCTGGCCTACTTGCCCCCAACTGCATCCCCCTGCCAGCCTGATCACCCCCAACTTCCCTCCCCTCCTGGCCTGATCACCCATAACCACCTCTGCCTCGGCCCTACCACCATGGCTTTGTCCAGAAGGACATCTGGAATGTCTCATGGTCTAATTAGCATATTACCCTTTTATTAATATAGATAGGATATGACATACTGCCATAACTATAACATATCTACCAATATTACCTATGAGAATACGTACTTCATGAGATAGGAAGGCATCTAATACATTACATTGTAGATGTTGTAAGTTTTAGGAAATACAGTATTTGTAGCAATAATATACACCCTGTGACTTCTCTTCCTGATCTGGGAATGGTTCCCAGGTTTTTAAACATTTCCTGGCCCCTAATGTATTTTTTTTTTGTCATTCAGTGTAACTTTATTTTCTGTTTATTGCACATGATTGGAGATCTTTAATTTCTAACCACCAAGATTCAAAGGACTATTTTTTCCATGAATTTTAACATTAAAATTAGTGTATTCGTGTATTCATGTGTTTTTATTATAAACATCTGAATTATTCACATTGTCCTAGATCCTGAACTCATAAGTGTGGACCATGCACAGGTTGGCAGCAAGCCAGGACACCACTCTGCAAGCAAACTGATACCCTGCATAAGAAGAAAAGTCATAGCATAACATTTAATGTCCGACTTTAATTCATATACTATCGGGGACTCAACTGCTTAGTTGGTGATGGGGATGATTATTGTGAGGATTATTCCTGAAATAATTAAGGAAAAGGGGGCTCAATCTTTCTTCTTGGTTGCTTGCTCCTCCCCAGCAACTTTATCTCTTTGGGCAACTTCTTGGGAAGCTTCTCCTTCACCTTCACCTCCTTCCTCCTTTGCATCCTCAAATTCTTTCTTGGCACCTTCTTCCTCTTCTTCTCCTTTCTCTTCCTCGGCCTTTTCCTTCTCCTCCTCTTCAGCTTCTCCTTCAGAAGGGAGTTCATCCTTAATTTCCTCAGCTTTTGCAGCCTCAATAATCTCCTCCACCTCAATCTGCTCCTCCTGGACATGGCAGGGTATTAAGAAGGGAATGAGCAAGCAGACATCAAGTACACTAGGGGACAGGAAATGTTCAAAGACCTGGGAACCACTCCCAGATCAGGAAGAGAAGTCACAGGGTGTATATTATTGCTACAAATACTGTATTTCCTACAACTTACAACTTACAACCACTGTAGGCAGATCACCAAAGACCTGGGAACTCTGGGAATAGCCTCTGACTATGATTCCCATGCTGATGAAACTGAGCAGGGTCTCCTCACCTTCCAAGAATTTTCTGTAAGCTGCAATGTCAATGTCCAAAGCCATCTTCACATTGAGGAGGTCCTGGTATTCTTTTAAATATCATGCCATTTCACTCTTTGTAGTTCTCAACTCATTTTCTAATTTGCTGATCGAGTCCTACATAGCACTAACATGGGAGTTCTCCTTATCCTCCAGCTCTCGCAGCTGCTTTCCCAGTGCTTCATTCATGCCCTGACATGTTTCCATCTCCAGGGTCTTGGCCTTGAGCAGTCGCTGGCCCACACTGCATAGGTGTTCTTGGAAGAGCTCTTGGTCAGCATAAAGCGGCTCTTGTACCATTCTTCGGCATTCTGCATGTTCTTGGCAGCCAGCTTCCTGTACTGGGTGCGGATGTCCTTGAGCATAGCGGAGAGGTCGGACTTGGAGAACACGTCCACCTCCACGGAGATCTGAGCATACTGGATCTGCACCTGCAGCTTGGCGATCTCCATGTTGTGCACCTTCTTCAGAAAGGCGATTTTGCCCATCAGGCTGTAGATGCATTTTTCCACCTCAGAACCTGCAAGAGCCACCTCATCTGACCTTTGCTCACCTCCATCAGCCAGCCCTCTGCATCCTTATCATTCAGCACCTCTTCCTGGCAGCATGCCTGCAGGTTGTTCCCAGCCACTTTGGATACCAGATGCCTCCTAACTGCCCACTTCCCTCTCCTCTCCAGGGACAGGGCATGGTGGGGCCGGACACAGGCATCCCATTTTCATTAAAATGTTCAACCCAGGCCTGCTCCACCAGTGTCCTCTGGGCGACATCAGAAGCTGCCTGTTGGAACTGTCTGGTCTGATCACTGCCTGAACACCGCAGGTAGCGTCAGACACTGTCCATGTCACTTGCCCGGTCCTGATCGATGCCTGGACTCCATGGGCAACATCAGGCACTTTCCCCCAGGCCTTCCTGGTCCCGATGCCGCCTGGAGCCCACAGGAAACATCAGGCATGATCTATGCTGCCTGCCCCATAACCAATTACCACCTGGAGACGGCAGGCGACATCAGGAGGTGCCTGCTGGAACTGCACAGTCCCTACCGCCACCTGGACATAGCAGGCAGAATCAGGCATTATCCATGCCACCTGCCCGGTCCCAATTGCCGTGGACAGGCTCAGGTGCTGCCTCCTAGGCCTGCCCGGTTCTGATCGCAGCCTGGACCCCGAAGGCAGCTTCAGGTGCTGCCTGCCAAGCCTGCCCGGTCCCTATCATCGCCTTGACTCCCCAGGGGCATCAGGCACTACCCGCCAGGTCTGCCAGGTCCATGGTGGCCTGGACCCTGCAGGCTACATCAGGTGCTGCCTGCCCTGCCTGATATGCAAATTTACCCGCCCTGGGCACCCTGCCATCAACCTGCGATCTGGGGCCCACCATTGCTGCCTGGCCCTGCCCCCTGGGCACCCGATGGGTTTGTGGGTGTGGCTTCTCGGGTGTAGTGAAGGCACGGTCAATTTACATATTACTACTTTATTTGATAGGTTAGTTCATCAAATAGAACTCTGAGATTGTTAACAAGAACACATTCATGGAGTCCAGGTGTTCTATCCACTGAGCTAAACCAATTAGGGATGTTCTGAAGCATTAAAAATTTTTTTAATTGCATAATATATTACAGATACATAAATGTACAAAACCAGATACAGAGGTTCATAAACTGCTGTAAAACGAAGCCTCTCGAGTTGTTATCATGCAGGTGAAGAAAAGGAGCATTGCCAGCTCCCAGAAGCTCACAAACTCCTCTCCCATCACAATTTCTTTTGCTTTGAGGTGGCCACTATCTTGACCTTTTTGATAATCACACACATTTCTTTACAGTTTCACTTTCTAAAGGATCATCCCATAGCCCTGGCCAGTGTGACTCAGTTGGTTGGGAGTCATCCTGTGTACCAAAAGGTTGCTGGTTTGGTTTCCCATTAGGCCACCTACCCAGGTTCTGGGGCTCGATTCCACAGTAGGGGCATGTAGGAGGCAGCCCATTCATTCTCACGTTTCTCTCTCTCCCCTCCCTTCCTCTCTCTCTGAAAATCAACACAAATATTTTTAAATAATATTCACCGATTGTAATTGTTGTAGTATGGAAATGGAGGACTTTGATAGTTTCTTATTGTATATATTTGTCCAGTAGGCATTACAGTCCACTTGAATCTGCCGTTCACATTCAAAGTGTAAAATTTAGGATTTCAAGTTGCAGGTTTATTCATGTAGCAGCTAGCGTCCCCAGTGGTCCTACAAACCGGCTATTGAATACGAACTTTCTTTCGGTGGCAGGAGGTTTTGTCTTTTGTCAGCCCTGGGTTACCACAAAATACTAACATGGGTCTGATGCACATTGAAGTTTCACACCTAAACAGACAAGATGTTCTTCTCCATTTTCAGATTTTCCAATGTAGCAAAATAGAGTTTGAATGCATCAGGGATGTAATTAATCTTATTTTGCAAAAAAGCTTTTATAAACTTTCCACATAGAAAGGCATTTTAAAAGTGAGGCATCCTGGAACTGAAGCCAGAATGTGGGGGGAGCGCAGTGCTGATTGGGGTCAGTAGGGACCAGAAATTAAGGGTGGAGATAAAGGCCCTTGTGGGATGGTGGCCAGGGTGAAGGCTGGCCCACCTTTAAATAATCTTGGAAATTTACCATTTGTAGAGGATAGTATGGTACTTTAGGAGGGAGATGCTGGGATAAAATGTGGGAATGTCTGTTACTATAGTTGTTAAGGGACAAAAATATAACCAATCAATCAAAAGGATTTCGCTCCTCTCTGCATTTTATTGGACAGTTATCCCAGGCTAGGCAGGTAGTTTTAGGCATTTTGACTTACGTCCGGTTTGTAAGATAGCATTTTTCAGCTTTTACCGATGAAGAAACCGAGGCTAATATTATGTTTCGGTAGCTTATCCAAGGAACCAGAACCTGTATGCGGCGGAAGTGGGACTTTGCTTTGGAACTTTATTCCAGAGCTTCTTTATACCAGTATCTTCCTCGTGGAAATCCTTTATATACTCTTACAAGAGAGATTCTGAAGTGAGCGTTACAGTTTAGGGGAGACACCCAGAGATGGGGACAGATGGGTGGTTCTCGCTCTGCGGGGCCAGACGCTGTCCCGGGAGTCCACACCTTCATGTGGCACCAAGCACTGAATCTGCAAGCGGAGCTAGTGGGCCAGCGCCTCGGAGATGCTGTGCTGAGGGAGAGGGACAGGGAGAGGGCGATGCTGTGCTGAGGGAGAGGGACAGGGAGAGGGCGATGCTGTGCTGAGGGAGAGGGCGATGCTGTGCTCAGGGAGATGGAATGCACTGAAATTGCCGTTGAATCATGGTTTTTGGAACCATATTTTTTCAATCAATAGTTATTGGCAGTATCATTGGTTTCATCTGAGGCTGTTGACTTTTTAAATTGTGGAATGGCGTTTTCACACTTACATGGGGAGAAACCACTATTATAAGTTATTCTCTATTAAGTGTGCTTATTACTTACTTATTTAATGTCTTTATTTATTAGGGAACTGGGCTAGGTGCTGGTAATGCCATAAAGATTAAGACTCGTTCTCTCTCCCTTCAAACTCTATGCGGTTCGCCAGCTATTTCAGGGTGTCGCTGTGTGCCAGGAGCTCGGAGCCTCCTCTGAGGAAAGGGCTTTAACCCTCCACCACTTCTCTCTTTATTTAAATTACGTTTATTAGTTATAGTTTATTTTTAAAATGAATACATTTATTTTAAAAATGTACAGTTTCTTTTTTTATTTCAGAGAGGAAGGGAGAGGGAGAGATAGAAACATCAAACAGTGACCTACTGGTTCACATGTCGACATCATCCACTGAGCCACACCAGCCAATCACTGTAGTTTGAAAAGGCGGAGAAACGGCCTTGGTACTTGAGTTCTGGCTGAGAAAACATTCGAGCCCAGACTTAAACTACAAGAGAAAATTTATCTAGAAAGTCAGGTAAGAGAAGGGAGCCATAGAAGAAATGGGCCCAGGAAATGAGTTACAGAGACAAAAGAAGGGCCCTTAGAGCTTATGAGAAAGATGAAAGAGGGAGGAAAGGTGCCTGGCATGCAGAGAGAGAGACAGAGAGACGGGGGGGGGGGGGAGAACACTGGAGAGGAATGGGGAAAGAGAGGGAGAGAGAGGGAGACAATCCCGGCGTCCCTGTCTGAAGAACTTTTATCTGGAGGTCTCAGGGGAGGATCTCAGTAGAATATTCCTTCGCTCTCCAGGTGTGCCCCCTCATGGTCTCCACTGATTGGTCAGCACCAGATAGGGGTCATTGGTTGATGCTGGTCCTGATGCCGCCATGGTGTTGTGCTCCCTCTGATTTTGCTGCTTCTCTGGGCTCAGAGCTGGAACACAGCCGAGGCTGGGTGTCATCTCCAGGCGCTGATACCGAGGCAGTGGTCCTGCTTGTCGTTGTGCTGATTGCTGGGCACTTGGGCCTTTCTGCCCTGGCGACCTTCTGCTCTGGCCTATTGTTCCTCCTCGGCTCTGCCCTCGCTGCCCCCTGCAGATCTATGTTGCCACTCCCTAGTCAAGATTTAAAATATTTCCATCAATTCCTCCCCCCACCATCCCTTGAGGCCTACGCAGTCAGTGCTGTTTGTAACTACAGACTAATCTTTCTGTTCGCGACCACCATGCATTGTCAGTGAATACTCCATGTCGACTTCCTTTAAGGCGGGAAGAGCACTGAGAGTTTGGGAAATTTGGGGTCTCACACAGCAAGGGCCCAGCCATATAGGAGAGTACCTCAACTTATTTGTTCAGTTGGTGGTGGTGGTGGTGGGAGGAGTGAAAAAACAGCAGCTCTGAAAACAATAGCTGACGGAAGATCCGTAGGTTCCAGGATGTTGGACCAGGGACAGCTATAGTCAACAAAGCACTGGGCTCTTGCTGCCAAACTCAACAGACATTCAGTAAAGAGCTGAATTATCGAATGAGGTAGAATCTTGGGGGCACACTGAACGCCATTGGGATCAAAAGTCAGGTTACCCTTGACACCCAGACACACCTCTTTAAACCCACTTCATCTCCCTATAAGGTCTATGATGCTCTTATTTATAATAATTCTGAGTGATTATTATAGAAATGGAACCACACGCTCATCTGCCCTAAATTGTAAGCTCCTGTGAGCAGAGGCCACACCTTACACGTCTGTACCCAAGGGCAAGCACACTGTATAGAGAACGCCCACAACCATAAATGTTCAAGCGTTAAACCAAGCACGTCAAACTCGGAGGCGAACAGCTGCAGACTGCTTGCTTTAAGTAAATTCTAGCATTTTCCGATCATCTTTCTGTGCCAGCTTTTCTAACAATACAAAAACCGAGATTTCACTGGCAGTGATTACATTCAGTGAGTTTAAGCTCAAATTTACTTTTAGTTTATCTTTGAAAAGGCCCAGGAGCTGATGGTCTGTAATATCATCTCTAGACTGCAGTCCTCCCCTTGTCGGTAGTGGAGGATGGGAGGGGAAGACTGACTGCTGGGGAAACGTTTCTCTTTGCTAACCCCTTGAGCTGTTCTGACAGTGTGGCTGTCAGACCGCCAGGCAGTGCCGGGAGGCTGTGGGTTACCGACAGACACGCACAGCCCGGCTCACCTCTGCAGGAGAGGACAGGACCACCGTCAGGCCAACGGCCTGAGGGGGAATGCAGCCTGTGGCAGAGGGTATAACCCCGGCCCCCTGCGCGGCTCCCAGGCGGCTCCTCCCTGCGGCGGGGAGCAGGGTGCCCATCACCCGCAGCTGAGACTCTTCAGAAATGCGTCCCTAAGGGGACTCGCCCCGTGGGCCGCCTTCCCCTCGGCTCCCACGGCTCCTTACAAAGCCCGCTTGTGCTGGATGCTTTCCACTCGCCCAGGAAGCGTCTATGGAAACCGGCCCTGCGCCTGCCTGTCCAGTGGCTTCTCCAGGGTGCTTCCGCGATTCAGTCACTACACGGACCACCCAGAGCGAGAAGTGACAGGCGGAAAGTCCCACTCATTCCGCGGGGGACCTGGCCCCTCCCTGGGCCGCATCCCGCTCCAGACACCCCGCCCGAGGGCACTTCAGACCTTCTGGCCTCGCAGGGCTGTGCTAAAGGCACCCCGATGTCACGTGATGTCACTCCCACGTGACGTCACGCCGCCCCAAAGCGCTGGAGTAACGAGGCTGGCAGTTCCCTGGCGCCCAGGAGAAGCTGGAAAGTGCTCGTCACCCGCGGTCAGGTCAGCAGCCGCCTGATGTCACCAGCTGACGTCACCAGCCCCCGTCACTCGCCCTTCATGTCGTCACCTGGGCTTAGGTCACATGAGAGCACCCCCAGGAGAAGGTGGGCGCAGCACAGCAGGGAGTGAGAGACCATCGTCTGTGGCTCCAGTTGTTTAGCACTGGTCCTGTTTGCTCATCGTAGGGATGGCTGGGGAAAGCTCTAGGTTCTCCTTGGAAATAGGAACTAATAAAGTCCACGTCATCATCTGTGGGGCGAGAGGACTGCGTTGAAATAGCCCGTGGATCTGTGCGCTGCCTGTGTGGCTCCAGCTTGCCGTCACCCGCTCACTCCGGCGGCTCCGGAGGCCCGCCTTTGCCCGGGCACTGGGCGAGACGCACAAAGGCAGAGCTCACAGCTGGAGGACGCATGGATGACATTCTGTCATCCCAGGAAGGTCTGAGCATGCGCTGTCACGTCCTAGTTTCTGTCCTTACAGTTTGTTGTTACTCACCTGCCCTCGATTTGCCCTAGAAATTTTAGTTAAATGGTAGGAATAGGGTTCATTGTGTAATCTGAATTTTGCAGATTCAGCTACTAAAGGGACTTTGTGACCTTGTAAAACTGAGTCAGAATTTCACCACCAAGTGGCAGTGGTGCGCTCAATTTGCAGTAAAAACAAGTTTCTGGAAAGTTTCCTACAACATCCCTTTGGCCCCCCACCTCTGCCTCCCTGGTTTCTCTTTCCAATTTGGAACAGATTCTTCAGTTTCGTGATTCACAGACATCCCTATTCTAGGGGGAAAGGAAAATGCTTTTATCCAAAAAGTTGAATCAGACTATTCATATTCAGCCCACCTACAGGGGTAATTTTTTTTCAAATATCTTCCTATCAAATAAAGAAGGAATATGCTTATTAAACCTGATGCCCTTTCAAAGATAGCGGTGGCCAAAGCCAGTAAGGAGGGAATATGCTAATTGACTCTCCCATCCTCAAACATGGTGTTGTTCCCAGCCAATAAGGAGGAAATATGCTAGTTGATTGCCACTCCCTCAAAGATGGTGTCACCCAGTCCCCTCAGTCCTGCAGGGGTAGCAGCAGAAGTGTGATGGGGCATTGCCTTCCTCTGATTGCCGGGTCGCCTCCCACTCCTGGGCTCCCAGACTGTGATAGGGGGCAGGCTGGGCTGAGGGACCCCCCCCTTCATTGCATGAATTTTCATGCACCGGCCCTCTAGTGTTTACATAATCCTGTTCTGGTTTATGTTATTTATATGCTTATTTTAATGTTTAGACTCAGGAAGCTGTATTTTATGAAGTTTTGAGCAAAGGATCTGTCTGTGTTTTGAAAGAATGAGCAGAATAAAATTTTCTAGAAAGCAAATGTCCAAAGTAACCAGAGAGAGAGTTTTAAAGGCTGCTGAAATAGTCCAGGGCTAAATGGGGCCCAGGGTAAAGGTAGTGAGGACTGAGAAGTGGGAGACAGAGGCTGGTGGAGAGATAGGGAGACTCTGCTGAGCCCAGCTTTCATGAAGAGCCCAGATCCATTGAGGGATGATGGGGGCAAGGCCATGGCTCTTTAGTTTGGCTCTTGCCCTCCCACTGTTTGCCTGGGAATTCAGTACCAAGTGTCCAGTCCACCTTCTCACGTTTGTGAGGGCAGGCGCAGATGTGCGGCAGTAAGCGGATGAGCATGGGGTCGGCCCACAGAGCAGAGGTTGGGTAGAAGAAGAATGCCTTGGAGTTAGAAAGGTTCTTTCTGTTGTCAGTGAGGGACTGGTCTGTTTAAGGAGCCAGGTCACGCCTCCAGGCCATGTTCTATCTTGAATTACTCTCTGTGTGGGACTGGGCCAGGGGCTTTCCAGGTGATGACTGGTTGTGGAGGGGGTGGCGTGGAGGAGAATGGTTACCAGCTAGGTATTTGGACGTGTGGTTTTCCCTGAATCTTCACAGGAGTCTGTTTCAAAATAATGACACGTATAAGCACGGGACAACTTGAAACAAGAACTGATCACGCTACACAATGACCTTCAGCCGACTGTCCGTGCGCGTCTCAGGTAATAGAGCAGAGATGTGCACTGTCTGGCTGCAGGCACCCCGCAAGGGTGCTTGCAGGTGTGGGGACAGAGGGGACGATGACATTTGGGGGAGCCATGGGCACGGTTCCCAGTCCTTAAGCCTCTCAGCTATTTAAAGTCTTCCTTCGTTCCGATCTCCTGTGCCATTAGTTTTCAGCCTGTTATTTTTACAAATTTCAGCATGTGGAGACAACAGTTAGTAGGTTACTGAGATAAATTATGGATTTTACAACCAAGTAGAGATGGCATGTCCCAACTTTTGCAGAACAACAGTAGGGGTATTTATTGCATGAAAACACCTTCCCTTCCTGTGCTTTCTTCGTGTTTCTTGCGTGGTATCATGTTTATCTGTCTGTCTGCGCCCAGAGTGTATGGCTTCTCAGGGGCAGGCACTTGCTTTGCTTGTGTCCTGCTGTGTCCCCAGGGCCCCAGACAGTGCCTGGAGCTCAGGAAATACTTGTACTGACAAGTGAATAAGTGAGCAAAGTTGCATGAAAGGAAAATCCTGCTAGCACCGTGTTGAAACAGCATTGCCTCCCGGTGTTCATGCGGGTCCTGTTTCGCCCGGTTTTGGCTGCTGATTAAGCAGCACCTAAACCAGCCCAGGGAAGCGTGTTGTGAGGTTGCCAGGACTGTCTGTGCTTTGAACTGTGTCTGGCAGGGGCGCTGAGGCAGGGGCCGGCCAATGCAACAAAGTGGGGAACCTGGGAGCCTGTGATCTTGTCGCCCAGATGGCGCTGCGTGACTGTGAGGCCGCCATGGTGACACGGGGCGGGGCTGGTTACTGCTTGTCCAGGACTGAGTGACAGCGCAGCACACGGTGCCACTCCAACCCCAGGATGTGCCCCCGGTCCAGACGCTCCTTGCGGGGTGCCTGCAGCCAGCCAGTGCACATCTCTGCTCTATCACCTGAGACGCGCACGGACAGTCGGCTGAAGGTCATTGTGTAGCGTGATCAGTTCTTGTTTCAAGTTGTCCCGTGCTTATACGTGTCGTTATTTTGAAACAGACTCCTGTGAAGATTCAGGGAAAACCACACGTCCAAATACCTAGCTGGTAACCATTCTCCTCACTCATTACTCCCTCGGCCCTGCACCCAGCCAGTGGGAGATCTCCCGTCAGAGAACGTGCCCGGCTCACTGGGTGTTGTTCCCCATTGAGTGTTGTCTGAGAAGAAAGAGAAGGGGGGCTCTTTCGTGCCCCAGGAGAGGACCCTCTTGTCCGGGGCTCTCTCTGCTGTGGGCTTTCTCAGCACCGTATGCAGCTGTGTATGTGCGTACCTGGGGCTTCCATGGCGTCTGAAGGCCCATCATCCAGAAGGACAGGTGTTGGAGCCTGCATCCAGCCCAGGCTCTTCCAGCACCCAGTCACCTCCTCACCTGCAGCGTGTGTGACGCCTGGAGGACCCGCAGGGCAGAGCCAGGCTTGGGCCTCTGTGCCGTGCTGGGCAGGTGCCTTCGGGACAGACAAGGTGCTTGAGGCCTCGCACCCACAGACTTCTCTCCAATAAAACTTTTCTTCTGACCCATTCCTACACATGTGTGGTTTCTAACTTTCATTTCAAAAGTCAGCCTCTCCAACCCCCAAAAAGAAAGCCACCCAAGTGACTGTGTTGATGTGCACCCTCAGAGCTGTGACTCGGGAGGCATTGGATGTGGAAGGCGATGTAGACAATTTTCCCTAAAGTTAATGTATGGAGTTTAATGGAGGTGAAAAGCATTTTCTCAGGGGGGTCTCTCAGGTCTGGCTTGTTTCCGCTTTCAGGCACATGACGTGAGTTTGGGGCCTCTGTTGCCGGGCCGTCTGAGCAGTGTTGTGTGAGCATTTGTCCATGGTCAGGGTCTGCCTTCTTTTCTGACCTCAGAGGTTTTTACTGTTAGGGAGACAGGAACCCCCACAGCTAAATAACAGAGGCTGAGTTTGGGGGGTCCAATAGTCCGTCAGTGGGAGGAGAAGGCATCTGGGGGCTTCTGGCACCCCAAAATCACACCTGTCCAATGTGTGGAGTGGTTCTGGAGTCAGGCCAAATGACCAGGTCAGCAGCTGGAGGTGTTGGGTGCCGGGGTATCAATCTAGTTTTGTCTTAATATACTAGTAAGGAGCTGCCTATTGAATATAATTGCTTATTTCTGATATTGAAAATTTAGAATAATTTATAAAACATCGGGAATACATGGCAGTTTTTCTTTAGTTGTTTCTTCAAAATAAAGGGGTTGTTTTCAAATGAACCTACAAGAAAAAGCATGTTTAGTTTCTAGTAAACGAAAGCCTAAAATATTTTTCCTTGTGGCTTTTAATTTCAGGCTGTAAATAGCAACATTAAAGAACTTAAAAAGTTTCAGCTTTCGGTCTAGATGAAATTTTGATAGAATTACTCAGAAGAAGAAAAGATAACATTGAAAATAAGATCAATAATAAAGCAAAATTGTATTTATAAATTCCTCTAAGGAGCTTTGTGAAACCAATTTAGGTCTAATCTACATTACAAATGAATGCTTACAGCTTGCCCAGGGTTCCTCTTTTTCTTTTTCTTTTTTTTCTTTTTTTTTTAAATCCTCACCCAAGGATATTTTTCCATTGATTTTTAAAATATATTTTTATTTCAGAGAGGAAGAGAGATATAAAAACATCAGTGATGAGAGAGAAGCATGATTGGCTGCCTCCTGCGCGCCCTCTAATGGGGATTGAGCCCGCAACCGGGCATGTGCCCTGACTGGGAAATGAACTGTGACCTCCTGGTTCATAGGTTGACGCTCAACCATGAGCCACGCTGGGCGGGCTTCACTGATTTTTAGAGAGAATGGAAGGGAGGGGAAGAGACAAAGAGAAACATCAATGTGAGAGCAACACATTGATGGGTTGCCTCTGACACACTCCCTAGGGACAGAGCCTGCAACTGAGGTGTATGCCCTTGACCAGAATCAACCCTGGGACCCTTCATTTCGAGGGCCAAAACCCTATCCATTGAGCCAAACTGTTGCGGCCATGTTCCTCTTAATGATAAGCTTTTTCATAGTATAACTAGATGTATGAAGTCTACTTATTTTCAAAGAAAAAAATCCATTTGTAAAGTGTATGCAGATAACAATTTACTATAGCAGTTACAGTAGTGCTCAGTTGTATTGAACAAAGGTTATGACTTAAACATTTTAAAATATGTTTAAATATGGTCCAGGACTAGTGGAAGCTATTGCATGCTTTTCCTGTTCAATGTCCATCTATTTATTTCCGTTACCATGTGATGAATGTATGTAAAGTACTCCAAACCAGCAGCCATACAAGCAAGGCCAACAGTGCCCTCCTTATCCAAGAGCAGCGAGGGAGAGCCTGACTTACTACTAATCCTTGTCCTCAGCGGTTTGACAGTCCCCTCTCACTGACAGTCCCCTCTCACAGGATGGCTTTCTGGGCCCCACCCATTTCTGCCTGGCCCCAGCAGCCAGTACTATTGCAGGGTTCACAGCCCAAAGACCACCTCCATGGCCAGCTTTGGAGAAAGAGGGCCAGTAGGTGTGGCAAACTCATCCGTTTACTCAAGGTGACCCACTTGGATTGTTGGTGGGGTATCACCACGTATCTGGAACAGGTTTGAGGACAGAGCTTTGTGTCATCTGAAAGCTATAAGAAGGTATACTCAGAGGCAAATAAACAGGAGTAGAAGCTAAGGTAACCCACTCTGCACAGTCCTATTAGAAACATGTAACAATATGCCTGTCATCACAGGCACGAAATAGATGCTTAATGAATGAATTAGAAATATTTCATCTCTTCCTCTAAATATTGATGATAATGGCACTTGAATACCTTCTCAACCAATGGTTTTCCCTGTGTTGCCACTTTTATAAATCTGATGATAATGGAGTAGGATAATGGAAATGAATTGCGTTTATATAGACACATGTGCACACACAGAAAAGTATTTGGAATCCTGACACAATGTGGCAAGGTAATTATTGCATATTTTCTGTCTATATTCTTCTTTGCCACCAGAAGGCTGATGGACTTTGAGCTCAAAGCTATACACAGATTGTTTAGTCTAGACCAGGGATGGGCAACCTTTTGAGCTTGGTGTATCAAAATTCACCAAAAAGAAAAAAAAAAGCATAACTCGGGTGGTGTGTCACTTCAAGAAGAAAAAAAAACCATTATTTCATGCTATTTATAGTTTAAATAACAAAAATGTATAATTGTAATATATAACTCTATTTAATAAACCAAAAACTAATTATTTAACTTACCTACTTAGTGACATCTTTGTTCATTTGTCAGTCGATTTCTTTTGTTGGTCTTGATATTATTTAACTTGTGTGGGGTGCCATGAATTAAGGTAAGTGAAGGAGAGGGGGAATTCTTAACTAACCTGCCCATTAGTGACTTTTTTGTTGCTGAATTTCATTGGCTAAACCTTCAACTGAAGGTTGGTATTTTGTATATTTCAAGCCCAAGCAAGTGCTACTAACTTCATCTGTCAATCTGTTTCTTTTGTTGGTTTTGATATTATTTAATGCTGAGAATAAGGTCTCACAAAAGTATGTAGAGGGAAAAATTGTGAGTAAAGCCATTGTTACATTTTTCAGGCTGCTAAAAGTGTCTGGTAATCGGTTCTAGGCACTCCAAATTTCCTGTTCGTAGTGGCACTCCTCTTGATTCTCCAAGCTGCACCTTTCCAGATTCTCAAGCTTTGACCTCAAGTCGACAAACACCTGAGCCCAGATGCTGTCTTGAAATTCTGCAAGTTGCATCTCCAAATCATCAATTTGCATCCATTGGAAACTATTTAATTCCAAACTACTGTAGACTACTACATCAGGATACTTAATTATTTTTATGGTCTGTTCTAGGCTTCTAAATTGATTAAATCTATCACTGAACTGGTCAAGTAATGAGTCTAAAACATGCTGGTAATTTATATGCAAGGGTTCCATTTCATTTTGTACAGCTGCACTGGCCTTCTCAAAATACTTTGTTACTCAAGGAAAATACTTATAAGTTTTAGTTTCTACATCTCGCTTGAAAATTTTAAGTTTACTTTCAAAAGCTTTTATGTATTCAAACATAACGTCAATACTTTTGCCAAAACCTTGTAACTTTAAGTTCAGTTCATTAATATGAACAGAGAGATCTGTAAAAAGTATTAGGGTGTTGACCCACTTATCATCATAGAGCTGAGAAAAGTTTCCCAGATCCTTATCCTCAAGAAATACCTTAATGTCTTCAAAGCACTCCACAAAGCACTCAAGAACTTTGCCTCGGCTCAGCCCTCTTACATTATTGTACATCAGCAGTCCACTGTAGGTGGAATCAACCTCCAGTAAATGTGCAGAAAATTCTCACTTGTGAAGGGGATGAGCAGCTATTAAATTAATTATTTTTGAAACAGATGACATTAAGTCGTTTAAGTTGGTGAATCTGCCTTGGCACATAAAACCTCCTGATGGATAATACAATGAAAAGGCACAATCGGATGTCCAATAGCTTCCATAAACAATTTGACAAATCGGACTTTTTTCCCCACCATGTTTGGTGCCCCATCTGTCGCCACTGACACAACTTTAGGGATATCAATGCTTAGGTCATGGAATGTTTGTATAACAACCTTACATATTTTGCTTCCTGATGTACTTGTTGGCACTGATACTAACTTTATAAATTCTTCTCTCATTGTGAGACCATCAGAATATCGACCAATAATGGCCAACTGAGCATGTGATGTGACATCAGTAGTTTCATCAAAAGAGATTGAAAAATATTTACAATTACTTATGTCTCTCTTTAATTGATGTTCAGTCTCATTATTTGGTCTTTTATGATATTTCTACTGAGTGGTAACTTAGATATTCTCTTAATAATTGCATCTTTATTCTGCATATTGTAAAATAGAACTGGTGCACATCTTAGGAGAGTTTCTTTACTAAATTCCCCTCACTGAGTGCTTTTCCATGCTGATCTATGGAGTGAGCAATGCTCGAACTTGCAGATGTGAAATTTGTAGAGCCTTTTATAAATTTGAGGATGGAATTAGATTGGCTCTTATAAAGGTGTAGCTGCCTGGAAATGTATTCCTTTCTTTCATCCTCACTTTTTTTTCAAGAGCTGGGAATGATTACTTTCAAAATGTCTATTTATATTCCACATTCTGCTTACTACGGTTTTAGTACATAGAACGCAAAATGATCTGTCATTTTTTTTCTATAATACCATGCATCTCAGTCCATGTCTCTTGAAAGGGTTGGCTACTGCTACTACCACTCCTTTACTTAACCTTGGTTTTTTGTTTTTTTGGGTTATCTATCAGAGGGTCAGTGACAGAAGGTAGAATTATAGATAGCCTGTTAGCCCTGCAGGCAATTAGGAGTTAACTAGCCTAACTGACCATAAGATGGCACATGTAACTATCTTTTAGGAAAGGGCAGGGTTAATAAGCAGAAATAGGGGTTAATAAGGATACACAACAATAATAGTGGTGAAATGGAGTCTGCACTATGCTGCAAAATGACATTCCTTATATAAATTAAGATGGCTGTTGCTATTTCTAATGGCAGAAATGGCACCCATAGCACAGGCCCTCGCCTCTCCCAGCCTCCCCCTCACTTATCTCAGTAATGCTGGTCAATTAGAAATCCACGACACCCAGAACAGTAGATTGGATGATGGTTGCTGTGATTATGTGGTTGCTGGTAATGGTGATCACAGGGCCCCCGGGGATGCATCCCAAGTGGCTTTCTACTGCTCTCTGCTCCGCCAACCGGAAGTGAGGTCAAAAATCACCTAAGGGCCTAACCAGAAGTCCCAGAACTAGAAGCTCTGTGCCAAGTTCTGCTCTTTTGCCCTACAGACCTCTGGCACAGAGTGTCTACACTACAGCAAATGTTTCATCCTGACCTATTGATCCTGACCATGCAGTAGCTGAGGATGAAACATCCTTCTCGGCATGTGGCCCATACGTCTCTGTATGTGACCGCATGTGGCCACGTGTCATTGAAAATGGCTATGTGTCAGTGCTTACACACATGTCATAGGTTCGCCATCATGGTACTAGGGCCTCAGCTTGGGTGGTCGGGGTGTGTGGCAGGCCTGCAAATCACCAGAGGCCCTTCACCCAGGCTGCCCCACACCCCAAGGGAACCCCCACCCTGATCCGGGACACCCTTTAGGCAAACAAGTTGGCCCCACCCATGTACCAGGCCTCTATCCTTTCTAATCCTATCTAATAAAGGAGTAATATGCAGATTGACCATCAATCCAGCACACAAGATGGCTGCCCCAATGTGGACACAAGATGGCCAATAGAGGAGGGCAGTTGGAAGGGACAAGGCTTGCAGGGGAGGGCAGTTGGGGGTGACCAAGCCTGCAGGAGAGGGCAGTTAGGGGTGAGCAGGCTGGCAGGGGAGCAATTAGGCATCAATCAGGCTGGCAGGGGGGTGGGTAGGGGGTGATCAGGCTGGCAGGCTGAAGCTGACAATCAGGAAGGCAGGCAGGCGAGCAGTTTGGAGCCAGCAGTTCTGGATTGTGAGAGAGATGTCTGCCCATTTAGACCCTACTGGGATTAGGCCTAAATGGGCAGTCGGACATCCCTCGAGGGGTCCCAGATTGGACAGGGTGCAAGCTGGGCTGAGGGACAACTCCCCCACCACCATCCTGTGCACAAATTTTGTGCACTGGCCTCTAGTAATCTATAAAAGTCTTTAAATTGCTGTGGAATAGCTTTATTTGAAAGAAGACAGAGGGAGCAATAAATCTACTTTCAAGAGAAACTGAAGTTAAACTTGATTTTCCTTCTTTTCAAAGGTGAGTTTGTTTTCTTTGCCTCATCATATATATTGTTTTGTGGGAACAGTCACTAATATATTTTATTAATTGTGTGGTATATTACTATCCCAGTGTGTTAGCAAATACAGAAAAATAGGAAAGTTTAGAAGTGAATTTGCTTCCACAGTTTGGTTCTCAAGGCAGTCATTGTGTATCTGCTGAGTCTTCATGCATGCCAGGTGCTTATTACTTAATAAAACAAGGCAGGCAGGATTATAAATATTAAAAAGGTGTGCTCAGTGCAATAATAGAGATCTGTGTAGGCACTGGGTAGTCACCATCTTAGGATGGGCTTACCCATGCCTGAGCAGCTCATGGAAGTTTTACATAGGAGAGTATTTCTACAGTGGAAACAGCATCTGAAATAAATGGCCATTTCCACAAGAAAAGTGGTCCAGTGAGGTGGAGGCACAATTTGCATGTGTCTTAACCTTCACAGTTACAGCTGGTGCCGTGGTCTGCCCTCCTCACGATGGGAGCCTGAGGCCAGGGGCTGAGTCGTATTCCTGTGGCCTCAGCAACAGGCACTGTGTCTGGCTGGTAGTTGGGGGATCAATATGTGCTGAACGAATAAGTAACTGGGCAAATAAACCAGTGAATAAGCAATCTAAGACTCACAGTTACTAAGTACTAATATTTAAATAATTAAAAAAATACAGGGTTGAGGAGGAACCAAGATGGCAGCATAGGTAGACACCTATTGTGCTGCCCCGCGCAACAATTGCAAAACTACAACATAACAACAAAACAAACATCATCCAGAATCACTGGAAAGCTGGCTGAGTGAAAATTCCACAAATAAAAGTAAAGGTGGGACACTGAGACTCAGAGGAGCAGCGGAGCGCAGCCTTGAAGATACGTGAGGAATCAGAGGTTAGGAGCCTGGGCGCTCGTGGGCTGTAGGGCTGGCAGCAGCAATCCTGGCTGTATCTCTCCAACGGGGAGGGTGGAGACGCCCCACTGCACAGATTCCCCAGTGCCAGGCGAGGTCCGAGGTCTGGGGTACGCACGCTAAAAGTTGGGTGCCGCAGTGGCCTCCGAGTTTGAGGAGAGTCCGCATAGCTTAGAACAGCAGTTTGCCTGCATAAAGTGTGAGACAGCACAGACGCGCGACGTGCTCCCTCGTTCGGGAGACCACCGGACAGCTTTGTTTTACAACCCTGGGTGAGACTTTGGGTGTGCAGACTCATTTGGGGAGTGGCAGCATTGTCTGGCAACCGGTAGAGACCAGCGGTGGCTTTCTCTTGGAGGTGCCTGCAGCCATTACCACCCAACACAGAGACCCGCGCGCAGCATAGGACTTGGCTGACGCTGAGGCTGCCTGCTCAGCTCAAAGACTCTGTTCATCCAACCTGAACACAGCTCACCTCCACACCCAATTGGCCTGGAGGTCAAACCCTCCTAGTGTTAACAACAATTAGCTGGGCTTAACTCCAATAATACTGTACATAAAGGATTGCAGTAAGAGTATCCACCTCAGGTAACTGGGGAGACTGAGCCACTGTCCCTTAGAGGACATCTACCACACAAAGATAATCTACCAACTCAGGAAAGCAGCCACAATGCAGAGAAATGGAAAGAAATCAGATGTGAAAGAAATGGAGGGAAAAAAAAACTATTGGACATAGAATTCAAAACCACGGTTATAAGGCTTTTCAAGAGGCTCCTAGAAAAGGCCGAGAACTACAAGGAAATAAACAAGACCTATGAGGAAATGAACAAGACCTACAAGGAAATGAACAACACCTATGAGGATATGAATGAGACCCTCAAGGATATGAAAAAGGACCAACTAGAAATCAAGCATACACTGACTGAAATAAAAAATATTACACAAAGTCCTAAAAGCAGTCCAGAAGGCCGCAAGAACCAAGTCAAAGATTTGAAATACAAAGAAGCAAAATCCACTTGGCTGGAAAAACAAGAAACAAAAAGAATCCAGATAATTAAAGATAGTGTAAGGGGCCTCTGGGACAACCTCAAGCATGCCAACATCTGAATTATGGGGGTGCCAGAAAAAAAGAGAGAGCAAGGCAATGAAAACCTACTTGAAGAAATAGTGACTGAAAACTTCCCCCACCTGGTGAAAGAAACTGACTTAAAAGCCCCAAAAGTATACAGAACCCCAAAATATAGGAATGCAAAGAGGACCACACCAAGACACATCATAATTAAAATGCCAAGAGCAAAAGATAAAGAGAGAATATTAAAAGCAGCAAGAGAAAATCAGTTAGTTTCCTATAAGGGAGCACCCATATGATTGTCAGCTGATTTTTCAACAGAAACGATGCAGGCCAGACGGGAGTGGCAAGAAATATTCAAAATGATGAGGAGCAAGAATCTACAACCAAGATTACTCTATCCAGCAAAGCTATTATGCAGAATTGAAGGTCAGATAAAGTGCTTTGCAGATAAGAAAAAGCTAAAGGAGTTAGTTCATCATCACCAAACCAATATTATATGAAATGCTGAAAGATATTCTTTAAGAAGAGGAAGAAGAAAAAGATAAAAATATAAATTATGAACAACAAATACACATCTATCAACAAATGAATCTAAAAATCAAGGGAATTAATAATCTGACAAACAGGATAAACTGGTGAATATAACAGAATCATGGACATAGAGAGGGAATGGACTGACAATTCTTGGGGAGAAAAGGGGTGTGAGAAGTACAGCAAGAGACTGGACAAAAATCTTGCAACAATGCGAGAGGACAGTTGTGGGGAGGTGAGGGCTGAGGGTGGGATGGTTCCGGGTGGAGGGGAGCTATAGGGGGATAAAAAAGGGGGAACAATGTAATTAATAAACTGAACAATTAAAAGAAATACAGGGGCCGAGACTGGTTTGGCTCAGTGGATAGAGCGTTGGACTGCGGACTGAAGGGTCCCGGGTTCGATTCCGGTCAAAGGCATGTACAGTGGCTGTGGGCACATCCCCAGTAGGGGGCGTGCAAGAGGCAGCTGATAGATGTTTCTCTCTCATCGATGTTTCTGACTTTCTATACCTCTCCCTTCCGCTCTGTAAAAAATCAATAAAATGTATTTTTTAAAAAATACAGAGTTTTCCCACTCTTAACTCATCTCCATTGCATGTGTTTTTATTCTTCTGATTTTTATTGTGCTGTAACTGGCACATGCCATGGTGAATGTGAGGTGTAGAGAGTGTAATTTAATACATTTACACATTGCAATATGATTGCCACTGCATTGTTAGCGAACACCTCTATCACATCATATAGTTATCATTTTTGGTGTCGGGTGAGAACATTAAAGATCTAGTCTCTTAGCAACATTACAAACTTGTGGTTAGAAGATGAGTGAGTTCTGAGCTGTAATGAAAGCACAGCATTGCCACTGGTCACCAATCCTGTGTCAGAAACTTCAAAAAGAGTTAAGACAATTTCCCCTGTTCCTTCAGTTAGCTTGTCAGGTCATTAGCCAAGGAGCACTAGGTCAATGTGATGAATTTACTCTGCTTTAATGGCTTTTCTGAGTGTAAAACAGTTACTGTACCTACTGTCGTTGGCCCCTGAGAGTTAATCAATATGTTGGTGTTCTCATTGCTAATCAGACCCTCTCCTTTAACTCCTATTCCATGACCCTCCCTTACCATCAATTGTTATAAGAGTCAGTCAACAAACACTTGATATCATAGTGCCTCCTATGATACCTAAAAAACAATCACAATAAACTCTAGGGAGTTAAGGCAAACTGAGAATTGAAGAGTCCTTAATGGAAATCAAGGGACTTGAACTTGGACTGTGCTGGTGAACTGACTAGCTGAGTTACATCTGACAAATACCTCCTCTCTGTGTCCACACACTGAGCAGCCATTGGTAAATGAAAGGATCCGATCTTCTGAATGTTAAAACGCAATATGTTCTAGAAATCATGACCCAATTATGATATAATCTAAAGATCATTGACTAACGATGATGTATTTTTTAGCTTTTGTTGTTTGACAGCTTCCTTGCTCAGACACTCCCCTCGGGAGACATGGAGTATGAATATTTGGAGAGTTTCAGGGCGGAGATGGAGGAGCAAGTTCGGAACGGGACAATCTCAGAACGGCAGGCGAAGTGGGGGCTTTGGCGGAGCCCTTAGCAGAGCCAGCAACAGGGCGAGGTGTCTGTGCTGGGAAGGGAGAGAGGTCAACTTGGTGAAGATAAGCCGTTATCTCCACAGAAAATGGTAAACATAACCACCACCACCTCCTGCGTCGTCATTTCCGTAAAGAACACCAGGATGATGTCACGAAGTTAGACCAAGGGGGAAGGATTGGGACACGTTCGTTTTGGACCGGTCCAAGGCAGGCCTGTTGACTCCCGGAGCAGATCCTCACCTACAGTTAGGACCCACAGGGTGTGTTTCAGTTGGCTCCCTTTTGAACTCTGTGAAGCGTAACATTAAGTTTCAGGACAATTCACTGACCTGGACTCAAAGGCTGTGCTTTCAGATCATACAGAACACACGTGTTTACTCTGTGATGAGCTGTCACTTGAAAAGGAGTCCCGGTAACGAGAAACCCTCTTCTTCCCCCACTGACATTGAGAAGTCCAAGTCCATTACCTCCAGGACCAGGAGTGCAGAAATCCTGAGGACTCCCCAGGGGAGAGCAGCATTGTGGTTGGCATGGGGAATCTGGGCGTGGGCGTTGCCATGGAGCTCAGTCACACAGCAAAGCAGGTCTGTCTCCTGGAAACCATCATTTCCCTAGAGAAGCTCCTGCCTGTTCAGGGCTGCCTGCCCTGAAGGCCAAAGGGTAGGCCACAATGTGTTTAAATCGTGGGAGCAGGGGATAAATGTAAATCAAATGCCTCATGTTCACAATGGAAAACATGCAAACAAACTATAACACCCCAGTAATGAAGTAAAACATTAGCTAAAATGAAGTGGTAGATAATGAATCTGACTTTTCTTGCTACCACAGTAGCTCCTGGTTCCTGAAACGGACTTCAAATGGTGGTAAAGACAAGAAACTGGGAGTCCGAAGATTTGGGTGGCAGGATTTCAGGACCTTAGAGGAGGATCAATAGAGAGGATCATGGCTGGTCTTCTTGGTAGGAGGACTGGACGCAGCCAGTGACAGAGGCAGGTGGGAAGGGGTATATTCTGCTTTATGCATATTTCATGTCACACAAAGCAAGTTACCCAATAACTTCACTTACAATGGATTATCCAGTATTTTTTCCTTCCACTGGAAGATTAACAGTGCTCCGAGTTTAGAAGAAAATGAGTTTTAATGAAAAAACAAAACTCAACCTAATAGACTATTCAGGTATCCTAATTGTGTTTACTTATGGATTTTATTTATTACCACTTATCTTAAGATTTTTAAAGAAAATGTCTTCAACCTAAGAATCCTAAGTTTTGACAACATATGGTTCATCTGTAATAAGGAAAGTTATTTGAGGATATATCCTCAACAGATAAATCAGAACCAATACTTCAACATGGAAAAGATGAAGAAAAAGGAGGAATGGAGGTGAGCAATTTGTCCATAGTGAAATCCAAATGGAGATGAACCATCTGGGATTGTGAGCTATCCACACCAGACCTGCACTTCAGAAAGTTAATGCATGCGGTGGCTACAAAACGTAAGGCCAGAGTCCTTGTCACTGTTATGAGTTTTGTAAGAACTTTTTTTTATAAAGATCAATCCTTTTGTTGTTGTTAATCCTCACCTGGGATATTTTCCCATTGATTTTTAGTGATAAGAGAAGGGAAAGGGAGAGACAGAGAGAAACACAGTGACTAGTTGCCTCTGCGTGAACCCCGACCAGGGCAAGGGAACCTGCAGCCAAGGTACAGGCCCCTGACTGGAATCAAACCCAGGACCCTTCAGTCCGAGGGCCAATGCTCTGTCCCCTGAGCCAAACCAGCTGGGGCAAAATCGATGCATTTTTTATTGATTGTTTTTAAGAGAGAGAAGAAGGAAGAGAGATAAGAGAAACATTGATTGGTTGCTTCCCATTCATGCCCTGACTTAGGTATGTGCTCTGACTAGTGACTGAACTATCACCTTTTGGTGTACGAGACAATGCGCCAACCATCTGAGCCACCTGGCCATGGCAAGATCTATCCATATTTTATCCATGTCACATTTTTCTTTTTTTCCCCTCTTTTTTTTCATCTTTATTGTTCAGTTTATTAATTAGATGGTTCCCTCCCCCCCCATAGTTCCCCTCCACCCGGTACCCATCCCACCCTCCGCCCTCACCCCCCTCCCCTGTCCTCTCCCATAGTTGCAGATTTTTGTCCAGTCTCTTGCTGCACTTCCCACACCCCCTTTCTTCCTAAGAGTTGTCAGTCCATTCCCTCTTTATGTCCGTGATTCTGTTACATTCACCAGTTTGTCCTGTTCATCAGAGTATTAATTTACTTGATTTTTAGATTCATTTGTTGATAGATGTGTATTTGGTGTTCATAATTTACGCTTTTATTTTTCTCTTCTTAAAGAATATCTTTCAGCATTTCATATAATATTGGTTTGGTGGTGATGAACTCCTTTAGCTTTTTCTTATCTGCGAAGCACTTTAACCCTCAATTCTGCATGGTAGCTTTGCTGGATAGAATAATCTTGGTTGTAGATTCTTGCTATTCATCACTTTGAATATTTCTTGCCACTCCCGTCTGGCCTGCATCGTTTCTGTTGAGAAATCTGCTGACAATCGTATGGGTGCTCCCTTATAGGTAACTAACTGTTTTTCTCTTGCTGCTTTTAATATTCTCTCCTTTTCTTTTGCTCTTGGCATTTTAATTATGATGTGCCTTCGTGTGGTCCTCTTAGGGTTCCTATATATTGGGGTTCGGTGCACTTCTTGGACTCCTAAGTCTATTTCTTTCACCAGGTGTGGGAAGTTTTCGGTCACTATTTCTTCAAATAGGTTTTCATTGTCTTGGTCTCTACCTTTTTCTGGCACCCCTATAATTTGGATGTTGGTATGCTTGAGGTTGTCTCAGAGGCCCCTTACACTCTCTTCAATTTTTTGGATTCTTTTGGTTTCTTGCTTTTTCAGCTGAGTGGATTTTACCTCTTTGTATTTCAAATCTTTATCTTGGTTCTTGGGGTGCTCCAGAGCACTTTTAGGTCTTTGTATAATATTTTTTATTTCAGTCAGTGTATGCTTAATTTCTGGTTGGTCCTTTTTCATATCCTTGAGAGTCTCCTTCATTTCCTTGAGGGTCTCGTTCATTTCCTTTAGGACTCATTCATTTCCTTGTCGGTCTTGTTTATTTCCTTGTAGGCCTCAACCTTTTGTTGGAGCCTCTTGAGAAGCCCTATAACCATGGTTTTGAATTCCATGTCCAGTGGTTTTTTTTCCTCCATTTTTTTCACATCTGATTTCTTTCCATGTCTCTGCATGGTGGCTGCTTCTCTGAGTTGGTCAATTAGCTTTGTGTGGTAGACTTGCTACTAGGGACAGTGGCTCAGCCTCCCCAGTTACCTAAGGTGGATATGGGTTGCACAGTCTTGCTGAAGTTAAGCTCAGGTTAATCGTTGTTAGCACTTGGAGGGTTGACCTCCAGGCCGATTGTCTGTGAAGCTCAGTTGTGCTCAGGTTGGATGGGCGGAGTCTCCGGGCCAAGCAGTGTTAGCTCCGCCCTATGTGGCCCCAGGGACTCTGTGCTGGGGGCAATGGCTGCCAGCACCTCTGAGAGAGAGCCGCTGTGGAGCTCCACCGGCTGCCGGGGAATTCAGACTCTCCCCAAATGCATCTGCACGCCCAATGTCTCACCCAGGGTCATAAAACAAAGCAGTCTGACGGTTTTCCGAATGAAAGAGCAAGTCTCGAGCACTCTCTACTGGGTCGTGCAGCTGTGCTGTTCCCAAGGTCACGTGCAAGCTCGCCTTCTCCACAAGCCTGCAGATCCTTGCAGCACCCAAGCTTCAGTGTGCCCTCCCACTGTCCAGTTTTTACCCCGTATGATAGTGGGTTCCCTGGACTTCGCCCAGAGCTGGAGAATCAGTCCAGTGGGACGTCTTTGTCTCCCGTTCGAGAAAACTGGCCGGTTTTCAGCCGCCCCGCCCTATCCACGGCACGCGCTCCAAACCTCTCTCCTCGAATCTTCAACACTGTCCGCAGCCGCTCCTCCAAGTCACAGTGTCTTATCTTCACTTTTATTTGTGGAATTTTCACTCGGCCAGCTTTCTGGTGATTCTGGAAGGTGTTTGTTCTTTCATTAAGTTGTAGTTTTAAAATTGCTGTGTATGACAGTAAGATAGGTGTTTTGCCTATGCTGCCATCTTGGTTCCTCCACATTTTTCTGATTATATCATTTTTTTCATTGGTTTAGCTTGTGGTACTCTTTAAAAACATAATTGTCTTGAATTTTCAATAATCATAGATGTCCTTCTCTTCTCTTGTGACTTCTGAGTTTCAAAGCTTGAGTCCCATTTATCTGTAGCAGACCCTCCTGGAATTTCCAAGGAGAGCCTTGATCTTAGCAACAGAAGAATCTTTGGTTGGAGGCGGGGGGGTCATGTGACCCACTTTTTTCCAATAAGAGTCAGGGGAAGACCACCATTCTAGGCTAATGTTTGCCTAGAAAAAGTGACCTGCTCCCCTAACATAAAACTTTGCCCTTCCCCTGTCTTCCTCCTCTCTGGAGCACAGATTAACGAATGCTTGGAAATGGAGTTAAGACCACAGCTCAGTCATTAACAAATATGTGGGTGAGTACTTGGGTAAGGTGCCTTGATGACTAATTCTGCTAGAAATGTATTCTAAATCTAACTTGCAGATTGATTTTACTGACAAATGATAATTTGGTAAGAAGTGAGGTGGAGAGAAGGCTAATGTTAATCAATGATTATCTTTTTTTTAAAACCAGAATCCATAATTATACACCATTTTTCTTCCACTCAATGTAGTCTGAAATATCTTAACACTAGCAAAATACCAGGGCACAGAAATCAAGATGCACACAAGTTTTCAAGATAAAACATAAGACTTCAAAACATGAAGAGCTAAGGTTGCCATTAAGGCACTCGAGGTTCAAAATCACTGTTATTAGCAGCAGGAAGTTAGGTAAGCAGGGAATACAAATTGCATGCATGATATTCTTTTAGCATATTTGTTAACTTGGAATTCGGGAGAGTTATTTATTGTGAAAGTTGTGATAGTCACATCCTGCATGGCTTGGGTTCAGGACCTGGAGAAGGGCAGTGCGTAAATTAGACTAGTCAAGAAATATGAATTTGGAAACTGGGGGCCAGGCTGAGAGCCCAACTCTAGGGCGAGGGCTTCACTGGTGCCCAGGCCCCGCCAACATTTTATTCAATTTTAAATGCACATATTGCCCTTAGGCAGGCAATTCCAGTAGCAGACAGACTATCTTAAAGGTCAATAATATTAGTAAAGATTTACTTTGAGACTATTAGGTCAGGAAATTGCTTGAGCCACTATTGTCTAGACCCATGATAGTGAACCTATGACATGTGTGTCAGCACTGACAGGCGTCGCCATTTTTGATGACACGTGGCCACATGCGGTCACATACAGATAAGAATAGGGCCCCATGCCGAGAAGGACGTTTCATCCTCGGCTACTGCATGGCCAGGCGCAGTAGCTGAGGATGAAACATTTGCTGTAGTGTAGACACTCTGTGCTGGAGGTCTGTAGGCCAAAACAACAGAACTCCGGCACAGAGCATCTAGTTCTGGGACTTCTGGTTAGGCCGTTAGGGGATCTTTGACCTCACTTCCGCTGGCGGAGCAGGGAGCAGCCAAATGCCACGAGGGACACATCCCTGGGGCCCTGTGATCGCCATTACCAGCAACCACATAATCATAGCAACCACCATCCAATCTACTGTTCCGGGGTGTCGTGAATTCCTAATTGACCATCATTACTGAGATAAGTGAGGGGGAGGCTGGGAGAGGTGAGGGCCTGTGCTATGGATGCCATTTCTCGCCATTAGAAATAGCAGTAGCCATCTTAATTTATATAAGAAACGTCATTTTGCAGCATAGTGCAGACTCCATTTCACCGCTGTTACTGTTGTGCATCCTTATTAACCCCTATTTCTGCTTATTAACCCTGCCCTTTCCTAAAAGATAGTTACATGTACCATCTTATGGTCAGTTAGGCTAGTTAACTCCTAATTGCTTGCAGGGCTAACAGGCTATCTATAATTCTACCTTCTGTCACTGCCCCCTCCCCCCATGGAGAACCCCAAAACAAAAAAAACAAGGTTAAGTAAAGGAAGTGGTAGTAGCAGTAGCCCTTTCAAGAGACAATGGGGTCACCATATGGTTGGCTGGGTACTGAGACAATGTCAAAGCACTCCCTTACGCATTACTCTAGAATTCTGCCAGCACTCTCTAAGAATGATAAACACGGGGACAAATCCCAGCGCAGAGGGGAGACTCTGCTGCTAGGACAACCCTGTGGCCAGCTCAAGCCTCATGCCTTGCTCAGGAGCACACTCACCCTGTCGCCTCAGCTGGAAGCTAGGGTGGTGCCAGCCTTGGGGAGCCATGTGTGCTGAGCAGGTGACACCAGTGGAGCCTGCAATGGGCACTGTGAACCAGCAGCCCTGGTTTGGGGGGGGGAGGTCTGCAGCCCCCATGTTGCCCTCCCTCCTGCCACGGCACTGGTTCTGGGATTTATATCTCTTAGTCTTAGAAAGAAAAGGAAAACTAAGGCATGCAGTGAGAGGGAGAGGAAGGAAGGAAGGAAACTCAGCCAGAGTCAGGTTTTGCAAACTGTTGCTCTGATTGTGTGAGGTGCTGACTGCGTCCCTCTGCAAGTGTTCACGCGGTCAGGTCTGGCAGCGCTATGAGCACCTGGGCAACTCTGTCAGGTAAACATGGAACACTGGGAACAGAGAAGCGGAGGGCAAGCCCAGATGCATGGGCCCTGTGTTAGACACAGCGAAATTGCTTATCCATCAAAATGGTCCATGAGAAGTGAGGAGAGCGGAGCTTTTGTTTGTTGGCATGGTAGGCAGCCTGGTTTTCTGGAGGATTGGTGGAAGAGAATCATATTTATCACCAAAAAGAGGGTCTGTGGAGACACTGCTGTAGCCAGAGGTGAAACACAGCTGTTTCATCACTGCAGAAAAGGCTGGTTGCCTTTGGCACTTTTACAACGTCAGGTCAGCACAGCAAGCCCAGAATTCCATGGCCGTGGCTTATTCCCTCAGGGTGTCAGGGTTAAATGCCCTTGTATTTTAAAAGGACAGCTTTAAATATATATATTTTATTGATTTTTTACAGAGAGGAAGGGAGAGGGATAGGAAATCAGAAACATCAATTAGCTGCCTCTTGCATATCCCCTATTGGGGATGTGCCTGCAGCCAAGGTACATGCCCTTGACCAGAATAGAACCTGGGACCTTTCAGTCCACAGGCTGATAGTCTATCAGTTGGCAAAGGACAGCTCTTTGGACATTCTTTCAAATAGTGACAGAATAAAGAGCAAGATAGTGCTGAGTAAGCAAGCACCATGCTATAAGCTCTGCCCATATGGTACTTAAGGGCCAGTGAGATCCCTCTCTCCTTACAGTTACTATTGACTGAGTCACGACCTTTCGAGGTGACTTTGGGACAGTTAGAGGAATTTGATGCCATGAGATCCCCTCATGAGGCTCGCATGTAGGTTGATCTGATAGGCTGTGACTGAGGTGTGGGGTTTACCTGTCGATGAGACATGCAAATGAGCACCAGGGGCACCTTGGGTAATGAGCGCTCAGAATCCCGCCCAGGCAGAAGGACTGGCAGCACGCCAGAGAAGCCTCAGTTGGCCTCGGATAGCCAGTTCCCCACCATCCCCTGCCGGGCGGAGCCGCTGCCACCGCGCCAACCCCTCGCCACGGTGGCTTCAGCGTGGCTTGGGACCGGGTTCTGGTGCGAAGAGCCCTTCGTCCTGGGAAACAGGGCGTGGCCAGAAAGGCGGCCACTCCCACGCTCTTCATGCAATGCGTGGTCGTGGGGAACCTGGCGCTAAACCATTCTGCTTCTGGGTCGGCATTTCCTATGCAGCAGAGCAAGGCCCTCGCTGCGATCTATTGAAAGTCAGCCCTCCACACAATGATTCCATTGACTCAACAGATGATGCTGAAAAGGAAAATTTTCCCATTGAATTTCTTAATGGTATTACTCCTTCAGGAATGCCGTGTCATAAATTAAAATTGAAAGTGGGTGCAATTATCATGCTATTGAGAAATCTTAATAATAAATGGGGTCTTTGTAATGGTACCAGATTTATTCTCAAAAGATTACTACCTAACATTATCGAAGCTGAAGTATTAATAGGATTTGCAGAGGGAGAGGTTGTTCTGATTCCAAGAATTGATTTGTCCCCATCTGACACTGGCCTCCCATTTAAATTAATTCGATGACAGTTTCCTGTGATGCCAGCATTTGCAATGACTATTAATAAATCACAAGGACAAACTCTAGACAGAGGAATAGTCCTACCTGAACCCGTTTTCACACATGGTCAGTTATCATGTTGCTTTCTTTCGAGTTCGAAGAGCATGTGATGTTAAAGTTAAAGTTGTAAATACTTTATCCCAAGGGAAATTAGTCAAGCACTCTGAAAGTGTTTTCACTGTTAATGTGGTATACAGGGAGATATCAGGGAGATATTAGAATAAGTTTAATCACTTTATCAGTCATTATTTGCATCAATATTGTTTTTATATCATGAGTTTGTTATTGTTGTTATATCATTTTGTTATTATTTATTTATTAAAGAAATTATTTATTATTTTCATATACATTGTACTCATTACCTTTTATCTGTCACACTTTTATTATAGAGAAAGGGCAAATAGCACTATTAAAACATTTCCTCTAATATCCTTTTAATGTGCACAAATTTTGTGCACTGGGCCACTAGTGTTTATAATATAATATTTTGAAAAGTGTCAAATGAAGAAAAGTACATGAATACTAGAGTTCTGTCCATGTAAAAATGTATATTTACATAGACAAAGCATGATGGGAACATGAAGAAATGGAAACCATTGCTATGTCAGTGTACCTGTCAGCATAAACTAGGTTATGTTGCAGTAAAAAACAATCCCTGTCTACCAGTGACTCTACACAGAAGCCCATGCTATGTGATCAGGCTACAGAGGCCCAGACTGGAGAAGGTTTCGTCTTCACACCTGCTTCTTCAATGGTCTCAGCCGCTGGGGGGAGATGTGGTTGGCACTGTCTTTTTTCTCTCTTTATTTTATTTTTTCCATCACCATTTATCCCCCCATACCCTCCTCCATCTCCATCCCCTACCTCTCACAATCACTACACTGTTGTTCATGTCTAAGAATTCTCTCTCCCCCCCCCCCGTTTTACTCAATCCTTCCCCCCTCTCCCACCCCAACACTTCCTGCACCAGAGCTGTCTGCCTGCTCTCTATGAGTCTGCCTCTATTTGTTTGACAGCTCAGTTTGTTCATTAGATTCCATATATGAGTGAAATCACGTGGCACATCTTTCTCTAATTGGCTTATTTCACTTAGCATAATGCTCTCCTGGTCCATCCTTGCTGCTGCAAATGGTAAATTTTCTTCTTTTTTATGACTGGGTAGTATTCCACCATGTAAATGTACAGGCACTATGTCTTAAAGATTCTGCCCTGGAGTTAAACATGTCACTTCTACTTGCTTTCTATTGGCCAAAGCAAGACACATGGCCATGCCTGCTTTCAAAGGGGCAAGTAAGCTCAATCCAGCAATTGGGAGTTGGTGATCTGTACCATACTGATCATTCACAGAGAGGCTTTCAATATAAAATTCTCCAAAATGGGTATTCTTCTACTCAAACATTTTAAGTTGATTAAGATAATGAACATTTTCATGTGAGAAAACACAGTTTAATTGAAAAATATTTCTGGCTTCACATTCTTGCCGTATGCAGTTGGTGCAGGGTGCGAGGGGAATATACTGCTACAAGACATTTTGTTTAAATATGTGTCAGTGCTTTAGGAAAATGCCTCTTTGGCTTATGTACAATGGAACGATTTGCTTGCTTCAGCAAGCAATTAGCAATGAAGCAAATACATGCCACACTAGCAGTCTGTAAATTGCTGAAAAATATCTATTGAAAATGAATAGGCCGTAGAGCGAAGAACGCCAGCTTTGGTACCAGGGAGGTTCAAACAGTGACTCACCATCCTATCTAATAAAAGAGTAACATGCAAATGTGACTGTAACTTGGCTCCTGATTGGCTATGCTACCAGCCAATCAGGAGTAGGGTGTGGGGCCGAGAGGCGGGGCTGAGCAGCACAAGGGCTGGGCCCCCAGGGGTGGAGACAAAGCAGTAGCGGTGGCGAGCACTAAGGTGCCCTGGCCGCCCGAGCTTGGAGGTGGCCGGGAGGGGGGAGGGGTGGTGGGGCATGGCAAGGGCAGGAGGCAGCCAGGGGGTGGGGCAAGCGGCCGAGGTGCGGGAGCAGAGGTGAGCACCCAGCCCCTGGGGCTAGGTGGTCACAGGCAGCTGGAGCTGAGCTGAGCAGGGAGATGGCTGAGTGCCCAAGGCCTAAAGCCTCGCCAGAGGCTTTAGGCCTTGGGCAGGCTGGGGGTGAGCCATCAGTTGGACATCCCCTAAGGGCTCCCAGTATGTGAGAGGGGGCAGGTTAGGCTGAGGGACCACCCGACCCCCGTGCATGAATTTCGTGCACTGGGCCACTAGTTTAACATATAACCTTGGGCAATCTACCTTTGCTCCATCCTGCCACACAGAGCAGGGGTGGCCACTGGCACCAGGTGGTCACAAACACAGAGAGGGCAGGGCAGCACACAGCAACCTCATGGAGCTGTGCTAGCAGCAAGAACAGTTAGATCAGCCCTGGCTGGCGCTGCTTGCTCAGTAGTTAGAGCACCAGCCCACACACCCAAGGGTCTCAGATTCAGTTCCAGTTAAGAGCACATACCTGGTGGCAGGTTTGATCCCTGGACCTGGTTGGGGAGACTGCAGGAGACAACAAATCGACGTCTCACTCACATCAATCATCTCTCTCCCTCTCTCTCTCTCTCTCTCTCTCTCTCTCTCTCTCTCTCTCTCTCTCAGATTCCTAACTTCCCATTCTATGGGGCGGCCATGTCTCCGTTCCCAACCAGCAGATATGAGAGCCTTTCTTTGTCCCTGGGGCCGTGCCGTCCAGAACTAACCCTTGGTGTGGACGAGTGAACGAGAAGGGAAGTAGCATGGGCAGTGAAGAGAGGAATTTCCCGGTGCTGTGTTTCCTCTGAGCTGTGTCCTTCCTAGGAAATGACGGGGACAGAAGCAAGGGAAGCAGCTACAGCTGGCAGCAAAGGCCAGAGAACATTATTAGTCCTGGTACTTGGTTAGCCCTTCGCAGTTACCAAGTCACTTTCATGTGCTGCGTGGGATCCTCAAAAACTGCGCAAGAGGCAGCTGGAGATTCCCCCTGCTTCCCGGAGGAGGAAACTCAAGTCCAATGGAGGGAAGTGACTGCCCACAGCACCTCTCCCCTGAGAAGAGGCGCCAGGGCAGACTTGGGCTTCCTTATGTCTGACCCAGTTCCTGTCACTGCCCGCCCCCCAGTCTCCTCTAGGAATGCCCCACACTGTCTCCTCCAGGACTGCCCCCAGTCTCCTCCAGGACTGCCCCCCACAATCTCCTCCAGGACTGCCCCTCCCCCCAAATCTCCTCCAGGACTGCCCCCAGTCTCCTCCAGGACTGTCCCCAGTCTCCTCCAGGACTGCCCCCCACAATCTCCTGCAGGATTGCTCCCAGTCTCCTCCAGGACTGCCCCCCACAATCTCCTCCAGGACTGCCCCTCCCCCCAAATCTCCTCCAGGACTGTCCCAGTCTCCTCCAGAACTGCCCCTCCAAGTTTCTTCCAGGACTATCTCCTCCAAGTCTCCTCCAGGACTGCTTCCAGTCTCCTCCAGAATGTCCCCTCCCAATCTCCTCTGGACTGCCTCCCCCAAATCTCCTCCAGGCCTGTCCCCCCAGTCTCCTCTGGACTGCCTCCTCCAAATATCCTCCAGGCCTGTCCCCTCAGTCTCCTCCAGGACTTCCCTTCCAAGTCTCCTCCAGGCCTGTCCCCCCAGTCTCCTCCAGAACTGCCCCCTCCCAGTCTCCTCCAGGACTGTCCCCCCAGTCTCCTCCAGGACTGTCCCCCCCAGTCTCCTCCAGGACTGTCCCCCCCCCCAGTCTCCTCCAGGACTGCCCCCCCCAGTCTCCTCCTGGAGTGTCCCCCAGTCTCCTCCAGGACTGCCCCCCCCCAGTCTCCTCCAGGACTGCCCCCCCCCAGTCTCCTCCAGGACTGTCCCCCCCCAGTCTCCTCCAGGACTGCCCCCCAGTCTCCTCCAGGACTGTCCCCCCCAGTCTCCTCCAGGACTGCCCCCCAGTCTCCTCCAGGACTGCCCCCAGTCTCCTCCAGGACTGTCCCCCCCAGTCTCCTCCAGGACTGCCCCCCAGTCTCCTCCAGGACTGTCCCCCCCAGTCTCCTCCTGGACTGCCCCCCCAGTCTCCTCCAGGACTGCCTCCCCCCAGTCTACTCCAGGACTGTCCCCCCCAGTCTCCTCCAGGACTGTCCCCTCCAGTCTCCTCCAGGACTGCCCCCAGTCTCCTCCAGGACTGCCCCCCCCCCCAGTCTCCTCCAGGACTGCCCCCCCAGTCTCCTCCAGGACTGTCCCCCCCAGTCTCCTCCAGTACTGTCCCCCCAGTCTCCTCCAGGACTGCCCCCCAGTCTCCTCCAGGACTGCCCCCCAGTCTACTCCAGGACTGCCCCCCCAGTCTCCTCCAGGACTGCCCCCCAGTCTCCTCCAGGACTGTCCCCCCAGTCTCCTCCAGGACTGCCCCCCAGTCTCCTCCAGGACTGCCCCCCCAGTCTCCTCCAGGACTGCCCCCCCAGTCTCCTCCAGGACTGCCCCCCAGTCTCCTCCAGGACTGTCCCCCCAGTCTCCTCCAGGACTGCCCCCCCAGTCTCCTCCAGGACTTCCCCTCCCCCCCAGTCTCCTCCGGGACTGCCCCCCAGTCTCCTCCAGGACTGCCCCCCAGTCTCCTCCAGGACTGCCCCCCAGTCTCCTCCAGGACTGCCCCCCCAGTCTCCTCCAGGCCTGTCCCTCCCAGTCTCCTCCAGGCCTGTCCCTCCCAGTCTCCTCCAGGACTTCCCCTCCCCCCCAGTCTCCTCCAGGACTTCCCCTCCCCCCCAGTCTCCTCCAGGACTGCCCCCCCAGTCTCCTCCAGGACTGCCCCCCAGTCTCCTCCAGGACTGCCCTCCCAGTCTCCTCCAGGACTGCCCCCCCAGTCTCCTCCAGAACTGCCCCCTCCCAGTCTCCTCCAGGACTGTCCCCCCAGTCTCCTCCTGGACTGTCCCCCCCAGTCTCCTCCAGGACTGTCCCCCCCCAGTCTCCTCCAGGACTGTCCCCCCCCAGTCTCCTCCAGGACTGCCCCCAGTCTCCTCCAGGACTGCCCCCCAGTCTCCTCCAGGACTGCCCCCCAGTCTCCTCCAGGACTGCCCCCCCAGTCTCCTCCAGGACTGCCCCCCCAGTCTCCTCCAGGACTGCCCCCCCAGTCTCCTCCAGGACTGCCCCCCAGTCTCCTCCAGGACTGCCCCCCAGTCTCCTCCAGGACTGCCCCCCAGTCTCCTCCAGGACTGCCCCCCAGTCTCCTCCAGGACTGCCCCCCAGTCTCCTCCAGGACTGCCCCCCCCCCCCAGTCTCCTCCAGGACTGCCCCCCAGTCTCCTCCGGGACTGCCCCCCAGTCTCCTCCAGGACTGCCCCCCCAGTCTCCTCCAGGACTTCCCCTCCCCCCCAGTCTCCTCCAGGACTGTCCCCCCAGTCTCCTCCAGGACTGACCCCCAGTCTCCTCCAGGACTGCCCCCCAGTCTCCTCCAGGACTGCCCCCCCAGTCTCCTCCAGGACTGCCCCCCCAGTCTCCTCCAGGACTTCCCCTCCCCCCCACAATCTCCTCCAGGACTGCCCCTCCAAATTTCCTCCAGGACTATCTCCTCCTAGTCTCCTCCAGGACTGCCCCCCCACTCTCCTCCAGGCCTGTCCCCCCAGTCTCCTCTGGACTGCCCCCCCACTCTCCTCCAGGCCTGTCCCCCCAGTCTCCTCTGGACTGCCTCCCCCAAATCTCCTCCAGGACTGTCCCCTCCCAGTCTCCTCCAGGACTACCTCCCAAGTCCTCCAGGTTCCAGCAAAGAATTCCGCTTCCAACAGTGGTTTCAACAATACCTGTGTGGGAGACCCTGGAACTTCCTCTTCTGGAATGAAATTCCAAAAACCAAGCAGGTTTTTTAGGGTTCATATGCCGGGTTGCAGGGAAGAGGACAGCAGAGGCGGGGCGTTGTAGCGGGCACTCAGTGGTGGGCGGGCCAGGCTCCTGGGCAAGTGGTCAGGATGCTTGGGAAGGGATCCTGCAGCTCCCAGGGCACCTGTGATGATTCCCCAAACCTGATGCGTTTGAGACATGACTAACAAGTCTCTTTTTTCTTCTTTCTTTAAAGAATGTAATTTTGAGCTCTTTGCTAGGAATGCGCTCTGGTGGATTGGTCATTTTCAGACTGCCTTCTCAGGATCCTGGCGGCTGCGCTCGTGAAACCCAGCAGGGTCAGAGAGTCACCAGCAACATCTCCGGTTCTGAGAGTCACGTCAGAGCCGCTGCTGCTGGGCTCGCGGAGCTGGAGGTGCCAGACCTTCCCCTGGCCCAACACTTGGATTCTTCAAAATATGTTGAGAAGCTTCCTTTTAGGATAAACTTTTTCAAAATCAATTTTTGAGACAGTCAGTGCCACTGGTCACATCCATGAAGATCATGTACATGGAAGCGTGGGCGAGGCCCCGCCAGCTGTGGGTGCAGGGCCCATGGCAGAACCTGCGTGTCCACGCAAGGTCCCTGCAGAGGGGCCTGGAGCCACTCACACTGGCTCTCACGTGTCTGTCATTGCTGTTAAATGAGAGCGAGGAGTCGGGAAGCAGAAGTCTTGGCGACAGAGAGGCAGAGCATGCCCGGTTCTGAGGGGACAGGATAGCTAGAAGAAGGGTTGGGGCCGTGGGAGGGCGGGCAGAGGGCTCACGCCTTGGAGCATCTCCTGGTGCATTCCCAGGGCCTCTCGAGTCACGTTTGAGAAGCCAGAGGGGAGCTCCTAGCCTGTTTGCATATGTCAGTGGCAGCACCACACTAAGCTCTGGGCTCAGTGCTGGGGCCTAGAGAAGCGCAGGTGGGCTGAGCTCAGGGACCACCACAGTCCTGCCTGGCACTCTTTCCCTCTGCTTAGATGCGAGATGGTGGCACCAATGAGTGAAGCAGCGCCAGCCAGTGCCAACTGTTTTAAACACCTGCTTTTGGCCATTATCATGCCCTGTGTGTGGGCTCATCCTAAAACCTAAAATTAATCATATTTTCTACTGAATAAGAACCTGGCCTAGCTAAAGATGGCCTGCAGAGGGGCCCCAAATTGGAGAAAGGAGGCGGGGACTTACCCACCGTGGAGCAGTCACTGGCACAGTCTGCACTCCTCGGTAACACTGGGTCGAGGGCATGTCTGCGAGGGGGCTGGGAGCTGCACCTCGACATTGTCCCAAAACCCATCCGAGGCCTCGGTGTCCACCAGCGCCCTGAGGACCGCACAGGGACGAGGTGAAGAGGTGTTCAGGGAGGAGGATGCTCATTCTCCCTCAACCCCCCAATCTGCAGTGAGCAAGGCTTTGTCTCTGAACACAGAGCATCCAAACAGCTCTGGAAATGTGGCCCAGCGCGTGGCCTGTGTAGACGGAGAAGCCGGCTCCTGGTCCCTCAGCTTGTCCTCACACTCCCGCACTTACATCTTTCCCGGAAGGAGCAAAGGGCAGGCTTTCTTCCTGCAGCATTTTTCTAGGATGTGGCTGTCAGTGTTTCCTTCACGGTGGGTGCATGTTCATCCTCCTGTCACCACCACAAAGGATGAGGCCCTGCCAAGCCTGCATCAGACGGGGAGCCTGTTGCCGGCCACCGAGGCTGCTAATGGGGAACTCGGGATCTTAGATGTACATTGGGGTTTTGAAATGGATCCAAAGAGGTGAGTTCTGGACAAGGTTTTCCCAGCAGCCCTGACCGGTGGGCTGGTTGATGGTCAGACTTTGGGAGATACTGGAAGCCCTGGCATCCACCAGACACTAGAGGGCGCCACTGCCTTGAGGAACAGAGTGGCTCCAGGGAGTGTTGTCTCTCCAATTCACCCTGAAAGGGAAGACCCGAGAGAGGAAACTCGCCCGGCAGAACTGGACGCTGGGCCACTGGCACGGGTGCAGGCTGCACTCTCAGATGGACGATTCCAGAACATCGACAGACAGGGATCTATCCCATTGTGCTTTCTTCCTTTAGATTTTTTTTTTTAATTCTCACCAAAGGAGTGAGGATATTTTTTCCATTGATTTTCAGAGAAAGTAGAAGGGAGGGAAGAAGAGAGAAAGAGAAACACTGATGTTTTGCTCTGTGGATTGGCTGCCTCTTACACGCCCCACACTGTAGATCAAGCCCCAAACCTGGGCATGTGCTCTGACTGGGAATTAAACTGTGACCTCCTGGTTCATAGGTCAAAGCTTAACCACAGAGCCACATGAGCCAAGCTATGTTTTTTTTAAAACAATAATAAAGCTACCTATTTATATACTATTTATTATCCTCCAGGCACTGTTACAAGTACTTCATCTGCATTAGCATATTTAGTCCTCCCAGCAGCCCTAAATAGATTATCTGAAATTTACAAATAAGGAGAGAGGCAGAGAGGTTAAGAGATTTGCCCAAGATCAAACTAGTAAGTGGAAAGGCAGGATTAAAATCTAGGATCCTCTCCTTGTGGAGAGCTGATTCATAGCATGGTGATTATAGTCAACAGACAACAACAATAATCTATAATTATAAAAGCATAATATTCTAATTAGACCAGATGTCCTTCCATACATCCTTCTGGATGACCTGGTGGAAGCCAGGCCCGTGAGGTAAGCATGGGTCCCGGGTACCAAGGAAGGCCAGTGCTGGGAGCTGGGAGAAGAAAGGCCTACTCTTGCACAAATTTCATGCATCAGGCCTCTAGTACAATTATAATTATCATATGATTAACAATTATGATTCATAAATAATCCTATCTAATAAAAGAGTAATATGCAAATTAACCACCACTCCACTACACCCACAAGCCACGCCCACAAAGCCACACCCACTAGCCAATCATGAGAGAGTATGCAAATTCACTTCAACCAAGATGACTGCAGCCACAGAGAGAGCAGGAGGGAGGCTTGGGTTTCCCTGGTGATGGAGGAAGCTAAGCTTTCCACACACTCTGGCCAGCTCAGGCCTCTGCTTAAGGCTACAAAGTTTCAATTATAGAAGATAAGTAAATCCCAACAGAAATGGCTGCTGCCAACGAGGCAGCAGAAGGCTTGGCTCTGCTCTAGGCTACAAAGCTTCAATTATAGAAGATAAATAAATCCCAGATACCAGGGCCTATGCTTGGGTAACCGGGGGGCATGGCTGGCCTGCAAACCACCACAGGTCTCTCACCCAGGTCGCCCCATACCCCAAAGGAACCCCCACCCTGATATGGGACACCCTTCAGGGCAAATCAGCTGGCCCCCACCCATGCACCAGGCTTCTATCCTATGTAATAAAAAAGTAATATGCAGATTGACTATTACTTCAACACACAAGATGGCTGCCCCCATGTGGTTAAAGATCCTGCCCCCATGTGGACACAAGATGGCCACCACAAGATGGCCAGCAGGGGAGGGCAGTTGGGAGGTTCCAGTCCAGCAAGGGAGTGCAGTTGGGGACAATCAAGCCTGCAGGGGAGGGCTGTTAGGGGTGACCAGGCTGGCAGAGGAGGGAAGTTGGGGGAAAACAGGCTGGCAGGGGAACAGTTAGACATCAATCAGGCTGGCAGGCAGAAGCGGTTGGGGCAATCAAGAAGGCAGGTAGGCGAGCAGTTGGAATCCAGCAGTCCTGGATTGTGAGAGGGATGTCTGACTGGGATCAGGGCTATATGGGCAGTCAGACATCCCTTGAGGGGTCTCAGATTGGAGAGTGTGCAGGCTGGGCTAGGGACCTTCCCCCATGCACGAATTTCATGCACCGGGCCTCTAGTTTATGTAATATAATATAATCCGTATATAACATATAATGGTTATACAATTACAAACTTCAAAGTTGCTAAGAAACCAGCTTTAATTGTTCTCACCATAAAGAAGAAATGATAATTATGTGGCATGATAGAGGTTAATCATATTTCAATATGTAAAGGTATCACAGCAACACATTGTATTCCTTAAACTCACACAATGGTATATGTTGAAGTCCTTAAAAACATTTTGTACTATGAGTTTAATTCCCTTACAGATTTGGATACATAATCCTAAATCTTCTCGGAGCTGAAAACAGACTTCCTCACCAATAATTCGGTCACCCAACACCTTGGAAGATGCCTTCTCAGTCGCTGAGGTTGAAAGATGGTCTCTGAGCCATCGGGGTCCCAGGCCACTCATGGAGCCTGAATCCCCAGCTGTTTCTTCTCTTGACTGTTCTTTTTAATTGACCCTCAGGATATTCATATGCATTTCTGACTAAATTCTTCTTATCTCTTAAGCCATAAAACTCTTACCATCGGGAAGAGATAATCAAATGAGTTAATCAACTGGTACCCACTCGAGGTCAGGCTCTCGTGTCTCCGTGGTCCATAAACTCCACCTCTCGGCCATTCCATGTGCAGTGACCAGCAATTTCTCTTATTCCCACCGCTCTATTCCCGTCCCCATGAATGGGACTGAAGAAAGAAAGAGCCCTCCCCTCTCAGTGACTGGGGCCACAGTCCGGGCTGAGGGGAGCGAGGAGGAGGTGAGGTGGGCGCCAAACATGGGGCTGGCCTGACTTGATTAGAAAGCTGTCGGATTTGCTGAGAGGTCGTTGAAGGGGAGAAAGGGCGATGGCACAGAGCCTAGCTGAAGACAGTGCTCAGGAAAACACGTGTTTAATGTTTTACGTCCTTGAGTTGAAATTGTTCAGGAGACACGCAGCATCTGAGCAAGGACCGTCTACCTCTTGAGAAGCCCTGAGAGGCATCAGGCTCTGGTTGTTTTCAGCTCCTTCTAAACGTGTGGACACTGGATCTCAGTGTCACCTTCTTCTAGTCACAGTTGCTAATTCCATAACAAACAGGAAAGTCCCCTTCAGCACCCGGTAGGCCGTCTCCTGAGTGATGCTGTGTCCGCTTTCAGAAACCCACCATGAGTCTCTGCCCAGAATTCATCTCTGCCGTGTCATCCCCAGACCACCCGCCTCTTCCTCTTCCTCTTCCTGCTGGTGTCACTCCTGTCTGTTCACCCTGAAGAGACAGCATATTTCTCATCTGCTGGACAACATTCACCCAAGGTCCTGGGATGTAGGTCCCTTGCTGGGACCCCCCGAGAAGATGGAAGCGCCCACCAGCCCCCTTTTGAGGAGCTTTCTTCTCCACTGTGTAATTAGTAGTCTCCGGGAGAGCAGGTCCCAGAGAGGGAAGCCTCGGGACAGAATCTGGACAGGCTCCCGGAATCCGTGCCCCAGGCTCCGAGGCCAGAGTTTCCACAGGTCCACGCCACATGAAGCGCATGAGAAACTGGGGTAGGGATAGGAGAGGAAATGAAACCCAGGGCTGGTGGCGTAAGTTGTTGCTGCACTCAGGCAGCCATTCACACCATCCGGAACGCCCGAACAATGTCTCTGTAATGAGAGGAGCTTGTCACACTGTGACAGTCTTTCTGCAAAGACTTTGATTTAAGGTTGGTATCAGAACATGGGCCATGTTAAAATACAATTACAAAGGAAATAGGAATTTCCTGAGGGAACTGCAGGGAGCAGCGTGGAGCTGGGGAGGCTGCTGAGAGCTGAGAGGCCCTGGCAGAGAGGAAGGGGAGAAGGGCCAGTGTGAGCTGGGAGAAGCCCCCTGTCCCTCGGGTTCGTGCGGGAAGGAAGACGGAGAGCCCACTTCAGGGAGAGAGCCCAGATTCCTGACCCCGGCACAGTCTGGGCTCTACCGCCTGTGAGAGAGACCCCAGGCTCGCCGCAGCGCCGTCCCTCCTCACCGCCTCCTGCCCAGCACTCACCGGCATCTCTCCCCATGGCCGTCACCTGTGGAAAACGCCATTTCTGAGGAATTTGGGTAAAAGGATTTGACATCTGGGAGCTGAAACCCCAGCTGTACCATTTACTATCCATGTGACCACGTAGGTCCTGGTAATTAATTTATTAGTACATCTCTAAACCTTCTTCTGAATCTTAGGATCTGTCTGTGATAAAGAGGCACCTGGCATGTAGCACGGACTCCGCACACAAGACGATGCTGGCTATCGCTCGGTTCCAAACAGGTCCAAATGGGTAGGTTGATCAGTGTTCTCAAAAGTGGGGGTGCTTGTAACCCAGGAGGTACAAGCTGCTTCACAGGGGCGTGAGAAGGAAATATTAGCATTTCTATTAATGTGTATTTTTAAAATATATATTTTGTTGATTTCAGGGAGAAAGGGAGAGCTAGAAACAGCAATGAGAGGGGGCCTTGTGGGGTGAGAGAGTGAAACTGAGGTGGGTGACTGTGTTTTGGGACAACTGGGTTTTATAGGAGATGCAGAGTAGCCCTGGCCAGGCACCAAGGTAGAATGAGAAATGAGTGAATGGGTATATTTAGCAAGATGCAGTGTGGAGGTGAGGTGGCTAATGGATGTGAGGCTGATCCATCAACCCCCCTAATAGGGGACAAGGGTCCCAGTGAATTCTGGGAGGGCAGAATAAGTGGCCCGTGTCGATTAAAAAGGAGATCAGCTTACCTGCCACCACAGTGGTTCCCCGCGGCTCTGTCCTGGTGATGTAAGTCTGTGGGGCCCTGTCAGGGCCTGGCAGCTTCAGTCTTCGGTGGCCAGTCCCAGGAAGTCTGGGAGCTCCAAACTGGACCCACAGGGCAGCACTGCTGAGGTCTGACCTGGAGGGGCCAGACTACAGCCTGATTTCCAGTGGCCTTCCCTCCTGCACCTTGGGCAGGCCCCGGCAGGGTCTCGGGTTTGAGCAGGACTTGGCTCATGTCTTTCCTTGTTGCATTTGAAGCAGGGACCAGAGGAAGCTTAGCCTCTGACTTACCCACCACTTCTTTTGGGGGTCATGAGAGCAGTGGCCGGAGCTGGATGGCCTCCTTCTAGGCCTCAGCCTTGGCCTGATCTCGCCTTTGTTTTTGGAATTGGGTCTTCTCATCTCTATTATTAGACCTTAAAGGTCAGGTTAACGAGGTCTTTTTGAGGGGTTTGTGGATCCGTGCCTATTTTTGAAGTTTGTGGCATTTGTCGGGGGCTGGTTAGGATATAAAACGGGTGTTCAGAAGAAGGGCTCCCACTGGGGAGGTGGGGTCAAAGGTGGTCAATTTCTGTAATGCCTCCGTGGAGCGGGAGAGGAGGAGGGCTGGGTTTTTGTCAGGGTTTTGAGTGATGTCATTAAGTTTGTCAAATTCCTTAGGAAAGGGATCAGGTGAGGGGGGAGGGGAAGATGTGAGATGTCTCTCAGTCTGTGCAAGGCTGGACATGGCAAGTGTTAGGTGGAAAGGCTGTTTTGGAGCTCCAGTTCTTGGGAGGTGGGCTCTCAGGGGCCGGGAGAAGGCAGTTGCTGGTTAGAAAGGTCTGTGTTTTGGGAATCTACTGCAGGTGAGGGAGGGGATGTGTAAGGGGGTGGGGGTGGGCGGTCTGCAGGGTCAAAAGTAGATTCAGAATCAGAAGTTTATGTGAAGGAGAAGGATATGATGGTAGCAGGACCGAAAGAGAGGGTTGGGCTGAAGGGAGAAAAAGGCCTGGACGTCGGGAATCTCTGACCATTTTCCATTGCAGTGACAGCAATTATGTAAATTGCTCAGTGTGTTAAAATTGAAAGTGCTGTTTTCAGGCCTTTGAGATTTACCATCTAGTGTTACTAAATAAACTGAGATGATTGGGCACAATCTCCTCCTTGAATGTGCAGAGGGAGTGTGGCGTGGCCCACAAGAGAGGAAGGATGAGTGACAGATCACAAATCCAAAGTGGACTGTTTAGGGCAGGCGTCCCCGCTGCTAAACAAGTCACCATGAGAAACGAGGTGACCCTCTGGACTGGGCACCCTCAATCCAGAAGGACACAAAGCCTAATGGCTGAGGGGTCTCCTGGCCTAGCGATAGGACTTTTGAGATGAGAGACTTTCGAAAAGTCAGTGAGAGAGAGTGGGCAGAAGACCTGGGATGAGGGGAATTGTGGAATGTCACTCAGCTAGAGAAGATTGGCCGGAGGGGGGTGAAGGGTCAGCAATGGAGGAGAGATTCCCGGTCCAGAGTCATCCTTGGCTGGCTAGGGGGTGGCGGGGAGGGACCTCCTAAGGGTGGGAGGCCTGATTGAGTCTCCCGACTAGGATTTGGAGGTAAGCCCAGGATCAATTCAATTATTTGATCAAACCTAACAGATACCTTAAGGAGACCCAAGCAAGACTCCACTTAAAATTTGTAAGCATGAACTTGAGTGCCTCTGTCCACCGCTCCTCCGTGTTCAGATGGGTTCTTAGGGAGTGGAACTCACGGCATCTACGGTCCTCCATCAGGCCCTGCTCCACGAGGATCCTGCAGGGCATATAGAGACTCGGCTCGGCCTTCTTGGCCTCCTCCTTGAACTGCTGCATGCAGTGCAGGAAGGCCCCCATGGCCTGGTCAAACTTGCTGTCCAAGAGAGAGCTCTTCTCCCCAGTGCAGAACAAGGGCAGCTCCACGGGGTCTTCTGTCAGTGACTTCAGGTAGGAATGGTCTCCGTAGGGGATGAGCTGGTACCTCTGAAACTGCAGACCCACTGTGTTGGATAGGGCCATGAGCAGCAAGTCTGTCTGCCCCCAGGCTGCATTGATCTCCCTCCAGCTCACAGGGACAGTGGGGACACAACCCAGCCTGAAGCTACTGATGATGGCTAATGGGCCATCACAGCAGATCTCAAACGTGGCCTTGAAGGCGTTGGTTCTCTTCAGCCAGGCCAGCTGGGTGTGGGCGTACTGCAGCCAGTCGCTCCACAGCTCATCTTGCAGTTCCAGTTGTTGCCACTACAGTTCACCGAGGTCCCCGTGGCACTGCCTTTCCTGCTGCTCCAGCATCTCCTCTCTGCCTGGGCTGCCTCCAGGGCCACAGCTGCCCTTTCTCGGTTCTTCTCCAGCTCCTCCAGCTCCTGGACCAGCCTTGCTTCCTCCAGCACCACGACCTTCAGCTCCTGCTGCAGTGTCTCCTTTGCGTCCTCACCTAACCCATCTCTGGTCTGCAAACAGCGTTTGTAGTTCTGACTGTCAGACTCTGAGATTCTGAGCTGACTGTCCAGCTGCTCCAAGAGACTGTTAGTACAGTCCTCACACAGGGGGTGGTCCAGCTCTTCAACGGATAGGACGTCACAAAGGCCCCTCTCGATGCTACTGAGAGTCCTTCCAGAGGCCAGCTTCCCGAGCAGGGGAAGTTGCTGGAACCGCCCCAGACATCTCACCATCACCAGGGATAGCCCAGCCAGAAGCACTGCCCTCCAACTCTTCAAGATCTGTCTCCATCCTGGAGGCAGAGCCTTCCTCCAGAGGGCCTCCCCCTGAGCTAAGGGGAAGTTCAAAGCTGCGGGTTGTTGGCTGAGATCAAGGCCAGAGGTCTCTGCGTACCGCGTCAGCTTCAGGGGCCAGCGGCAGAAATGGCAGTGAAGTGGACGGAGGACACGGTGGAGGTCTTGACTTTCACCCTTGACTCTGAATTTCCTCTGGCTCCGGTGTTACTTCTCCATTTGTACTTAGACGCAGCTGCAGTGAGTTCTCGCAGCCGCCACCACCTCCGCCACCGCTCCCGCCGCCTCGTTCTCTGTGCCCCGGGGCCTCAGTTGACTCAGCTGTGGTGAGTTCTGGCTGCCACCGCTTGGTCTCCCGCCCCGGCCAGGCGCTTGATGACTTCACCACTTTATCTCCGCTCCTGGGGCCTGGCGCTGATGCCTCTCCACCCCACCCCTTGCTCCGACTGGCAAGGATTATAGAGATATACAGTAAAACATTTTGAAACCAATGTCTAAGCAATTTGAGCTTTAGGGGAATAAGATGAGAAAAAGAGAGGCGGTGGGGGGACGACAAAGGGATGGAAGGAGGTGAGGTATACGTGGGCGGGAGTGTCCACAGATCGACGGCACTGCTCACAGGAACACTCTTCGCTCACTGGCTAGTGCTCCCCAAGTGTGATCTTGACAGGCAGGAGCCAGCGCCGTGTCCTCCTCCTCTGCAGGTGGCCTGGGGCTCCTGTGCCCTCTGAACCCTCAGTAGCAGTGCTCTCCTGCGGGCAGGGGCCACCTCCCAGGTCGCACTTCCTGTCAGCTGGGGTAGTGGTCATGGGGCAGTTGAAGTGTGGCTCAGCCCCGTGAGGATGAGGCCTTCACTGGTGTCTGATGAGATCTTAGACTCACCTGGAGGGCCTTAAAGATCCAAAATTTCTCCTCAGTCAGACCAGTTCCAAAGGAAACCTATCGTCTCATCTTAACCATTTCAGCCCACCTCTCTGTTGGGCCCAGCGTAGTTCCTAGTGTCCTGCCTCCCCAGATCCTAGCTTCTCCAGCCAGGCATTTGTACATGGCAGCTGGCCAGCCTGGGGCCATTGGCCTGTTGGGGCGTTCTAACAGCTCAGGCCCTCAGGCCTGGGGTGGGTAAAATACTCTGCCTACAAGTTCAGTTAGTCTTCACCTGATGGAAGAGCCACCAAGCTCTTAGAACTCCCGTGTGATCTTGTGTTAATTGCTCCTGGAAATAAAACAAAGCTACAGGTCCTGTTGTGCCCGATGTTGCTCAGTGGTTAGAGTGTAGGCCCGAGCACTGAAGGGTCCTGGATAGCAGGGTCAATCTCCAATCCCAGTTGGGGCAGATGCAGGAGGCAACCAATCGATGTGCCTCTCTCACATTGATGTCTCTCTCTCCTCTCTCTTTCTCATTCTTTTTCTTCCCTTTCCTCCCTCCCTCACTTCCACTCTCTAAAAATCAATGAAAACATATCCTCAGGTAGAGGATTTAAGTAAATAAATCAGTGACGCCACAGGTCCCAAAGAGCTGACTATTCCTGCCTTGGGAACACCCTAGCGCTGCTCTGAGCTCTCCAGATTCGGGTCAGGTCTCCCTCAGCTCCTCTTGCCCAGCAGAGCGTGGCTGCCTCCTGACTGGGATGGTGAGTTTTTTATTTTTACAGGTTCAGTAGCCAGCACAATGCGTGTCACCCGGCCCCCCAAAATGTTTGTAAAATGAATGACAACAGTGCCCCTGCATGAGAGGAGGCTCCTGGGTCATCCCACGGGGCAATTGCTGCTGTCTGGACTTCTCTTCTCAATGCGGCTGCTGGCAGGGCAGCTGACCCTGGGTGCCTGGTGCACCATGGAGAATCCAAGCTCTCGTAGTCACAGGTGTTTGTGTCACGTGACAACTCCTTTCTTATGGGCTTGTTTCTCCCACCATCTGGGAGATGTGGCTGAGAGGGAAGCATGCTAACAGCGGTCAGCAAGTGAAGTCATGCTTCTCCAAGGAGACCACGCAGTGCAGGCGGCAGGTGTATAATTAGTCAACAACTAAGCTCGCTTTCCAAAGAAGAGAAAAGAGGAAGGAAGAGGGAGGGGTGGCCTTAAGATGAGCAACAGGAGCCCAGCCCATTGGAAAGGTGTTTGTGTTCTCTCGGCCTCTGGCCTGTCAGGAGCAGAATCGAGGACCCCACACTCTGCTCAGGAGGAGCCCAGAGGCCTCTACATAGCCAGCTCACCTCCACACCACCCACACTGCGTGGAAAGTATACTCTGAACACAAAGGTAAGGCTGAACGTGGAAAAGCCCCATAGCAACATTCCCACCTGTGGTTCTGTCTCCCCGTGGCAGTCTGCTTGTAAACCACCACTTGCTCTGACGTCCTCCCTCCCAGACCATGTCCCTCCAAACCATGTCCCTCCAAACCAGGTCCCTTCCAGACCATGTCCCCCCAGACCATGCCCCTCCAAACCATGTCCCTACAAACCATGTCCCTCCCAGACCATGTCCCTCCCAGACCATGTCCCTCCCAGACCATGTCCCTCCAAACCATGTCCCTACCAGACCATGTCCCTCCCAGACCATGTCCCTCCAAACCATGTCCCTCCAAACCATGTCCCTCCCAGACCATGTCTCTCCCACACCATGTCCCTCCTAGACCATGTCCCTCCCAGACCATGTCCCTCCTAGACCATGTCCCTCCCAGACCATGTCCCTCCCAGATCATGTTCCTCCCAGAATATATCTCTCCACTTTTCTCTGCCAGGGCCCTGCTCGGCTCCCCTTACTCTGGCTTTGTTGGCTGGGGCCACCATCAGCAGTTGGAGACCAGGGGATGGAAGACAGAGTTCCCTCCTGCTCCACCTGTTTCAGCAGCAAATCCCAGGCAGGGATGGCTGAGGCTGGGCTACAGGAAGAGTCTCTCTCCTGCCCCTGAGTCCTGAGGGGGTGCCTTCCTCCCACCATTTCTACTCTCTGGGTGCCTAGTGCATTTTGCCGGTTGCTTTAACCCTGCCCACTCCTCTCTGAACAGCTCTTTCATTCAAATGTTGTAGATTGAGCCCTCTGAGCTGGATGCCCTCCCACCTGCCAGCACAGATCGGAAGGCCGAGCGTTTCTCTTTCACTTCCCGTCCCTCTGTGGGCTTTGGATGGTCAGCAACCTGTTTCCAACCCCACCAGCACAGCTGTCTCGTCCCCCAAGGATGCTGTGAGCTGGGCAGCAGCCCTCATCCCCTCTGTGCGGATGGGAAAACCAAGACTTACAGGACAGCTGCTCTTGTTGCCCAGTCATGTGGGCAGCTGCCACCTCACAACTCAGTGGAAAAATGGCACCTCAGTCCACTAAACCAGAAAACTTAAATCATTTCTGTCCTCTGCTTCCAAAGTTCCATAGGGGATTGGGGTGGGGTGGCACAGAGGAGAGATGGGCCTGTGGTGGATCTCAGCAGGCTGTGGGGGGACACTGTTTGGAATGACCATTTTCCCCCAGTGGCTCTCTGAAACATGGTCAGTGGGGAGGGGGCAGAGCCTGGGGGGAAGAAGCGAAGGTGTGACCTAGCGTGCTCAGCCGGGGAAGGGGAACTTCTACACTTAGGAAAAGGCAGTCGGATTTTTAGCTAATGTAAAGCATTCTTTTGAGATTTATGATAATAAGTTGAAGTCCACCAAGCGGAGTGTGTGTTTTCCTCCCTCCCTCCCTCCCTCCCCCCTCCTTCCCTCCCTCCCTCCCTCCTTACCTTCCTCCCTTCCCCCATCTTTTCTTCCCTCCCTCCTTCCTTTTTCCCCTCCTTCTCCCTTTCTTCTTTCCCTCCCTCCCTCCTTGCTTTCATTCCTCCATCCCTAATTCCTTCCCTCCTTTCTAACAATGCCCAGCTTCTCTGGTGTGGGCACGGAGGAAATGGAAGGGTTGGTTTTTAACCAGGTTGGAACTTGGCCAGCTGGTTACCACAGGGGATGGGGAGAGAAGGTAAGCATTTTTTAAAAGACTGACTGCAGTGCTAGAACCTGGAATTCAGGTGAAGAGGAAATGAATACCCAGAGAAGGGAGGGACAGTGGGAAAACTGGTAGGGCCAGTGGAGCAGTGCTCTTATGAGGTTGAAGGTAATGCTTGAGTAACTCAGCTGAGAGGGTAGAACTTTGTGTTGGGTGTCCTTGCTGTCCGAAAGCTCTTGTTCTGACTGTAGCCTTGGCATTCAGTGCCGTCTGTGCATGTAGTCAGCAGTGCAGATGAAGTTTGCAAAAGTACATGAACTGTTAGAGTCTGCAGAGGCCAAAATGTAGGAGGGGAAGATTTTGTCTCTACTGTCCATTTCCGGGTTGTGGGGAAATCCACTCAAAATGGGCTCAGTTTGGGGAACCATCCCTTCCACAGAGGACGTGCTCCCCCTTCAGGAGAACTGGACACAGCAGAAGTCCTTCCAAGGGGCTTCGAGGCCTGAGGCATCCCAGCTCCCTCCTGGAGAGTCTCCTGGCCTAACATGGGGCAGGAGCAAAAAAATTAAAAAGAAAAAATATAGGACCGAAGTAGAATCTTTAAAAGCACATTTTTAAAAAGGAGTGTGCTAAAGGTTTAATGTGGGGATTTGCATGACACACCTAATTGCTAAAATTCTGTGGCACTTTAAGAAATATATATATTTTCTCGCCAATCTGACCAAGAAATAGGTATAATTTTGTTTCATTCACACTGGATAGATATGGCGTTTTTTATTGACTTTTGGAGACAGAGGGATGGAGAGAGGGATGGAGGGAGGGAGGAAAAAAGATGAAGAGAAAAACATTGATCAGGGAGCTCCCTTATTCGCCCAGACCCGGATCAAATCTGCACTTGATGTACAAAATGACGCTCCAACCAACTGAGCTACCTGTCCAGGGCCAGCCTTTTCTCGCTCAGAGGTTCTCATGAGACAATGTCAACGCACTTGGAAACTATCAGATAATACAAGATTATCAAGTGCTCACAGTATCCTTGCTGGGTGACTAAATGAAGCAGTGAGCCTGTGTGTGCATGGAGAAGCCTTGGTTGTGAGTTCCTGGCCTTCTTGATTCCCTCCCAGCTGTGCACTTTCCACACAAAGTGAAGTGGGCATCGATGATGATGCCTGGCAAGGAGAGGGCTGTTTCATTCAGCACTATCAATAGCTCAGTGAGGAAATGGCACTCACTCCAGGGCACAAGCACCTCCTATGGAAACTGCCTCCCTTTACACCATCCCTAGGCTGGCGATGTGTGAGACACCTGACATGGATGGACACTGCCATTCTTGCCTTGGTCTCTGGCCCCTTCTCAGCCCTCTGGATATTTCCATGTGAGACTCTGGATCTGACTCTGCAGCACCCTCACCTCTGGCACTATCTATAACTAGGCAAACCCACAAACGGGTCTGACTCAGTCCCTCCAACCTTAGTCAAGAAACATTAATTGAGAAAGATGATGGGGTTTTATTTTCATACTAGAGGTCCAATGCATGAAATTCATGCACGGGGGGGGGGGGGATATCCCTCATCCCATCCTGCACCCTCTCCAATCTGGGGACCCCTTGAGGAATGTCCGACTGCTCGTTTAGGCCCGATCCTACCGGGCCTAAAGGGGCAGTTGGATATCCTTCTCACAATCCAGGACTGCTGGCTCCAAACTGCTCACCTGCCTGCCTCCGTGATTGTCCCTAACTGCTTCTGCCTGCCAGCCTGATCATCCCCTAACCACTATCCTGTCAGCCTAATTGATGTCTAACTGCTCCCCTGCCAACCTGCTTGCCCCAAACTTTCCTCCTCTACTGGCCTGGTTACCTTTAACTACCCTCCCCTGCAGGCTTGATAGTCCCCAACCGCCCTTCCTTGCAGGCCTGCTCCCTCCCAACTGCCATCCCCTGTTGGCCTGATCACCCACAACTTCCCTCCCATACAGGCCTGGAACCTCCCAATTGCCCTCCCCTGCTGGCCATCTTGTGATGGTCATCTTGTGTCCACATGGGGACAGAATCTTTGACCACATGGGGGCAGCCCTCATGTGTTGTAGTGATGGTCAATCTGCATATTACTCTTTTATTAGATAGGATGGCCTTCTTTTCATGTCAACAAATTTGATGTACAGACATAATTTTTAATGGCTACAGTGTTATCCCTGACAGTTTGACATTACTATGGTTTACTTCACTAATCCTTTATTGTGGGGCAGGTTGCTTCTGGTTTCCCCCGGCATCAACAATGACAGTAAACATAATTGCTTATTTGACAGTTTACTTAGGAGACATTCACAGACATGGAACTCCTGGCCCAAAGTTAATTCACTTGAATTTTGATCCACATTTCCAAATTGACTTTCTAGTTTAGTCCATTAGTTTTAAGTCAGATTACACTCCCACAAATGGGTTAGGAGAAAACTGTTCAACATGCCTTGGGCAAATTGCAAACTCTTGCTGAATTTGAGCGACCCCAGGGCTTGGGACCTGGAGGATCTGGGCTGGAGGGTGAGGTCCAGGAAGGCGTGGGTGGCATGCTGAGGACTCTGTGTGAGTGTGTGTCGCTTGGATACGTGCGCCCCCGCCTCATGCGGATGACTTGGCCACACACCCCCAACCTCATGCGCAACTCTACCAAGTCCCCTGGCCTGGCGCACGACTCAGCCATGTCCCCCCAACTCGAGCACTACTCAGTCCTCGCTCCCCCGCCTCGAGTGCAACTGACCCTGCTCCCCCACATCGTGTACAACTCGCATTGTGCCCCCGCCTGGCGCACAACTCTGCCACACCTCCCACCTCAAGCACAACTCCGCCACATCCCCCTGCCTCATGCGCGATTTGGCCCCGCTCCTCCTCCTTGTGTGCAACTGGCCCCACTCCTCCTCCTTACACACGTGACTTGGCCATGCCCCTCCACCTTGCGCGCAACTCCACTATGTCCCCGCCACCTTGCCCTCGCCTCGGCCCACTCCCCTGCCTCACTCACTGGGCTGGGGGCGTGGACCCAAACTGCCACTTGGTTTCAGAGCTCTCAACCCAGCCCCTGTGCCTGATGAATCACAGCCCTGCCTCATGCCTGGCGCTCATTACCCAAGATGCCCCGGGTGCTCATTTGCATGTCCCACACGACAGGTAAACCCCACAGCTCACTCACAGCCTAACTATCAGAACCTCGTGAGGGGATCCCATGGCATCAAATTCCCCTAACCATCCCGAGGTCACCACGAAAAGACGTAACTCGGTCACAATAACCATAAGGAGGGATCTTGCTGACCCTTAAGTACCATGCAGGCAGAGCTTATAGTATGGTGCTTGCTTCCCCAGCACTGTGGCTATGCCCCCTGTCTGCTGGCCATGCCCACTGGCCATGCCCCCTGTCTGCTGGCGATGCCCCCTGCTCCTGATTGGCTGGTAGTGTAGTGGAGGTATGGTCAATTTGCATGTTACTCTTTTATTAGATAGGAAGATGTGTTTGGCAAATCCGAAAAATAAATTTAATAACTTACTATCAGGTTCAAGGTTTATTAGCAGTGGTAGTAACCATGACTTTCATGTTATCCCAGGACTACACAAGATTCATACAAATCGGAAGTATGAGCCTCCCACACAAGCCATGCCTCTCCCACTTGAGGAGAGTGCTTCCCCCAGAGCCACGGCTGACAGCCAGGGCTCATCATCCCAGCAGAGGCAGGGCATAGTGCTGGAGGGCACCTTGGTCACTAGCAGGAGGCCTGGCCTCATCTCAAGGCTGCCACTGCCGGCTCCACAGCCACCCCATTACGTGTCCTCCAGGCCTCCTTTCCATTATTTATACAGTGTGACTTCTAAGGTGACCTTACAAGCCTCCTCCATCCTGACCTTCTGTTTGGTTTCATGCACATGTCCCGGTCAGCGTCGCTGAGCCTTGCTCTTCTGTCACCATTCTGGGTACCTGCTGGCCCTTCCCTTCCCCTGTCACACTCGACGTGACTCCTGGAGGTCATCCTGAAGGGGGCCCAGCTGCTTTTGAAGCCTCCTCTGCAGTGGCGCCTCAGGGGATGCTCACCTGGCAGAGCCGGCACCTGCCAAACCTTCTCTTTCCATTTCTAACAACCAGGAGACCTGCATGTTCCTACTGATCTTTCTCTGCATCCGCCACAGCGAATGCCTCTCTAGAGCCAGGAGCCCCATCCTGTGGCGAGGAAGACTCTGGATCGTCCTGCCATCATTTTCAGAGAAAAGCTGCAATCCCACAGCGTGCCCGCATTCGGTGCAGCAGGGCGGGCAGCACTGAGCCCTCTCAGGTCTCAGAAGCTCTCCAGTGGGAGCCTCTGCCCTCACAGGATGGGAGCAGACACACCTAACCTTTTCCACATCATGTACACAAACTCCTAAAACTTGATGGCACACCAAAAATGCATGTTTTGCCAATCTGACAAAAAAAACACTAGGTCCCATTTTTACTCATTCACAGCAGACAGCGATTATTGTTGGCTGTTGTCACTTTTTTATTTGACAATCTAAGGGAAAGGAGGTTGGTGCCCCTGACTAAATAGCCAGTATTGTATCTTTTTAAATTTCTCTTGCCACACCGGGTAGAAATCACTGGACTAAGGTCTCTACCTGGTTAGGCGCATGGCATGGAGGTCAGTCCACCCTCCCTTCTGCTTCTAGTCATCTGAATTCCAAGTACAATGAGGAGATGTGGGAGCATCAGACAATGCAGGCTCGAGACCTCTATCCAGCATCTGTTAGGAGGCTGGCCCCCCATGTCATGTAGGGGATGGCATGGAACAGCGATCCATGCAAGCGATCAGGGCCAAGGGCTGGGAAGACTGACAGGCAGGCTACCACAGAGACCCACCATGGGCAATTCTGACTTTGTGTGCTCGTGCAGTGGGGAGGGCATCTAGTCTGAGGGCCTGGGAACTGGCTGTGAGTCACAGCGTGGAGATGCTATTCAATAAGCAAGAACAGACTCAGTGAGGCGTGCGACCTGACACCGGCACATCTGAGCAGGTTCACTCCTCTGCTTGTCCCCAGTGGTGACTTGTGACTCAGCTGTCTCCCCAGTGAGGTCAGCTTTGGATCCTTCCCTTGAAGTGTGTGTGTATATATATATATATATATATATATATATATATAGAGAGAGAGAGAGAGAGAGAGAGAGAGAGAGAGAGAAAATGAATTTGGTTTGGAATCTTAGGAGAGTACTAGTAGGTTTTGCATGCTATCATTCCAGAAGGCATTTGCTTAAAAGACATGGAGATAGAAAAATGGAGCATGAAACGGAAATCAAAAGAGATGACTGGGGGAGATGCGGACAGTGGTAGTGCCATGCATGCAGCGCCTGTCTCGTGGCTGCAGAGCCCTGGCCTGCAGACGGCCAGAACCACCAGGTGCTGAGCTGGACTCAGAACCCACTGCCTGGCTCTGAGCCCAGTCCTTCCCCAGAGCCTCTGTCATCGGAAGAATGGAGAGCGGGTGTGTCCTTCGTCTGCGGGACCAGGAAGCAGTCCTCACATGAGACCTCCAACCTCAATGGGAACATCTTCCTGTCCAGGGGAGCAGGTGGAGGGCACGGGGGCCTGCCCTCGCGGCTGCCCAGGTTGGGAGGTGGGATGTGGGGTCCCATGCAGGACCTGCAGTGCTGGGGCTTGGGAACTCTGCCTGAGCTCTGGCTGCACAGGAAACACCACATTCTGCCACATTCCGTCTGTATCTGTGTCCCTCCCTGTCCTGGTCGCAGGCATTGTCCTCTGGTCCTAAGGAGATAAGAGATCAGAAACCGCGTGCCAATCCGCAGCGAAGCAAGGACAGGCCCCATTACAGCAGGAGGGCGGGAAGAAATAGAAGGAAATGTGAAGTGTTGGACTTAACAGTTGTGGTGGTGGCTGGCTTTTACTTCTTATAGTTCTCGGAATTCTCCAAATTGTCACAATAAAGATGCTCTTCTTTCATAGCTAGACAAAATATAACAAATTTACAATAATAATGAAAAAATACATACATGTAGAAATTTTAAAATGCCAATAATAGATTTTTTTTAGGAAAATACAATTATTTTAGAAAATGCAGAAAATGATTGTGTCAGTCCTCTTCTTGTGATCGGACACGCCTTTCTCCCGTGCCGAGAATTAAAACCAGGAAGCAAACATAAAGATAAATGTTAAACTGCCAGCAACGTGTGGGAGCTGGAAGCTGACATACACAGTGGTCGCCTTTGGAATACAGAAGCAGGCCGCCCATCCACGGTGGCTGCAGAGCTAATGCACCGGGCCAAGGTGACTTCACCCCAAGACGTTGGAGCCAGGCTGGCTGCACCCTACACACCCAGGAGCCGCACAGCCAGGAGAGCGGCCAGGCAGAGAGGCACTGATAGCCAGGCAGGGGAGGTGAGACTCCCTCGTTTCTCTCAGCCGGGGACTGCTTGTGCCCGGTCTCAGAAGCTCTTTCCAGATAGACCTGACTCCTCAAGAGCCCAGTGTCCTGGAGGACAGAGACCTGGGTGATTGGCCTCAGGCCAGTAGATCTGGGGGAGGGTGATAAAGCAACACTCTGGTTGGGTGTCTGAAACGGAGACATCACGGGTCATAAGATCATGGAGAATTGTCACGAGCAGTGAGTGTATTAGGCAGAATTCTTCACGTTCTCCTTCTCATGGGGTAATCTGGGATCTTGGAGTTCAGATGCTGTTTCTGTAGATTGGACCCCAGGCTGCTTCTATCCACCGAGGATCACACATGAGAGCCAGGTATGGGCGTCACTCACTTCACATGGCAGGTACACTTCTTCCCAAGGAGGGGGCAGGTGTGGACACTGCTCTACTCTACGGTTTTTATGGTTTATTTGGAGAGGTGGCTCATGAACTGGCAAAGGCCGGAAGGACGCTGTTATATTGAAAGAAAGTGGTGAAGTAAGCATTTACTCACTAAGGAGATTCCAGCAGTTGGCTGGAGTTGGGTGGAAATAGCCTGTGGAGACTTACAGGAAGTTCGCATGGAGCTTGGAAATGAGAGAAATGAGGCACCTGAGGTGATAGAAAGGAAGGACAAATTGAGGAAGCATCTAAGTAATTCTTCTTCCTGTCTATGAAATTAAGGTTAAAACAACACTTCCCAGGGCTCTTGTGAGGATTAAATGAGATGATGTGCAGTCAGTTCTCTATATCTGCAGGTTTCACATCTGTAGGAATTCAACCAACTGCACATCTACACACACACACACACACACACACACACACACACACACACACACACACTAGAGGCCCAATGATGAAATTTGTGCATGCGTAAGGTCCCCAGGCCTGGCCAGAGATCAGGGCCAATCTGTTGGGCAACTGGTGGGGCAATTGGTAGGCCCTCCACTGGCACCCAGCTTGGCTGGCCTGGTGCCGCCCACTCACTGGCCCCGTCCACTGCCAATGCTTCTGGTCAGGGCCTGAGTAATGGGGGCAGCCCTGTTTTGAGCATCTGCCCCCTGGTGGTTAGTGCACATTATAGTAACTGGTTGTTCTGCCAGTCCTTTCAACGTTTGGTTGACTTGCATATTGGGCTTTAATTATATAGAATATTTTTTAATTCTAGAAAGTTCCACAAAGCAAAACTTGATCCGGCACGTGCCAGTATTATGTGGAGTCCATATGAAGTGCAGGCATGCCCTGCTGTAGGCTCTGGGTAAGTACAGGTTCCATGCAGATACTGTGCCATTTAAACAAGGGACTTGAGCATCTGCTGTCTGGTATCTCGAGGTCTGGAAACACCCCCCAAAGATATCAAGCACAGTGTCTTACGCACAGTTGTTTAATTTGAATGCCTAACTTTGTGACGGCGAACCTATGACACACGTGTCAGCACTGACACGCGTAGCCATTTTCGATGACACGCGGCCACATGCTGTTGCATACAGAAAAGTATGGGGCCACATGCCAGGTGCAGTAACCGAGGATGAAACATTTGCTGTAGTGTAGTGCAGACACTCTGTGACGGAGGTCTGTAGGCCAGAACAGCAGAACTCTGGCACAGAGCGTCTAGTTCTCAGATTTCCAGGTAGGCCATTAGGGGATCTTTGACTTCACTTCCAGCTGGCAGAGCAGGGAGCAGCAGAATGCTGCGGGGGACACATCTCTGGGGTCCCTGTGATCGCCATTACCAGCAACCACATAACCACAGCAACCATCATCCAATCTACTGTTCTGGGGTGTCATGGATTTCTAATTGACCATCATTACTGAGATAAGTGAGGGGGAGGCTGGGAGAGTCGAGGGCCTGTGCTATTTGTGCCGTTTCCTGCCATTAGAAATAGCGGCAGCCATCTTAATTTATATAAGGAATGTCATTTTGCAGCATAGTGCAGACTCGATTTCACCACTATTACTGTTGTGCATTCTTATTAACCCCTATTTCTGCTGATTAATCCTGCCCTTTCCTAAAAGACAGTTACATGTGCCATCTTGTGGTCAGTTAGGCTAGTTAACCTCTAATTGCCTGCAGGGCTAACAGGCTATCTATAATTCTACCTTCTGTAACTGCACACCTGATGAAGAACTCAAAAAATAAAAAAAAAACAAGGTTAAGTAAAGGAAGTGGTAGTAGCAGTAGCCAATCCTTTCAGAGACATGGACCGAGATGTATGGCATTATAGAAAAAAAATGGCAGATTATTTTGCAATCTATGTACTAAAACGGTAGTAAGCAGAACATGGAATATAAATAGACATTTTGAAAGTAATCATTCCCAGCTCTTGAAAAAAAAGTGAGGATGAAAGGAAGAAATACATTTCCAGGCAGCTACACCTTTATGAGAGCTAATCTAATTCCATCCTTAAATTTATAAAAGGCTCTACAAATTTCACATCTGCAAGTTTGAGCATTGCTCACTCCATAGATCAGCATGGAAAAGCACTCAATGAGGGAGAATTTAGTAAAGAAACTCTCCTAAGATGTGCACCAGTTCTATTTCACAATATGCAGAATAAAGATGCAATTATTAAGAGAATATCTGAGTTACCACTCAGTAGAAAAATTATAAAAGACCGAATAATGAGACTGAACACAAACGTACAACATCAATTAAAGAGAGACATAATTGTAAATATTTTTCAACCTCTCTTGATGAAACTACTGATGTCACATCACATGCTCAGTTAGCCATTATTGGTCGATATTCTGATGGTCTCACAATGAGAGAAGAATTTATAAAGTTAGTATCAGTGCCAACAAGTACATCAGGAAGCAAAATATGTAAAGTTGTTATACAAAAATAAACATTCCATGACCTAAGCATTGATATCCCTAAAGTTGTGTCAGTGGCGACAGATGGGGCACCAAACATGGTGGGGAAAAAATCGGTTTGTCAAATTGTTTACAGAAGCTATTGGACATCCGATTATGCCTTTTCATTGTATTATCCATCAGGAGGTTTTATGTGCCAAGGCAGGATTCACTGAGTTAAATGACTTAATGTCAGTTGTTTCAGAAATAGTTAATTTAATAGCTACTCACTCCCTTCACAAGCGAGAATTTTCTGCACATTTACTGGAGGTTGATTCCACCTACAGTGGACTGCTGATGTACAATAATGTAAGAGGGCTGAGCCGAGGCAAAGTTCTTGAGCGCTTTGTGGAGTGCTTTGAAGACATTAAGGTATTTCTTGAGGATAAGGATCTGGGAATCTTTTCTCAGCTCAATGATGATAAGTGGGTCAACACCCTGATATTTTTTACAGATCTCTCTGTTCATATTAATGAACTGAACTTAAAGTTACAAGGTTTTGGCAAAAGTATTGACGTTATGTTTCAATACATAAAAGCTTTTGAAAATAAACTTAAAATTTTCAATCGAGATGTAGAAACTAAAACTTATAAGTATTTTCCTTTGGTAACAAAGTATTTTGAGAAGGCCATTGCAGCTGTACAAAATGAATTTGACCCTTGCATATAAAGTACCAGCATGTTTTAGACTCATTACTTGACCAATTCTGTGATAGATTTAATCAATTTAGAAGCCTAGAACAGACCATAAAAATAATTAAGTATCCTGATGAGGTAGTATACAGTAGTTTGGAATTAAATGGTTTCCAATGGATGCAAATTGATAATTTGGAGATGCAACTTGCAGAATTTCAAGACAGCATCTGGGCTCAAAGCTTGAGAATCCAGAAAGGTGCTGCTTGAACAATCAAGAAGAGTGCCACTATGAACAGGAAATTTGTAGTGCCTAGAACCGATTATCAGTCACTTTTAGCACCCTGAAAAATATAGCAATGGCTTTACTCACAATTTTCCCTCTACATCCTTTTATGAGACCTTATTCTCAGCATTAAATAATATCAAAACCTTGCAACTTTAAGTTCAGATTGACAGATGAAGTTAGTAGTGCTTGCTTGAGTGTGAAGTGTACAAAATACCAACCTTCAATGGAAGGTTTAGCCAATGAAATTCAGCAACAAAAAAGTCAGTAATAGGCAGGTTAGTTGAAGAATTCACCCTTTCCTCATTTATCTTAGTTCATGGCACCCCACACAAGTTTAATAATGTCAAGACCAACAAAAGAAACTGACTGACAGATGAACAAAGAAGTCACTAAGCAGGTAAGTTAAAGAATTAGATTTTGGTTTATTAAATACAGTTACATATTACAATTATACATTTTTGTAATTTCAACTATAAATATCATGAAATTATGGTGGGTTTTTTTCTTGAAGTGACACACCACCTGAGTTATGCTCAGTTTTTTTTGGTAAATTGTGACACACCAAGCTCAAAAGGTTGCCCATCACTGGCCTAACTAGAGAAACTTTTCTCTACTTTACAGGTGAATAGCATTCTACTGTATGGGTGTCCCTCAGTTTATCAGCCCCAGCTGATGGGCATGTGGGTTTGTTATTATAAACACTAATGGCCCAGTGCATGTATTCATGCATATTGAAAGGGAATTTAAATATTTTAATATTGCTATTTGCCAAGTCCTGGGTACTGGTATCCAGCTCCCTCCTCCCTCTTCTCAGAGCCTGTGGCGATGCCCATGGGGATGTAGCATCACAGCCAGTGCCCCAGGAGACACAGGGCTGGTGATGGGGATGAGACTGGGGCCTGGCCCTAAGAAAACCTCCCTGAGCCTCTCTGGGTTACCTCTGGGTTCCCCCATGAAAAGGGCCAGAGGCATCAGGGCTGAGTGCAGAGCCAGTGGCGGCAGAAGTGGAAGAAGCTGTCATGGCCAGTTCTTTGCCTTTCATGGCAGTGGGACTGCAGCAAACAGCAGAATATGCCTTGGTGGGAATGTCTTTATCAAACGAGCTGGGTAGAGGCTGATTTGGAATGTGGCTGCCTGGCTACCAGGGTTCCACATTCTGTTTGGTTCCATCGTCAGGAAGTGAGGTCACTGCTCTTGTCAGGAAATGAAACCACTGCTCTTGTGTGGGGAGAAGCTCAGGGTAGGGGATCAGGCAGATTAGGGAGGTATTCTGTCATGCTCATATCCCAGGCCACAGCTGGGGAGTGGACGTGGGGTGTGGGCAGCTCCCGCTACCCCAGGTTTATCTCAACACTGGAGCTGTTGGAGGTGGAGTGGGGATGGTGCCCTTTGCCTTGATGTTTAGCCCATGGGGCTGCAGGACTCCCCTGAGTCCCGGAATGCCAGAGTCCTGCAGCCCCAGGGTGACTCCCCCGAATCCGTCCCATGGCCAGTGCCCCTTGGGACTCCCCAGATGCACCTCCTGGTCAGCTTCTCTCCAGTTCCCTCGTGCAGACAGCATCAAACCCAGCTCCGCTCACCTGTGCACACCCACTGTGTGCAAAACCATCTTGTGACGGTGTGAGGGCATCATGCGTGAGGGCATGATGACTACTTAGCCTTTTGTTAGTAAGGATAGGGCAATGAATTTTGTATGTGTGCACTGTGATCTGCCAGTTCCAATCCTGGAAGCATTGTAGATGCCTGTACAGTTGTGCAAACCATACAGACACTGGCATGGAAGGGGTACGTACCCACTGCTTTGCCTACTCTCCTGTCAGCCTGTGCCTGCAGCCCTGCCTCCCACCTGTGCCCACAGTCCTGCCTCCCACCTGTGCCTGCAGCCACACCTCCCACCTGCGCCCACAGCACTGCCTCCTGCACGTGCTGGCGAACTCTGTGGCTGTGGCCCCCTTCACCACCACTCGGTTCCTTTACTGAAGAAGGCCTGGTTCCAAGATTCTGTTTCTGTTATGACCATTTTCCTATTCAGGATCCTAGCACTGTTTCTGGTATTGTGGCAGTGGGATGCACGGGGCTGTCTGAGGGGCTGGCTGCTCCCCCTTCCTTCTTTTCTGAATGTTTCTGGCTATCCTGGCTTGTTTATTTTTCTGCATGGAGTTTAGAATTCGCTTGCCCAATTCCAGGGAAGTACAAAGGGAGGCCTGTGTTATATGCTTTGATCAGATTGAATTAAACATGTCCACGCGGGAGAACAGGCATCTCTCTGGTGCTCAGACTCCCTGTGCAGGAGCACGGTGCGTCCTCCCTGTGCTGAGTCTCTCCTTGTGCTGAGTCCCTCTATGTGCTGAGTCCCTCTATGTGCTGAGTCCTTCATGTGCTGAGTCCCTTCGTGTGGTTTGTGTCTTTATGAAGCATATTTCAGAGTCATTGGCAAGTGAGAAAGCAGGAGAACAAAGACCAACAAGTTATGATGGCGAAGAGTAGACAGACTAGCCCGTGGGGAAGGAAAGGGCTGTAACTCTGAGCGCTGGCAACATGGGCAGAGGTGAGACTGGGTGAGGGTGGGATGAGGGGAGAAGGAAGCCACTAGTGTTGGACTCAGGTGAGAACAATGCCCTCACAGTAAGACCTGCTCAGAGGACTATTCTGTCCCTGAGGATTGCAGGCAAAACATGTGGCTGGTGTAGGCCTCCTGGAAAGGTCTCAACAAATGTTAGAAATCTGAACACTGATAAGGAAGGACAAGAAGGAGAAATGGAGGCTCTGACCTATGAAATAGTTTTGTCCAAGTTGTTACAAATCCTTAACTCAAACGCAGATCAACTGCTGAAGTGCACACAGTGCACTGCCCACCCCCTCTTCCACCCCTTCCCTCCCCCTCTCCTTCTCTCTCTCCCTCTGCTTCCCCCTCTCATTCCCCCTCCCCCTCCCACTTGTCCTGACTGTGGTCTCTCTGCTTCCCTGTGCTTTATGCTCCGGGCTGGTTGTCACCTGGAGTCAGGTCATTGTTCCTCCAGGCTGGCACCAAGCTCTTCTGCTCAGCTCAGTGAGAAGGCTCCCAGGAAAGTCCTGAGGGCCAGGCCAGTGCTACCTCCTCATGAACATGGCCAGAGGGAGGGTGGTGAAGGCAGCCTCACAGGAATCACAGTGTGAAGGGCAGAAGAGTGGCTGCCCAGCTGAGAGTTCAAAGCAGCATCATTGACAACAGCCAACAAGGGGAACAACCCAGATTGCGTGGGCGCTGGCTTCTTGGTAGGGTGGACATCGAAATGCTATCCTCTTCACAAGTAGGAGGAGCAGTGTCTCAGCGACGCCACGCCAGGCACAGCCTCAGACAGGCTTTGCCAGGGAGAGTGCAGGCACAGGCCTCCTATCATGTGACCCCAAGGACACTGCCCTTCCCAAGAAGCTGTGTCTCTGGAGATAAAGAGTGGATGAAGCGTGGCCGAGGCTGGAGCAATAGAATGTGCACGGAGAGTGGGCAAAGATGGCGGCTGGCGGGATGGAGGTGAGGGAGAGGAAGTGAGTGAGTGAGGGTATGAAAGGAGAGTGTGTGGATGTGTGTGGTGTGTGTGAGTGAGTGAGGAAAAGTTAAATCTTACAGGAGCAGCAGGGGCTGGCAGACAGGCTTTCCTTGACAAGGAGAGCCTACCATCGCTGCAGGCACTCCCTGGACAGTGGGATTACGGCAAGGAGCACACACCATCTTAAAGGGGAGAACGGCCTTTTTATTTTAGGAATTCATCAACACCACCAACCAGACAGGTCCTGGAACTGCCCCGTGACCCAGCAGCCAATCCAACCGAAACCCTGCTACCCCAGCTGCAGACCCGCGGACCCTGGGACCTCCATCTCCAAAGGTGCACTGCTTAGCAGCAGTAAGTGCAAACTCCTCCTCCCCAGCGATAGAACTCCAGATTTATGCGTATCAACCCCACGGGCAGTCAGGGCACTCCATTACTAAGGCAGTGCTTGGGAGCTGCTGAGAGCCTCCAAGGGTGTGATTCTGCACAGACAAGGGCGCGTGGCCATGCAGTCCCTGAGCCCACCACCACAACAGATGGTTCCTGGGCTACTGTGAGTCCCTTCCATGGCAGTTGACTTCTAGACACCACAGTAGTGCCTCTCAAGCTTGCAGGCCTACATCAAGAGAACCCAAATAGCTCAAGTAAGGAGCTACACTAGATTAACAAGCCCAGGAGAACTGAGAGATTATGCCAGTAGTACCATCCCCAAAAGAACCTGGGTAGCAAAGCAATTGGATCTACAATTAAAACATTCCAGGAAAACATGGGGAGACAAAAAATCAATTCCCGAGGGAAAGAAAAAGAGGAATCACCAGAAAGGGAGTTAAATGAATTCAAGGCTAGCAGCTTATCAGAGACAGAATTCAAAGTAATGGTTATAAGGATGTTTAAATGGCTGGATGACAAATACATACAGCTCAGTGGCAAATACACACAACTCAATGAGAACTATAAGAAGCTGAATGATAATGTCACCATCATGAAAAGAAACCAAGAGGAGATGAAGAACAACATAGCTGCAATAAAGAACACAATGGAAGGCTTAAACAGTAGAATAGAAGAGGCCGAGGACCACATCAGCGAATTAGAAGACAAGGTGGGAAAAAGCACACAAAAAAGCAGCAACTGGAAAGAAGGCTCAAAAAATAAGAGGAGAGCCTAAGGGAGCTTTGGGACAACACAAGACAAAACAACATTCGCTTAAGGATTCCAGAAAGAGAGGAAGAGAAGCAAGGAATAGAAAACCTGTTTGAAGAATTAATGACAGAAAACTTCCCTGATACTGGCAAGAAAAAAACTATGCAAGTCCAAGAAGTATATAGAATCCCAAACAAGTTGAACCCCAAAAGACCGACACCAAGACACATCATAATTAAATTGGCGAACACCAACGACAAAGTAAGAATCTTTAAGGCTGTCAGAGAGAGACAGAAAGTTACTTACAAAGGATCTCCTATTAGAATATCAACTTATTTCTCAACAGAAACACACCAGGCCAGAAGGGGATGGAATGAAATATACAAAGCAATGCAAAGCAAGGGACTGAATCCAAGAATACTATACCCAGCAAGGCTATCAAATCAAAATTGAAGGTGGAATCAGAAGCTTCACAGACAAAAAAGGGCTAAGAGAGTTTATCACTACCAAGCCAGCAATTCAAGAAATGTTAAAGGGACTGATGTATAAATAAAAAAGAGAAAGGCAAGAAGAAACACAAACACTAAGGAAAAATATGACAACAAACATGTACTTGTCAATAATAACTTTAAACATAAATGGATTAAATGCACCAATCAAAAGACATAGGGTAGCTGAATGGATAAGAAAACATGACCCATATATTTGCTGTCTACAAGAGACCCACCTCAGAGCAAAGGATTCACACAGACTAAGAGAGAAGGGATGGAAAAACATTTTTCAGGAAAATGGAAATGAGAAAAAAGCTGGGGTTGTGATACTTATATCTGATAAAATTGACCTCAAAGTAAAGGCCATAATAAGAGATAAGGAAGGTCACTACATAATACTAAAGGTAGCAATTCAACAATAAGATATAATTCTGGTAAACATATATGCACCCAATATAGGCACATCCAAATACATAAAAAATCTGGAAGATACTAAGGGAGAGATTGACAATAATACAATCATAGTAGAGGACTTAATTTTTTTATCTTTATTGTTCAGTTTATTAATTACATTGTTCCTCCCTTTTTTCCCTATAGCGCCCCTCCACCAGGTACCCATCCCACCCTCCACCCTCACTTCCCCGCCACTGTTCTCTCCCATAGTTGCATGATTTTTGTCCATTCTCTTGGTGCACTTCCCACACCCCTTTTCTCCCTAAGAATTGTCAGTCCATTCCCTCTCTATGCCCATGATTCTGTTATATTTACCAGTTTATCCTGTTCATCAGATTATTAATTCACTTGATTTATAGATTCATTTGTTGATAGATGTGTATTTGTTGTTCATAATTTATATTTTTACCTTTTTCTTCTTTCTCTTCTTAAAGAATATCTTTCAGCATTTCATATAATATTGGTTTGGTGGTGATGAACTCCTTTAGCTTTTTCTTATCTGCGAAGCACTTTATCTGACCTTCAATTCCGAATGATAGCTTTGCTGGATAGAGTAATCTTGGTTGTAGATTCTTGCTATTCATCACTTTGAATATTTCTTGCCACTCCCATCTGGCCTGCATAGTTTCTGTTGAGAAATCCGCTGACAATCGTATGGGTGCTCCCTTATAGGTAACTAACTGTTTTTCTCTTGCTGTTTTTAATATTCTCTCTTTGTTTTTTGCTCTTGGCATTTTAATTATGATGTGTCTTGGTGTGGTCCTCTTTAGATTCTTATATTTTGGGGTTCTGTGCGCTTCTTGGGCTTTTAAGTCAATTTCTTTCACCAGGTGTGGGAAGTTTTCAGTCACTATTTCTTCAAGTAGGTTTTCATTATCTTGCTCTCTCTCTTTTTCTGGCACCCCCATAATTTGGATGTTGGTATGCTTGAGGTTGTCCCAGAAGCCCCTTACACTATCTTCAATTATTTGGATTTCTTTTGCTTCTTGCTTTTCCGGCTGAGTGGACTTTGCTTCTTTGTATTTCAAATCTTTGACTTGATTCTTGCGGTCCTCTGGACTGCTTTTAGGACTTTGTGTAATATTTTTTATTTCAGTCAGTGTATGCTTAATTTCTAGTTGGTCCTTTTTCATATCCTCGTAGGTCTTGTTCATTTCCTCGTAGGTCTCAGCCTTTTCTAGGAGCCTCTTGAAAAACCTTATAACCGTGGTTTTGAACTCTATGTCTAGTTGTCTTTTTTCCTCCATTTCTTTCACATCTGATTTCTTTCCATTTCTCTGCATTGTGGCTGCTTTCCTGAGTTGGTCGATTAGCTTTGTGTGGTAGATGTCCTCTAAGGGACAGTGGCTTAGCTTCCCCAGTTACCTGAGGTGGATACTCTTACTGCAATCCTTTATGGGTTGTACAGTATTATTGAAGTTAAGCCCAGCTAATTGTTGTTAGCACTAGGAGGGTTTGACCTCAAGGCCGATTGGCTGTGAAAGTAAGCTGTATTCATGTTGGGTGGGCGGAGTCTCTGGGCTGAGCAGGCAGCATCAGCTCTGCCCTATGCAGCGTGTGGGTCTCTGTACTGAGTGGTAACAGCTGCACACACCTCCCTCCGAGAGAAAGCCGCCGCTGGTCTCCACCTGTTGCCAGACAACTCTGCTTCTCTCCAAATGAGTCTTCACACCCAAAGTCTCGCCCAGGGTTATAAAACAAAGCAGTCTTGTGGTCTCCTGAACGAGGGAGCAAGTCATGAGTCCTCTTTGTGCAGTCACACAATTGTGTCCCCAAGTTTACGTGCAAACTGCTGTTCCAAATTACGTGCACTCTCCTCAAACTTGCAGACCTCTGCTGCACCTGGGTTTTAGCTTGCCTTTCCCGGACCTCAGACCTTGCCTGGAACTGGGGAGTCAGTGCAGTGGGATGCCTCTGCCCTCCCCATTGGAGAAAACCAGCTGGGTTTGCTGTCGCCCGCCCTTTACTGCTTGCTTGTGCATGGCTCCAAACCTCTGACTCCAGGTGTATCTTCAAGGCTGCGCTCAGCCACTCCTTTGAGTCACAGTGTCCTATCTGTACTTTTATTTGTGGAATTTTCACTCAGCCAGCTTTCTGGTGATTCTGGATGATGTTTGTTTTGTTGTTAAGTTGTAGTTTTGGAATTGTTGTGTGGGGCAGCAAGATAGGTGTTTACCTATGCCGCCATCTTGGTTCCTCCCATAGTAGAGGACTTTAATACACCACTGACATAACTGCATAAATACTCTAGACAAAAAAAACAGCAAAGAAACAGCAATTCTAAGTGACACACTAAATCAGATGGACCTAATTGACATCTTTAGAGCTTTTCACCTCAAAGCCACAGAATATATGTTCTTCTGAAGTGCACATGGGACATTTTCAAAAATAGACCACATGCTGAGTCACAAGCAAAGTCTCCCCAAATTCAAAAAGATTGAAATCATATCAATCATTTTCTCAGACCACAATGGCATAATATTAGAAATAAAATACAATAAAAAACATTCCAAAAAATTCAAACACTTGGAAGCTGAATAGCATGCTACTAAACAATGACAGGGTTATCAGTGAAATCAAAGAATAAATTAAAAACATCCTGGATACTAATTAAAATAAATACACAACATTGCAAATTCTATGTGACACAATGAAAGCAGTCCTGAGTGGGAAGTTTATAGCTCTACAGGCCTATCTCAAAAAAACAAGAAAAAAATGGTAATAAATCATCTAACCCAACAACTCAAAGAATTAGAAAGAGAGCAACAAGAAAAGCCCACAGCCCTGAGCCAACTGCGCGAGGAGGCGCGCGGAGGCAGACCACGACATCTTGAACGGGAGCCGGAAAACATACAGCTGACGTTCGCGGTAAAGGCGGGACCTCTGGGGCTCCCGGAGCACCGGCGACCAGGTGGCGCGCAGAGCCCAGGGAGCTCTAAACTCCAGCAAGGAAAGGTCAGATTTCCCTGGGGGTACTTTGGGCGCGAAACTGAGGGGGCTGGCAGTCTGGGAGATCTGCACCTTGGAACTCAAAACCTGGAGATCTGCACCTGAAATAGAATCTGTGGCTGTTGAAGCTGGTGAACGTGGGAGAGGGCCCTTGGAGCTGGTGGCAGAGTTGATCCCTGGAGCGCAATCAGTTTGGACCTGACAGAGGGGGGAAGCCCGGAAGATTTTGGGAGGGTTCTGGCTGCTAAAACAGCAGTCACCATTAGAGAGGCAGTATTGTTTAGTTCAGGATAAAGAGGACCAATAGACCCAGAAGTCAATCTAGAAACACTGCCACCCAGGGGCCAAATCACAAATTGACTCTTATATGACAGGGAATTGATTATATCTTCTCTTCGACCTTGGAAATACAGTCTATTTTCATCTACACTTTAGTATCTTTCACTCTACCTCAACTTCACCTTTATACCACCACTCTCTGGCTAACCTTTCCCTATTTAGTGCCTTGTTTCCCTTACACTTTTCCCGCTTTAGATTTACCTAATTCTTTCCCCTTACCCCCTGTTAAAATTTCACCCCACTGATATATCTAATCTCTAACCACCTAATCCAAGTGCATATATACCTCTAGCTTCTCTGACTTCACTATCTTAAAGTGTTTTTAGCCCTGTCCTGTTGTTGTTGTTTACTTGACTGTTGATTATATTGATTTTTTAAGCAGGTTTATGAGATTGATTTGCTTATTCTGTTATTTTGGTTTGTCTTGTAGGGGGGGTTATTTTTATTTTTGGTGTTGTTTCTTGTTTTGTTGTCCTCATCTGCATTGTTTTTGAGATAGATTTTTGCTTCTGTGTTCCCTCACCTCTCTTGATATTAGTAGTTGTATGTAATTTGTATCAATCTCCAAGTACTTGTTGCAGGTTTTGGTTCGGATTAGGGGCTATCCTATAGGAGTTTTCACCCCACATTTATAATTTACTCCTTTTATTTCTTTTTTTCTTCTCCCCCTTTTCCCATTATCATTTTGGCATTCCTGTCTTTCTTTTTTGTGAGTGTATGTGTGTGTGGGGGTCTCTTTCTTTTTTGTGTGAGTGTGGGTGTGTGAGTGTCTGTGTGGGTCTGGGGGAGGTTCTCTTTCTTTTTTCCCAACTATCACCAAATTTGCCTTTCTCTGGCGGTCACCTTTATTTGGAATTACAATTACTTTGACTACATTCCGGTTCAGTGCCTGGTGCGTTGCACCTGGTTGTGTTGTATTTTGTGCCTTTAAATCAACACAGGAGAGTGAGAACTACATAACCACATACACAGAGAAGAGAGACCATGGGAAGACAAAGAAATAGCCCACATATGAAAGAAAAGCAAGGCTCGCCAGAAAAGGAGGTAAACGAAATGGAAGTTAATAACCTGTCAGAGAAAGAATTCAGAGAAATGGTCATAAGGTGGCTGAAAAGAATGGAAGACAAATTTGATAATATGAGTAAGAACCAAGAGGAAATGAGGAAGACCCAGGAAGAAATGATGAAGAGCCATGAAGAAATGAAGAGAAGCCACGAAGAAATGAAGAGGAGCCAAGAAGAAATGAAAAATGACATTGCTGAAGTAAAGAACTCAATAGAAAGTATTAAGAGTAGACTAGAAGAAGCAGAGGATCGCATCAGTGAGCTAGAAGACCAGGTAGGAAAAAATAACCAAGTAGAGCACCTTCTAGAAAAAAAAATTAAAAAGCAGGAGGAGAGCCTAAGAGAACTATGGGACAACATGAAACAAAACAACATCCGTATAATTGGGCTTCCAGAAGGACAGGAAACTGAGCAAGGAATAGAAAACCTGTTGGAAGAAATAATGACAGAAAACTTTCCTGGTATAGGAAAGGAAAAACCCACACAAATCCAAGAAGCTCACAGAGTCCCAAGCAAAATAAACCCCAAAAGACCTACGCCAAGGCACATTATAATTAAATTGGCAAACACCAATGACAAAGTAAGAATCTTAAAAGCTGCCAGAGAGAGACAGAAAGTCACCTACAAAGGAACACCCATCAGACTAACAAGTGATCTCTCAACAGAAACCTATCAGGCCAGAAGGCAGTGGAATGAAATCTACAAAGTCATGCAAAGGAAGGGTCTGAATCCTAGAATACTGTACCCAGCAAGGCTCTCAATCAAAATTGAAGGTCAAATCAGGAGCTTCACAGATAAAAAAGGACTAAGGGAATTCGTCACCACCAAACCAGCAATACAAGAAATGCTAAAGGATCTGCTGTAAAAAGAAATAGGAAGCGAAGAAGGATCACAGGGGCAAAGAACAAAAATGGCAACATATAAGCACCTATCAATAATAACTTTAAATGTAAACGGGTTAAATGCTCCAATCAAAAGACATAGGGTAATAGACTGGATAAGAAAACACAACCCATGTATCTGCTGTCTACAAGAAACCCACCTCAGAAAAAAAGACGCACACAGACTGAGGATGAAAGGTTGGAAAAAAGTTATTCAGGCGAATGGAAATGAAAAAAAAGCTGGGGTAGCCATACTTATATCTGACAAATTAGATCTCAAAGTGAAGGACATAACAAGAGATAAAGAAGGCCACTTCATAATACTAAAGGGAGCAATTCAACAAGAAGAAATAACTCTTGTAAACATATACGCACCCAATACAGGAGCACCCAAATATATACAAAAACTCCTAGAGGACATCAAGGGAGAGATAGACAGCAATACAATCATAGTAGGAGACTTTAATACCCCATTATCACCATTGGACAGATCCTCTAAACAAAAAATCAGTAAAGAAACATCAATTCTCAATGACTCACTGGACCAGATGGAATTAATTGACATCTTCAGATCATTTCACCCCAAAGCCACAGAATATACATTCTTTTCAAGTGCCCATGGGTCATTCTCAAAGATAGACCATGTATTAGGTCATAGGCAAAGTCTCTCCAAATTCAAGAAGATAGAAATCATATCAAGTATATTCTCAGATCACAGTGGCATAAAGCTGGAAATCAACTACAATAGAAACAATCCAAAGAAATCGAACACATGGAGACTAAACAGCATGATATTAAACTATGACTGGGTTACTAGAGAGATTAAGGAAGAGATAGAAAACATCATGGAAACAAATGACAATGATAGCACAACAATCCAAAATCTATGGGACACAGTGAAAGCAGTTCTGAGAGGGAAGTTCATAGCTCTACAATCCTACTGCAAAAAACTAGGAACAGCGGCAATAAATTATCTAACCCAACAACTCAAAGAGTTAGAAAGAAAGCAACAAGAAAAGCCCAGTGTAAGCAGAAGGAAGGAAATAGTAAAGATCAGAGCAGAAATAAATGACATAGAGACCAAAGAAACAATACAGAAAATCAACGAAACCAAGAGCTGGTTCTTTGAAAGGATAAACAAGATTGATGAACCTCTAGCCAGACTCACCAAGAAGCAAAGAGAGAGGACCCTAATAAATAAAATCAGAAATGAAAGAGGTGAAATAACAACAGACCCCACTGAAATACAAAGGATTGTTAAAAAATACTATGAACAACTCTACTCCAACAAACTGGACAACCTGGAGGAAATGGATATGTTTCTAGAAAAATATAACCTCCCAAAACTCAATCAAGAAGAATCTAAACAACTCAATAGACCAATAACTGTGGAAGAAATTGAAGCAGTCATCATAAAGCTTCCAGCAAACAAAAGCCCAGGGCCAGACGGCTTCACAGGGGAGTTTTACCGAACATTCAAGGAAGAACTAAAACCTATACTCCTCAGACTATTCCAGAAAATTCAAGAGGATGGAAAACTTCCAAACTCCTTCTATGAAGCTAGCATCACCCTAATACCAAAACCAGATAAAGACGACACAATGAAAGAGAATTACAGGCCAATATCCCTCATGAATATAGATGCCAAAATCCTCAATAAAATTCTAGCAAATCGGATCCAGCAGTACATCAGAAAGATCATACACCACGACCAAGTAGGATTTATCCCAGGAATGCAAGGATGGTACAATATCCGCAAATCAATAAATGTGATACATCACATAAACAAATTGAGAGATAAAAATCACATAGTCATATCAATTGATGCAGAAAAAGCATTTGACAAAATCCAACATCCTTTCTTAATAAAAACTCTCAATAAGGTAGGAATAGAAGGATCATACCTCAACATAATAAAAGCCATATACGATAAACCCACAGCATACATCATACTCAATGGGCAAAAACTACAACCATTTCCCCTAAGAACAGGAACAAGACAGGGTTGCCCACTTTCACCACTCCTGTTCAACATAGTACTGGAAGTATTAGCCATTGCAATTAGACAAGAAGAAGAAATAAAAGGCATCCAAATTGGAAAAGAAGAAGTTAAGCTATCCTTATTTGCAGATGACATGATATTGTACATAAAAAACCCGAAAGACTCCATAAAAAAGTTAGTAGACTTAATAAATGAGTTCAGCAATGTAGCAGGCTACAAAATTAATGCCAAGAAATCTATGGCATTTCTATACACTAATAGTGAACTTACAGAAAGAGAGACTAAAAAAGCAATCCCATTTACCATCACACCAAAAAAATTAAGATACCTAGGAATAAACTTAACTAAGGAGGTAAAAGATCTATTTGTGGAAAACTACAGGACACTGAAAAAAGAGATAGAGGAAGATGTAAACAGGTGGAAGAACATTCCATGTTCATGGATTGGGAGAATCAACATAATTAAAATGTCCATACTACCCAAAGCAATCTATAAATTTAATGCACTCCCCATTAAAATACCAATGGCATATTTCACAGACCTAGAAAGAACTCTCCAAAAATTCATCTGGAAGAAAAAAAGGCCCCGAATAGCCACAGCAATCCTGAGAAAGAAGCACAAAGTCGGTGGGATTTCCATACCAGATTTCAAGCTGTATTACAAGGCTACTGTTCTTAAAACAGCCTGGTACTGGCACAAGAACAGACATATAGATCAATGGAATAGAATAGAGAATCCGGATATCAACCCAATCCACTATGCTCAATTAATATTTGACAAAGGAGGCAGGAACATAAAATGGAGTCAAGACAGTCTCTTCAATAAATGGTGTTGGGAAAATTGGACAGATACATGCAAAAAAATGAAACTAGAGCACCAGCTTACACCATACACAAAAATAAACTCAAAATGGATACAGGACTTAAACGTAAGACAGGAAACCATAAAAATATTAGAGGAATCTACAGGAAGAAAAATCTCAGACATATGCCAAAAGAACTTCTTTGATGATACCGCTCCGAGGGCAATGGAAGCTAAAGAGAAAATAAAGAAATGGGACTACATCAAAATCAAAAGCTTTTGCACAGCTAAAGAAACCATCAACAAAACAACAAGAAAACCCACTGTATGGGAGAACATATTTGCAAATGTTATTAGTGATAAAGGTTTAATCTCAAGCATCTACAGGCAACTCACCCAACTCAATAAAAGGAGGACAAATGATCCAATAAAAAAATGGGCAACAGACCTAAATAGAATCTTCACGAAAGAAGACAAAAGGAAGGCCCAGAGACACATGAAAACTTGCAAAGTCACTAATTATCCGAGAGATGCAAATCAAAACGACTATGCGGTACCATCTCACACCTATCAGAATGGCTTACATCAACAAATCAACAAACGACAAGTGCTGGCGAGGATGCGGAGAAAAAGGAACTCTTGTGCACTGCTGGTGGGATTGTAGACTAGTACAGCCACTGTGGAGAACAGTATGGAGATTCCTCAAAAAACTAAAAATGGAGCTCCCATTCGACCCAGTGATCCCACTTCTAGGAATATACCCCAAGAAATTAGAAAGGCGAATTAGAAAGGATATATGTACCCCAATGTTCATAGCAGCACAATTTACAATAGCTAGGTGCTGGAAACAGCCTAAATGCCCATCAGTAAATGAATGGATCAAAAAACTATGGTACATTTACACAATGGAATACTACGCCGCGGAAAAAAAGAAGGAGCTCCTACCATTTGTAACAACATGGATGGATTTGGAGAGCATTATGCTAAGTGAAATTAGCCAGGCAGAGAAAGACAAATATCACATGATCTCACTCATTTGAGGAATACAATCAATGACATAAACTGATGAACAAGAATAGATCCAGAGACTGAGAAAAGTCCATCAGAATGTCAAACCTCAGGGTAAGTGGCAGGTGGTGAGAGTAAGTGGAAAAGTCAATATACTTGAACTCTTGAACTGAGGTAAGTGATTTGTGTTTTTACATCCCTGACAAAGTTTATATAAAATTATAAAAAAAATGGCAGCTAGTCTGACATTGAATTGACATGGCCTAGAGCTTGTCATATCCTATGGAGACCAGTCCTTAGGCTAGGCCCTGCTTAACCTCCCATGACACCATAATACCCTTACATGATATTATTCTACAATGTCATTATAATATTTGATATTTGACAACAGCATATTATACAATTATCCCAAATAAACTTACAAACTAATTCTTTGAATGTTGGGCAGCAACTTAAAAAAGAATAGGAAAGAAATTAATCCCTTTCAGAAGGAATTAAGGCACTGGGAAGGCATCCGAGCATTCTATATTGGCCCTTCTTGCCCTTTCTGCCAAGAGGGACCTTCTTGTTACTATCCAAATACACACAGCTGATGCCAGAGTTTTCAGTTCGAGCTGTGGCTGAAGCCTTTGGGCAGCTGGCACCATGGATCTGTATCTCGACCAATGGTGTGAGCTGGGCCCTCTCTGGAGAAGAAACCTGGGTCCCCCGAGATATGTGATCAGTACCGGGACCCCGCCAGCAGGCGAGGGGACCCCAAGGCAGGTACTGGACGTGGAGGCCACAGGGGGGCATAAACTACAAAGGAGACAGAACTGAACCTCACATCACCCTGTTTGGCCCCGAAGGATGGCTGGTTAGCCAGAGACGGGTAAGATTCCTCAGGGAAGGAACAACCTAAGACAGGCACAGTCGCAGAGGGGCCAACAGGAGAGAACTAAAAGGTCAACAGAGGTGGGGCACAGACCCTCATCCACAAACCTTGCAGGGGTTTGAATTCTCAACCCTCCTAAGGGAGGTCTCCTACCCCCACGGCTGCTTCGCCTCCCACACACAACTCATACGGGGACCCAGGCGGCAGACAGAGACTCGGCCAGCAATAGCTGCTCTATATCTAAATTCAGTCTATTACCAGGAATGCTCAGGACCTACTCAAAATTGCAAATATTCCTTTCCACTAGTATTCACAGGGTAAACTAAGATTTCTGCTTGAGTATTAAATTTGACAGGAAAATAGTAATCAAGTTTTCAGATTAATTTAAATTGGCCAAGTGAAATACGAGAATACTCAAGAAAATTATAGTGTACTGGACAAAAAGCTTTTCCTAAAACATTAACTGAAAAATCTATTAGTAGTTCATCTCTCTGTAAAATTGCCTAACATCCAAAGAACCTAAAGCAGTCACTTTGTGTGCAAAAATTAAAATTTAAAATTATCAAGACTGCAATAGAAAATTTCCAAAAGTCCCCATTAATCAAAAAAGGGGAGGGGACAGCGGGGTAATATCATGAAAGGGACAAAAAAAATATCGAGTAAGTAAAATACATCTAGAAAATTCTTACTCCAGTAAAGTAAATTCCATTTGTAAAAACAATAGCAGGACACCCATGAAAAAACACACATGGTGTCAAAATAAGCCAAAGGAAAATCATTTAGGCAAAAATTAAAAAGAATCCCAAGTCTATTTTGAGGATCCCTTTGTTAACTTTTGGTCGAGAATGTGTTTGTGTGTTTTCAGAGAACAACTCCAAGACCATGTGGGTTCCTGCGACGGTGAGGAACTGATGGATCTGTTCCAGTCATGAGGACGGTCCAGAGATGGGGGACACTGATGACACCTTGCCATACTAGCAGTCAGCAGCTGTGCATGTCTGCAGGCAGCCCAGGACCAAACCAGAGAGGATGGATCATGCATTGACACGATATGTCCACCATCTGGATACCATTGCTGACTTATACACATAATGAATTATTTGACACTGAAACTGGGACTCAGAAAAGTTGGACATTGAAACCGAGACTGAAACACTTTTTGTTCTTATACATTTATTTCTAGTATGCAGAGGCAAGATATTTTTGAAGAAAAGAAACAGGGGAGAGTGATTGATATAGAGGCAGGATGGCCTTGAACAGGCTGTCAAGCTACAGGGGGAGGCTTGGGTGGATGGGAGGCAGATGCGGGGGGAGATCAACGGAAGGACTTGTATGCATGCATATGAACATAACCAATGAATGAAAGACACTGGGGCGGGGAGGGGGGAAGCTGGGGATATGTGCTGGGGGGTGGGGGAGGCTGGGGGGAGGATAAGGGGGAGGGGGAAAGGAAAACATGTACTACTATTATACTGCAAAAAATCAATAAAAAATAAATAAAAAAAAAAAAAAAGAAAGAGAAACCAGAAAGGATATATGCACCTATGTTCATAGCAGCATAATTCACCATAGCTAAGATTTGGAAACTGCCTAAGTGCCCGTCAGCAGATGAGTGAATTAAAAAACTGTGGTACATCTACACAATGGAATACTATGCTGCGATAAAAAAGAAGCTCCTACCACTTGCAACAATGTGGATGGAGATAGAGAACATTATGATAAGTGAAATAAGCCAAGCAGAGAAAGATAAATATCACATGATCTCACTCATGTGTGGAATATAATGAATGGCATAGACTGATGAATAAACATATCCAGAGACTGAAAAACGTAGATCAGAACATCAGCCCTCAGGGAAGGTGGGGGTCTGTGGGAGTAAGGGGGAGGGATCAACAGAGGGACTTGTGTGCATGTATATGAGCCTAATCAATGGACATACACAACAGGGGGTGTGTCATGAGTGGGTGGTGGAGGTAATGGGAGAATAAGGACACATATGTAAAAAATGAATAAATAATAAAAGAAAATTATAAGAAAAAATAAAATAATAAAATAAAATATTAAATCTAATCCATACTAGTGGTCACCATAACCTTAAGAGAAATTGTTTCATGTGACAAAGATTTTTAAATGAAACTCTCTGTAGCCTGAAAATTATTTTGGAGGGAAATAAAGAGAGGTTTCCCTCAAATGTCATAAGGATTGTTATTGAAAGTCAATATAGTTGGTCTTTTAAAGTAAGGTAAGTAATTTGTGTTTTTGCCTCCCTTACAAAGTTTATACAAAGTTACAAAAAGAAATTTATAGCCAGTTTGAAATTGAATTGACATAGCCTAGAGCAAAGAATATTCTTACACGATATTATTCCACAATTTCATTATAATTTTTTATATTCTACAACAGCTTATTATACAATTATCCCAAACAAACTTACAAACTATTTCTTTGAATGTTTGGCAGAAATTTTTAAAAGGACATAAAAGTATTTAATCCATTTGAGAAGGAATTAAGGCAATGGGAAGGCACTTGAGCATTCTAAATTGGTCCCTCTTGCCCTTTTTGCCAGAGAGATCCTTTTCTCACAATCCAATTACCCATAGCTGTTGCTTGAGCTTTCTGTTCATGCAGAGGTCGAACCCTCATGGTGGCTGGTACCATGGATCTGTCTCTCGACCAATGGTGTGGGCTGGGCCCTCCCTGGAGAAAAAACCTGAGCCTAATCAGTGGGCATAAACAACAGGAGGATGTGGCATGAGTGAGGGTGGGGATAATGGGAAAATAAGGACACATATGTAAAAAAATTAATACATGGCAGGTGCTGGGTGTGAAGGCCATGGGGGCATAGCCTACCAAGGAGACAGAACTGAACCTCACATCACCCTGCTTGACCCTGGAGGATGGCTAGTTAGCCAGAGATGGGTAAGATTCCTCAGGGAAGGAAAAACCTAAGATAGACACAGTCGCAGAGATGCCATCAGGAGAGAACTTGGGGGTCAACAGAGGTGGGCACAGAATCTCACCTCCCCAACCTTGCAGGGACTTGAACCTTTACCTATTCTGAGGGAGGTCTCCTGCCCTCATGGCTGCTTTGCTTCCCATGCCCAGCACAGATCGGGACCCAGGTAACAGAGACAAGGCCGACAGCAGTTGCCCTATATCTAAAGAGAGCCTAGCACCAGGAATGCTCAGGGCCTACTCAAGAATGCAAATAATCCTTTCTACTAATATTTAGAGGATAAACTAAGATTGTTGTTAGAGTATTAAATTTGACAATAAAATAGTAATCAAGTTTTCAGATTAATTTAAATTGACCAATTGAAATAAGTGAATATTCAAGAAAATTTAATTGTATAGGACAAAAAGCTGTTACTAAAGTATTAACTAAAATTTCTATTGGTAGTTTATCTAATGGTAAAATTGCTTAACATGGAATGAACCTACAGCAGTCATATTTTTGTGCAAAAAAATTAAAATTTAAAGTTATAAAGGCTGCACTATAAAATTTCCAAAAGCTTCCATTAATCAAAAAGGGGGAGATAGTAGGGTTATATCATGTAAGGAAAAATATCCTGTAAGTAAATTACATCTAGAAAATTTTTACTTTAGAAAATTAACTTTCATTTGTAATTCTAACAGCAAGACACCCATGATAAACACACATGATGTCAAAATAAGCCAAAGGAAAATTGTTTGGGCAAAAATAAAAAGGATGCCAAGTCAAATTTATAGAAAAGATTCCTTTATTAACTTTTGGTTGAGAATGTTTGTATATTTTCAGAAAACAACTCCAAGACCATGTGGATTCCTGCAACAGGAGTTGACAGGTCTGCTCCAACCACAAAGACAAGAGGAGAAACATGCCAGAGATGGAAGCCATGCTACCAGTCAGCAGCTGTGCGTCACTGCAGGTTGCCCAGGACCAAACCAGAGAGGGTAGGACCTGCATTGCCAACATTTGCCCACCATCCAGATATCATTGCTAACATGTACACATAAGGAACTGCTTGACACTGAAGCTGGGACTCAGAACTGTTGGACATTGAAATTTGGACTCAAGCATTTCTTGTTCTCATATGTTTATTTCTTGTCTGCAGAGGCAATATTTTTTAAAGAAAAGAAATGGGGGGTGGTGGGGAATAGATTCAGAGGCAAAGAAGCATTGAACAAACTGTCAATCTACAGCAGGAAGGCAGGGGAGGTTGCAGGGGAGGGCTGCAAGAGATCAACCAAAGGACTTGTATGCATGCATAAAAGTATAACTAATGGCTATACAAGACACGGGGCGGGGGGGGGGCAGGTGAGGGCATGTGCTGGGGGGTAGGGGAGGCCGGGGGGAGGTCAATGGAGGAAAAAGGAGATATATGTACTACTATATGTAATACCTTAAACAATAAAAAAAATAAAAATACTAAAAGAAGAACACGCACAGGGGCCATGTCCTTTTTTCAGCTCAATGGGAACATTTCACACTTAGACGGTGGCCAGCCACACGACACTGGAAATTACCTGCGATTATGCAGAACCCAGCTCCCACCGCCGGACAGACACCTGGCTCAGTCCTGTGGGAAGCATGTGCAGGTCCCAGGAAAGGCATTCAGAGGGCTTCCCGGAGGCAGCGTGCTATTCTGGGAAGAGTCGCCATTGCTCAGCAGCCAGGCAGTGCAGCAGAGGAGCCACTGTACTCACTGAGCCCAAGGGCTCATTCGCGAAGTTGACTGAACTCTTGGGCCTCCCAGTGCCCAAAGGAGTCATGGGTGGAAGGCTGACGGGTTCTTCGTGTGAGTGAAGGTGATTTGGGGGGTTGTTAGCTGCATGGAGGAGAAGGGCCTTGGGGAGCGTGGGCCAGTTCTCTGAACAGGGCCCACCTGCCTGTGGGCCATCACAGGGAGCAGGAAGGCAGTTCCCTGACTCTCCCAAGTTTGAGAGAGTGGTCTGCATTGGCCCCTGGAATCTATATTTGTACATGCACCCCAGGCCCTCTCATGGACAACCGGAATTGGAAAATGTGGGTCTCGTCTAACCTCTCCTGTTGCAAAGGAGACTGCTGGCTGCAGGCGGTATGACTCAGGTACAGTGGCCCAGAGACTAAGAGGCAGCTGTCTGACCGAACTGTTATCCCTAGCCAAGGCCTCTACGTAAAAGCCACCGCCCCCTCCCCTGTCCCCAGTGAAGAAGGCTTGAGTGGTGGACCAATAGGGGAATGGTGGCTCAACACAGCCAGCACTGAGTCCGAGGCCCAGCTCTGACCACATTTCAACACTCACAAGCGAAAAGCCAGAAGAGAGAGGCCAGCTCCATCACCTGAGGGGCAGGAATTCCTTCTGCGACTCCTTTCCATCCTCCCGTCCCAAATGGTTTTGCTTCACTCTTCACCCACGGCTGCTTCTTGTCAGTGCAAATGTGGGGAAGCTTTGTTGTTGCCATGGTACCATCTCAAGAAGCTGCTGTCAGATGTGAGCTGGTCTGAGATGCTGGCTCTGCCTGGAGAAATGAGGAGGCTGCGGGCGGCAGGGAGCCATCACGGGTCATCAGGCTGCAGAGAACAGGGTGCTCTCTAGCACACCTGCCCCCGAGGCCGTGGCCCCCGCCCGGCCTGAGTGGGCATGAGGACAGCTCTCCCTGCTGTCTGCACATGCAGCCACGAGGCCTCAGTGAGGCCGTGACCATGACCATGGCCTCTGGTGGTTGCCTGCTGGCCTTTACTCTGGGATGCAGGGCTGACATCTCAGGTCTGGGTCATGGAGGAAGGCCTGGTCCGATGAAAGTACTGAGGTCTTTCCTTTGTTTTGTTTTGTTTTTTCTTGCTTGAGTGATGTGTCCTTCCTGCTCTGAAACCTCAGCCTGCCCTTCCAGTCAGGATGGATGGATAGCTCTTGAACTCTAATCCAGTGTTCCAGGCATGACCTCGAAGCAGCCTCATCCTTCAGCCACTTATGTGTCGCAGCTTCGGGCTCTAGGTGAGCGAGTGACTGAATGATCATCCCTTGCATGGCCTGTGAACTCCTCGAGGGCAGTGGCCCTGCGTGTGCCTCTCCTTCGTGTCAATACATGAGGACTTGTGTGTGCTTCTTGGGGTTCAGCGGTTACTTGTTATTGTTAATCCTCACCCAAGGATACACTTTTCCGTTGATTTTATTTTAGAGGAAGTAGAAGGGAGAGGGAGAGACAGGGAATGAGAAACATCAATGTGAGAGAGACACACTGATTGGTTGCCCCCTGCTCATGCCCAATGGGGGCCAGGGATTGAATCTGTAACTAAGATACAGGTATTCGCCCTTGACTAGAATCAAGCAAAGGCCTTAACGGAGTATAAGGAGAGCACATAGAGGCCTCTCCTCTTTGAACCAGACACTTAAGACCTCCATCGATTCCACATCTACACCATGTGGTTCATCCGCACCTGCGTCTCCTCCTGCACCCACATCTGTACTACATTAACTGTGGGCTGCTGTGGGAATGCAGCCCGGCAGGGATGTGGGTATGGTGAGTGTTCAGAAATCAGCACGCGGAGGGCCCAAATCCACAGCCAAACAGCAAGCCCCTAACTCCCGTGGGCCAGGAGCAGAAGATGGCCATCCCTGACTGGTCGTCACCAAGTTGCAGCATTGCTCATAAACCTTCTAGAATTCAACACACGAAGGTAAGGAACCACTGTCCTGAAATTCCCCCTCCCTCTCTGCCCAGAAAGTCCTACGTCCCTGAAGGACCTGCTGCCATTCCAGTCTCCACGTTCCCCGAATGCTTGTCTGGGCCACCAGCACTTCTCCTTTGACGTGGGCTTGGCTCAGATTGCATGGGACTGGTCTGCATGTCACCTGTACGTCTTCCTGATTTTTATTTTCCTGACTAACTGTCTGCATGTGCAGCTTTTAACTTGTAAGTCACGCTGTCCTTCTTCCTTAAAGGCAAACCTTGTTTTGGGTGCCTATGCCTGTGCTTCACTGTGATGGCGAGTTCGGGACCTGGATTGCAAACTCCGGGGTCTTTCCCAGCTCAGCTGAATCAGCAGCTCCAGGTGTGGGGCCCTGAACGCCATCATTTACATCAGCTGTTCGGAGCTTAGGATGTCCACTGAAGTCGCTAACAGCTGCTCTTGGAGGGGTCTCAACAACAGCTTTAAGATTCCCCTTCCTTTCTCTGCACCATTATCACACTAAGCCAGGCCCCTGTCACCCAAAACTCCTGCACGCACTCACACCTTTAAAAACGTGTAATCTCTGCCCTAGCCAGGTGGTTCAGTGGATAGAGAATCGGCCTGTGGACCAAAGGATTCCGGGATCGATTCTGGTCAAGGGCATGTACCTTGGTTGCAGACTCCTTTCTGGTTGGAGAGTGTGCAGGAGGCAACCAATGGATGTGTTTCTCTTACATTGATGTTTCCCTCTCTCTTCCACTCTCCCTAAAAGTCAGTGGGAAAATATTCTCGGGTGAGGAAATACATAAATAAAATAAAATAAAATAAAATTAGCGTCCAATGAAGGGATGCAGGATCAGGAAGATAGGAAAGATCTATATGGCCTTATAAACCAAGTCTCTGATACTGAGGGATTAAACAGCCGTTTGTACTCAGCTAAGAACCTGCTGCAGCAGGAAAAGCTTGCCAAGGAAGATACAATGGGAGGGATTGGGAGAATAATAAGGCTTTTTATGTTGGAGAAAAGGGTAGTGCAGATGTAAGCCCACTGACAAATGGGAGGCATATTAGATAAGTGATTAGCCCAAAGGTATCCACACTGAGCTTTACTCACAGAGAAAGACAGACGAGGAGCTGAGGGCAATTAAGAGCTACTGAGATATGATCAGAAAGCTGTGGGGCCACACTGCCAGGAAGGGGAGGGCCTGCCAGCTGGATGCAGGCAATCAGCAGGGCCCTGTTGCCAGAGCCCAAGGAGTCCGTAATGAACTTTGGCCTGTGAGGGCTGACTCATCAGAGGGACCAGTACAGTGGGCCCTAGGGTGGGAGGGATGGGCGCTGCACAACCCCAAGTCTCTCAAGAAGTCCCAGGAAATCTGTGGGCAGTGCCAAGGAATCATAGCATCTGGCCGGACCCATGTGCATGCTAAGTTCAGCTTTATGTACATGCTGTGCAGATACAGCCAGCGGATGTAACCGGAAGCAAGGCTGGTTGGCTTAAATCCGTTCACAAAGAAAGAAATCAGCAGGACCAAGTACACCATACCTAAGTGGCATGTTTCTATCACTGGACTAGTGTGGGAACAAACCAGACCTGTACCAGAACCCAGGGGCTGGGTTGCCTTTCCTGTTGCTATTACTGGTGTTACGGAAAACAGAGGCATCTGATTTACCACCTACCATGTGCCAGGCACTGGTGCTAAGCATTCTACATGTAATAACTTTGTTTAACCCTCAGAACATCCAGATGATTAAGTTTGTTCTCATTTTACAGGTAAGAAAACAAAAGCTCCCAGAGGTTAATCAATGACTGCCACTCACATCACTGCAGAAGGACAGCCCTTCTCAGCCAGCCCCTGAGCTCACCTCCCTCGAGGCGGCCACAGGGAGGCCCTGCCTGTGGGCACCTTGACCTCTGACAGTCTTGGTTTTCTTCATGCCTGTCATATGGTGGGGGTGGGGTGTCACTAGGATACCTTTAATAGTAGGTGGAGGCACCTATGATAGAAATAACAAAGGCTTCGAATTTGAAGACAGCAGAGTTTAAATCCCTTTACCACCAGGATAACCTATCCATGCCTAACTCATAGGGCTCCTGTAGAATTTAGTGAGATGCCAGTTTTGATAATCTACTATTTTATTCTAGTGGTATACTGACCAGTAATTACATGAAACCAAAATATAAAATGGTAACTCACAGGATAAAAACCTTTTTTGAATTAATGTAGTAAGTTAAATTTACTGCAAAATAAATAATTTATAAATGTGTCATATAGTGCTGTCCAGTGAGATGCTATAATAATTTTTAAAAAGGGTACTCTTCTGTAATTTAAAAAAGTTATAAAGGTTTTATTTCCTTAAGTCCCTCAAAATTGAATTCTGACTCTAATAGCTGATTCCAGAGTATCTGAGAATAATAAAGATTATCTTCTAAAGAGAATTTGTTTTCAATGAACTACAATACCATATTACCCAATCTCTTCCAATAAATAGTGTGTGTATATATAATAGAAATATTTTGGGGAAATTTGTACCATTTTGTCTGGACAATGATCTTTCTTTTTTAGCTGCAGTGGACATTTGCCTTTGTAACTTCTGTGCTGTGCCAATTTTAAATCCTCGATCAGTCCTCGTTCACTTTAAGAGGGCAGGCTGCGTAACAAATTGAATTGTAGGACTTTCTGGATGGGCTTCATTAGACTTTATTTGGTCAAAATCAGTCTTCCCCTTAATCAGCGTCTGCAGGATCCTTGGGAGGATACAAACAGAAATCGCCAGATGGCTGAATCAGAACAAAAGCCAAACTTCACTCTCCCACCAGAAATGGGCAAATGGAGGAAGTGTGGTGGTAGCCAAGACTACCATCCCCAAGCTGGGATCTCTTCCTGACACCAGGTGAGCTGAGAGAAGAATGGTGGCCGCTGGGATTGCCAAGCACACACAATACGAAAGCTCTAAGATTCAGGACTCAGGTGCTCGGATGCGTCATCACATCTGACGCTCAGACAACCCCTGAGGGGAGGGGTGACTGACCCTCACTCCACCAATTCTGGAGAGATTCCACAGCTACACCCACCAGCGTAGCGAGGTCAGGGCTGATGTCAGGGCAGATGTCAGGGCTGAGGTCAGGGCTGATGTCAGGACAGATGTCAGGGCTGATGTCAGGACAGATATCAGGACAGATGTCAGGACAGATGTCAGGGCTGATGTCAGGGCTGTTGTCAGGATAGATGTCAGGGCTGATGTCAGGACTGATTTCGGGGCTGATGTCAGGGCTGATATCAGGACAGATGTCAGGGCTGATGTCAGGACAGATATCAGGACAGATGTCAGGACAGATGTCAGGGCTGATGCCAGGGCTGATGTCAGGGCTGATGTCAGGGCTGATGTCAGGACAGATGTCAGGGCTGATGTCAGGGCTGATGTCAGGGCTGATGTCAGGGCTGATGTCAGGACAGAAGTCAGGGCTGATGTCAGGGCTGATGTCAGGGCTGATGTCAGGGCTGATGTCAGGGCTGTTGTCAGGATAGATGTCAGGGCTGATGTCAGGGCTGTTGTCAGGACAGATGTCAGGGCTGATGTCAGGACAGATATCAGGGCTGATGTCAGGACAGATATCAGGACAGATGTCAGGACAGATGTCAGGGCTGATGTCAGGGCTGTTGTCAGGATAGATGTCAGGGCTGATGTCAGGACTGATTTCGGGGCTGATGTCAGGGCTGATATCAGGACAGATGTCAGGGCTGATGTCAGGACAGATATCAGGACAGATGTCAGGACAGATGTCAGGGCTGATGCCAGGGCTGATGTCAGGGCTGATGTCAGGGCTGATGTCAGGACAGAAGTCAGGGCTGATGTCAGGGCAGATGTCAGGGCTGATGTCAGGGCTGATGTCAGGGCTGTTGTCAGGATAGATGTCAGGGCTGATGTCAGGGCTGTTGTCAGGACAGATGTCAGGGCTGATGTCAGGGCTGATGTCAGGACAGAAGTCAGGGCTGATGTCAGGGCTGATGTCAGGGCTGATGTCAGGGCTGATGTCAGGGCTGTTGTCAGGATAGATGTCAGGGCTGATGTCAGGGCTGTTGTCAGGACAGATGTCAGGGCTGTTGTCAGGACAGATATCAGGGCTGATGTCAGGGCTGATGTCAGGGCTGATGTCAGGACAGAAGTCAGGGCTGATGTCAGGGCTGATGTCAGGGCTGATGTCAGGGCTGTTGTCAGGACAGATGTCAGGACAGATGTCAGGGCTGTTGTCAGGACAGATGTCAGGGCTGATGTCAGGGCTGATGTCAGGGCTGTTGTCAGGATAGATGTCAGGGCTGATGTCAGGGCTGTTGTCAGGATAGATGTCAGGGCTGATGTCAGGACAGATGTCAGGGCTGATGTCAGGGCTGTTGTCAGGACAGATGTCAGGGCTGATGTCAGGGCTGTTGTCAGGACAGATGTCAGGGCTGATGTCAGGGCTGTTGTCAGGATAGATGTCAGGGCTGATGTCAGGACTGATTTCGGGGCTGATGTCAGGACAGAAGTCAGGGTAGATGTCATGGCTGATGTCAGGGCTGATGTCAGGGCTGATGTCAGGGCTGATGTCAGGACAGATGTCAGGGCTGATGTCAGGGCTGATGTCAGGACAGATGTCAGGGCTGATGTCAGGACAGATGTCAGGGCTGATGTCAGGGCTGATGTCAGGACAGATGTCAGGGCTGATGTCAGGGCTGATGTCAGGACAGATGTCAGGGCTGATGTCAGGACAGATGTCAGGGCTGATGTCAGGGCTGATGTCAGGGCTGATGTCAGGACAGATGTCAGGGCTGATGTCAGGGCTGATGTCAGGGCAGATGTCAGGGCAGACGTCAGGGCTGATGTCAGGACAGATGTCAGGGCTGATGTCAGGGCTGTTGTCAGGACAGATGTCAGGGCTGATGTCAGGGCTGATGTCAGGGCTGATGTCAGGACAGATGTCAGGGCTGATGTCAGGGCTGATGTCAGGGCTGATGTCAGGACAGATGTCAGGGCAGATGTCAGGGCTGATGTCAGGACAGATGTCAGGGCTGATGTCAGGGCTGATGTCAGGGCTGATATCAGGACAGATGTCAGGACAGATGTCAGGGCTGATGTCAGGGCTGATGTCAGGACAGATGTCAGGGCTGATGTCAGGGCAGATGTCAGGGCTGATGTCAGGGCTGATGTCAGGGCAGATGTCAGGGCTGATGTCAGGACAGATGTCAGGGCTGATGTCAGGACAGATGTCAGGGCTGATGTCAGGGCTGATGTCAGGACAGATGTCAGGACAGATTTCAGTGTCGATGTCAGGGTAGATGTCATGGCTGATGTCAGGGCTGATGTCAGGGCTGATGTCAGGGCTGATGTCAGGACAGATGTCAGGGCTGATGTCAGGACAGATGTCAGGACAGATGTCAGGGCTGATGTCAGGACAGATGTCAGGGCTGATGTCAGGGCTGATGTCAGGGCTGATGTCAGGACAGATGTCAGGACAGATGTCAGGGCTGATGTCAGGGCTGATGTCAGGGCTGATGTCAGGGCTGATGTCAGGGCAGATGTCAGGGCTGATGTCAGGGCTGATGTCAGGGCAGATGTCAGGGCTGATGTCAGGACAGATGTCAGGGCTGATGTCAGGACAGATGTCAGGGCTGATGTCAGGGCTGATGTCAGGACAGATGTCAGGGCAGATGTCAGGGCTGATGTCAGGGCTGATGTCAGGGCTGATGTCAGGACAGATGTCAGGGCTGATGTCAGGGCTGATGTTAGGGCTGATGTCAGGACAGATGTCAGGGTTGATGTCAGGGATATGTCAGGACAGATTTCAGTGTCGATGTCAGGAATGGCACATGGACTGGGTAGGACCTGCCCTCCTGGAGGCTACACACAGTCTGTGTTACAGGAACAGACTTCTGCTTGGATGGTGCCCTCATTTCTTTTTTTAAAAATCTTGAAAAATCAAACAAAAAAGAGAATTTCTTCCTCTTTGCTGGAATTAGGAGACATTTGTCACCTGAACCACAATGGAGAGGAAGTCCCCAAGTTACCGTAAAGGTCTCCTGGGGGCATGCAAGCCATGAGGGGCCATGGCATTAGGGTTCAGGCAAATGTAGCAGAAGAGTTCCTAAAGCAGGAACACCGTGAGGGCCAGACCACAGGTGGTGCGAGGTTTTCCATTGATTCTTTTTGGTCCAAACCCTGGGGAGGCAGGTGGTGGGGCTTAGTGGGAGGGGAGTCCCACAGACAGCGATGTCTGCGAGCCTATCAGGGTTGGGTGGCAAGAGGAAAGATACACTGTAAACTGGGACCAGGCCGCTGGGGAACGAATGGAGGTGCATGCTGCTGGGGAATGAATGAAGGTGCGTGCCAGGGGAGCAATCCTATTGCAGGGGAGTCCCAGCCACCTGGAGAGCTCTGCCCCTCTCAGACACAAGCCTTCTTCAATGGCAGGTCCAGAGGGCTCAGCTAATCCAACAATTATCGACTTAGAGACATACATGCCAGGCCATAATGCAAGTATAAGATAAAGTATAAAACCATGGGAAAAGCAAGAGCAGGTGAAAAGTCATGCCCCAGAAAGCCTCTGTGATAGAGCAGGTGAAATATCTGACCAATGGCATCGTAACTGAAAAAGAATAATGGAGCCATCACCTCCATAGAAGCCAGTCTGCAGAGCAGAGATAAAGTTCCGAGAAGATACGGCAAGACATCAAAAGTGGTGAACAGGAGCTGGCTGGGAAAAGAGCGAACACTGTCTCAGACACAAAACACAAGTGAAAAGCCCCACAAACTAAAGAAACCCCATCGAAAACATAGCAAGACATGAAGGACGGACAGAGAAAGAGCAAACAAATGGGCTGAAGATTTAAAAAATGAAATCAAAGAAAAATACTTAAGGGGGATTAGAGAGTGGGGAGAGGGAGAAGGAGAGATACACATAGGGACCCAAAAGAAGGTAATCCAAATAAAGGGACAAAAACAATTATTTAAAGGTCTAGTTAAATAAAACTTCGAAATAACTGAAGAAACTTTGCCCTGCTGATGGCAGAGATGAACTGCCCGGAACCAGAGACGATCTGATAAAATACAAGGCTTCCAAGAAAAAGAACCTTGGCTCATTAGCCAAAAAGCTGAGTCACGTAGACAGAGAAAGATAGGGCGAACTGTTACTCAGACTGGTTCCACTCTAGGCGGTGGAGCAAAACAAAACCATAAAGTAGTTCAATGAAAAACGCTAATAAAGTCCCTGGGAAAATATGTGGCCAAGCATTTCATATCCTGACAAAATCCACTCAGACACAAAGGGAGCAGGAAGTCTGTCACAGGCCGCTGGCACTCAGAGCACCTCCCACCGGCCTTCTAGCAGAGTGTGAGCCATACTTCTCCCAAGTCAACGTGGAAGGTGCTGTGATGCGGGAGGAGCAGCTGGAAACGTGGAAGAACATCAACACCGCCGAGAACCCGGCGCAGAGTGAGAAAAGGCAACAGCAAATCCCCCACTTTGTCCAGGACCCGCTACCCCGAGGCTAAAGTCTCTGGGTCCTGGGAACTTGCTCCTTGTACCCTCGCTGATTACTGCTTAACGCAAAGCCCTGCTCTCGTTCAGGAGCAGCTGTGTTTCTGGTCACTTCGCACACCTGTGTCTGAAATGGTGTTGGCTGAAGGCTAACTGCTGCCCCTGGAGTTTGCAGTTGACTTGTCAGGTGGTGACAGTTCTCTCTAGAACCTTCCATGAGATACTCGCAGTCTGCAGCTCTTCTCCTTTCCAGAAACACGTGCGTTGGAGGCGGCCAGCGGCTGGACAGCGCTCCGAGCTGTGGAGCCTGGAACTTCACGCAGCACTCTCAGAAGTGTTTCTCTTCCCCGTTCCCCAGCTGTCCTCCTGCGTGAGACATGCCGCAGCCACATGTTCGGCACTGTCCCCTGCCCGGCGGCCGCAGGACCCACTGGACATGGAGGAAACCTTCAGTGTGGGCACCGGCCCAGCCAGGAGGGCTCCCTTTGAGGGCGGTTAGGGGAAGTGATGTTTCTAACAGTCTCGGAGTTGGCTAAGTCCCAGTGGCCAGCTGCTAGCCCCAGTGGCACAGGAGGCCTCTTCTGGTCCGGGAGAGATGGCCCCCTATCGCCTGCTGTCACTTCAGGGTCAGGGCACCCGCTCTGGTGCTGGGATTTCTTCCCGTAAAGAGAGGGTCTAATGCTGACTGAGCACTTCCTCCTGGCTTAGCGAAGTTCCCTGCAGGCGTTACCTTGTTTAAGCCTCATACTTCTCAGAAGTGGAAATAACAGTCCTCTGCCAATGAGGAAACTGAGGCTCAGGGAGATGAAGAAATGTGGGAACTCCGCCAAAGGTGCAAGAGGACAGGAGAGTGTGAAGGACTAGATGTGCTGGGCAGTTCAGGATGGGAGTTTAGGGGCTGCTGCACGAGGAGGACGCTCATCGATGAGGAAGGAGAGGAAGAGGCCGGTCTGTAGAAGCGGAAAACCAGAGGGCCATCCACCAGTCGTGTGGGAGTCCGAGGCTGGGTCGGGGTGGGTCCTGGAAAACGCAGAGCTCTGTGGTGCCTTTGTGGCTGGCAGCTCCTGGGACACAAAGGGTGGGGGTGTCCTTACTATTGCAACTTTCTGTGAGCATAAAGCTCAGAAGGAGTCACCATTGTCAGTCCCCCACTTTGTTCAGACAAATATCACTCACTGCTGGACAACCCAGAGGCAATCAGGCGCCTCCTGGGAGGGCGAGGTGGGTGAGGAATGGTCTCAGGGGCTCTGTTAATGCTGCTCCCACTAAGCAGGTGGTGGCACAGGTGAGCTGTTTTAGGGCAGATGTCCTGAAAGAGGGATGTCCTGAAAGAGGGATGGCTGAGATGTCAAAGAAATATTAACATGAAAGGCAATGGGTGCTCGCACTCTGTTGTCCACTCCTCCGTTATCTCTCGTATGTCCCACACTTCACTGGTGGTGCGGATGCAGCTGTGCGGCACCCTGCCCGGGTTTAGCCCGAGTCAGATTCCGCTTATGGGGCTTTTTCGGCTTGCAGGGGAGGGGGCACCTGCAAGGTAACCCAGGGTCCTGATGATGGACCGGGGTGGACAGAGTCAGTTCTCAGGGACACCAAGTCAGGTGGGAGGGAGAAATAAATGGAAAAGTTTGTTTGGAGGATAGGAAAGAAAAGTAAAAAGATGTTAAAATGTGGCAAAGAGTGATCAAAGTCATAGGATCCAGTCCATGTTGGCAGTTTTTCTGGGAGGGTAGGGCACAGCCAGGAAGTGTCCACAGAAAGGGGGAACTAGCACAGGGAAAGAGCTGATCAGAGTTCGGGCAAGAACAAGGCAGCTGATAGGGAATCGTTTCTGTGCTAAACAAGATGAAATTCACCCCCCAAAAGTTCAAACTCATGTATGAATGTAATGATTAACCCTATTTCAACTTTATATAATAGCTATTATATTATATATAATTTATAACAATTCTGCTAAATACAAATTTATATTTTTCATAATATTAAACATTAAGTAAAAGTAACACTAGCATATTTGACAAATGGACCTACATTTGTTTAGGAAATTCAAGTTGAATAAACATGTTGTTTTTATTGTACTGAATGCCAGCTCAGAGAAAACATTGCTGTTTTTATTACACCAAATTATTAAACTAGTCTTGGTGCCAAAGATAGATCTAGATTATGTGAACTTGAATTATTAAAGCCTGCCTGGTGGTTTATATGACAAGTAGTGGCCCAGTGCATAAAGTCTGTGCACATTAAAAGGGGATTAATTAGAGGAAATATTTTGATATTGCCATTTTCCCTTTCTCTATAATAGACGGGTCACAGATAAAAGAAAATTAGTAAAATTTATATGAAAATCTTCCTCCTGTCAGAGTATGGGGCATGCCGCTGAACCCAGAGTAAAGTCCCTGCACACCCACAGCAACTCAAAATTGCGAGAGACCCAGGTCAGAGCTCATGCAGGAGGCAACCAATCAAAGTGTCCCTCTCACATTGCTGTTTCTCTCTTTCCCTCTCTCTTCCACACTCTAAAAATCAATAGAGGCTCTGCGCTCCACCACAGAAAAGTCAGATTTCATTGAACTACTTTATGGTTTGGTTTTGTTCCACCTCCTAGAGTGGAACCAGTCTGGGGTTGGGTTGGGCACGTGCGCTGAGGGAGATGGAGGAATGGGGAGATCTGTGCCTGAAAAAAGTCTGTGGCTGTTAGAGCTGGTGAATGAGGAAGGGGCCTTTGGAGCTGGTGGCAGAGGGGATCTCTAGAAAACAACCAGCCCAAAAATTTTGGGAGGGTGCTGGCTGCTAAACCCAAGGGGGAAAGGAAATTTGTGCAGACATACGTGTGGAACCAGAGTTCACACACTTGCTTTTTCTCCTCCCCAAATCCATGCTTCTGAATGCTAAGCCAGGAATGTGGGATCACCTGGTGGGGGACACCCTGGGAAATGCAGGGGAGAGCTGTTTTTCTGGAGCCTGGGGATCAGAGCAGGAAATCATCATTAGAGAGCCAACTCTGAGACAGCCCATTCCCAAAAATCAGTATTGAATACTACAGAGGAAGCAGGATATTAGTTCAGGCTAGAGAGGACCAATAGACCTGGAGGTCAATCCAGAAACACTGCCACCCAGGAGCTGAATCACAAATTGACCCTTGTGTAACACAAATTAAGGAATCAATTTTATTTCTACTACTATTTTACCTTTTTTTAAGTGTCATTTTATTTTCTCTTTATTCTACTTTGGGATTAGTGTATTACAGTCTATTTTAATCTATCTTTTAGTATCTTTTTACTCTACCTCAACTCCACCTTTATGCCACCACTCTCTTGCTAACCTTTCCTTATTTAGTGTCTTGTTTCTCTTACCCTTTTCCTGCCTTGGATTTTCCTTATTCGTGCTTTTTACTTCCTGTTAAAATTTCACCCTACTTATATATTTATCTCCAACCACCTGTTCAAAGTCCATACACACCTCTTACCTCTCTGACTTCTTTATCCTAAATTGTTTGTCTCTCTGTCCTGTTATTGTTGTTTACTTGACTGTTGATTATATCGATATTTTTATGCTTGTTTGTGGGATTAGTTTGCTTATTCTTTTCTTTTGGCTTGTTTTGTGGGGCTTTTTTTTGTTGTTGTTGTTGTTGTTTGCATTGTTTTTTGATAATTTTTGCTTCTGTGTTCTCTCACCTCGCTTGATATTAGTTGTTGTATGTAGTTTGTATCAATCTCCAGGTACTTGTTGATGGCTTTTGTTGGGATTAGTGGCTGTCCTATAAGAGTTTTCACCCCATATTTATAGTTTATTCCTCTTTTCTTTCTTATTTTCTTTCTTTCCTCTCTTACCTTCTTTTTTTCCTTTCATCCCCTTTTCCCAATTTCATTTAGGCATTCTCTTTGTGTGTGTGTGTGTGTTTGTGTGTGTGTGTGTGTCTATGTCTGTTTTCTCTTTCTCTCTCTTCTTTCTCACCTATCACCTAATTTGCCTTTCTCTGGCAATCACCTTTATTTGGAGTTACCAATACCATGAATACATTCCTATTCAGTGCCTGGTGTGTTTCACTTGGTTCTGTTGTATTTTATGTTTTTAAATCAACGCAGGAGAAAGAGAACTACATAACCAGATACACGGAGAAGAGACCATGTGGAGACAAAGAAATAGCCCACTTATGAAAAAAACAAGCCTCACCAGAAAAGGTGGTAAACAAAATGGAGGCAAGCAACCTGTCAGAGAAAGAATTCAGAGAAATGGTCATATGGTGGCTGAAAAGAATGGAAAACAAATTTGACAATATGAGTAAGAACCAAGAGAAAATGAAGAAGAACCAAGAGAAAATGAAAAAGAACCAAGAGGAAATGAAAAGTGACATTGCTGAGGTAAAGAACTCAATAGAAAGTATCAAGAGTAGATTAGAAGAAGCAGAGGAATGCATCAGTGAGCTAGAAGACAAGGTAGAAAAAATATCCAAGTAGAGCAGCTTCTAGGAAAAAAGAATTAAAAAGCAGGAGGAGAGCCTAGGGGAACTTTAGGACAACATGAAACAAAACAACATCTGCATAATAGGGCTTCCAGAAGGACAGGAAACTGAGCAAGGGATAGAAAACCTGTTTGAAGAAATAATGACAGAAAACTTCCCTGATATAGGAAAGAAAAAACCTATACAAATCCAAGAAGCTCACGGAGTCCCAAGCAAAATAAACCACAAAAGACCAACGCCAAGGCACATTATAATTAAATTGGCAAACACCAACAACAAAATAAGATTCTTAAAAGCCGCCAGAGAGAGACAGAAAGTCACCTACAAAGGAACCCCCACCAGACTAGCAAGTGATTTCTCAACAGAAACTCATCAGACTAGAAGGGAATGGAATGAAATATACAAAGTTATGCAAAGGAAGGGTCTGAATCCTAGAATACTGTACCCAGCAAGGCTATCAATAAAAATTGAAGGACAAATCAGGAGCTTCACAGACAAAAAAAGGACTAAGGGAATTCATTACCATCAAACCAGCAATGAAAGAAATGCTAAAGGGTCTGCTGTAAAAAGAAATAGGAAGTGAAGAAGGAACACAGGGGTAAAGAACAAAAATGGCGACAAATAAGTACCTATCAATAATAACTTTAAATGTAAACTGATTAAATGCTCCAATCAAAAGACATAGGGTAATGGACTGGATAAGAAAACACAGCCCATATATCTGCTGTCTACAAGAAACCCACCTCTGGAAAAAAAAAAAGATGCACACAGACTGAGGGTGAAAGGATGGAAAAAAGGTTCACCAGGCAAATGGAAATGGAAAAAAAGCTGGGGTAGCAATACTTATAGCCAACAAATTAGATCTCAAAGTGAAGGACATAACAAGAGATAAAGAAAGTCACTTCATAATGCTAAAGGGAGCAATCCAACAAAAAGAAATAACTCTGGTAAATATATACGCACCCAATACAGGAGCACCCAAATACATTTAAAAAAAAACTCCTGGAGGATATCAAGGGAGAGATTTACAGCAATACAATCCGAGTAGGAGACTAACAGCATTGGACAAATCCTCTAAACAAAAAATAAGTAAAGAAACATCAATCCTCAATAACTCACTAGACCAGATGGAATTAATTGACATCTTCAGATCATTTCACCCCAAAGCCACAGAATATACATTCTTTTCAAGTGCACATAGGTCATTTTCAAAGATAGACCATATGTTGGGTCATGGGCAAAGTCTTTCCAAATTCAAGAAGATAGAAATCATATCAAGCATATTCTCAGGTCACAGTGGCATAAAGCTAGAAATAAACTACAATAAAAACAATCCAAAGAAATCAAACACATGGAGACTAAACAGCATTCTATTAAACAATGACTGGATTACTAGAGAGATCAAGGAAGAGATAGAGAACATTATGGCAACAAATGACAACGATAACACAACAATCCAAAATCTACGGGACACTATGAAAGGAGTTTTGAGAGGGAAGTTCATAGCTCTACAATCCTACTGCAAAAAAAACAAGAAACAATTGTAATAAATTATCTAACCCAACAACTCAAAGAGTTAGAAAGAGAGCAACAAGAAAGGAAGTGTAAGCAGAAGGAAGGAAATAGTAAAGATCAAAGCAGAGATAAATGACAAAGAGACCAAAGAAACAATATAGAAGATCAACAAAACCAAGAGCTGATTCTTTGAAAGGATAAACAAGATTGATGAACCTCTAGCCAGGCTCACCAAAAAGCAAAGAGAGAGGACCCTAATAAACAAAATCAGAAATGAAAGAGGTGAAATAACAACAGACCCCATCAAAATACAAAGGATTGTTAAAAAATACTATGAACAACTCTACTCCAACAAACTGGTCAATCTGAAGGAAATGGATATATTCCTAGAAAAATATAACCTTCCAAAACTCAATCAGGAAGAATCTAAACAGCTCAATAGACCAATAAATATGGAAGAAATTGAAGCAGTCATCAAAAACTTCCAGCAAACAAAAGCCCAGGGCCAAATGGCTTCACAGGGGAGTTTTACCAAACATTCAAGGGAGAACTAAAACCTATCTTCCTCCAACTATTCCAGAAAATTTAAGAAGTTGGAACACTTCCAAATTCCCTCTATGAAGCCAGCATCACCCTAATACCAAAGCCAGATAAAGATGACACAATGAAAGAGAATTACAGGCCAATATCTCTCATGAATATAGATGCCAAAATCCTCAATAAAATTCTAGCAAATTAGATCCAGCAGTATATCAGAAAGATCTTACACCATGACCAAGTAGGATTTATCCCAGGAATGCAATGATGGTACAATATCCACAAATCAATAAATATGATACATCACATCAACAAATTGAGAGATATAAATCACATAGTCATATCAATTGATACAGAAAAAGCATTTGACAAACTCCAACACCCTTTCTTGATAAAAACTCTCAAGATGGGAATAGAAGGATCATACCTCAACATAATAAAAGCTATATATGATAAACCCACAGCAAACATCATACTCAATGGGCAAAAACTACAACCATTTCCCCTAAGAACAGGAACAAGACAGGGATGCCCACTATCACCACTCCTGTTCAACATAATACTGGAAGTATCAGCCATTGCAATTAGATAAGAAGAAGAAATAAAAGGCATCCAAATTGGAAAAAGAAGTAAAGTTATCCTTATTTGCAAATGACATGATAGTGTACATAAAAAACCCAAAAGACTCCATTAAAAAAAAATCCTATCTAATAAAAGAGTAACATGCAAATGTGACCGTACCTTGGCTCCAGATTGGCTATGCTACCAGCCAATTGGAACAGGGGGCTGAGCAGGGAGCGGGGCAGGCAGGGGCATGACCAGCACACAGGGGGCAAGGCTAGCAGAGGTGTAGACACAGTGCAGTGAAAGCAACCACCAGCCTATAAGGGTGGCCCAGAAGGTACTTAAGGGCCGGCCCTCCTTAAGCTTATGGTGCCTGAATCACATGAAAATGAGCGCCCGGGGTCCCTGCATGCCCCCCAGCCCAGTACCCACGATGGGAGTAGGGGGCTGCTGCCAGTCTCTGGGGTGTGCAGAGACTCCGGTGGCCACCATGGGGTGGAAAAATTCAGGATACTCTTGGTTTGTGCAAGGTATTATGGGCTCCAGGAATTCTGGGAAATGTAGTTCTCTTGATAGACCCACTGTAGGAGTGAGTTTGAAGTACTGAGGGGGAGGGGAGGACGTGGAAGTGGCAGGGTGGGGCGGGCAGGGCCGTGTTGGGGGCTTTAGGCCTTGGGCTGGCAGAGGGCTTGGCGGGCGGGCGCGTGCGGGCCACAAACCTGCTGGGAGGCTGGCACCCAATAGCCCCTGGATCAGAGACACAAACCCACAGGGGGCCGGTACCCAGCACCCACAAGCTCTGCCACCCAGGTGCTGGAGCTGCAAAGGCCAAATCAGAGACATAAACCTGCATGGAGGCCAGCACCCAGTGGCCCCCAGATTGGAGATACAAAGCAGCAGAGAGCAATGAGGTTGGCTCAAGTATCAAGCGTTCCCAGCTGATGGGAGGGAAGCTTCTAGGGAGAAATCAATGATATTGGCATTAAAGTGGGATGGAGGGCACACACATGATCGATGGTGGGAGTTTAAAGTGGTTTGACATTTTTGGAGGATGACTTGGTAAATTTGATAGAAATGTTCAAGGTATATCCAAGAGTCTTCTTCTAGGAATCACATCTGCTGAGATAAAGCACAAGCACTTAAGCCCTGGTCAGAACCCAGGATGCTACTGCGGGCTCCCCTTCCATGATAGGAAAACCTGGGAACAATCTGCATTTTTAGGACAAGGTAGCATCTATGCTAATAAATGGGTAATATGCTAATTAGACTGGACATCTTCCTGGCGACCTTCCAGATGTCCTTCTAGACATCCTTCCCGACAAAGCCATGTTGGTGGGGCCAAGGTAGAGGAAGTTAGAGGCAATCAGGCAAGCAGGGGAGAGCAGTCAGGGGGACCAGGCCAGCAGAGGAGAGCAGTTAGAGCAAACAGGCTGTCAGGGGAGAGCAATCAGGGGGATTAGGCTGGCAGGCAGGTGAGTGGTTAAGAGCCAGAGGCCTGAGGAGTCCCAGATTGGAGAGGGTGCAGGCTGGGCTGAGGGGATCCCCCGCCCCTCTCCCCCGTGCTCGAATTTCGTGCACCAGGCCACTAGTAGACTTAATAAATGAGTTCAGCAATGTAACAGGATACAAAATTAATGCCAAGAAATCTATGGCATTTCTATACACCAATAGTTAACTTACAGAAAGACAGTCTAAAAAAGCTATCCCATTTACCAAGGAGGTAAAAGACCTATTCACGGAAAATTACAGGACACTGAAAAAAAGAGATGGATGAAGACATAAACAGATGGAAGAATATACCATGTTCATGGATTGGGAGAATGAACATCATTACAATGTTTATACTACGCAAAGCAAACTATAAATTTAATGCACTCCCCATTAAAATACCAACAGCATGTTTCACAGACCTAGAAAGAACTCTCCAAAAATTCATCTGGAATTAAAAAAAAAAGATCCCGAATAGCCACAGCAATCCTGAGAAAGAAGCACAAAGTAGGTGGGATATCAATACCAGATTTCAAGCTGTATTACAAAGCCACTGTTCTCAAAACAGCTTGGTATTGGCACAAGAACAGACATATAGACCAATGAAATAGAATAGAGAATCCGGATATCACCCCAAACCACTATGCTCAATTAATATTTGACAAAAAAGGCATGAACATAAAATGGAGTCAAGACAGTCTCTTCAATAAGTGGTGTTGGGAAAATTGGACAGATACATGCAAAAAAATGAAACTAGACCACTAACTTACACCATACACAAAAATAAACTCAAAATGGATACAGTACTTAAACATAAGATGGGAAACAATAAAAATATTAGAGGAAGCCACAAGAAGAGAAATCTCAGACATATGCCGAAAAAACTTCTTCACTGATACTGCTCGTAGGGCAATGAAAGCTAAAGAGAAAATAAACAAATGGGACTATATCAAAATAAAAAGCTTTTGCACAGCAAAATAAACCATCAACAAAATACGAAAACCCACTGTATGGGAGAACATATTTGCAAATGTTATCATTGATAAAGGTTTAATCTCAAGCATTTACAGGCAACTTATACAACTCAATAAAAGAAAGACAAATGATCCAATAAAAAAAATGGGCAATGGACTTAAATAGAATCTATTTGAAAGAAGACAAAAGGAATTGAGGAACCAAGATGGCAGCATAGGTAAACACCCATACTGCTGCCCTGTACAACAAATTCAAAACTACAACTAAAGGACAAAATGGACATCATTCAGAACCACCAGAGGGCTGGCTGAGTGAACATTCCACAAATAGAAGGAAAAATAAAAGAACACAGACTCAGGGGGAGCTGTGGAGGACAGAGTTGCAGATATGCGAGGTGTCAGAGGTTCGGAGCTGTGCGTGAACAGAAAGGGCTGGTGGCTGCAAACCCGGCTGGTTTTCTTGAATGGGAGAGAGACAAAGGCATCCCACTGCACCGAGCCCCAGTTCTGGGCGAGTCTCTGGGAACCCAGACTAATACCGGGTGAAACTGGACTGTAAGGAGGAAGCACGCTGACACTCGGGCACTGCAAAGGCACGTGAGCTTCAGAGGGCTCATGGCTGGCTCTATTTTTCGGGAGAAAAAAAAAACTGAAAAAATGTCGGACTGCTTTGTTTTCCCATTCCAGGCGAGTCTTTGGGTATCTAGACTCATTTGGAGAAAAAGTAGACTGTCCAGCAATAGGCAGAGCTCCGGGCAGCTTTCTCTCAGAGGTGCGTATAGTGGGACATCGAGACCCAGGAGCCGTTAAGGAGGGGCAGACGGGAAACCAAGGCTGCCTGACCAGCCCGGAGACTCTGCCCCATCCAGGCTGAGCACAGCAGCTCTCCCAGTGTAAACACAGCTGATCCTCACAGTCAATTGGCCTGGAGGTCAACCCCTCCCAGTGATACCAGCAACAATTTAGGCTTAACTACAACAATACTGTGCAGCCCATAAAGGGGTGCACCAAGAATATCTACCTCAGGTAACTGGAAAGGCTGAGTCACTGTTCCCTAGAGGACACCTACCACACAAACCTACTCAACCAACTCAGGAAAGTAGCCAAAATGCCATGACAAGGTAACAAATTACATGTGAAAGAAATAGGGGAGGGGGGGGAATGACTAGACATAGAGTTCAAAACCACGGTTAAAAGGTTTTTCAAGAGGCTCCTAGAAAAGGCCAATAAATTTAATGAGACCCTTGAGGATATGAGTGAGACCCTTGAGGATATGAGTGAGACCCTTGAGGATATGAGTGAGTCCCTCGAGGATATGAGCAAGACTATGGAGGATATGAAAAAGGACCAACTAAAAATTAAGCACACACTGACTGAAATAAAAAATATTATACGGAGACCCAAAAGCAGACTAGAGGACCACAAGAATCAAGACAAAGATTTGAAATACCAAGAGGCAAAAAACACTAAAGTGGAAATGCAAAAAGAAAAAGAATCCAAAAATTTGAAGATAGTGTAAAAAGCCTCTGGGACAACTTCAAGCATACCAACATCAGAATTATGGGTGTGCCAGAAGAAGAGAGAGAGTAAGATACTGAAAACCTATTTGAAGAAATAATGACTGAAAACTTTCCCCACCTGGTGAAAGAAATAGACTTACAAGTCCAGGAAGCACATAGACCCCTAGCAAAAGGAATCCAAAGAGGACCACACCAAGACACATCATAATCAAAATGCCAAGAGCAAAAGACAAAGAGAGAATATTAAAAACAGCAAGAGAAAAAGTTAGTTACCTATAAGGGAGGACCCATACAATTGTCAACAGATTTCTCAACAGAAACCATGCAGGCCAGATGGGAGTGGCAAGAAATTTTCAGTGATGAATAGCAAGAACCCACAACCAAGATTACTCTACCCAGCGAAGCTATCATTCAAAATTGAAGGTCAGATAAAAAGCTTTACAGATAAGAAGAAGCTAAAGCAGTTCATCAACACCAAACCAGTATTATATAAAATGCTGAATGGTATTCTTTAAGAAGAGGAAGAAGAAGAAAAAGAAGAAAAAGGTGACTGCTTTAAACTAGAGCATGGATAGAACTGGAGAGCATTATGCTAAGTGAAATAATCCAGTCAAAGAAAGATAAGTATCACATGATCTCACTCATTTATGGAATATAATGAACAACATAAACTGATGAACAAAAACAGATCCAGAGACAGAGAAGCATTGACTGTCAAACCTCAGAGGGAAGATAGAGAAGGGTAAGGGGAGGAGAACAACCAAAGGACTTGTATGTATGTCTATAGGCCTAACCAATGAACACAGCCACCAGGGTGGGGTGAGGGCATGAGTGGGGAGTAGGGGTTGGAATGGGTAATAGAGGATGAGGACACATATGTAATACCTTAATCAATAAAAAATTTTTAATTTAAAAAAAGAAATAAAAGGCATCCAAATTGAAAAGGAGGAAGTAAAATTCTCATTATTTGCAGATAACATGATATTTTACATAGAAAACCCTAAAGGCTCCACAAAAAACTACTAGATTTAATAAATGAATTTGGTCATGTAGCAGGATACAAAATCAACACCCAAAAATCGGTGGCTTTTCTGTACACCAATAATGAATTCTAAGAAGAGAAACTAAACAAACAATCCCATTTACCATTGCAACAAAAAATTAAGATACTTAATAAACAACCAAGGAAATAAAAGATTTGTACTTGGAAAACTATAGAAACTTGAAAAAAGAAATAGAAGGAAGTACAAACAAGTGAAAGAATATTCTGTGTTCATTGATTGGTAGAATCCACATAATTAAAATGTCCATACTATTCTAGGCAATTTAGAGATTCAATGCAATTTCTATTAAAATACCAACAGCATATTTCACAGATCTAGAACAAATACTCCAAAAATTTATATAGAACCAAAAAAGATCTCGAATAACTGCAGCAACCTTCATAAAGAAGAACAAAGTTGGAGGGATCACAATACCAGATATCAAGTTATACTGCAAAGCTACTGTAATCAAAACTGTCAGGTACTGGCACAAGAACAGGCATATTGATCAATGAAACAGAACAGATACCCCAGAAATCAATCCAAACCATTACACTCAATTAATATTTGACAAGAGTATACAATGGAGTCAAGAGAGTCTCTTCAATAAATGGTGTTGGGAAAAGTGGACAGATACATACAAAAAATAAAACCAGACCCCCAATTTATACCATACATAAGAATAAACTCAAAATGGATAAAAGACCTAAGTTGGGGAACCATAAAAATCCTAGAAGAAACCAGAGACAACAAAATCTCAGACATCTCTCATAGTAATATGTTTATGGATATATCTCGTAGGGCAGAGGAAACTAAGGAGAAAATAAACAAATAGCACTACATCAAAATAAAAAGCTTCTTCACAGCAAAATTAAACCATCAGCAAAATTAAAAGAGAGCCCACTGTATGGAAGAACATATTTGGCAACGATACATCTGATAAAGGGATAATATCCAAAATATATAAGGAACTCATACAATTCAACAAAAGAAAGACAGACAACCCAATTAAAAAACAGGCAAAGGGCCGGAATCGGCATCCTGGAACAGAATGAATGGAGAACAGAAATTGGATGTTTATGACAAAAAAAGGCAGAATTTCATCCAGCACTTCTCCCAGATTGTCAAGGTGCTGACTGAGGATGACCTGGAGCACCCAGAAACAGGAGATGCTATTGCCCGGCTTAAGGAGGTCCTGGAGTACAACGTCATTGGAGGGAAGTACCAGCGGGGCATGACGGTGCTGATAACTTTCCAGGATCTGGTGGACCCAAGCAAGCAGGATGCTGACAGTCTCCAGCGGGCCATGACCGTGGGCTGGTGTGTGGAACTGCTCCAAGCGTTCTTGCTGGTATCAGATGACATTATGGATGCATCCCTCACCCGACGGGGCCAGATGTGCTGGTATAAGAAGCCAGGCATTGGTTTGGATGCCGTGAATGATGCTCTTCTCCTGGAAGCTTGCATCTACCGACTGCTGAAGCTCTACTGCCGGGAGCAGCCCTATTACCTGAACCTCCTGGAACTCTTCCTGCAGACTTCCTATCAGACTGAGATTGGACAGACCCTGGACCTCATCACAGCCCCGCAGGGCAACGTGGATCTTGGCAGATTCACTGAAAAGAGGTACAAATCTATTGTCAAGTATAAGACAGCTTTCTACTCCTTCTACCTTCCTGTAGCTGCTGCTATGTATATGGCGGGCATTGACGGGGAGAAGGAACACGCCAATGCCAAGAAGATCCTGCTGGAGATAAGAGAGCTCTTTCAGATCCAGGATGATTACCTTGACCTCTTTGGGGACTCCAGTGTGACGGGCAAGATTGGCACTGACATCCAGGACAACAAATGCAGCTGGCTGGTGGTACAGTGTCTACAGCGGGCCTCTCCAGAACAGCGCCAGATCCTGCAGGAGAATTATGGGCAGAAAGAGGCCGAGAAGGTGGCCCGGGTGAAGGCACTCTACGAGGAGCTGGATCTGCAGGCCGTGTTTATGCAACATGAGGAAGACAGTTACAGCCGCCTTCGGGGTCTCATCGAGCAGTGCTCGCCGCCCCTGCCCCCAGCCATCTTCCTGAGGGTGGCCCAGAAGATCTACAAGCGGAAAAAGTGACCTAGAGACTGCCAGGGCGGGAGGGGAGGTTTTCAATAAATTACAGTATATCCTCAAAAAAAAAAAAAAAAACAGGCAAAGGACCTACTATTAAGTAGACACTTCTCCAAAGTGGACACACAGATGGCCAGAGACATGAAAAAATGCTCAAAGTTACTGATCATCAAAGAGATGCAAATTAAAATGACAATGAGGTACCACCTCACACCTGTCAGAATGGCTACCACCAATAAATCAACAAATAACAAGTGCTGGCGACAAAGGAACCCTAGTACACAGCTGGTGGGAATGCAGACTGGTGCAGCCACTGTGGAGAGCAATGTGGAGTGTCCTCAGAAAATTAAACATGGAACTGCCAGTTGACCCAGTGATCCTACTTCTAGGACTATATCCTAAGAAACCTGAAACACCAATCAGAAAGAATATATGCACCCTTATATTCATGCCAGCACAATGTACAATAGCTGAGATCTGGAAACAGCCTAAGTGCCCATCAGTAGATGAGTGAATTAAAAAGCTGTGGTACATTTACAGCAGAGGATACTATGCAGCAGTAAAAAGAAGGGTCTCTTACCCTTTGAGACAGCATGGAGGGACCTGGAGAGCATTATGCTAAGGGGCAAGTCAGGACCAGTTCAAACTCTGGCCGAGAGCTCCAAGTCCATCAGTACAAATTAATGGGGAATAGCTCCATTCTGGCTCCCCCTTCAAATTATGCCACTCTCCATCATTGGGCCGGAGCTAATGGCCAGTCATAAGATTAACGTATTTCACCTTCCAGTTTTCTCCTTTCCCAGGAAGCCGCAGATGATAGAGCACAGAATGGATGGTCAGGGATGAATTTCCCCAGAAGACTCACCGATACACAAAACTAGATCAAGAAAACCACGTTCTAACTTTAAAAACTTCAAGGTCAGCACCCGCTGAATCTGGTCCCTGCAGCATCAGCCCACGATGCTCCGTGGGAGGCAGCCACTTGGGTGGGGTGGGAAGGGCCACCCGGCAGGTCCGAGGTCTGAACTGGATCCTGTTCTGGCCACTGCCAAGTAACGTGGCCGTTGGCAAGCCGAGCCTTTGTCAGCCCATTTCCTTAACTCCAGACATCCTCCCCAGTGCTGGCGTGCGTGCTTCCTGAGAGCGGGACTTCTGTCTCCCTGTGCCAGGCACATAGTAAGTGCTCCACAGACTCCCCTGGACACGAAGGGATGCGTGTCCTCACAAGCACTATCATAATATGAAGGGGCACAGGGCCATAAGTGGAAACGTTCATTTTCACACAAATGAGGTCTAACTACACAGCTGTCTTTGTCTGGCTCATCTCACCTAGTATACGTCCTCCAGGTCCATCCATGTCATCACAAAGGGCAGGGTTGCCTGTGTCTCGGGCTGAGTGGTATTTCACTGTACATGCCTACGTCACCTCTTCTCTCTCTGTTTATCGTAGGTCCTTCTCCTCCCTCGGCAACTCCTAATAAGGCTGCAGTGAGCGCCGGGGTGCGGGGACCACACGCCTCTGGAAGTTAAACAACCCCATCTCCACCCAGCTCGGACTGGAACTAGTCCTCCCGCTGCGGGAACTGCGTTCTCCAACACCTGGGTGAGCCCGGAAGCAGCTCCTTCTGAGCCGCCAGGAGGGAGCCCAGCCAGGCCTCCATCTCGATTCCCACTTCCTGAGCCCAGGAACAGAGAACCCATCTGGGCCCCCAATCCTGCCTACAATGGGAGATGATAAATGGGTGTGTTTCCTTTTTTATTGAATTTATTGGGGTGACTTGGGTTAACAAAGCTATAAGTTTCAGGTGTACAATTCTAACACATCATCTGTATATCATACATCCTAAGTCCAGTCCCCTTCCATCACCACATGTCCCAGTGTTTTAAGCTGCTAAGTTTGGGATCACTGGATAGGACAGCAATAAGGACTGGTAAGCCAGGGAGCTGTCTATCATGGGGATCAGAGCCCTGATGTATGTGTAGCAGAGAGATTTCTGCCTGGGGCTCAGTCCCACCTCGAGGAACCTGGCTTCTCTCAGCTCCCTAGCAGGGGAGGTGGTCCGGTACGGTGTAGACTGTGTGGACAAGAGACTTCTCCCTGCGTGGGCAGGTCTGGGTCCAGCAACTGGTCTGGTTTCCTGTTGAACATCAGGGGCAGTGAGCAATGGCTGCTTCCACTGAGTTAGTGAATGCCACCAAAGCAGAGGCCAAAGCACGCTGGTGAGAAATACAGCGTTTCCAGGGGCAGTGTGGGGGCTAGGGACCTGATCCACAGCTGCAGCACCTCTATCTGCCTGTTCTGGGTCCCCAGGGGATTCAGTTCACCCCTTTGGTCATTCCTGGCCCTTCCCATCTGCGACCTGGGGCCTATTTTCACCCAACAAAGCCCCCTCTGTGACAAGGGCCGGGGCTGGTTGCAGTCACTGTGCAGGGACACCAGCGCTGCTGCCCCAGTGCCCTATGTGGCTTCTCCCCTCATGTGGCTTTAGAAACAGGAGCCTGGGCACAGCTGAGTCCAGTTCGCTCAATAAACAGCTTAAAGGCAGCCACTGGTCCCCTGGGAGCCCCCAGAAACAGCGGGAGGCAGACCTGGAGGGGGACAGATGGAAGCCAGGCTACCGAAGCGATGAATTCCGCTCTACCACTTACTAGCTGAGTGTCCTTAGATATGGCTTCAACCTCTCTGAGCCTCAACTTCCTCACCTGTAGGATAGGCATAGTATTAGATTAAAATAGGATAAATGAAGACCTCCCGTGCATTCTAGAGAGCTGTACCAGGTGACCCGCACAGCTAGGCCTCTCACCTGGCCTCTCAGTCCCCCCTCACATGTCCCTAAAGTCCAGTCTCCGAAATGAATGACCAGGTAACACAGAGACACACCCAGCCCAGGCTTCTGGCCCACTTCCCTCCAGCAGGTTTGGGACAATGACGTTCTGGCAGTGTCAGGGGGCCTGGGTGTCCCTCAGGGGAAGGGCCTAGGACCGGCCTTGCTCCACCAGGTTGAGCCAAGTGTTTGAATGGGGATCCATTCATTTCCTCTCTGGCCCTGATCCCACGCCTGGCCTGGGTGGTCCGCCAGGTTGCTGCGAGCACACACTCAGTGCCATTCTCACTCTGTGGGGAGGGGAAAGGCACAGGCAGTGGTAGGAACAGGCCTCTATGCACAACCCCTGGGGCTGGAGGAGCTTGTATGGCTCAGAAGAGCCAACTATTAAATTTTCAGAGAACTTGAGAGCCTGTTCCTGAGACTGAAACCCAGTAATCATAAAAATCGCATTATACAAAGTTACACTTAAACTGTATTAAAGTAAGGTAATACGTTCTTTTTAAAAATATATATAGCTTAAGGAGCAATCAAGATGGCGGCATAGGTAAACACCTATTGTTCCGCCCCGCACAATTCAAAAATTACAACAAAACAAACATCACCCAGAATCACCGGACAGCTGGCGGAGTGAAAACTCCACAAATAAAGGTAAAGGTGGGACACTGAGACTCAGAAGAGCGGCAGAGCGCAGCCTTGAAGATACGCCTGGAAACAGAGGTTAGGAGATGTGGCCGCGCGCGCGGGCTATAGGGCTGGCAGCAACAACCCCGGCTGGATTTCTCCAACAGGGAGGGCGGAGACGTCCCACTGCACGGATTCCCCAGCACCAGGCGAGGTCCGAGGTCTGGGGTACACACCCTGGAAGCCGGGTGCGGCAGAGGTCTCCTAGTCTGAGGAGAAACCGGGAAAAGCACTGAGCCCGCGTACAGAGTGCGACAGCACAGACTCGCAACTTGCTCCCTGGCGACTTGCCCCCTGGTCCCGGAAACCACCAGACTCCCTTGTTTTACAGCCCTGGGCGAGACTTTGGGTGTGCAGACTCATTTGGGGAGAGGCAGAGTTGTCTGGCAAGGGGTACAGACTAGCGGCTTTCTCTTGGAGGTGCCTGCAACAATTGCCACCCAACAGAGACCCAAGCGCGAGTGCTGCATAGGACGTAGCTGACCTGAGGCTGCCTGCTCAGCTCAGAGACTCCACCCATCCAACCTGAACACAGTCTCCCTTCACAGCCAATTGGCCTGGAGGTCAAACCCTCTTAGGGCTAACAACAACAAGCTGGGCTTAAATTCAAAAATACTGAATACAACCCATAAAGGATTGCAGTAAGAGTACCCACCTCAGGTAACTGGGGAGGCTGAACCACTGTTCCTTAGATGTCATCTACCACATAAAGCAGCCACCATGCAGAGACATGGAAAGAAATCAGGTGTGAAAGAAATGGAGGAAAAAAGACGACTGGACATAGAATTCAAAACCACGGTTATAAGGCTTTTCAAGAGGCTCCTAGCAAAGGTCGATACCTATAAGGAAATAAGCAAGACCTACAAGGAAATGAATGAGACCTGCAAGGAAATGATCAAGACCAACGTTGAAATGAATGAGTCCTACAAGGAAATGAACAAGACCTACAAGGATATGAAAAAGGACCAACCAGAAATTAAGCATACATTGACTGAAATAAAAAATATTACACAAAGACCTAAAAGTACTCTAGAGCACCCCAAGAATCAAGTTAAAGATTTGAAATACAAAGAGGTAAAATCCACTCAGCTGAAAAAGCAAGAAACCAAAAGAATCCAAAAAATTGAAGATAGTGTAAGGGGCCTCTGGGACAACCTCAAGCATACCAACATCCGAATTATAGGGGTGCCAGAAAAAGAGAGAGAGCAAGATAATGAAAACCTATTTGAAGAAATAGTGACTGAAAACTTCCCACACCTGGTGAAAGAAATTGACTTAGAAGTCCAAGAAGCGCACTGAACCCCAATATATAGGAACCCTAAGAGGACCACACCAAGGCACATCATAATTAAAATGCCAAGAGCAAAAGATAAAGAGAGAATATTAAAAGCAGCAAGAGAAAAACAGATGGTTACCTATAAGGGAGCACCCATACGATTGTCAGCAGATTTCTCAACAGAAACGATGCAGGCCAGATGGGAATGACAAGAAATATTCAAAGTGATGAATAGCAAGAATCTACAACCAAGATTGCTCTATCCAGCAAAGCTGTCATTCAGAATTGAAGATCAGATAAAGTGCTTCGAAGATAAGAAAAAGCTAAAGGAGTTCATCACCACCAAACCAATATTACACGAAATGCTGAAAGATATTCTTTAAGAAGAGGAAGAAGAAAAAAATAAAAGTGTAAATTATGAACAACAAATACACATCTATCAACAAATGAATACAAAAATCAAGTGAATTAATAATCTGATTAACAGGATAAACTGGTAAATATAACAGAATCATGGACATAGGGAATGGACTGATAATTTTTGGGGAGAAAACGGGTGTGGGAAGTGCAGCAAGAGACTGGACAAAAATCTTGCAACAATGGGAGAGGACAGTGGGGAGGGGTAGGTGAGGGTGGAGGGTGGGATGGGTACAGGGTGGAGGGGAGCTATAGGGGGATAAAAAGGGGGGAACAATGTAATTAATAAACTGAACAATAAAGATTTTTAAAAAATAAAAATATATATAGCTTATTGATTTTTTTTTATAGAGAGGAAGGGAGAGGGATAGAAAGAAACATTGATGAGAGAGAAACATTGATCAGCTGCCTCCTTCACACCCCCCAATGAGGATGTGCCCATAACCAAGGTACATGTCCTTGACCGGAATCAAACCCAGGACCTTTCATTCCGCAGGCCAATGCTCTATCCACTGAGCCAAACCGGTTTTGGCAGGAAATACATTCTTAAAACTCACCTATTCCTAATTATTTTACCATCACCAATGTTCTCAAGATTGTATTGTTTACTGCCTCTGCGTGGTGGAAACACTCTAACGGAGAGCCGCACGCCCTCTGCCCAGCCCTGTGGTCAGGGGTCTGACTGGAGCTGAAATCAGCTGCGATGGGGTGCCTGCCCCAGACACCTGCCATCACTGCAGGTCAGCCTCTCGCCACCTGAGAACTGCGGTGAGACACAGCAGCGCATGCTCATCACTTATTCAGGCCTGGCATGGTTCCCAGAGTTGTGAATACTTTTCACTCATTCAACCACACTAATCCATTCCATTTTCCAGAGCCCATTATTACTGTTGTTTTTATTATTATCACTATTATTACCTAACATTTACTGAGTACTGTGGTGTGCCTGGCATCTTTCTAGGAACTATGTATGTATTGGCTGCTTCGTCCTTGGAATAACTTTTGAAGGAGGGTCTAGAACTCTAGTTTTTTGGGTGAGAAAATAGAGGAACTGAGCAGCTAAATTATTGTCCAGGTCCACAAACTAGTCATAGTTTGCAGGTCTGTATTGGAACCCCAACAACCTAGTTCCAGAGCCCCATGGCCTTGACCCTAGTCTGTCCTGCCTTCATTGCCTCCAGGTATGGTGCAGCTGTAAGTAAGCAAAGTCCTTGCCTCCTGGGACTGACATTCTGGTGGGAGGGGAGGGGGACATTAGACAAGGACCAGCGCACGTTGATGACGGGTGGCGATAAGAGCCAGGGCTGAAAGCGCAGCAGAGTGAGAATGGCACTGAGTGTGTGCTCGCAGCAACCTGGCGGACCACCCAGGCCAGGCGTGGGATCAGGGCCAGAGAGGAAATGAATGGATCCCCATTCAAACACTTGGCTCAACCTGATGGAGCAAGGCCGGTCCTAGGCCCTTCCCCTGAGGGACACCCAGGCCCCCTGACTCTGCTAGAACGTCATTGTCCCAAACCTGCTGGAGGGAAGTGGGCCAGGAGCCTGGGCTGAGTGTGTCTCTGTGTTACCTGGTCATTCATTTCGGAGACTGGACTTTAGGGACATGTGAGGGGGGACTGAGAGGCCAGGTGAGGGTCCCAGCTGTGGGGGGCATTGTCACAGCTGGGGCTGTATGCATCCTCCTGCTGGTCTCACTCCTGAACCCCCCCCCCCCCCCCCCGCCCCGTGGTTCTTCCTTCAGGAAAAGGAAAAGCACTAGATCCAGAGAGGACTCTGTCTCGTCTGGTACAGCCCTGAGTCACCTGCTCGGTCCCTGGACGTCCTGGCTGGGATCCTGTCCCCCGGGAAGGAAAGCGGGTCTGGTCACAGTGGTCAGAAGGCAAGTGCTGTGATGAGTCTGCTGTCTCGGGCCTGGCTCTCCCATTTTCTGTGCGACCTTAGTTAACCAGTGAGTGTCCCCGTTTCGTCATCCCCACATGTGGGCAGTCACCATCTCTGATTCCCTGGCTGGTCCGGACAATAACACTCGGGGCGCTTAAACTGGGTGTGGCTTGTAGCAAGAACTCAGAATTGCTGCAGTTTTAAAGATTCTTATTTCATGTCTTTTTTACTTTATTGAGAAATGATGAGCCCTCACCTTTGTCTCTGATTCATAGGTATTGGTTTTACTGTGTCCTGCCTCAACTCCCCGCCTCTCAGGAAATTTGTTTCCTCGTGGGGCCTGCAAGGTTTACTCTCAGCTTACAGCAGCAGGGGTTCCTGTGGGGTCTCTGTGCACAGGATGTGGGTTCACCCTGGAGGGGTCCCACAGAGGCCTCTGCTGGGACCCTAATATGTTACTGGATGGAGTACTTTTCTCTTCCATTTCTCAAACTGGCATCCCGCACTGCACAGGAGGGTACCACTGGACTGGATCCCCGTCCCGCACCCCTCACACCTGTGCAGGCATGATCCTGACTTCTCTAAGGACGCGGTGTTTGAGCGCGCGGTGAACAGATGGCAGAGCCGACCCCCAGAGCGCTGGTCTCCCTTCAAGGAAAGGGCAGCCCTTTGAGGTTCCTAGTTGATAGCAGGAGGTTCCTTTCAACTCCCCACCTTCCTCAGGCCTTAGGTCTCATTTCCTGCTCCCAGAGGGGCAGCACCTGCCAGGTCGGGAAGGCCTTCAGCTGGGTCACAGCCCCCCATCCTCCTCCAGGCCCCCCCATAGTTTCCCCACCACCACTCAGGCTCCTTGCTCCTCTTCTTTCCTGGCGCCTGAGAATGGCCTTCTCTTTAACACGTTAAGTGCGTGTCCGTCACTGCTGACTGACACTGTAGTACCTGCCATCGAGACGTCTTCAGTCACTGGTGAAATCGGATATCCGTGAGATCCGATGTCGTGGGCTAAATGGAAAGGAAGACAAAATGGCTTGGTGCTTAACGTGTGAAGTACAGAACTCAGCTATACATTGACACACAGGTTTCTATCCTTTAGCGGTCACTCCTGTGCTGACAGTGAGAGGGGCTGCGCCCGCTCTGCCTAACGGCGGGACCCTGAACTGGTTTGGAGAGAGTTGCGTTGAAGCATGGGGTGAGCTATGAGAAGGAAAAGAAGTCTGACCTCCCAAGCCCACGGAGGCCTGGTGAGGGTCCCAGCTGGGAGGGTCCTGCAGGGAGACCACCCACCCATGGGCCTGTATAAAGATTCTAAAATCCGGGTCCTCCCGCCCTCCTAGTCTTGAGCTGATGAGCCGCGCAGCCCCCACGGAAAAGCGTGCCCAATGAACTCCTCTGTGTGAAGCCCCAGCACCACAGGAACTGGGACCAGGAGAGAAAGAAAGAAACTGAGGAAAGATCTAGGGGCTGAAAACAGAGGTGTTAGAGGCAGGGACCAAAGGGGTCCTGAGTGGCCTGCCCAGCACAAGGACGGGGACACCCTCCAGGATGGGGTCCCCCATGGGGGGCTCCAGGCTTCAGCACCCCCACTTGGGCATGCCAAGAGTCCTCCCCACAGTGCCATGTGCTGGACAGGGACGAGGGGACACCCTGCTACGCTGTCATTTTCCATGTGCACTTCATACTCACTATGGCAGTGTCAGGGTGCAGCACAGAGGTTGCAGTTATACAGTGGACAGTGAGCGCCCCACAGGCCAGCCCCCCTGGCAGCACCGGGGCTCCCAGTGCTGCTGGCGCGTTCCTGGTGCTGTGGCTCCTGCTACATCGGTGTGGACAGCCCCGGCCGCAGCAGCCACACCGCCTGCCACCCACACAAAGCACGGCATAAAGGCGTGGTGGACAGCAGTCCTGTGCGGTGACTTTTCAGTCTTATTTTACTGTTTGCCCCCCGTTTAACACGTCCCCACCGGGGAAAAGTGGAGGGAGAGAAACAAGTGTATATTTTTACAGAGTTGTACCCTTTCTCTCTGCACGTCCTTACTATGTGTGATTCTGCAAGACTGAAACAGTAAAATCCCAGGCAGACATGTTTGCACTTGCCTTACTTCACAACTTCTGAGTGAGCCTTTAGAACATGAGCAGCCACTTGCTTACATGCATCGAAATAAAGCAAACTCCTGAGCAGGCCCTCCCAGAGCCCGGCTCCGCCCGAGGCCAGCTCCCCACTCCCTCCCCCTCCGCCCCCGCCCCGGCCGCTTCTCCCTCGGAGTTAGGGGGACTGAGTGCCAGTAGCCTCAGAACAGCTTTGTTCAGTCTCTGTTCCGAGCCAAAAAGGTTCTAAAATTCTAGTATGACGTTCAAAGCGCCTCACTTTCCACTTGAGAATTTTAAAAAGTAGGAGATATTGGGCAGTGATGAGTCCACGTAATTTATTGTTATTTTCATTTACAATTTGAGAAACGGAAACTCAAAAGTTTTCACTCCGATATTAAACGCTGCCTGGTGTGCATGTCATAAATGAGTAAACTGAGGCTCAGAGAGATGAAATGGCGCGCCGCGGCCACACACACAGTAAGTGGAGAGGTGGGCCTGTGCCCAGCCAAACCGGAGGGTCATCACTGGGGGCGAATTCAGCCACAGGCCAAAGGTCACCTCCAGGGACCACGTGTATTTGATGGGCCCATTTATCTCGAACCAATCCCGTCACTGTGACTTCTCAAATGTTAGCGGATAAACAGGAACAGAGAAGTATTATCCCATCCACCACTGCAAACCACCCCAAGCCCCAGTGCTAGCAGCTGCTGCCCTTCCCTCCCCGTGCAGGACTCTGGCGCATGGGTTTTGTTGTGACTGAGGGAGCCCAGGTTCTAGCCAATGGTAGCACCTGTGTGCCTTGCAGGCCAAAGTGACCTGGGACACACATAACTCACGTCCAGCCCCCCCCCCCCCCAAGGAGGGGAGCCGTCCATGGCCCAGTGCTGTTTATGTACCAGCCTGTGCCAGACCCAGGGGGAACCAGAGGTCATGGAGGACCTGGGAAAGCTGCCTAGAGAAATGATCAGCCTTCACCATTGTCTTTAAAGCATTGCTTGCCCTGGCCAGTTTCCTCAGTGGTTAGCGCACTGGCCTGCAGACCAAGGGGCGGCAGTCTCGATTCTAGGTTAGAAGCACGGACCTCAGTTGCAGGCTGGCTCCCCAGCCCTGCAAGGGGCATGTGGGAGCAATAAATAGATGTGTCTCTCATATTGATTCTCTCTCTCTCTCTTTCTCCTCCTTGTCCCTCCCTTCCACTCTCTCTTAGAAATTAATAGAAAAAATATCTTCAGATGAGACTCAAAAATAAAAAAATAAAAAGCGATGTTCACTGTTCAGTTGAGGAGAGGAGGTAACTGGAAAGACATACCCTATCTAATAAAAGAGTAATATGCAAATTTGACTGTACCATCACCATGCCCACAGCCACCAGCCAATCAGGAGCAGGTTATGCAAATAAACCCCAACCAAGATGGCTGCCACCACTGAGAGCAGGAGGAAGGCTTGGATTTCCCTGGCAACAGAGAAATCCACTGTAGGCTACAAAGTTTCAAATAGAAATGGCTGCTGCCCCAGAGCCAGCAGAAGGCTTGGCTCTGCTCTAGGCTACAAAGTTTCAATTGTAGACATAGGTTAATCCCAGATACCAGGGCCACCACTTGGGTCGCTGGGGGTCGTGGCCAGCCTGCAAACCTCCACAGGCCTCTCACCCAGGCCACCCCTCACCCCAAGGGAACCCCCACCCTGATCTGGGACACTCTTCAGGGCAAACCAGCTGTCCCCCACCCATGCACTAGGCCTCTATCCTATATAATAAAAGAGTAATTTGCAAATTGACCATCACACAACACACAAGAGGGCTGCCCCCAGGTGGTCAAAGAATCTGCTCCCATGTGGACACAAGATGGCCACCACAAGATGGTCAGCAAGGGAGGGCCGTTGGGAGGTTCCAGGCCCTGCAAGGGAGGGCAAGTGGGGGCAATCAAGACTGCAGGGGAGGGCAGTTAGGAGTGACCAGGCTGGCAGAGGAGGGAAGCTGGGGGCAAACAGGCTGGCAGGGGAGCAATTAGACATCAATTAGGCTGCCAGGGGAGTGGTTAGGGGGTGATCAGGCTGGCAGGCAGAAGCAGTTAGGGGCAATCAGGGAGGCAGGCAGGTGAGCAGTTTGGAGCCAGCAGTCCTGGATTGTGAGAAGGATGTCCGATTGCCGTTTAGACCCGATCCTACTAGGATTGGGCCTAATTGGCCAGTCGGACATCCCTCAAGGGGTTCCAGATTGGAGAGGGTGCAGGCTGGGCTAAGGGACATCCCCCGCTCCTCCGTGCATGAATTTTGTGCACCAGGCCTCTAGTAAGGAGATAAAGGTGCCAAAGGGTGTGGGTGGGGTGGCCAATGTCGCATACAGGCTGAGGGGAGAGAAACAGGTGCTGGAGCAGCGAGTCGGACCAGATGGTGGTGAAATGGGCGGAGAATGGCTGTGCTCTGGCTCTACGGCTGCTCCTCCCGGGAGACCAAGCCAAAGGTTTCCTCCAGAGGGACTTTGCAGAGGACAGACGGTTAGACAATCACCTTAGGGGGGTTACACAGAGAACAGTCAGCCAAAGGTCACTTGTCTCTTTTTTTTTGCTTGCTAATCCTCACCCAGGATTATTTCCATTGATTTTTAGAGAGTGGAAAGGAGGGAGGAACAATGAAAGAAATATTTCCTATGTTTTCCCAGTTTCCAAATACTTATTCAAAATGGGAGCTTACCAGTTTTGTGGCCTCCCTAAGGTCAGCAAGAGCACTTATGAAGACCTGGTAGAGTTTACCTGGAAACTGTATGTGGAGAGTGAGGGTCCTCCTCCCCACCTGGGAAGCCAGAGTCCGTCCCCTGCACAGGCTGCATCCGCCCTCGGACATCAGTTCCTGTCACCGGGCCCCACAGGGGACACCTGCTTTGTTTGTAGAATTCTCAGGGACACTCTCAGGAATAAAAAGCAATAAAATCCAGATAATCTATGATGCCAAAGCTTGCCAGGACACAGCGGGCAAAAGCCCTTGAGCAGATCTGCCTACCTGCCACTTGAAGAGAATAACTTCCTGCCCGGCACACCTATTCCTGTGACCGGATTCCAAGCAAATATGCGTTCCCGCCAATGCTGTAAAATGGAAGAGCGGTGATGACTTTGTTATCCTGAAAATCGCTAAATTTTCCAGATCAGCTCAGTCCCATGGGCCTAGGAAGAAAGCTCGTGGGCTGAGTGCCCGCGTCCGCTGGCTGGGAGCCAGGTATGGAGAACAGATGAGGTAAATTGCATTGTTGTTTTGAGGGGCAAACATCTAATTTGGGAGCAAATAAATGGATTCTTTGCCAGAGTTAGCTTTTAAAATAGCATTCACTTCACGGCAGCCTGAACATTAGTATGAAACACCAGCAAACCCTGCCCGTACTTCTTATCTGCAAAAGAAGCCTGACCGGGGGGCCCACCCTCAGCAGACACTGCTCTGGGCTTAGAAAAGTGCAGCTGTGGGCTTTGGCAGGGAGGCAGCTTACATGATTAAGACTTGAATGAGGATAAACAGACTCAACATACAGCACAGTGTGAGTCTAAATAGAAGCAGCTAACCTTCCTGAGTGCTTGCTATGTGCTTGACCCTGTTCTGGTACTTAATAACGACAAAATACTCCCAGCTCATCTGGTTTCCATCTTCCTCTATCTTACTTCTTTCACTCAGCACAGCACCCTCTGGCTCCGTTGGTGCTGTTGCATAATGGCAAGTTTTCAACTTTTTTTATGGATGAGTTATATTCCGTGGTACATGTACACCTCATCTTTGTCCGTTCTCCCATCTCCCATTCTAATTTCTGATGGTCCTTATGGTGTGCAGTGTGCGGTGTGCAGTGTGTGGTGTGCTGTGTGTGGTGGACAGTGTGCAGTGTGTGGTGTGCAGTGTGCGGTGTGCAATGTGTGGTGTGGTGTGCAGTGTGCAGTATGTGGTGTGCAGTGTGCGGTGTGCAATGTGTGGTGTGTGGTGTGCAGTGTGCAGTGTGTGATGTGCAGTGTGCGGTGTGTGGTGTGCGGTGTGCAGTGTGCGGTGTGCAGTGTGCGGTGTGCAGTGTGCGGTGTGCAGTGTGTGGTGTGCCGTGTGCAGTGTGTGGTATGCAGTGTGCCGTGTGTGGTGTGCAGTGTGCGGTGTGAAGTGTGTGGTGTGCTGTGTGTGGTGGACAGTGTGCAGTGTGCAGTGTGCGGTGTGTAGTATGCAGTGTGCAGTGTGAAGTGTGTGGTGGACAGTGTGCAGTGTGTGGTGTGCAGTGCGCGCTGTGCAGTGTGCAGTGTGTGGTGTGCCGTGTGCAGTGTGTGGTATGCAGTGTGCCGTGTGTGGTGTGCAGTGTGTGGTGTGCGGTGTGCAGTGTGCAGTGTGTGGTGTGCAGTGTGCAGTGTGCAATGTGTGGTGTGGTGTGCAGTGTGCAGTGTGCAGTGTGCAGTGTGCGGTGTGCAGTGTGCAGTGTGCAGTGGTGTGCAGTGGTGTGTGGTGTGCAGTGCGGTGTGCTGTTTGCAATGTGCAGTGTGCAGTGTACAGTGAGGAGAGGACAGAAAAAGCAGGGTTTTCACAGGCAGGGGCTTAGCAGTGTCGGAACTGAGAGGGAGCAGGAGTGGGTGGGGCTGACACCTCAGGTCCCGTAAAACAGCAGCCAGGGTAAGGGCCAGGCAGGCCCAGTACCAGGGCAGACCTGTGTGGAGCCAGTGCTCATGGCAGGCCCCTCTCCTGAGTCCCCGGAGCCCCAGTCTCTTCAGACGGCTCAGCACCTGGAGCTGCCCTGTGGCTCCTTGCCAGGAGTCCAGCCGCTGAAGGAAACATTGAGCATCAGAGGTGGTCTTGCCAGAGTCAGAAGCCAGAGTGGGTGCCAGTGAGTTCTGACTTGCAGGTGCACTGTACGATGAGTAGCAATTCTGTGAGCAAACATTTATCAAATACCTGCTGATGCCTTCGGCCCGGGCACATGGCATGAGGATCGAGTCAAGCCTTTGGCAGAGCAGCACAGACCGGGTACAAGAACACT